>OY282560.1:60937653-62137653 GCA_958295665.1 Tipula vernalis | reverse complement strand
TGATACCTCAAATGATAGGTCTCGAGACCTGTAATTGTTATGCCAAACCGCGTTTAAATTGGTTGATTATTTCTATACATTTCACAGAAAAATCAATTCGAAGAAATCACCTTACTATAGCTCAGCCGATTCAGAGCTGTAAAAATCCAAAATCTGCAATTGTGCTCAGATTGCGGTTCTTGATACCTCAAATGATAGTTCACAGGACCTGTAATTGCTATACCATACATTTCGTAGAAAAATCGATTCGAAGAAAATCACCTTACTATAGCTCAGCCGATTCAGAGCTGTAAAAATCCAAAATCTGCAATTGTGCTCCGATTGCGGTTCTTGATACCTCAAATGATAGGTCTCGGGACCTGTAATTGTTATGCCAAACCGCGTTTAAATTGGTTGATTATTTCTATACATTTCACAGAAAAATCGATTCGAAGAAATCACCTTACTATAGCTCAGCCGATTCAGAGCTGTAAAAATCCAAAATCTGCAATTGTGCTTCGATTGCGGTTCTTGATACCTCAAATGATAGGTCTCGGGACCTGTAATTGTTATGCTAAACCGTTTTAAATTGGTTGATTATTTCCATACATTTCGCAGAAAAATCTATTCGAAGAAATCACCTTACAATAGCTCAGCCGATTCAGAGCTGTAAAAATCCAAAATCTGCAATTGTGCTCAGATTGCGGTTCTTGATACCTCAAATGATAATTCACGGGACCTGTAATTGCTATACCATACATTTCGTAGAAAAATCGATTCGAAGAAAATCACCTTACTATAGCTCAGCCGATTCAGAGCTGTAAAAATCCAAAATCTGCAATTGTGCTCCGATTGCGGTTCTTGATACCTCAAATGATAGGTCTCGGGACCTGTAATTGTTATGCCAAACCGCGTTTAAATTGGTTGATTATTTCTATACATTTCACAGAAAAATCGATTCGAAGAAAATCACCTTACTATAGCTCAGCCGATTCAGAGCTGTAAAAATCCAAAATCTGCAATTGTGCTTCGATTGCGGTTCTTGATACCTCAAATGATAGGTCTCGGGACCTGTAATTGTTATGCTAAACCGTTTTAAATTGGTTGATTATTTCCATACATTTCGCAGAAAAATCTATTCGAAGAAATCACCTTACAATAGCTCAGCCGATTCAGAGCTGTAAAAATCCAAAATCTGCAATTGTGCTCAGATTGCGGTTCTTGATACCTCAAATGATAATTCACGGGACCTGTAATTGCTATACCATACATTTCGTAGAAAAATCGATTCGAAGAAAATCACCTTACTATAGCTCAGCCGATTCAGAGCTGTAAAAATCCAAAATCTGCAATTGTGCTCCGATTGCGGTTCTTGATACCTCAAATGATAGGTCTCGAGACCTGTAATTGTTATGCCAAACCGCGTTTAAATTGGTTGATTATTTCTATACATTTCACAGAAAAATCAATTCGAAGAAATCACCTTACCATAGCTCAGCCGATTCAGAGCTGTAAAAATCCAAAATCTGCAATTGTGCTCAGATTGCGGTTCTTGATACCTCAAATGATAGTTCACGGGACCTGTAATTGCTATACCATACATTTCGTAGAAAAATCGATTCGAAGAAAATCACCTTACTATAGCTCAGCCGATTCAGAGCTGTAAAAATCCAAAATCTGCAATTGTGCTTCGATTGCGGTTCTTGATACCTCAAATGATAGGTCTCGGGACCTGTAATTGTTATGCTAAACCGTTTTTAAATTGGTTGATTATTTCCATACATTTCGCAGAAAAATCTATTCGAAGAAATCACCTTACAATAGCTCAGCCGATTCAGAGCTGTAAAAATCCAAAATCTGCAATTGTGCTCAGATTGCGGTTCTTGATACCTCAAATGATAGTTCACGGGACCTGTAATTGCTATACCATACATTTCGTAGAAAAATCGATTCGAAGAAAATCACCTTACTATAGCTCAGCCGATTCAGAGCTGTAAAAATCCAAAATCTGCAATTGTGCTCCGATTGCGGTTCTTGATACCTCAAATGATAGGTCTCGGGACCTGTAATTGTTATGCCAAACCGCGTTTAAATTGGTTGATTATTTCTATACATTTCACAGAAAAATCTATTCGAAGAAATCACCTTACAATAGCTCAGCCGATTCAGAGCTGTAAAAATCCAAAATCTGCAATTGTGCTCAGATTGCGGTTCTTGATACCTCAAATGATAGTTCACGGGACCTGTAATTGCTATACCATACATTTCGTAGAAAAATCGATTCGAAGAAAATCACCTTACTATAGCTCAGCCGATTCAGAGCTGTAAAAATCCAAAATCTGCAATTGTGCTCCGATTGCGGTTCTTGATACCTCAAATGATAGGTCTCGAGACCTGTAATTGTTATGCCAAACCGCGTTTAAATTGGTTGATTATTTCTATACATTTCACAGAAAAATCGATTCGAAGAAATCACCTTACTATAGCTCAGCCGATTCAGAGCTGTAAAAATCCAAAATCTGCAATTGTGCTCCGATTGCGGTTCTTGATACCTCAAATGATAGGTCTCGAGACCTGTAATTGTTATGCCAAACCGCGTTTAAATTGGTTGATTATTTCTATACATTTCACAGAAAAATCAATTCGAAGAAATCACCTTACTATAGCTCAGCCGATTCAGAGCTGTAAAAATCCAAAATCTGCAATTGTGCTCAGATTGCGGTTCTTGATACCTCAAATGATAGTTCACAGGACCTGTAATTGCTATACCATACATTTCGTAGAAAAATCGATTCGAAGAAAATCACCTTACTATAGCTCAGCCGATTCAGAGCTGTAAAAATCCAAAATCTGCAATTGTGCTCCGATTGCGGTTCTTGATACCTCAAATGATAGGTCTCGGGACCTGTAATTGTTATGCCAAACCGCGTTTAAATTGGTTGATTATTTCTATACATTTCACAGAAAAATCGATTCGAAGAAATCACCTTACTATAGCTCAGCCGATTCAGAGCTGTAAAAATCCAAAATCTGCAATTGTGCTTCGATTGCGGTTCTTGATACCTCAAATGATAGGTCTCGAAACCTGTAATTGTTATGCTAAACCGTTTTAAATTGGTTGATTATTTCCATACATTTCGCAGAAAAATCTATTCGAAGAAATCACCTTACAATAGCTCAGCCGATTCAGAGCTGTAAAAATCCAAAATCTGCAATTGTGCTCAGATTGCGGTTCTTGATACCTCAAATGATAGTTCACGGGACCTGTAATTGCTATACCATACATTTCGTAGAAAAATCGATTCGAAGAAAATCACCTTACTATAGCTCAGCCGATTCAGAGCTGTAAAAATCCAAAATCTGCAATTGTGCTCCGATTGCGGTTCTTGATACCTCAAATGATAGGTCTCGAGACCTGTAATTGTTATGCCAAACCGCGTTTAAATTGGTTGATTATTTCCATACATTTCACAGAAAAATTGATTCGAAGAAATCACCTTACTATAGCTCAGCCGATTCAGAGCTGTAAAAATCCAACATCTGCAATTGTGCTCCGATTGCGGTTCTTGATACCTCAAATGATAGGTCTCGGGACCTGTAATTGTTATGCCAAACCGCGTTTAAATTGGTTGATTATTTCTATACATTTCACAGAAAAATCAATTCGAAGAAATCACCTTACTATAGCTCAGCCGATTCAGAGCTGTAAAAATCCAAAATCTGCAATTGTGCTCAGATTGCGGTTCTTGATACCTCAAATGATAGGTCTCGAGACCTGTAATTGTTATGCCAAACCGCGTTTAAATTGGTTGATTATTTCTATACATTTCACAGAAAAATCAATTCGAAGAAATCACCTTACTATAGCTCAGCCGATTCAGAGCTGTAAAAATCCAAAATCTGCAATTGTGCTTCGATTGCGGTTCTTGATACCTCAAATGATAGGTCTCGGGACCTGTAATTGTTATGCCAAACCGTTTTTAAATTGGTTGATTATTTCCATACATTTCGCAGAAAAATCTATTCGAAGAAATCACCTTACAATAGCTCAGCCGATTCAGAGATGTAAAAATCCAAAATCTGCAATTGTGCTCCGATTGCGGTTCTTGATACCTCAAATGATAGGTCTCGAGACCTGTAATTGTTATGCCAAACCGCGTTTAAATTGGTTGATTATTTCTATACATTTCACAGAAAAATCGATTCGAAGAAATCACCTTACTATAGCTCAGCCGATACAGAGCTGTAAAAATCCAAAATCTGCAATTGTGCTCCGATTGCGGTTCTTGATACCTCAAATGATAGGTCTCGAGACCTGTAATTGTTATGCCAAACCGCGTTTAAATTGGTTGATTATTTCTATACATTTCACAGAAAAATCAATTCGAAGAAATCACCTTACTATAGCTCAGCCGATTCAGAGCTGTAAAAATCCAAAATCTGCAATTGTGCTTCGATTGCGGTTCTTGATACCTCAAATGATAGGTCTCGGGACCTGTAATTGTTATGCTAAACCGTTTTTAAATTGGTTGATTATTTCCATACATTTCGCAGAAAAATCTATTCGAAGAAATCACCTTACAATAGCTCAGCCGATTCAGAGCTGTAAAAATCCAAAATCTGCAATTGTGCTCAGATTGCGGTTCTTGATACCTCAAATGATAGTTCACGGGACCTGTAATTGCTATACCATACATTTCGTAGAAAAATCGATTCGAAGAAAATCACCTTACTATAGCTCAGCCGATTCAGAGCTGTAAAAATCCAAAATCTGCAATTGTGCTCCGATTGCGGTTCTTGATACCTCAAATGATAGGTCTCGGGACCTGTAATTGTTATGCCAAACCGCGTTTAAATTGGTTGATTATTTCTATACATTTCACAGAAAAATCGATTCGAAGAAATCACCTTACTATAGCTCAGCCGATTCAGAGCTGTAAAAATCCAAAATCTGCAATTGTGCTCCGATTGCGGTTCTTGATACCTCAAATGATAGGTCTCGAGACCTGTAATTGTTATGCCAAACCGCGTTTAAATTGGTTGATTATTTCTATACATTTCACAGAAAAATCAATTCGAAGAAATCACCTTACTATAGCTCAGCCGATTCAGAGCTGTAAAAATCCAAAATCTGCAATTGTGCTTCGATTGCGGTTCTTGATACCTCAAATGATAGGTCTCGGGACCTGTAATTGTTATGCTAAACCGTTTTTAAATTGGTTGATTATTTCCATACATTTCGCAGAAAAATCTATTCGAAGAAATCACCTTACAATAGCTCAGCCGATTCAGAGCTGTAAAAATCCAAAATCTGCAATTGTGCTCAGATTGCGGTTCTTGATACCTCAAATGATAGTTCACGGGACCTGTAATTGCTATACCATACATTTCGTAGAAAAATCGATTCGAAGAAAATCACCTTACTATAGCTCAGCCGATTCAGAGCTGTAAAAATCCAAAATCTGCAATTGTGCTCCGATTGCGGTTCTTGATACCTCAAATGATAGGTCTCGGGACCTGTAATTGTTATGCCAAACCGCGTTTAAATTGGTTGATTATTTCTATACATTTCACAGAAAAATCGATTCGAAGAAATCACCTTACTATAGCTCAGCCGATTCAGAGCTGTAAAAATCCAAAATCTGCAATTGTCCTTCGATTGCGGTTCTTGATACCTCAAATGATAGGTCTCGGGACCTGTAATTGTTATGCTAAACCGTTTTTAAATTGGTTGATTATTTCCATACATTTCGCAGAAAAATCTATTCGAAGAAATCACCTTACAATAGCTCAGCCGATTCAGAGCTGTAAAAATCCAAAATCTGCAATTGTGCTCAGATTGCGGTTCTTGATACCTCAAATGATAGTTCACGGGACCTGTAATTGCTATACCATACATTTCGTAGAAAAATCGATTCGAAGAAAATCACCTTACTATAGCTCAGCCGATTCAGAGCTGTAAAAATCCAAAATCTGCAATTGTGCTCCGATTGCGGTTCTTGATACCTCAAATGATAGGTCTCGGGACCTGTAATTGTTATGCCAAACCGCGTTTAAATTGGTTGATTATTTCTATACATTTCACAGAAAAATCGATTCGAAGAAATCACCTTACTATAGCTCAGCCGATTCAGAGCTGTAAAAATCCAAAATCTGCAATTGTGCTCCGATTGCGGTTCTTGATACCTCAAATGATAGGTCTCGAGACCTGTAATTGTTATGCCAAACCGCGTTTAAATTGGTTGATTATTTCTATACATTTCACAGAAAAATCAATTCGAAGAAATCACCTTACTATAGCTCAGCCGATTCAGAGCTGTAAAAATCCAAAATCTGCAATTGTGCTTCGATTGCGGTTCTTGATACCTCAAATGATAGGTCTCGGGACCTGTAATTGTTATGCTAAACCGTTTTTAAATTGGTTGATTATTTCCATACATTTCGCAGAAAAATCTATTCGAAGAAATCACCTTACAATAGCTCAGCCGATTCAGAGCTGTAAAAATCCAAAATCTGCAATTGTGCTCAGATTGCGGTTCTTGATACCTCAAATGATAGTTCACGGGACCTGTAATTGCTATACCATACATTTCGTAGAAAAATCGATTCGAAGAAAATCACCTTACTATAGCTCAGCCGATTCAGAGCTGTAAAAATCCAAAATCTGCAATTGTGCTCCGATTGCGGTTCTTGATACCTCAAATGATAGGTCTCGAGACCTGTAATTGTTATGCCAAACCGCGTTTAAATTGGTTGATTATTTCTATACATTTCACAGAAAAATCGATTCGAAGAAATCACCTTACTATAGCTCAGCCGATTCAGAGCTGTAAAAATCCAAAATCTGCAATTGTGCTCCGATTGCGGTTCTTGATACCTCAAATGATAGGTCTCGAGACCTGTAATTGTTATGCCAAACCGCGTTTAAATTGGTTGATTATTTCTATACATTTCACAGAAAAATCAATTCGAAGAAATCACCTTACTATAGCTCAGCCGATTCAGAGCTGTAAAAATCCAAAATCTGCAATTGTGCTTCGATTGCGGTTCTTGATACCTCAAATGATAGGTCTCGGGACCTGTAATTGTTATGCTAAACCGTTTTTAAATTGGTTGATTATTTCCATACATTTCGCAGAAAAATCTATTCGAAGAAATCACCTTACAATAGCTCAGCCGATTCAGAGCTGTAAAAATCCAAAATCTGCAATTGTGCTCAGATTGCGGTTCTTGATACCTCAAATGATAGTTCACGGGACCTGTAATTGCTATACCATACATTTCGTAGAAAAATCGATTCGAAGAAAATCACCTTACTATAGCTCAGCCGATTCAGAGCTGTAAAAATCCAAAATCTGCAATTGTGCTCCGATTGCGGTTCTTGATACCTCAAATGATAGGTCTCGGGACCTGTAATTGTTATGCCAAACCGCGTTTAAATTGGTTGATTATTTCTATACATTTCACAGAAAAATCGATTCGAAGAAATCACCTTACTATAGCTCAGCCGATTCAGAGCTGTAAAAATCCAAAATCTGCAATTGTGCTCCGATTGCGGTTCTTGATACCTCAAATGATAGGTCTCGAGACCTGTAATTGTTATGCCAAACCGCGTTTAAATTGGTTGATTATTTCTATACATTTCACAGAAAAATCAATTCGAAGAAATCACCTTACTATAGCTCAGCCGATTCAGAGCTGTAAAAATCCAAAATCTGCAATTGTGCTTCGATTGCGGTTCTTGATACCTCAAATGATAGGTCTCGGGACCTGTAATTGTTATGCTAAACCGTTTTTAAATTGGTTGATTATTTCCATACATTTCGCAGAAAAATCTATTCGAAGAAATCACCTTACAATAGCTCAGCCGATTCAGAGCTGTAAAAATCCAAAATCTGCAATTGTGCTCAGATTGCGGTTCTTGATACCTCAAATGATAGTTCACGGGACCTGTAATTGCTATACCATACATTTCGTAGAAAAATCGATTCGAAGAAAATCACCTTACTATAGCTCAGCCGATTCAGAGCTGTAAAAATCCAAAATCTGCAATTGTGCTCCGATTGCGGTTCTTGATACCTCAAATGATAGGTCTCGGGACCTGTAATTGTTATGCCAAACCGCGTTTAAATTGGTTGATTATTTCTATACATTTCACAGAAAAATCGATTCGAAGAAATCACCTTACTATAGCTCAGCCGATTCAGAGCTGTAAAAATCCAAAATCTGCAATTGTCCTTCGATTGCGGTTCTTGATACCTCAAATGATAGGTCTCGGGACCTGTAATTGTTATGCTAAACCGTTTTTAAATTGGTTGATTATTTCCATACATTTCGCAGAAAAATCTATTCGAAGAAATCACCTTACAATAGCTCAGCCGATTCAGAGCTGTAAAAATCCAAAATCTGCAATTGTGCTCAGATTGCGGTTCTTGATACCTCAAATGATAGTTCACGGGACCTGTAATTGCTATACCATACATTTCGTAGAAAAATCGATTCGAAGAAAATCACCTTACTATAGCTCAGCCGATTCAGAGCTGTAAAAATCCAAAATCTGCAATTGTGCTCCGATTGCGGTTCTTGATACCTCAAATGATAGGTCTCGGGACCTGTAATTGTTATGCCAAACCGCGTTTAAATTGGTTGATTATTTCTATACATTTCACAGAAAAATCGATTCGAAGAAATCACCTTACTATAGCTCAGCCGATTCAGAGCTGTAAAAATCCAAAATCTGCAATTGTGCTCCGATTGCGGTTCTTGATACCTCAAATGATAGGTCTCGAGACCTGTAATTGTTATGCCAAACCGCGTTTAAATTGGTTGATTATTTCTATACATTTCACAGAAAAATCAATTCGAAGAAATCACCTTACTATAGCTCAGCCGATTCAGAGCTGTAAAAATCCAAAATCTGCAATTGTGCTTCGATTGCGGTTCTTGATACCTCAAATGATAGGTCTCGGGACCTGTAATTGTTATGCTAAACCGTTTTTAAATTGGTTGATTATTTCCATACATTTCGCAGAAAAATCTATTCGAAGAAATCACCTTACAATAGCTCAGCCGATTCAGAGCTGTAAAAATCCAAAATCTGCAATTGTGCTCAGATTGCGGTTCTTGATACCTCAAATGATAGTTCACGGGACCTGTAATTGCTATACCATACATTTCGTAGAAAAATCGATTCGAAGAAAATCACCTTACTATAGCTCAGCCGATTCAGAGCTGTAAAAATCCAAAATCTGCAATTGTGCTCCGATTGCGGTTCTTGATACCTCAAATGATAGGTCTCGAGACCTGTAATTGTTATGCCAAACCGCGTTTAAATTGGTTGATTATTTCTATACATTTCACAGAAAAATCGATTCGAAGAAATCACCTTACTATAGCTCAGCCGATTCAGAGCTGTAAAAATCCAAAATCTGCAATTGTGCTCCGATTGCGGTTCTTGATACCTCAAATGATAGGTCTCGAGACCTGTAATTGTTATGCCAAACCGCGTTTAAATTGGTTGATTATTTCTATACATTTCACAGAAAAATCAATTCGAAGAAATCACCTTACTATAGCTCAGCCGATTCAGAGCTGTAAAAATCCAAAATCTGCAATTGTGCTTCGATTGCGGTTCTTGATACCTCAAATGATAGGTCTCGGGACCTGTAATTGTTATGCTAAACCGTTTTTAAATTGGTTGATTATTTCCATACATTTCGCAGAAAAATCTATTCGAAGAAATCACCTTACAATAGCTCAGCCGATTCAGAGCTGTAAAAATCCAAAATCTGCAATTGTGCTCAGATTGCGGTTCTTGATACCTCAAATGATAGTTCACGGGACCTGTAATTGCTATACCATACATTTCGTAGAAAAATCGATTCGAAGAAAATCACCTTACTATAGCTCAGCCGATTCAGAGCTGTAAAAATCCAAAATCTGCAATTGTGCTCCGATTGCGGTTCTTGATACCTCAAATGATAGGTCTCGGGACCTGTAATTGTTATGCCAAACCGCGTTTAAATTGGTTGATTATTTCTATACATTTCACAGAAAAATCGATTCGAAGAAATCACCTTACTATAGCTCAGCCGATTCAGAGCTGTAAAAATCCAAAATCTGCAATTGTCCTTCGATTGCGGTTCTTGATACCTCAAATGATAGGTCTCGGGACCTGTAATTGTTATGCTAAACCGTTTTTAAATTGGTTGATTATTTCCATACATTTCGCAGAAAAATCTATTCGAAGAAATCACCTTACAATAGCTCAGCCGATTCAGAGCTGTAAAAATCCAAAATCTGCAATTGTGCTCAGATTGCGGTTCTTGATACCTCAAATGATAGTTCACGGGACCTGTAATTGCTATACCATATATTTCGTAGAAAAATCGATTCGAAGAAAATCACCTTACTATAGCTCAGCCGATTCAGAGCTGTAAAAATCCAAAATCTGCAATTGTGCTCCGATTGCGGTTCTTGATACCTCAAATGATAGGTCTCGAGACCTGTAATTGTTATGCCAAACCGCGTTTAAATTGGTTGATTATTTCTATACATTTCACAGAAAAATCGATTCGAAGAAATCACCTTACTATAGCTCAGCCGATTCAGAGCTGTAAAAATCCAAAATCTGCAATTGTGCTCCGATTGCGGTTCTTGATACCTCAAATGATAGGTCTCGAGACCTGTAATTGTTATGCCAAACCGCGTTTAAATTGGTTGATTATTTCTATACATTTCACAGAAAAATCAATTCGAAGAAATCACCTTACTATAGCTCAGCCGATTCAGAGCTGTAAAAATCCAAAATCTGCAATTGTGCTTCGATTGCGGTTCTTGATACCTCAAATGATAGGTCTCGGGACCTGTAATTGTTATGCTAAACCGTTTTTAAATTGGTTGATTATTTCCATACATTTCGCAGAAAAATCTATTCGAAGAAATCACCTTACAATAGCTCAGCCGATTCAGAGCTGTAAAAATCCAAAATCTGCAATTGTGCTCCGATTGCGGTTCTTGATACCTCAAATGATAGGTCTCGAGACCTGTAATTGTTATGCCAAACCGCGTTTAAATTGGTTGATTATTTCTATACATTTCACAGAAAAATCAATTCGAAGAAATCACCTTACTATAGCTCAGCCGATTCAGAGCTGTAAAAATCCAAAATCTGCAATTGTGCTTCGATTGCGGTTCTTGATACCTCAAATGATAGGTCTCGGGACCTGTAATTGTTATGCCAACCCGCGTTTAAATTGGTTGATTATTTCTATACATTTCACAGAAAAATCGATTCGAAGAAATCACCTTACTATAGCTCAGCCGATTCAGAGCTGTAAAAATCCAAAATCTGCAATTGTGCTTCGATTGCGGTTCTTGATACCTCAAATGATAGGTCTCGGGACCTGTAATTGTTATGCTAAACCGTTTTTAAATTGGTTGATTATTTCCATACATTTCGCAGAAAAATCTATTCGAAGAAATCACCTTACAATAGCTCAGCCGATTCAGAGCTGTAAAAATCCAAAATCTGCAATTGTGCTCAGATTGCGGTTCTTGATACCTCAAATGATAGTTCACGGGACCTGTAATTGCTATACCATACATTTCGTAGAAAAATCGATTCGAAGAAAATCACCGCTCAGCCGATTCAGAGCTGTAAAAATCCAAAATCTGCAATTGTGCTTCGATTGCGGTTCTTGATACCTCAAATGATAGGTCTCGGGACCTGTAATTGTTATGCTAAACCGTTTTTAAATTGGTTGATTATTTCCATACATTTCGCAGAAAAATCGATTCGAAGAAATCACCTTACAATAGCTCAGCCGATTCAGAGCTGTAAAAATCCAAAATCTGCAATTGTGCTCAGATTGCGGTTCTTGATACCTCAAATGATAGTTCACGGGACCTGTAATTGCTATACCATACATTTCGTAGAAAAATCGATTCGAAGAAAATCACCTTACTATAGCTCAGCCGATTCAGAGCTGTAAAAATCCAAAATCTGCAATTGTGCTTCGATTGCGGTTCTTGATACCTCAAATGATAGGTCTCGGGACCTGTAATTGTTATGCTAAACCGTTTTTAAATTGGTTGATTATTTCCATACATTTCGCAGAAAAATCGATTCGAAGAAATCACCTTACAATAGCTCAGCCGATTCAGAGCTGTAAAAATCCAAAATCTGCAATTGTGCTCAGATTGCGGTTCTTGATACCTCAAATGATAGTTCACGGGACCTGTAATTGCTATACCATACATTTCGTAGAAAAATCGATTCGAAGAAAATCACCTTACTATAGCTCAGCCGATTCAGAGCTGTAAAAATCCAAAATCTGCAATTGTGCTCCGATTGCGGTTCTTGATACCTCAAATGATAGGTCTCGAGACCTGTAATTGTTATGCCAAACCGCGTTTAAATTGGTTGATTATTTCCATACATTTCACAGAAAAATTGATTCGAAGAAATCACCTTACTATAGCTCAGCCGATTCAGAGCTGTAAAAATCCAAAATCTGCAATTGTGCTCCGATTGCGGTTCTTGATACCTCAAATGATAGGTCTCGGGACCTGTAATTGTTATGCCAAACCGCGTTTAAATTGGTTGATTATTTCCATACATTTCACAGAAAAATTGATTCGAAGAAATCACCTTACTATAGCTCAGCCGATTCAGAGCTGTAAAAATCCAAAATCTGCAATTGTGCTCCGATTGCGGTTCTTGATACCTCAAATGATAGGTCTCGGGACCTGTAATTGTTATGCCAAACCGCGTTTAAATTGGTTGATTATTTCCATACATTTCGCAGAAAAATCTATTCGAAGAAATCACCTTACAATAGCTCAGCCGATTCAGAGCTGTAAAAATCCAAAATCTGCAATTGTGCTCAGATTGCGGTTCTTGATACCTCAAATGATAGTTCACGGGACCTGTAATTGCTATACCATACATTTCGTAGAAAAATCGATTCGAAGAAAATCACCTTACTATAGCTCAGCCGATTCAGAGCTGTAAAAATCCAAAATCTGCAATTGTGCTCCGATTGCGGTTCTTGATAGCTCAAATGATAGGTCTCGAGACCTGTAATTGTTATGCCAAACCGCGTTTAAATTGGTTGATTATTTCCATACATTTCACAGAAAAATTGATTCGAAGAAATCACCTTACTATAGCTCAGCCGATTCAGAGCTGTAAAAATCCAAAATCTGCAATTGTGCTCCGATTGCGGTTCTTGATACCTCAAATGATAGGTCTCGGGACCTGTAATTGTTATGCCAAACCGCGTTTAAATTGGTTGATTATTTCTATACATTTCACAGAAAAATCAATTCGAAGAAATCACCTTACTATAGCTCAGCCGATTCAGAGCTGTAAAAATCCAAAATCTGCAATTGTGCTCCGATTGCGGTTCTTGATACCTCAAATGATAGGTCTCGAGACCTGTAATTGTTATGCCAAACCGCGTTTAAATTGGTTGATTATTTCCATACATTTCACAGAAAAATTGATTCGAAGAAATCACCTTACTATAGCTCAGCCGATTCAGAGCTGTAAAAATCCAAAATCTGCAATTGTGCTCCGATTGCGGTTCTTGATACCTCAAATGATAGGTCTCGGGACATGTAATTGTTATGCCAAACCGCGTTTAAATTGGTTGATTATTTCTATACATTTCACAGAAAAATCGATTCGAAGAAATCACCTTACTATAGCTCAGCCGATTCAGAGCTGTAAAAATCCAAAATCTGCAATTGTGCTTCGATTGCGGTTCTTGATACCTCAAATGATAGGTCTCGGGACCTGTAATTGTTATGCTAAACCGTTTTTGAATTGGTTGATTATTTCCATACATTTCGCAGAAAAATCTATTCGAAGAAATCACCTTACAATAGCTCAGCCGATTCAGAGCTGTAAAAATCCAAAATCTGCAATTGTGCTCAGATTGCGGTTCTTGATACCTCAAATGATAGTTCACGGGACCTGTAATTGCTATACCATACATTTCGTAGAAAAATCGATTCGAAGAAAATCACCTTACTATAGCTCAGCCGATTCAGAGCTGTAAAAATCCAAAATCTGCAATTGTGCTCCGATTGCGGTTCTTGATACCTCAAATGATAGGTCTCGAGACCTGTAATTGTTATGCCAAACCGCGTTTAAATTGGTTAATTATTTCCATACATTTCACAGAAAAATCAATTCGAAGAAATCACCTTACAATAGCTCAGCCGATTCAGAGCTGTAAAAATCCAAAATCTGCAATTGTGCTTCGATTGCGGTTCTTGATACCTCAAATGATAGGTCTCGGGACCTGTAATTGTTATGCTAAACCGTTTTTAAATTGGTTGATTATTTCCATACATTTCGCAGAAAAATCTATTCGAAGAAATCACCTTACAATAGCTCAGCCGATTCAGAGCTGTAAAAATCCAAAATCTGCAATTGTGCTCAGATTGCGGTTCTTGATACCTCAAATGATAGTTCACGGGACCTGTAATTGCTATACCATACATTTCGTAGAAAAATCGATTCGAAGAAAATCACCTTACTATAGCTCAGCCGATTCAGAGCTGTAAAAATCCAAAATCTGCAATTGTGCTCCGATTGCTGTTCTTGAAAAATCGATTCAGAGCTGTAAAAATCCAAAATCTGCAATTGTGCTCCGATTGCGGTTCTTGATACCTCAAATGATAGGTCTTGGGACCTGTAATTGTTATGCCAAACCGCGTTTAAATTGGTTGATTATTTCTATACATTTCACAGAAAAATCGATTCGAAGAAATCACCTTACTATAGCTCAGCCGATTCAGAGCTGTAAAAATCCAAAATCTGCAATTGTGCTCCGATTGCGGTTCTTGATACCTCAAATGATAGGTCTCGAGACCTGTAATTGTTATGCCAAACCGCGTTTAAATTGGTTGATTATTTCCATACATTTCACAGAAAAATTGATTCGAAGAAATCACCTTACTATAGCTCAGCCGATTCAGAGCTGTAAAAATCCAAAATCTGCAATTGTGCTCCGATTGCGGTTCTTGATACCTCAAATGGTAGGTCTCGGGACCTGTAATTGTTATGCCAAACCGCGTTTAAATTGGTTGATTATTTCTATACATTTCACAGAAAAATCGATTCGAAGAAATCACCTTACTATAGCTCAGCCGATTCAGAGCTGTAAAAATCCAAAATCTGCAATTGTGCTTCGATTGCGGTTCTTGATACCTCAAATGATAGGTCTCGGGACCTGTAATTATTATGCTAACCGTTTTTAAATTGGTTGATTATTTCCATACATTTCGCAGAAAAATCTATTCGAAGAAATCACCTTACAATAGCTCAGCCGATTCAGAGCTGTAAAAATCCAAAATCTGCAATTGTGCTCAGATTGCGGTTCTTGATACCTCAAATGATAGTTCACGGGACCTGTAATTGCTATACCATACATTTCGTAGAAAAATCGATTCGAAGAAAATCACCTTAATATAGCTCAGCCGATTCAGAGCTGTAAAAATCCAAAATCTGCAATTGTGCTCCGATTGCGGTTCTTGATACCTCAAATGATAGGTCTCGAGACCTGTAATTGTTATGCCAAACCGCGTTTAAATTGGTTGATTATTTCTATACATTTCACAGAAAAATCAATTCGAAGAAATCACCTTACTATAGCTCAGCCGATTCAGAGCTGTAAAAATCCAAAATCTGCAATTGTGCTCCGATTGCGGTTCTTGATACCTCAAATGATAGGTCTCGGGACCTGTAATTGTTATGCCAAACCGCGTTTAAATTGGTTGATTATTTCTATACATTTCACAGAAAAATCGATTCGAAGAAATCACCTTACTATAGCTCAGCCGATTCAGAGCTGTAAAAATCCAAAATCTGCAATTGTGCTTCGATTGCGGTTCTTGATACCTCAAATGATAGGTCTCGGGACCTGTAATTGTTATGCTAAACCGTTTTTAAATTGGTTGATTATTTCCATACATTTCGCAGAAAAATCTATTCGAAGAAATCACCTTACAATAGCTCAGCCGATTCAGAGCTGTAAAAATCAAAAATCTGCAATTGTGCTCAGATTGCGGTTCTTGATACCTCAAATGATAGTTCACGGGACCTGTAATTGCTATACCATACATTTCGTAGAAAAATCGATTCGAAGAAAATCACCTTACTATAGCTCAGCCGATTCAGAGCTGTAAAAATCCAAAATCTGCAATTGTGCTCCGATTGCGGTTCTTGATACCTCAAATGATAGGTCTCGAGACCTGTAATTGTTATGCCAAACCGCGTTTAAATTGGTTGATTATTTCTATACATTTCACAGAAAAATCAATTCGAAGAAATCACCTTACTATAGCTCAGCCGATTCAGAGCTGTAAAAATCCAAAATCTGCAATTGTGCTCCGATTGCGGTTCTTGATACCTCAAATGATAGGTCTCGGGACCTGTAATTGTTATGCCAAACCGCGTTTAAATTGGTTGATTATTTCTATACATTTCACAGAAAAATCGATTCGAAGAAATCACCTTACTATAGCTCAGCCGATTCAGAGCTGTAAAAAACCAAAATCTGCAATTGTGCTCCGATTGCGGTTCTTGATACCTCAAATGATAGGTCTCGAGACCTGTAATTGTTATGCCAAACCGCGTTTAAATTGGTTGATTATTTCCATACATTTCACAGAAAAATTGATTCGAAGAAATCACCTTACTATAGCTCAGCCGATTCAGAGCTGTAAAAATCCAAAATCTGCAATTGTGCTCCGATTGCGGTTCTTGATATCTCAAATGATAGGTCTCGGGACCTGTAATTGTTATGCAAAACCGCGTTTAAATTGGTTGATTATTTCTATACATTTCACAGAAAAATCGATTCGAAGAAATCACCTTACTATAGCTCAGCCGATTCAGAGCTGTAAAAATCCAAAATCTGCAATTGTGCTTCGATTGCGGTTCTTGATACCTCAAATGATAGGTCTCGGGACCTGTAATTGTTATGCTAAACCGTTTTTAAATTGGTTGATTATTTCCATACATTTCGCAGAAAAATCTATTCGAAGAAATCACCTTACAATAGCTCAGCCGATTCAGAGCTGTAAAAATCCAAAATCTGCAATTGTGCTCAGATTGCGGTTCTTGATACCTCAAATGATAGTTCACGGGACCTGTAATTGCTATACCATACATTTCGTAGAAAAATCGATTCGAAGAAAATCACCTTACTATAGCTCAGCCGATTCAGAGCTGTAAAAATCCAAAATCTGCAATTGTGCTCCGATTGCGGTTCTTGATACCTCAAATGATAGGTCTCGAGACCTGTAATTGTTATGCCAAACCGCGTTTAAATTGGTTGATTATTTCTATACATTTCACAGAAAAATTGATTCGAAGAAATCACCTTACTATAGCTCAGCCGATTCAGAGCTGTAAAAATCCAAAATCTGCAATTGTGCTCCGATTGCGGTTCTTGATACCTCAAATGATAGGTCTCGGGACCTGTAATTGTTATGCCAAACCGCGTTTAAATTGGTTGATTATTTCTATACATTTCACAGAAAAATCGATTCGAAGAAATCACCTTACTATAGCTCAGCCGATTCAGAGCTGTAAAAATCCAAAATCTGCAATTGTGCTTCGATTGCGGTTCTTGATACCTCAAATGATAGGTCTCGGGACCTGTAATTGTTATGCTAAACCGTTTTTAAATTGGTTGATTATTTCCATACATTTCGCAGAAAAATCTATTCGAAGAAATCACCTTACAATAGCTCAGCCGATTCAGAGCTGTAAAAATCCAAAATCTGCAATTGTTCTCAGATTGCGGTTCTTGATACCTCAAATGATAGTTCACGGGACCTGTAATTGCTATACCATACATTTCGTAGAAAAATCGATTCGAAGAAAATCACCTTTCTATAGCTCAGCCGATTCAGAGCTGTAAAAATCCAAAATCTGCAATTGTGCTCCGATTGCTGTTCTTGAAAAATCGATTCAGAGCTGTAAAAATCCAAAATCTGCAATTGTGCTCCGATTGCGGTTCTTGATACCTCAAATGATAGGTCTTGGGACCTGTAATTGTTATGCCAAACCGCGTTTAAATTGGTTGATTATTTCTATACATTTCACAGAAAAATTGATTCGAAGAAATCACCTTACTATAGCTCAGCCGATTCAGAGCTGTAAAAATCCAAAATCTGCAATTGTGCTCCGATTGCGGTTCTTGATACCTCAAATGATAGGTCTCGGGACCTGTAATTGTTATGCCAAACCGCGTTTAAATTGGTTGATTATTTCTATACATTTCACAGAAAAATCGATTCGAAGAAATCACCTTACTATAGCTCAGCCGATTCAGAGCTGTAAAAATCCAAAATCTGCAATTGTGCTTCGATTGCGGTTCTTGATACCTCAAATGATAGGTCTCGAGACCTGTAATTGTTATGCCAAACCGCGTTTAAATTGGTTAATTATTTCCATACATTTCACAGAAAAATCAATTCGAAGAAATCACCTTACAATAGCTCAGCCGATTCAGAGCTGTAAAAATCCAAAATCTGCAATTGTGCTCAGATTGCGGTTCTTGATACCTCAAATGATAGTTCACGGGACCTGTAATTGCTATACCATACATTTCGTAGAAAAATCGATTCGAAGAAAATCACCTTACTATAGCTCAGCCGATTCAGAGCTGTAAAAATCCAAAATCTGCAATTGTGCTCCGATTGCGGTTCTTGATACCTCAAATGATAGGTCTCGGGACCTGTAATTGTTATGCCAAACCGCGTTTAAATTGGTTGATTATTTCCATACATTTCACAGAAAAATCGATTCGAAGAAATCACCTTACTATAGCTCAGCCGATTCAGAACTGTAAAAATCCAAAATCTGCAATTGTGCTCCGATTGCGGTTCTTGATACCTCAAATGATAGGTCTCGGGACCTGTAATTGTTATGCCAAACCGCGTTTAATTTGGTTGATTATTTCCATACATTTCACAGAAAAATCGATTCGAAGAAAATCACCTTACTATAGCTCAGCCGATTCAGAGCTGTAAAAATCCAAAATCTGCAATTGTGCTCCGATTGCGGTTCTTGATACCTCAAATGATAGGTCTCGGGACCTGTAATTGTTATGCAAAACCGCGTTTAAATTGGTTGATTATTTCTATACATTTCACAGAAAAATCGATTCGAAGAAATCACCTTACTATAGCTCAGCCGATTCAGAGCTGTAAAAATCCAAAATCTGCAATTGTGCTCAGATTGCGGTTCTTAATACCTCAAATGATAGGTCACGGGACCTGTAATTGCTATACCAAACCGCGTTTAATTTGGTTGATTATTTCCATACATTTCACAGAAAAATCGATTCGAAGAAATCACCTTACTATAGCTCAGCCGATTCAGAGCTGTAAAAATCCAAAATCTGCAATTGTGCTCCGATTGCGGTTCTTGATACCTCAAATGATAGGTCTCGGGACCTGTAATTGTTATGCCAAACCGCGTTTAAATTGGTTGATTATTTCTATACATTTCACAGAAAAATCGATTCGAAGAAATCACCTTACTATAGCTCAGCCGATTCAGAGCTGTAAAAATCCAAAATCTGCAATTGTGCTTCGATTGCGGTTCTTGATACCTCAAATGATAGGTCTCGGGACCTGTAATTGTTATGCTAAACCGTTTTTAAATTGGTTGATTATTTCCATACATTTCGCAGAAAAATCTATTCGAAGAAATCACCTTACAATAGCTCAGCCGATTCAGAGCTGTAAAAATCCAAAATCTGCAATTGTTCTCAGATTGCGGTTCTTGATACCTCAAATGATAGTTCACGGGACCTGTAATTGCTATACCATACATTTCGTAGAAAAATCGATTCGAAGAAAATCACCTTTCTATAGCTCAGCCGATTCAGAGCTGTAAAAATCCAAAATCTGCAATTGTGCTCCGATTGCTGTTCTTGAAAAATCGATTCAGAGCTGTAAAAATCCAAAATCTGCAATTGTGCTCCGATTGCGGTTCTTGATACCTCAAATGATAGGTCTTGGGACCTGTAATTGTTATGCCAAACCGCGTTTAAATTGGTTGATTATTTCTATACATTTCACAGAAAAATTGATTCGAAGAAATCACCTTACTATAGCTCAGCCGATTCAGAGCTGTAAAAATCCAAAATCTGCAATTGTGCTCCGATTGCGGTTCTTGATACCTCAAATGATAGGTCTCGGGACCTGTAATTGTTATGCCAAACCGCGTTTAAATTGGTTGATTATTTCTATACATTTCACAGAAAAATCGATTCGAAGAAATCACCTTACTATAGCTCAGCCGATTCAGAGCTGTAAAAATCCAAAATCTGCAATTGTGCTTCGATTGCGGTTCTTGATACCTCAAATGATAGGTCTCGAGACCTGTAATTGTTATGCCAAACCGCGTTTAAATTGGTTAATTATTTCCATACATTTCACAGAAAAATCAATTCGAAGAAATCACCTTACAATAGCTCAGCCGATTCAGAGCTGTAAAAATCCAAAATCTGCAATTGTGCTCAGATTGCGGTTCTTGATACCTCAAATGATAGTTCACGGGACCTGTAATTGCTATACCATACATTTCGTAGAAAAATCGATTCGAAGAAAATCACCTTACTATAGCTCAGCCGATTCAGAGCTGTAAAAATCCAAAATCTGCAATTGTGCTCCGATTGCGGTTCTTGATACCTCAAATGATAGGTCTCGGGACCTGTAATTGTTATGCCAAACCGCGTTTAAATTGGTTGATTATTTCCATACATTTCACAGAAAAATCGATTCGAAGAAATCACCTTACTATAGCTCAGCCGATTCAGAACTGTAAAAATCCAAAATCTGCAATTGTGCTCCGATTGCGGTTCTTGATACCTCAAATGATAGGTCTCGGGACCTGTAATTGTTATGCCAAACCGCGTTTAAATTGGTTGATTATTTCCATACATTTCACAGAAAAATCGATTCGAAGAAATCACCTTACTATAGCTCAGCCGATTCAGAACTGTAAAAATCCAAAATCTGCAATTGTGCTCCGATTGCGGTTCTTGATACCTCAAATGATAGGTCTCGGGACCTGTAATTGTTATGCCAAACCGCGTTTAATTTGGTTGATTATTTCCATACATTTCACAGAAAAATCGATTCGAAGAAAATCACCTTACTATAGCTCAGCCGATTCAGAGCTGTAAAAATCCAAAATCTGCAATTGTGCTCCGATTGCGGTTCTTGATACCTCAAATGATAGGTCTCGGGACCTGTAATTGTTATGCAAAACCGCGTTTAAATTGGTTGATTATTTCTATACATTTCACAGAAAAATCGATTCGAAGAAATCACCTTACTATAGCTCAGCCGATTCAGAGCTGTAAAAATCCAAAATCTGCAATTGTGCTCAGATTGCGGTTCTTAATACCTCAAATGATAGGTCACGGGACCTGTAATTGCTATACCAAACCGCGTTTAATTTGGTTGATTATTTCTATACATTTCACAGAAAAATCGATTCGAAGAAATCACCTTACTATAGCTCAGCCGATTCAGAGCTGTAAAAATCCAAAATCTGCAATTGTGCTCAGATTGCGGTTCTTGATACCTCAAATGATAGGTCACGGGACCTGTAATTGTTATACCATACATTTCGTAGAAAATTCGATTCGAATAAAACCACCTTACTATAGCTCAGCCGATTCAGAGCTGTAAAAATCCAAAATCTGCAATTGTGCTCCGATTGCGGTTCTTGATACCTCAAATGATAGGTCTCGGGACCTGTAATTGTTATGCCAAACCGCGTTTAAATTGGTTGATTATTTCCATACATTTCACAGAAAAATCGATTCGAAGAAAATCACCTTACTATAGCTCAGCCGATTCAGAGCTGTAAAAATCCAAAATCTGCAATTGTGCTCCGATTGCGGTTCTTGATACCTCAAATGATAGGTCTCGGGACCTGTTATTGTTGTGCCAAACCGCGTTTAAATTGGTTGATTATTTCTATACATTTCACAGAAAAATCGATTCGAAGAAATCACCTTACTATAGCTCAGCCGATTCAGAGCTGTAAAAATCCAAAATCTGCAATTGTGCTCAGATTGCGGTTCTTAATACCTCAAATGATAGGTCACGGGACCTGTAATTGCTATACCATACATTTCGTAGAAAATTCGATTCGAAGAAAATCACCTTACTATAGCTCAGCCGATTCAGAGCTGTAAAAATCCAAAATCTGCAATTGTGCTCCGATTGCGGTTCTTGATACCTTAAATGTTAGGTCTCGGGACCTGTAATTGTTATGCCAAACCGCGTTTAATTTGGTTGATTATTTCCATACATTTCACAGAAAAATCGATTCGAAGAAAATCACCTTACTATAGCTCAGCCGATTCAGAGCTGTAAAAATCCAAAATCTGCAATTGTGCTCCGATTGCGGTTCTTGATACCTCAAATGATAGGTCTCGGGACCTGTAATTGTTATGCCAAACCGCGTTTAATTTGGTTGATTATTTCCATACATTTCACAGAAAAATCGATTCGAAGAAATCACCTTACTATAGCTCAGCCGATTCAGAACTGTAAAAATCCAAAATCTGCAATTGTGCTCAGATTGCGGTTCTTGATACCTCAAATGATAGGTCACGGGACCTGTAATTGCTATATCATACATTTCGTAAAAAATTCGATTCGAAGAAAATCACCTTACTATAGCTCAGCCGATTCAGAGCTGTAAAAATCCAAAATCTGCAATTGTGCTCAGATTGCGGTTCTTGATACCTCAAATGATAGGTCACGGGACCTGTAATTGTTATACCATACATTTCGTAGAAAATTCGATTCGAAGAAAATCACCTTACTATAGCTCAGCCGATTCAGAGCTGTAAAAATCCAAAATCTGCAATTGAGCTCCGATTGCGGTTCTTGATACCTCAAATGATAGGTCTCGGGACCTGTAATTGCTATACCATACATTTCGTAAAAAATTCGATTCGAAGAAAATCACCTTACTATAGCTCAGCCGATTCAGAGCTGTAAAAATCCAAAATCTGCAATTGTGCTCAGATTGCGGTTCTTTATACCTCAAATGATAGGTCACGGGACCTGTAATTGTTATACCATACATTTCGTAGAAAATTCGATTCGAAGAAAATCACCTTACTATAGCTCAGCCGATTCAGAGCTGTAAAAATCCAAAATCTGCAATTGTGCTCCGATTGCGGTTCTTGATACCTCAAATGATAGGTCTCGGGACCTGTAATTGTTATGCCAAACCGCGTTTAATTTGGTTGATTATTTCCATACATTTCACAGAAAATTCGATTCGAAGAAAATCACCTTACTATAGCTCAGCCGATTCAGAGCTGTAAAAATCCAAAATCTGCAATTGTGCTCAGATTGCGGTTCTTGATACCTCAAATGATAGGTCACGGGACCTGTAATTGCTATACCATACATTTCGTAAAAAATTCGATTCGAAGAAAATCACCTTACTATAGCTCAGCCGATTCAGAGCTGTAAAAATCCAAAATCTGCAATTGTGCTCAGATTGCGGTTCTTGATACCTCAAATGATAGGTCACGGGACCTGTAATTGTTATACCATACATTTCGTCGAAAATTCGATTCGAAGAAAATCACCTTACTATAGCTCAGCCGATTCAGAGCTGTAAAAATCCAAAATCTGCAATTGTGCTCCGATTGCGGTTCTTGATACCTCAAATGATAGGTCTCGGGACCTGTAATTGTTATGCCAAACCGCGTTTAAATTGGTTGATTATTTCTATACATTTCACAGAAAAATCGATTCGAAGAAATCACCTTACTATAGCTCAGCCGATGCAGAGCTGTAAAAATCCAAAATCTGCAATTGTGCTCAGATTGCGGTTCATGATACCTCAAATGATAGGTCACGGGACCTGTAATTGTTATACCATACATTTCGTAGAAAATTCGATTCGAAGAAATCACCTTACTATAGCTCAGCCGATTCAGAGCTGTAAAAATCCAAAATCTGCAATTGTGCTCCGATTGCGGTTCTTGATACCTCAAATGATAGGTCTGGGGACCTGTAATTGTTATGCCAAACCGCGTTTAAATTGGTTGATTATTTCTATACATTTCACAGAAAAATCGATTCGAAGAAATCACCTTACTATAGCTCAGCCGATTCAGAGCTGGAAAAATCCAAAATCTGCAATTGTGCTCCGATTGCGGTTCTTGATACCTCAAATGATAGGTCTCGGGACCTGTAATTGTTATGCCAAACCGCGTTTAAATTGGTTGATTATTTCTATACATTTCACAGAAAAATCGATTCGAAGAAATCACCTTACTATATATAGCTCAGCCGATTCAGAGCTGCAAAAATCCATAATCTGCAATTGTGCTTAGATTGCGGTTCTTGATACCTCAAATGATAGGTCTCGGGACCTGTAATTGTTATACCATACAATTCGTAGAAAATTCGATTCGAAGAATATCACCTTTACTTTAGCTCAGCCCATTCAGAGCTGTAAAAATCCAAAATCTGCAATTGTGCTCAGATTGCGGTTCTTGATACCTCAAATGATAGGTCACGGGACCTGTAATTGCTATACCATACATTTCGTAGAAAATTCGATTCGAAGAAAATCACCTTACTTTAGCTCAGCCGATTCAGAGCTGTAAAAATCCAAAATCTGCAATTGTGCTCCGATTGCGGTTCTTGATACCTCAAATGATAGGTCTCGGGACCTGTAATTGTTATGCCAACCGCGTTTAAATTGGTTGATTATTTCCATACATTTCACAGAAAAATCGATTCGAAGAAATCACCTTACTATAGCTCAGCCGATTCAGAGCTGTAAAAATCCAAAATCTGCAATTGTGCTCCGATTGCGGTTCTTGATACCTCAAATGATAGGTCTCGAGACCTGTAATTGTTATGCAAAACCGCGTTTAAATTGGTTGATTATTCTATACATGTCACAGAAAAATCGATTCGAAGAAATCACCTTACTATAGCTCAGCCGATTCAGAGCTGTAAAAATCCAAAATCTGCAATTGTGCTCCGATTGCGGTTCTTGATACCTCAAATGATAGGTCTCGAGACCTGTAATTGTTATGCAAAACCGCGTTTAAATTGGTTGATTATTTCTATACATTTCACAGAAAAATCGATTCGAAGAAATCACCTTACTATAGCTCAGCCGATTCAGAGCTGTAAAAATCCAAAATCTGCAATTGTGCTCAAATTGCGGTTCTTGATACCTCAAATGATAGGTCTCGGGACCTGTAATTGTTATGCAAAACCGCGTTTAAATTGGTTGATTATTTCTATACATTTCACAGAAAAATCGATTCGAAGAAATCACCTTACTTTAGCTCAGCCGATTCAGAGCTGTAAAAATCCAAAAGCTGCAATTGTGCTCAGATTGCGGTTCTTGATAACTCAAATGATAGGTCACGGGACCTATAATTGCTATACCATACATTTCGTAGAAAATTCTATTCGAAGAAATCACCTTACTATATATAGCTCAGCCGATTCAGAGCTGTAAAAATCCATAATCTGCAATTGTGCTCAGATTGCGGTTCTTGATACCTCAAATGATAGGTCTCGGGACCTGTAATTGTTATACCATACAATTCGTAGAAAATTCGATTCGAAGAATATCACCTTTACTTTAGGTCAGCCCATTCAGAGCTGTAAAAATCAAAAATCTGCAATTGTGCTCAGATTGCGGTTCTTGATACCTCAAATGATAGGTCACGGGACCTGTAATTGCTATACCATACATTTCACAGAAAAATCGATTCGAAGAAATCACCTTACTATAGCTCAGCCGATTCAGAGCTGTAAAAATCCAAAATCTGCAATTGTGCTCCGATTGCGGTTCTTGATACCTCAAATGATAGGTCTCGAGACCTGTAATTGTTATGCAAAACCGCGTTTAAATTGGTTGATTATTTCTATACATTTCACAGAAAAATCGATTCGAAGAAATCACCTTACTATAGCTCAGCCGATTCAGAGCTGTAAAAATCCAAAATCTGCAATTGTGCTCAAATTGCGGTTCTTGATACCTCAAATGATAGGTCTCGGGACCTGTAATTGTTATGCAAAACCGCGTTTAAATTGGTTGATTATTTCTATACATTTCACAGAAAAATCGATTCGAAGAAATCACCTTACTATAGCTCAGCCGATTCAGAGCTGTAAAAATCCAAAATCTGCAATTGTGCTCCGATTGCGGTTCTTGATACCTCAAATGATAGGTCTCGAGACCTGTAATTGTTATGCAAAACCGCGTTTAAATTGGTTGATTATTTCTATACATTTCACAGAAAAATCGATTCGAAGAAATCACCTTACTATAGCTCAGCCGATTCAGAGCTGTAAAAATCCAAAATCTGCAATTGCGCTCAGATTGCGGTTCTTGATACCTCAAATGATAGGTCACGGGACCTGTAATTGCTATACATACCATACATTTCGTAGAAAGTTCGATTCGAAGAAATTCACCTTACTATAGCTCAGCCGATTCAGAGCTGTAAAAATCCAAAATCTGCAATTGTGCTCAAATTGCGGTTCTTGATACCTCAAATGATAGGTCTCGGGACCTATAATTGCTATACCATACATTTCGTAGAAAATTCGATTCGAAGAAAATCACCTTACTATAGCTCAGCCGATTCAGAGCTGTAAAAATCCAAAAGCTGCAATTGTGCTCAGATTGCGGTTCTTGATAACTCAAATGATAGGTCACGGGACCTATAATTGCTATACCATACATTTCGTAGAAAATTCGATTCGAAGAAAATCACCTTACTATAGCTCAGCCGATTCAGAGCTGTAAAAATCCAAAATCTGCAATTGTGCTCCGATTGCGGTTCTTGATACCTCAAATGATAGGTCTCGGGACCTGTAATTGTTATGCCAACCGCGTTTAAATTGGTTGATTATTTCCATACATTTCACAGAAAAATCGATTCGAAGAAATCACCTTACTATAGCTCAGCCGATTCAGAGCTGTAAAAATCCAAAATCTGCAATTGCGCTCAGATTGCGGTTCTTGATACCTCAAATGATAGGTCACGGGACCTGTAATTGCTATACATACCATACATTTCGTAGAAAGTTCGATTCGAAGAAATTCACCTTACTATAGCTCAGCCGATTCAGAGCTGTAAAAATCCAAAATCTGCAATTGTGCTCAAATTGCGGTTCTTGATACCTCAAATGATAGGTCTCGGGACCTGTAATTGTTATGCCAAACCGCGTTTAATTTGGTTGATTATTTCTATACATTTCACAGAAAAATCTATTCGAAGAAATCACCTTACTATAGCTCAGCCGATTCAGAGCTGTAAAAATCCAAAATCTGCAATTGCGCTCAGATTGCGGTTCTTGATACCTCAAATGATAGGTCACGGGACCTGTAATTGCTATACATACCATACATTTCGTAGAAAATTCGATTCGAAGAAATTCACCTTACTATAGCTCAGCCGATTCAGAGCTGTAAAAATCCAAAATCTGCAATTGTGCTCCGATTGCGGTTCTTGATACCTCAAATGATAGGTCTCGGGACCTGTAATTGTTATGCAAAACCGCGTTTAAATTGGTTGAATATTTCTATACATTTCACAGAAAAATCGATTCGAAGAAATCACCTTACTTTAGCTCAGCCGATTCAGAGCTGTAAAAATCCAAAAGCTGCAATTGTGCTCAAATTGCGGTTCTTGATACCTCAAATGATAGGTCTCGGGACCTGTAATTGTTATGCCGAACCGCGTTTAAATTGGTTGATTATTTCTATACATTTCACAGAAAAATCGATTCGAAGAAATCACCTTACTATAGCTCAGCCGATTCAGAGCTGTAAAAATCCAAAATCTGCAATTGCGCTCAGATTGCGGTTCTTGATACCTCAAATGATAGGTCACGGGACCTGTAATTGCTATACATACCATACATTTCGTAGAAAATTCGATTCGAAGAAATTCACTTTACTATAGCTCAGCCGATTCAGAGCTGTAAAAATCCAAAATCTGCAATTGTGCTCCGATTGCGGTTCTTGATACCTCAAATGATAGGTCTCGGGACCTGTAATTGTTATGCAAAACCGCGTTTAAATTGGTTGAATATTTCTATACATTTCACAGAAAAATCGATTCGAAGAAATCACCTTACTTTAGCTCAGCCGATTCAGAGCTGTAAAAATCCAAAAGCTGCAATTGTGCTCAGATTGCGGTTCTTGATAACTCAAATGATAGGTCACGGGACCTATAATTGCTATACCATACATTTCGTAGAAAATTCGATTCGAAGAAAATCACCTTACTATAGCTCAGCCGATTCAGAGCTGTAAAAATCCAAAATCTGCAATTGTGCTCAGATTGCGGTTCTTGATACCTCAAATGATAGGTCACGGGACCTGTAATTGCTATACCATACATTTCGTAGAAAATTCGATTCGAAGAAAATCACCTTACTATAGCTCAGCCGATTCAGATCTGTAAAAATCCAAAATCTGCAATTGTGCTCAGATTGCGGTTCTTGATACCTCAAATGATAGGTCACGGGACCTGTAATTGCTATACCATACATTTCGTAGAAAATTCGAAGAAATCACCTTACTAGCGGTATAGACGAGTTTGGATTTAAATTTTAAGATTTTACTTCCACTCTTTTTAAGCCAACCAACTCATTCGAATGAGACTTTCTTTTATACTAATAAAAAAGTCAGCTCAAAAAGTTTGGTTATTTTACTTCTGCGTACTAAATCGGTGTTTTTTAAGAGCTGAATTGCCTAAATATTCACATGTTGTTGGAGTCTTTCTTCATGTCTCCATGCTATTTCCTGAATTTCATTTAAAACGCAGTCCACTTTAAGGGCCCAATGGAGGTCATTGTTTCTGACATACGCATGGTATAATATTCTATTATGAAATCTTCGGATGATAATATTTCCGTGCATCTGTTTGGTACAACACCAAAGCTGAATACCATAAATCTAAATCAGTTTCAATATTTGCTTATAAAGTAGAAGCTATTTATTGTAGCAGCTGTAATATATCTTTCTGTATTTAAGTCTTAGTTCATCACTTTTCTTCTTCACGTGTACATTCCATCGTAGTTTAACATCCAGCTAAGATACTTAGCTGTGTTCGCATGCGGTATTATTTCTCGATTTATGGTAACCGGAATATGTTCGAGTTGTATGTTTGTAAAGTTAATGTGAACTGATATAGTTTCGTTCGAATATCTTTTTGTCCATTTATGTATTTGAGTAATAACTGATTCTAACTTCTCTATTGACTCTCTTCGTAGCTTTTTCCAACAGCTCGGCTAAGATCGCCACGCCATCTGCAAAAGTCGCTAGTGTTGTTTTCTAATGTAGGGAGATTATAAGTGTTCAGTTGGTATAAAACCGGCCCTAATACAATGCTCTATGGTACACCTGTATTAATTAATTTCAATCCAGAAAAGGTGTCATCTAACTTAACTCTTAAAAATCTATATTTTAAATAAGATTCCAGTATTTTAGAAGATTTCTTAATTTGTATTTAAGTCTTCATGCCACACTCTCTCAAACGCTTGTGCAACGTCTAGAAATATCGTTGAACAGACTTTCTTCTCCTCAAGTGTTTCTCGATTAAATTGGTTATTCTGTCACAATTATCGAATTTAAAATTTTTACCAATAGCTTTTCAAAGAATTTGGACATGGCTGGCCAATTTAATTTGCCCTATAAGACTAAGTTTCGTGTGTTGGTTTCCCAGGTTTTGGGATATTGGAAGCTAAGTATACAAAGAATCGCGTTCACATTTTTATTTTTAATGTTTTGCAGATCAATAGCAACGCTGCATTCTTTGTAGTTAGCCGGACGATTTGCTGCACAGTAAACGAATTTAGGCTGAACATTTTTAGCTTTTACGCTATCTCTCGTATTGTGTTTACCTAGACATTTGGCACACCTGGATTCCATGTTCCAATATTTTTGTGTTTCTATAGCCCTGCAATTGTTTACATGAATAACCACTTTGACAACTCCCCCCCCCCTTTCCCTCCCCGATGTACGTAATTTACTAATTTTTTTCGATATCTTCATCAGTATTGAAGGTCAACATAAACATATTGAGAGGTATTTTGCTTCGCCGTGAACTTATCCTGTAGTTATTGTTTTTATTTTCACATAGGATGAGCCTTTAACTTCATATATTACTATTGATGATCGTGGCGGATTTTTTTTTTTTGTTATTTTGGCTGTTTCTGGATAATATTAAGAGCATCGCCTTTAAATTGAGGTGGAAAGGGTGTGTTATTCCATAAAAACGTCCGCGTTTCCTTTTTTTTCTCTAGCTTTTGAGTATTATCCACTCAGTATCTCGAACAAATTTCCTCCTTTGACAATGGCTGGTCTCCACAGGATCCATGAAACCGACCTTCGAAGAGGGTGAATTTTCCAGAGTATCAGGTTACCACCTTGGATATTAGTTTCCAAATTTCTTCCACTCATTGCTCATTTATAGTGTATTGTACTTACCTCTAGTTTTGGACAAAAAAATTGTAGAATAATATTTTATCCAACAGTATTTACCCTTTAAGAATTTGTTCTATCTATTCCATGTTTTGATTCTTTCAATTCCTGCAATCTACTCCTCCGCTTTTGTTTTTGATTATTTCTTGCAGGAGGGAGTCTGTTCACAACTCCTAACTGCATCGGTGTAGGATTTCTGGATGATTCCACTAATTATAACCTAAAAAAAATTGATAAATGACCAATCAAGCATATACTTAGGTAGGCTACAAGTCGTATTAAAATATAACCGTAATTTTTCGCATACCGGCTGTGTTGCCAGAATACAAAATTATATTCTCTATCCAACACTTTTTTTTTTTACTTTCAACAGTTGGCACGCCGCTCTAAAAATATTTTTTTTTCCTTTATTTAATATTACAACTGATTTACAAATCATTTAGTAATTTATCTTTCTTAAATGAAGATTCACATTTGACGAGCAGTAGCCCAATGGTTACTCCCGTTTGAATTTACATAGTAATTATTTTTCTCTATCCTAATTAAATACAACTGCCCAATTCCAAAGGTTTCTGCCTTTGAAGTCTTCTTACTGCATTGGTGGTATCCAACAAACTTCGTATGTCTGCATTTTGGTGCCGAGATATCCGCTGAATGTGTTTCTTCGCATGATTTTGTATTTTTTCACTTACATATTCCATGTTTAAGTCCCTATGGAGGTTATCATTTCTAATTTACCATGATGCGTTTACAATGCCACGCAGCCCTTTGTTTTGAAAACATTGAATCATTTGTACATTTGTCTTCTTGGTACAACCCCAAAGTTGAATACCGTAGGTCCATGCTGGTTTAAGTATTTGCTGATATAATAGCAATTTGTTATGTATTGCAAGCACAGAGTTTCTACCTATTAGCCAATACATTTTCCTATATTTAATGTTCAATTCTTCTTTTTTCTATTTAACATGCTCTTTCCATCTAAGCTTGCAATCGAGAGCCATGCCGAGGTATTTGGCTGTATTTGCATTTGGAACCGGCCTTGAATTAAGTTTCACTGGAATCCAGTTGACTTTCTGGTTTGTGAAGTTTACGTGAACCGACTTTGCTTCGTTTAGGCTAATGCGCCATTTCTTTGTCCAACTACTCACTGTGTCGGTTGCTTTTTGAAGTTTGGTCGTTGCTTCTGATATACACTTTCCAGTCGCCAGAATAGCTGTATCGTCTGCAAATGTTGCTACGGTGGCACCTTCTGTATTTGGCATATCTCTGGTGTATAGGATGTACAATATAGGACCCAGTACGCTACCCTGTGGTATGCCTGCTGATATTCTCTTTAGTTCAGAGTACTCTCGGTTATATTTTACACGAAAATATCGGTCTGCGATATAAGATTTAAGAATTTGATAGAATTGCTTAGGTAGATCTCGATGCAATTTAAATTCAAGTCCTTGGTGCCAAACTTTGTCGAAAGCTTGTGCTACATCTAAGAAGATGCTGGAGCATATCTTCTTATTCTCAAGTGAGTCCTCGATTATATCCGTTATTCTGTGAACTTGTTCTATCGTAGAGTGATTTTCTCTAAATCCAAATTGGTGTGGTGGAATCAAGTTTCTCTCTTCTATTATTGGCTTGAGTCTCTTGAGCAGTAATTTTTCAAATAATTTTTAAATTACAGGAAGTAGTGAAATCGGTCTGTACGACTTTTTATCGTTCGCTGGTTTGCCTGGTTTGGGGATCATAATTACTTCAGCAACCTTCCATTGTCGTGGGACATATTTTAGTCTGAAGACAGCATTGATAATTTGAACCAATTTTCGTAGTCCCTTCTCGGGAATGGCTTTTACGACTTGTCCAGTAATTAAATCATATCCTGGAGCTTTTCTTGCGTTCAAATTACACTTGATCTCATCTTTTAATTCCTGTAATGTTACACATCGAATATTATATTCATCAATTTTGCTAACTGTTATTATGTTTTCATCTGCTGTTTGCCTAGGTAACGGTTGAAAGGTGTCTTCCAAGTGAGCCGCAAATAAAATAGCTTTTTGCTTGTCGCTTTTGGCCCAGGTTCCTTCCCCATTTTTAATAGGCGGCACATGCATTTTGGTTCTTTTTAATCCCTTTGTTGCTTTCCAAAGAGAGTAATCAGTATCTTTATGTTCGGTGAGACCATTTAAGTACTTGTTAATAGTTTCATTCTTAATTTCTTTTATAAGTTGTTTTAGTTTATTGCATAGAAAATTGAGAATTTTTTTGTTTTCCGGGGCGGGCGTTCTTTGCCAGGTCTTTCTTGCCTTCCGTTTCCCTCTAACTAACTCCCTGACCTCAATAGGATAATTTTGATTCCTACGGGATTCGGTGTGACTAGCAGGAGAACTTTCCCATGCTGCTTGTTGAATAGTACTGTTAAATACCTCTAGTTCATCTTCCAACTGTACCGGTGTTTTAATCGGCACTCGTAGATTTATTTGCATTTCAATTAGTTCTTGGAATAGGTCCCAGTTAGTTCTATTATTTGTTAATTTAGGCAGGTTATCCTTATTAATTATCATTGTGCTGAGTGTCATGATAACAGGTGTTTGATCGGAATATATCCCTTCGCTGTTTTCGATGCACATGTAATCCTCAAAGATCCCTTTCGTTACATAGAAATCAATGAGATCTGGTATTTTATTTATATCAGCAGGCCAGTATGTTGGTTTACCTCCAGAGTGGAACTCGCAGTTATTTACTCGTCCGGCTTCGAATAGCTCTTTTCCTTTATGGGTTGTAAGTCTTGATCCCCAATAGGTGTTTTTTGCATTAAAGTCACCACCAATAATAAAATTGGATCCTAGTAATCTAGAGTCTATTATAATATTCTTTGTTTAGATTATAGCGTGGAGGGCAGTAGATAGAGGAAATTCTGTATTCATTATTATTGTTAGTTTCAACTTTTATGGTTTTAACTTGCATACTTTCTTCTTCTATACTAGGTTCTTCATAGTGTTTGAGATTCTTTTTCACTTTTACTGTTGATCCTCCTCTGGGTTTTCCTCCTGGGTGAACAGCATGGTAACATTCATAATCACGTATTTTAATAAATGATGTTTTTGTCAAATGGCTCTCTGATATAAGGCATATATCTATTTTTTCTAAATTTAGAAAAATTTCTAGCTCTGGAACATGTTGCGCTAGTCCGTTCGCGTTCCAGGTGACAATTCTTAATGTTCTGCTCATTTTAGTATATGAGGGCTGTTGCCTCGTTCAAGGTTTGATGCATATCTAGACGCTTATATAAAGCTTCTAGACCACGTTCTTGCTTTGCTAGCCGTATATTTATGGCTTCTATGCTTCGACAAATCCTTTCAAGGGGTTATCATTCATAGCATTAGATGATTGCTGTACAATTTGTGAATAACTTTTCTGCTCTGTACCTATACCTGGTGGTTTTGGCTCCGGTTGGGTTTTAGTTGGTTTCTCTTCTCTGGTAACCCTAGGGTTTTGAGGAAACTGATGCATTTTGTTTCTTAGTCTTTGAAGTTCTTTGGCTACTTCACAGCCTCTATAATTTGTAGGATGATGCCCTTTACAGATTATACATTTTGCAGGGGTGTTTCTACTTTCTGTACACTCTTTCGCGTTGTGTTTACCAGCACATTTTACGCATCTTGGCTCCCGTCTGCAATATTTTTGCGTGTGATTGAAACCTTGGCATTTTTTGCATTGAGGTATTAGCCTCGTGTTTTTCTTTAGCGGTTTTATTTTAACCCTCATATTGAAAATTGCTTTGTTAAATGTAAGCATGAAGAGTGGAAGCCCCCTTTTTTTGACTTGATTGTTCTCACCTCTCTCTCGTTTCAGGATGTTTACTGCATCTTCTATTTGCAGATCTCTTGCCTTTAGGTCCTTAATTATGTACTCCTTCTTACACGTTGGATGAAGGCCTCTGGCCATAACCTTAATTGCGCGTTCGTTTTTATCTTCGTATGTGAACCATTCTTTACCTTCCGCATTGAGCTTTGTTGCTAGAGCTCTATATGTATCGGAATCTGGTGTATTGATTTTCCACACGTTATTGTTTAGTGACACTACTCTATATTCCTTAGCTGTCACTGATTTCATTATAATTGTATACTAGCAAATTCTGTTATGCCGATTACATTAATTGGCGGAGGAGCCTTTTCTTTCGGTCCAACCTTTTGTTGCCGATTTTGTTGCTGTTGCTGGTGAGCACGTTTGGTATTAGTATCACCAGTTACTAATATATTAGCTTGCGAATGATCTCCAACTTCTGGCGAGAATTCTGCTTTTCGTTTTTTGGTAGGTCTTTTCTTCCTTTTCAGTACCCAATCTGTTTCTCTCATGAGATCCTCTTCATCAGTATGGAACTTATTGTTATAACTGGTGTGAGTACTTGTTTCACTGTAACAAGTTAGCGGATTTTCAGAAATCTCCATTGGTTTGGGTTTCTTTAATTCTTCATTTTCATTTTTTAGTTTTTCAATTTCGCTTCTTAGTTGGGTTAAAAGTACATCTACTTCACTGAGTTTTCGACAGAGTTCAGCGTTTTCGTCTTTCTGCTGATTTTCAGAGTTAGTATGATTGTTTGGTGATCTTAACAACATTGAACTTCTTTCGAATGGGTTTAGCAATGATTGGCTCACCCCAGAATCCATTGAGCCAGCCTCGTAAGAGGGTGGATTAGCCAACTGGGTAGTTGGTTTACCACCTGGGGTATTGTTTCCTTTTTGCGTTGTATTCATTGCTTTAAAACTGGTTATGTATCAACTACCAACCTAACCAGTACAAGTTGGTAGTGGGTCATTGAAGAGAATATAATTTGCTATGTTCTCGGTAGTCGGTTATTCCGCCGTATCTCGGTCGCCAGAGCCTCGTCGTTAGTTAATTAGCAGGAAGTACCACGTGCAGGTGAGGTTGGCATTTGGGCTAGTATATTAAGACCATCTAAACCGGCGCCCCTTACCCCCCGCTCTAAAAATATAATTTATTATTTAAAATTTTTACAAATATAAAGTAGCGATAACAAATTATTGAATAAAGTATAATAATGCCAAATGACGACAATTATTATTTATTACTTACATATTCCTACTTCTAGGTGGAAAGAAATTATTCAAACCGGAATGACATTATTTGTTGTTATACAAATACCGAAATAAAATTACAAGTATTTTTCACACCGCGTTTCTCAGTTCTTTGTTCTGAACTTGTTGCTCTTCTTAGACGGCGAAGTATTGTTCATTCCTCCGTAACTATCTTCAGGCTGGCGTTTTCCGTCCGTTGAACAGCATTTGTCGACGTGGATGCATAACCCAAGCTTGTTGGCAATTGAGCGACTTATACTTGGTCGCCAACCACGGTATTTACGCTTGCAATACTCTCGTAACCTGTTGGTATTTCTCTCTCAGATGAAGGTCCTATCTGGTCGTGAGATTGGTACGTTTAGAGGATTCCTCCACTGACATGGGATCTAGCTGGGCATGTTTGGAAATTTGAACCTAAATTAGAACTTGTGTCACAAACGTAATGCTCTGAAGAGGCAACTGAGTCCGCTTCAGTGCGTGAATAACAACCTCCTTTTGGTACTCGGAATTGAGTCAACCAATAACATAAACATTTGTTGCGTTTAAAAATAAATTTATTTTAAAACTAAAATTTATTATTATTATAGCTGATAATTATTGTTTTGTATAAAATTACATAATAAAAATGTTTTATAAATTATATACTCGTAAATAATTAACCTGTTTTTATATACCATAAATGTGTCATTATATTGATTAAAATAATAGATGAAAAGAACAAATTAGAAAATGAAACGAGAATAAAATTTAAACGATTAAATTTTTTATTAAATATTTAAAAATAAATTATTATTTTGTTTGACTTTTGTGTATGTATGAATATAATTTTTTCCAATATTTTTGTTATTTAATTGTTATATCACATTTAATCTTGTTTTTTTTATTTTTTTATTTGGTATGTATTTTTAAAAAATAATGTAAAAAATCAATCTATTCCGATTTTTTCTATTTTTCTTCTAATTTTGAGCAAAATTTAGTTTTCTTTCAGGGTTTGAATGCAATTACATAAATAATAAAAAAAAAACAAAAAAAAATGTTTATTATGTACAATCATCGAATTAATTATCAAATAAATAAAACTAATAATAAAATCAAGTCTTTCTGTTTTTATATAATCTAGCGGTATGTAAATAATAATTCATTATGCACTCCTCTACACAACGAGATTCTCTGGAACTAGAATATAACTTAACTGCTATATAAAAAAAATATCAATCAAATTTTATATTTTAAAATTAAAATTAATTTAGGGTATGTTTAATGGAAATGTAATCATCGGTGTACGACACAACTTTTTCTCTAAGTAGCTTGCTAGCATATAGCATTACAATCACGTTTTTTAATCATACAAAACCATTAAAATATTGTTTAATATTCAGTCTTCAACACAATGAACCTAAAATAAGAAAGTAATTAGATTATAACGCCTCATGTTGGGCGCCAAATACGAGTTTTACATTTTTGGGTTATTTTATCCTAATGATTTGCAATCACAACCAAATCGAAATAAATTTTTAACTAATGTAGAAACAAGCTCCAAGTAATTGTAGCCTAGCATAATGAATTTATCATAAATTTACACAAAATAAACCGCACCGATTATAAATCACATGGCACAAAATTATAAATCTTAATAAAGAAAATAAAATAAGAATATAATCTGTAATTAATTAATAAAAAAAAATCCTACAATTAAACTTAGTCGATATTTATTTTATTACGTTTATTCGTTCAATTAACTAATCAATTTGGTTTACTGTTTCATGCGTCATAATAATTAACCGTTTTTTTATATTATAAATATTGTATTATTGATTTTATTTTATAAAATTAATATACTTTAATAATTTATGTGAAAAATATTAGAACTTTTAGTCGCATCTAAGTAAAAAATAAAACTTTATTCTATAATTATTATTGCGCCGTATTTAATGATATTTTCTTGGATATTTTACTCAGCATATTTAACCTATTAATTATGTATTTAATAATTTTTTTAATTTTTATGTATAAATAAAAAACAAAAATTAATATTTTCTGTTACATTAGGCGTTTTCGGAAATAGACCACAGTAAATAAATAGTAAAATTTGGTAACAAAATTACTGAAGTTACTTCGGCTATACAAAAAGTTAAAATAAATTCAGGGTTGAACGCGCTATGATAATCAATAACGAAAAAATTCGGAAAAGCATTTTGACAGATATTCAATCAATTGTTTCATTATTTTTGTTTACGTTTAGTAATTATAAAAATCCGTATTGAAAAAAAAAACAAAAAAAAAAATACTCGATTAACTTTATAGCACAAACGATCGGCTAGAAATAAAATTCAAATATGGTAGTTGGTAGCAAATTGAAATAACAACAACAAAAAATTACTACAAATTTACTTTAGACGTTCGGAATAGATGGGTAAATTTCATCTTCGAAAATTACTTATAAATTTACTTTAGTCTATTTCCGAACATGCCTATTACTATTAATTTTAATAAAAACTTAATCCTTTTTAGAATTTTGACATTCAAAATTAGGCTTGGCGGCTTTTAACAGAATTTGGTGGTGTTATAATAAACATAAAGCGATCGATACATAATATTTTGTGTGATGTCAGATAGAGGATGTTCGTGTGAGTTAAAGGATTAAGATTTATGCGTGTTTTACATTCAAAAAAGTCGAGATACAACGTTAAAAAGGAAAAAATAAAAACTTGCACCGTGTAACAAAAGAAACAAAAACAGAGCAACAGTGGGCCCAAATATTTTGCTTGGTATTACATTACTACGGCTTGTATACACATTTGTGTTGGTTTCGGTTTTATCGCATTTTTGGTTTAAAGTTTTTTGTTGTGTCCTGTATTATATTATCATATTGATACGTCGTAGAAAAATAGTAATATTTTCATCACTCACTTGTTTTGGCTAGGAAACTAGTTTGAATATATGCTAAAATAGTTTATAGAAAGACGTTTATTTATAGATAAATTCTTTAAAAATATTCTGGAAAAAGAGGATATCTTCTGGAAAAGGAGGAAAATTCTTTAATAAATCTTCTGGAAAATAAAGAATTTAATCTTTTCTAGTTATTCAAATCTCCGCTAAATACAAGAAAGGCCGCTTCTGTCGACTGAGTGATGAATTTTGCAACGGTAGCCAGAAAACTATTATAATTCTATACAGTTGTATGCGTGAGCTACGGTAGCAATTTCTGAGGATGCGTTGGTACACCTCCAATCTTTTGTTTTGGCTTTTATAATCGGGGTGCTGCTTATTATATAAATTTTAATGTGTTCCGAAGATTGTAAGAGAATTCAATCCAGTTTCGAACTGATGAGCTTATGATTATGAAAAAATCAATCTTCTCATCAGGCCGCGGCGACTGGACTGATTATATCACAATTTACATTCTATATATACAGAATGTGCTGTGCGTTAATTACTAGCTAATCATACTAATACAGATGAACTCTCTTACAATTTTTCTTCTTCACGATATTTACACAGCTCTGTGTGTAAGCTAATTTTACTTTATTATTTAATTAATATTTATTTGAATTAACATTCAACAAAAAAAATAATAAAGTATTATATAAAATTTAATTTTCTTCGTACATAGTATTTAATTTCATGATGCTAAATATCATTAGAAAAATACTACATATGAGTATAATCCGTATGTTCACTGATGGCTTCTTGACATAAAATATCCGCATATTTTTGACAAATTTTACCCTTGCCTACTTCACTTTAATAAAGCATGAATGAACGACTTTGTTACTTGACGTGTAATTGATTTTATTATTTTAATAATTTTTTGTTCAAATCTAAGCTTTCTTGTATTATTTCAATTTATATTTTTCAATTCGCAGAAATTTTTGTTTTTTTTTACGCCGATAAAAGAAATAATTTTCAGTTGTCAAAAAAACTGAAAAAATCCAAAAAACGTAGAGTAAATGCCGCATACTCGAAAAATAATTTCAGTAACTTTCATGGAAATTTCGCAACAGAAGAAGTTGACGGACATAAAGTTTTCTCAACTTTTTGGTAATTTTTTCCCCCTCAATACCAACTTAAAAAACCTTTTTTTTTCTTACGAAAAAAAATTATGCTTTTTTAAGTTGGTAAGAAGGGGAAAAACTTACCAAAAATGAGAAAATTTTATGTCCGTCAAGTTCTCCTGTCGCGAAATTCCCATAAAAGTTACTGAAATCATTTTTAGACAAGACAAGACAGCATATGTTTAAATAAACCAAATTTTTTTTGGGTTAATGTTATTCTTGCGGGGATTTACCCTATGCAATTGTTGTTGTATATTTGTCAAGGAAATACGCTGTGTTTTTTATGTCGTCTTCGATTCACCAAATAAAATCAATCTGTGACGCAATCGATTGATTTCTCTGCTGTCAAGTTATTCGATTTGCCCAATAAATTCAATCGGTCGAGCAAAATTTTTGCTCGGTTATAAATCTCGATTTTTTGTCAGATTTATGCCTCATTTACTAATACCAACAACAAATGTTGTCATTTCGCTGTCATTTTCACTAGAACTGTCATTTTGTTGCTATGCCTACTCAAATATTATTGCCAAATTCGATTTACCAGAAAACAGCAAAAAAATTGATTTAAATCAAAAAATAACATGGTATTGTTGTTGTTTTTTTGCCACTTTTTGGCAAATCGAATTTGGCATATGTTTAATAATATTTTTCGAGAAGTCAAAAATACACACACACACACACACACACATAAAAATAACCGGGCAATTTGATTTTCTTGTTCGATTCACGGATTGATTTTTTGAAAGAGGTGGTAAAAGCGGATCGAAAACGACATTAGATTCGATTGGATTTAATAGTGTAGAAATAATCATTTTCGATTATGTTTCATTCAAAAATAATTAAAAATGTATATAATTAATTAATAAGGGGATAAATCTATTATTTTCTATGAAAAAGCCATCAGTGAACATACGGGGGGAGTGAATACTACTTTGGACTATCATTTAAATATTTTAAATACATATACGTTGAAGATTTTCTACGTCATAAAAATATGTTAACGTAATACAGGGGTGCGTCCGAAATGTAAAATGCGCATTTAGCGAGGACACATTTCAAAAAACTACATGCTATGTAATTTTTATGTGCATTTCTAACACGTTGTTTGATGTCAATTTACCTTTTAATTAATCGTATTTATCGATTTTTAAATTCAGAGTTGTCCAATTTGAACTAATTTAATGGGTGCGGCCGAAATGCGAATTTAAATGCACATTTTTTAAAATGCGCATTTTTGCATAAAATTAAATTTCTCTATAATCAATAAATTAATTGAATTTCGACAACTCTGAATTGATAAATCGATAATTATGATTAATTTAAATATAAATTGACCTCAAACAACATGTTCAAAATACAAATAAAAACTACATCGCAAGTAGTTTTTTGAAATGTGTCTTCGCTAAATGTACATTTTCCATTTCGGACGTACCCAATGTGACTTTAATGAAATTTAATTTAATCCAAAAATGCGCATTTTCAAAAATGTTCATTCAAATTCGCAGTTCGGACGCACCCTACTAGGCCTTAAACGAAATGTTGATACACATATCTGCAATCATTGAATGTAAATCAAGCATTAAAATGTAGAACATTTTGTCTTGGCTAAATAACGTTTTGACGTTAATTTGCTCTGATCGTTTTTTCTTACATTAAAAATTATATCTTAAATTTTACAATATCAAAAAAATAGCTGTCTTATTTATAAATTTATATCTTTTGTTTTTTAAATTAACAAACCACTTACGTATTACTTATGTTGAATTTAAATTACCTAATTTAGATTTGAAATTAGGGGCGCACATATCTAAAACACATTTTCGATTCAGAGAAAGCTAACATTACGCAAAATTTGACAAAAACAAAAGGTAGACTATGGTCTAAATTGTTATAAATTGACTAAATTACATTTATGTGAGAAATGGTTTATTTTAAATCATGCTAATAAAATTTGTGTAGCTCTTCTTCGCGCGATAATCTTAAAAAATATTTTTTTTTACAATTGTAGCATATATTACTTTATGTTAATTTGTTTCTTTTCAACAAAAACGATAAATTTGTCTAAAATAAAGTAGAAAATAATATAAATAGGTATATAATAAATATGTATAAATGTTTCAGACAAATTATGTGAATAAAGGTAAGTGATAAAAATCAAAACCTCTATGGCCGCGAGCAGCCAGCCATATATATACTACATGGTAAGCGCCTGGAATAAAACAAATAAAGCCGGCAACAAAAAAAACAGCACCTTGCGAACCATTATTAGGGACGATTACGGCATAAATACCCATAACAACTAAACCTATACCAACAACTAATAGTGTAACAGCAGCTAAAACTGTTCGCCAATTTTCTCTTACTTTCGGATGCCGCCAACAGTATGTTGCGGCCATATCTTGTGATACACTATTACCATATTCCTGTATAAGTGAATCACTATCCCGAGATGTAGTGTCTTCTGTATATTTATTCGACCTGGGAAAAAATGAACAATAGTATTTTTTTACTTTTATTAACAAAAAAAATTTCCTCAGCTTACTTTGGATCATGTACATGCACCGATACTTCATCGATCGATCTAGATTTTGAAGGCATTGGCGTTGAAATTACTGTAGATCCATAAACTCGTATAGCCTCGTCAGTCTCTTCCTCAAATGCGTCTTGAATGGAAAAACGCTTTTCCTTACTTTTATTTGTGTAACTATTATCATTTGTGGAATTTCGTGACATTTTTTGAAACTTTGTAAATTATATTAAATACTCAAAAACAATATTTATATTTATTATGAAAAATTAACTTTTTCCGAAGAATTTGTAGAAGCAAAAAAAACTTTTCCTTTATAAAAATATTTTTCTTTGTCAAATGTCAAAAAAATGAAATTATAAATAAAAGACATTTGTTTATTATTGCCCTATGTACATTCGTAATACTACATATTACGCTTATTACCAGGGTTTAACCAATGTTTAAACATGTGGATTATCTCGCAAATTAAGCTCGTTGCACGAGACGGATTATTTTTATCCAAAGATTATTTTTCAATAAATTTTAACTCGTGAAGGTGCGTACATGATCCAATTCTGGTGAAAAAATGTACACCACGAAGTTAGCTGGGTTAGGTTAGGATGGTTGTCCTAAGGACCGACATAAACACAAAAATGGTCCGTAGCCGTACCAACCACATAAAAATTTTTCTCACTCATTGAACCATCCAGAGCTTACAACGAGGCGTTGAATACACCTGACGTCCCTCCAATTGAGATCCGCCCCGCACCGGGATTCCGGTTGGATAGGAAATTTGTCATATAGGTTTTATTCGGCTTAAGTGCTTTTCATACCTGGTGCGTTGAGTTTGGACTTTAAATATGCTTTTTATTTTAAATAATTATCACTTAGAAATAATTTATTTTATAACAACTTCAAAATATTTCTATTTCAAGCGTACACAGTTGGAGAATGACGGGTATATATATATATATATATATATATATATATATATATATATATATATATATATATACTACCTTGATCAACAAGTTCCCGGAATAACCACCGTGTGGCGCTCCCATCGTTCCGATTTGAGTTGTTTGTTTTGTTGAGTTGTTGATATTCTGCTAAGGCCCTTTTCGAAAGTTATACTTATTTATTTAGACATACTTATTTGCCGCCATCTTAAATAAGTATGTAAAATCATCCGAATTGATTTCACATACTTATTTTTTATTTTGACTATTTTGTAACTATAAAATAACTTTTTAAATTAAATTTTTTATAAAACTTAATTACTACATAATATCACAATATGTATGCAATGAAATTAACAGAATTTTGATTTTCGTTGATTTTTTTTTTTTGTAAGAACGTACTTATTTTAAGTTACCTCGCCAACATACTTATTTAAATAAGTAGGTCTAAATAAATAAGTATAACTTTCGGAAAGGGCCTAAATCTTAGCGTCATAGCTTGACATTTGCAAAAGTTACGTAGTCAAGAGTACTATCTCTGTGTGTGTTGGCGATTTTTCCATTATTTCCTCTCGGCTGCTGAAATGCGTTCCCCGTAATGGTTTTTTAACTCGATTGAACAGAAAGAAGTCACAGGGAGCCAAATCAGGTGAATTCGGTGGCTGTTGTATGGTATTTGTTGCATTTTTCGTCAAAAAATTACGAATAATGATGGCACTGTGCGTTATCATGGTGCAAAATCCACGAGTTTTCTGCCCACAATTCTGGTCTCTTTCGGCGAATTGCTTCACGCAAACGTCTCATAACGCCCAAATAATACTCTTTGTTTACGGTCTGGCCTTCTGGCAAAAATTCATGATGCACTACACCGTTGTAATCCATGAAAACCGTGAGCATTGCCTTCTTTTTTGACTGAAAACGACGTGATTTTTTTTTTTTGGCGAACGCCATTCACTTGCCTGATGTCTGGATTGCGTGTCGTACTCATAAACCCACGTCTCGTCTCCAGTAATGATCCTTTTGATGAATGTGGGATCGGATTCAGCCTCGCAAATCATGTCTAAAATTGTAAATAATTTCTAAAATTGTAAATAATCGACAACACACACAGAGATAGATGTACTCTTGACTACGTAACTTTTGCAAATGTCAAGCTATGACGCTAAGATTTAGAGAGAATATCAACAACAGATGTACCAACTTAACAAAAAAAAACAGAACTCAAATCGGAACGATGGGAGCGCCACACGGTGGTTATTCCTGGAACTTGTTGATCAAAGATATATATATATATATATACTGTTAGCCAAAAAAGTGTTCATACATCTAGAATTGTCGAGAATTTTTGTTCATAACATAAATGGTTTCAAGGTTAGCTTATTGAACTGATTATACTTTGTGTGTTCCCACTATTAAACACATATTAAATAACAACAACAAAAATTCAACATATTTAATATTTTAAAAAAATTAAAAAAATCGTTTATTTAACTAAATTTACATCAAAAAAGTTTCCATACACATAACAAATATTAAACTGTACATCCAGCTTTTTTAATCAAAGAACAACGACTAATATTTTGTTTGATTGCCTTTCTCCTCTATAATAGCTGCCAATCGGTTTTTCATGCTAAAAACCAAGTTGGGCGTTTCTTGTGCAGTTATACTTTACCCCATTCATTTAGTAAAGCATCTTTCAATGTTTATTGATATCTTTCGATTCAATTTTGGCCACCTTATATCACAACTTTTAATATTAAAAATAATTTTAGCACAAATTATTGGTTTTAAGCTTTCTTTAGTTATGAAAGAATATTTTTATTTCTAAAACAACAACTAGTTTCGAGCACTTGCTGCTCATCATCAGGTTATTTTCTTGAAACTCGGTTTTTTAACATCTTTCAATGCCTGTTCAGACGTTATATTATGTTTTCTGATGCGGCGTTCCAGTAAGTCCCATAAGTGAATATTAACCATTCTTTAACTACTTTCGCTGTATGTTTTGGATCGTTATCCTGTTGAAATATAAATGATGTCTATTAAGGCCCATTTTCCCCACACTTTCAAATAAATTAGTCTTTGAAATGTCAAGGTAACCATTTTTGTCCATTCTACTATTAATAAAGACCAAATAACCCACACCCCCCGCACTCATATACCCCAATACCATTACATTACCAACGCCGTGTTTCACGGTTGGTATAATATTTTCCTTATTGAATGCCCCCTGGGGGCCTATTATGAAATTTTACGATATCGAAAAAATTCGATGTCCCGTATAAACCATAATAGAAAGGTTTCTGCTTTATAGAGTACGTTTATGCTTAGGGTTCAACCTGGTTTGAACCTAGGTTATCTTTTAACGGAGTCGAGACTTCTTGTAGTTAACTCAACTCGACCTAAAAAATTTATTGGATTGAGTCGAGTTAACTCTAAAAACATCCACTATAAACGGAGTCGAGTCGAAAAATAAAAACAACAAAAAATAATAATAAAAAGTCACCATTTTGATTTCTTAATTCGTGGGCAATAAAATTTTGTTATTTTGTTTTTATAAAATTCAGAAAATAATACAAGAAAAACTTATGAACATACGATAGTAAATTTTTTTTTTTGACGTTTCTGACTCGGTCTAAACCTAGTTTCGACTCGACTACGATTTGACTCTGCAGTATAAACGCTAAAAAAGATAACTATGAGTACGTTTATGCTTAGGGTTCAACCTGGTTTGAACCTAGGTTATCTTTTACTATAAACGGAGTCGAGTCATCTTGTAGTTAACTCGACTCGACCTAAAAAATTTCTAGGGTCGAGTCGAGTTAACTCTAAAATCATCCACTATAAACGGAGTCGAGTCGAAAAATAAAAACAACAAAAAATAATAATAAAAAGACACCATTTTGATTTCTTAATTCGTGTGCGCATCTCCGATTTTTGTGTTTCTGTAATTTTGTATACTGTAAACTTGTAAAATAAATTGCTTTAATCATAATTTTAATAATCATAATTTTTATTGAAAATAAAAATCATGATTTTTTTTTGACGTTTCTGACTCGGTTTCAACCTAGTTTCGACTCGACTACGATTTGACTCTGCAGTATAAACGCTAAAAAAGATAACTACAAGATGATCCAAAGTTAACTAAAAGATGACTCGACTCTGAGCATAAACGTACTCTATAAGATGATCCAAAGTTAACTAAAAGATGACTCGACGCTGAGCATAAACGTACTCATAGTTTGTGATTAATAAAGTTAATTAAAAATAGTAATTAAAATAAAAAAAATATTCTCTTTGATTTTTCTGGAACATTTGAACAATTCATAAAATCCGTACTTTTTTTCAACCAATTACTGTTTTTGTTGGAGGGCGTTCTTCATTTAGCTCTTTTGTCAAATCTTCCCATAATTTGTTACTAGTTTCTTTAAATTGAGGGGAATTTAAATTTTTTGCTATCCTCTCGTTTTTCTCCATAAAAGAGACTAGCACATTGAATTGGTTGGCGTTCGTCGTCCTGATAAACAAATTTGAATTAAAAAAAATTATTAGTTGTGTTATATATTTCTTAATCAATTTAGACATAAATAATTAGAATAAAACTTACTTACATCGACATTTTTATTTATAAAGTCAATATAAAATTTCTGTATTTCTTAAATAAATTCTCAAAAAATTGTTTGAATAAACTTTATTCAATAATTATTATTTGAACTTCTAATTAATTATTATTATTTGAAAACCTAGTCATTATTTTTAAAAATAATTTAGAAATATTTTTTTACACCAAAACTAATAATTATTAACACAGTTTGATAAATGCAATCATCAGTCGTATACAAAATTCGTCAACTAAATAGCAGTTGAATTTTGTAGGTGCATTCGGAAAAATTCGATGTCACTTTTTCTTTTCAGTTTCATAATTGGCGATTGGACTGTCATGATTTTGCATGCAGAGCGTAGGGTTCAATTTAATTCCGGTAGTTTCACTCTCCATATGTTTTATATGGAGAGAAATGTCATTTCATGCAGAGCGTAGGGTTTATATCATTTCCGATAGGTATCGCATTTTGCAGTTTTCAGTCGTTTCCAACATTCGACAACCATTTGTTTCGATCTCTGTAAAACTCCCTTCATGGTCTAAAGTTGGCTTCAAAAAGGACTGTGAAAATCACTTGGCTAAGTTTTTCGCCAATTGACTTGGACAGCTAAAACCAATGCTAGCCTTATTTTTTTATTTTCTTTACCAAATATTTATTTGGTGGATTAATAAATAAATCTGTTAAATCTTTCTATTGTTACGTACTTTTATTTAAATAAATATAAAATCAATTACAAATGATGAACTTGGTACAAAAAAAGAAAACAAATTAAAATATGAAATTACGTCGAAGATTCGGGTTCAATAGTAGTCGCTTTGGAACTAATCGTCAACAAAGAATCCATCGAACATTCAAGTTCTGTTTTCAACATTTTAGCGCCATTTACATGCAACAACTCCGTTAATTGCTTACCTCGATTTTCAGCCGTTGCAAATATACCATAAGGACCAGCATCCGCCAATATTTTAGTATGCGACAATGCTAGTAGTATTTGCTTCTTGTAATTATTTTCCTTACACATAATATTGTCATTATAATTTGCCACCTCCAACACCTTCGAATAGGATTTATTAATAAAAAGAATTTCGATTTGTTCCGGATGGGATATGTACAATAGTGGTTCGCGGTAAGTAAAATCTGTCGGGCGATTTGTCATCCAATTTACATCGTTTGAACGCGAACGACATCCGAAGTCGTCCACAAATATTCCAAATTCCATGAAACACAATAAATATTCTTCCTTATTGATACGGAATGCAGCCATTGGTCTTTTGCCTTCAGCATGCTTTATACTTTTATCAGAGAAGTCAAGTAACTCTTCGTAGTCAAATGTTTTCAAATCAACTTCGAAAAATTTATCCGAACTTATAATTACGGTGTGTGTGGTAAATAATACTGATGATATTGGAATTGCTGTGTCTAATGCACGAAGTGGCGTAAATTTAGCGACTTGTACATCATATTGAAATATTAGTATACGAGCGGTGGTTCCGGCAACGACCCGTACATCTTGCAGCTTATTATTATCTCCATGTATTTTGGCGTAGTGATATTTCTCGTTGGGTAGCTTACGTAGAAAAGCGTACTCTAATAACACAACATCTAATTTTGGATTTAAACAGGAATGCGCTTGGCCTCGACTTTGTAGGTGTCGTAAATCACATTGATATAAATTCTCACCTCGAGACCCAATTAAAATAGCTTTGGAGACTGTCGCTGTTATCGCTATATATTCCACCCCGTCAATTCCAGCAATATGAACCAGACTTTTTGCTTCAAAATGATACGAATATAAACCCGAGTTGCAACCTAGAAGCAAAACATCCTCGGTTAGCTCGAACGCTGTATTAACGACTAAATTGGATTCGTATTTTTCGGGAACTAGTATCACATCAAAAAGTGTTTTCTCATTTGGTATATCAACACTGTCACTATCACTTTGATCTTCTCCATCAAATATTTCATTACACAAATCGTTAATGTCTTGTTCGCTTGGAGTCATCGTTATATCAGTATTGCATAAGCTACTAACATTTCCGCGACATTTTCGATGTACCATGTCCTTACACTGTTTACATTTCCAAAACGTGCTGCCACCCATAATAGGCTTGCCACACGATTTACAAATTTCGTTAGTTTGGTTTTCGATGGTCATTTCAAATCGGTGATGTTTCTCGAGTTCGTCACACGATGCGACGGATTGTGGTCTAGGATGTACCTGCGCGACGATATCGACTTTTTTTATTTCTGTTCGCGATGTGTTGTGGCTAGTCGGCGGTGGGGCAGTCGCATATTTCTCAATGTGATTTTCTTTATTGTGATTTTGTTCTGGAAATATAAAGCAAAGTAGTACAGATAGCAAAATGAAAAAGCTTTTAATTTTGAATATTATGCTTACCTCGTAAATCAGTTTTAACACGCAGCAATTGTTCAGTTAGTCGTTCGTTTCTTGATTTTTCTAATCGATACTCCTGTTGGAGTCGTTTAAATGGTGCTGAATTTTCGATAGCGCTCAAAGGCAAATTTGGTACCTTTGACGAAGAGGAGCTCGATGAACCAAATAATATTTCAGAAAAATTTTTCTTCCTTTTAATTTTCGATTCTTCTACTTGAACTTGGAGATGGTTAATTAACTTAGCATGCTGTGCCAATGTTGTCTCATATTTGATCTCACGCTGATGATAGTAATTCTTTATTTCACTCATTGTACTCGTAATGTGCTCAATTTCAGCTGTATAATCGGCATTCAAATTTTTGGCATCTTTCAGTTCGTTAACTGTTTTTTGCAGCTCTTCTTTGGTGAGAAACAATTCCGTTAAAATTTTAGCATTTTCCTCTTTTAAAATGCTCAGCTCCTGATTGATGTGCGACTTAACACGCTGCAAATTACTCGAATCCAACTTAGCCATTTCCATATCTTCTTGAATCGAGCAGAGAGTTTTACTTTTTTCGATTAATTCCTTCTGTTGTTCAATACATTGTCTCGTTAAATCTTGATTGGTTCCTTTGAACTCAGTTATTTCTTTTTCCATGTTAACGAGTTTCTGTTCAATCACTTTCTTGGCATGAATCTCTTGATTCAATTCAGTTTTTACTGATTTAATTTCTTCGTCTTTCGATCGGATTTTAGCCCATAGTTCATCAATTTTTTCGATGTGCAATTTACTGCGCTTCACTTCATTCTCGTACATAGTTTCGATTTCATTTAGCTGGGTCTCCGTTATTTTACATGCCTGAACTAACATGTTGTAGTTGCGTTTGGATGTATTATATTCATGTTGCGCTGCTGAATGCGAGTCTGAAAGCTCAGCAATTGTATTCTGACAATCATTCAGCTCTTGCGTCATTTTATTATTCTCACGTTGCAGGTGATCACTTTTATTTTGAATCGCATACAATTTTTTATTATTTTCTGCCAATTTTTCCTCAAGATTCTTTATCTTATCTATGCTACTAATAATCTCATATTTTTCTTTCATGCGATCTTTTTCGGTGTTCTTATACAAATCGGATTCTTTTTTTAGCTCAACTTTCAGAAGATCAATCTCACGTTTTAATTCGCATATGGTTTGCTCTTTTAGTTGAATTGTTTCGGTCGTTTGCTTCAATTTGGATTCCATTTCTAGTTTTTCTTCTTTCCACTTCAGTTGTTTGGTATCGCTTAGCTCGAGGCGGCGAATTAATGCCTTCTTCTCTAAACCGATGTCTTCTAAACTTTTTTCTAGTCTGTAGACTGTTAAATTTGCAGTACGAGCTGACTGTCGATCGACCATCGCCTGCTCCCGGATTGCCTCCAATTTATCTTCTAACCGCTCATTTTTTTTCTCAAGCACCTCGTTTTTCGTTGGCTGTTGCAAATGGGCGATAGTCTGCTCCAGCGTCTTTATAACCTCTTCAAAATCTTTAACTTTTTTGAGACTCAGGTTTTCATTCTCCTTAGCCACGATTAAATCATTTCGTAATTGTTCCTCAATTTCTACGAAACTATCATTTGCGCTCTTAAATTGCGAGGAATCATCGCTTTTAGCGCCAGACGATCGATTACTTTCAACCGCAACCTCTTTCAATTTGTTCATATCTTTGCGGAAATTATCATAATGCATTTGGAGCAAAGCGTACTCCTTCTCCAATTTAACATTGGATTCGTGAATTTCTGAATTTATTTGCATCTGATTATTTAGTTGTCGTTTAAGATCATCAATGGCGCGGTCACTTGCCTTTTTATTTTCCGTTATCGAAGTACTCGAACACACGGACTCATTCAATTCCATACGAAGCTCATTAATTTCATTGCATTTTTGCGCCTTAACGTCTTTCTCAGCTTTTAATTTCCCTCGAAACTCGACCAGTTTCGCTTCGTACGCTTTCTGAATAACCATTTTATTCTCCTCGTTTTCTTTTTTCTCAACTTCCAGCTGTTGCTTCGATTGTTTTAATATTTCCTTGTAATTTGAAATTGCCTTCTCGAGATGCTCGCACTGATCTAATTTATCCTTCAACTTTATTTCGATATTCTTAAGTTTCTCATTTATATGTGATAACTCATTATTCTTCTCGAATATAAGTCGCTCGTGCATCTTATCGGCCGCATATTTTTCCTTCTCATATTTCTCGTGCGCCGCACGAAATATATCTGTTATTTTCGCATCATTTTTCAGAGAATTTTCTCGTTCAACTTTCAAATGACATCGTAGCTTCTCGATTTCTGTGCGCGATGATGCTAATTCGGAAGTTTTTTCGTTCAGCTTGTCTTTCATTGAATACAATTCACTTTTGGTTTCGTTTAAGATTTTCTCAAGCGAATCATTGCGGCTGGATTTTCGTTGTGCTGCAAGAATATCAGTTTGCAGTTTTTTGATTTCTTTCGTGAGGTCATGCACTTTCTCCTCGTATTTTACAAGTTTGACTTTAGTTTTACGATCGTCCGATACCGAACTGGCTAGCGAAATATTGTGCTCATGCCGAACGAATGTGTATCCAACATATGGAAGATTAAGGCCAGAAAATTCATTATTCTTCAACAAATACTGCGATGGACTCTTAATAAATGTGTCTTGTTTGGCCTTGTTTGGAGATTGATTGAAATTTGAAACGTCTTCGTCACTCGCAATGTTCGGTATTATCGGAGCAACTTCGTTTCTTAAATCGTCCCATTGAATTCCTTCGAAGAATGGATGCATCTTGATTTCTGTGAAGGTTAGGCGTTGCTCCGGTTTTGTCACAAGCTTATCAATTAAGTTTCGAAAATTAGCAGATACTTCGATATTATCAGGATAAGCCAATTTTTTTATGTTTCTACAGTGATTCGTAATATTATCGTATATTGATAATTGGTTGTTACTATGAAATGGTGTTGATTCAGTTATAAATTCGTAACCAATTATTCCCATGCCCCAATAGTCGCACAGAACACACTGCTTGATACGAAATGGTCGTTTAGAGTTTAACGTATCCAGTATTTCGGGTGCAATATATTCCGGTGTCCCGGCTGGCGATAACACTGTAGCATCTCCATCTTTATTGAGCGGAGCGGCATTTCCAAAGTCGGCAAGCTTTAAATGGCCACATCGATCAATTAAAATGTTTTCGGGCTTCACGTCGCGATGCACAAATCCAATGTTATGCAGCTCGTTGAGGGCGTAAGCTATTTCGGCCAAATAAAATTTCACATCGTTCTCCTCAAATGGTCCAAACCGCTCCATTAGACTTAATAAATCACCGCCAGGTAAGTACTCCATAATTAGATATAAATTCTCGATATCCTGGAAAGCGTACTGCAAGGAAGTGATCCATTCTGAATTGTAGCACGCCATGATGTCTCTTTCCTCCTTGAAATGAGAGGAATTAACAAGCGCTTTGGTAATTTTCTTCATTGCGTATACATCATTTGTTTGCTTCTCAACGACTAGATGTACTTCACCAAAATGCCCCCTTCCAATCAACTTTTTCACTTCAAAATCGCTAATGTTGACGCGTAGCGCTTTAGTCTCCGCAATTACCGAATTATCTAATAATTTAATTTAATTTCTATATTTACTTTTTCGAACAATTGAATATACATACGTTTTGTAACAAATTCTTGAACATTTTTATCCTTGCGGCACATACCATCCTTATTGCACTCATCGTACAGCAAAATAAGGCTATCGAGTAATCCTTCACGGTTTAAGATGCCCGTTGACGATTTAGGTAATTTTAATTGCGAATCAGATATTCCTAATATTATATTATTTAATCGTGTAGTACGAATATTAATTATTTCTTTTTTAAAATCCATTTTTCCGTCTTAAATCAAATTGTATTTTTTTTATGCACCCACCATCGCTGAAATCTTTTCTGAATAATGACGGTTAAATTTTTTGAATGCAAAATGACGTTTCCCTACAAACCTTGTTTTGTTTATAAACTCGCTGAATATGACGATGGTGTCATCTAACAAAAGAAAATAGAAAGATTAGGCAAATTTACCGGCTTCCAGTAAAGAAAGTATACATATATAAACAATTTTTCACATTACACAAATTCTATTTATTTATAAAACTTAAAGCAAAATTACAATATTTGGCGTGAATCGTATTAATATTGGGGGTTTTAATCAGTTTTCGGATGCGATGTTTCAGTTATTCGGCTATTACTCAGTTCTCGCCTGATCTTCTCTTTCAGTTGTAGTGTTTTCAAATTTGTCATCAACTGTGTAGATTGATACAGCCAACTACCCTAGAAGTACATAGTAATACATTAGTAAACACATTTAAATGTAGGAAATTAGATACTAACTAGCATTAGCATACAATTAAGAAGTATTGGGGTTGAAAACACCACGGAAATGAACAATCCTTTGCTATCAAAATACTGCTGTCTTGAGAACCGATCCCAGTAGCTCGCTGCATACTCATTTATCGTTTCAGAACAATACACTAGTAATACTGTAAATAAAAAGAAACATAACAACCGAATCATATATTCTAACAAATACCACAGCGTGCTGCTTACACAATATTAAGAACATAAAAACCTGAAAATTTCCATGATTTCGGGTTAATAAGGCCGTTGTTGTGATGGTTATATGAAATGCTATCAGACCAATCAACCAAGGATCATACCAATCTATCTGAAATAAAAATTGGTGGATTAATACAAAATATCAGAAATATATAAACACTAAGTTGAAACTAACACTTTTAATATAGCCGAGAAAATCTGTTATTTCATTTATTTCAATAAAATTAGGATCAACCATTTTTTGTGTACAAAATTTACTTGCTGACTACCTCCTATTGACAGATAAAACGTCATCCAAATAAATCAAAATCCCAAGTGTTACTACTTCAAATATATTTTTGTTTTTCTGGAACTTTTTTTGGAACTGAGAACGACATTTGAGTTCCATTTTATTATAAGATTTCCTTTGAACAGTGGAACAAAAACCCTAAACTAATGGAACTAAATATGTTTGATTGTATATATGTATGTATTCAAAATAGAATTTGGCGGGAATCAGTAATTTGAGGTTAGATTGAAAAATATACTTATTTCAATATTTCCCGTATTAAATAAAAGAATCGTTTTTTGTATGAATTTGATAAAAATGCATATGTATATTTAAAGAAGTACTTGGGAGGAACATTTTCTTGTTTTTTGGTTTTTGCTATCTTATCGTTTAAGTTGTGGAAGTCATCTTTTGCTATTTGGTTTAATTTTGATGTTGCACATTCTAAAATTAAGAATATAATTAACATGATTATTTGTATATTTGGTAGTTGCTAAAGATCAGTTAACCATTTAATAAAATTAAAAATGAATAATAACAATAAAAATTTTGGCTGATAAATTCTCTTGACGGCCTTTCAATGTGAACTGTTGAGCTGATGGACTGTGCTTGATGATTTATTTAATTATTGAATTATGATTATGAGTATTAAATGAGTATTAACAATTTTACACCATATAGGTATTATTTATTTACTTACAAAAAATTTAAATTACATTACCACAAAAAAGCTCAAAAGAACTTCACTTGCCAAAAATAACAAAGAAAATAGCGTTGATCGCCCTCGTATATACATACTATGTACTACGACTATATAAAAATAAACTATTTCCATCACTTCCATTGCTTATGGAGAAAAATAGAACATTTGTTGGAACTGTCAAATTCAGTTCCATTTTGTTATACTTGGGTACATATGTATTTATGTCCACATCAGGCACCCCTGAAATTGTAAAGTGAGCTACGTGATTTGGTGGTCGAAGCGCGATTTATCGAATCTTCTAACCCGGTGTCTACACTATGCAATTCCACTGATATTTTCTATCATGATATAAATTTTATCGTATGTGTGTGTTTATTATACGCAATTTGGCACTTATATAAGAACTATAACACCATAGTTTAACGGTATGATACTGACTTAAAACTTGCTTTAAAAAAAATAAAGCGAAACAGAGAAAGCCAATGGAGACAATACTATTACTACGTTTCATGCAATTATAAATTCTAGTGTAATTTGACATTTCACAACAATTTAAAGTCACTTTTGGAAATTTTATTTGTATGGTGGAAATTTTTCAATTTAACATTTATTGTGATTTTTATGATTTATAAAGTATTATGGAGAGAAAAGAATACTCGCAATTCCATTTTGAATTGGTATAATTATTTTTTTTCGCTTTTGACAGATAGAATCCCTTCTAACCCTACTACTTTCGTTGAGTTAAGTTGGATTAAGAAACTTAACGAAGATCCTAAACTCGACATGTTTCCATGATAAGATAATCCACGTTAATCCCGGTTAACTCCATCATGGAGTACGTTTATGCTCAGAGTCGAGTCATCTTTTAGTTAACTTTGGATCATCTTGTAGTTATCTTTTTTAGCGTTTATACTGCAGAGTCAAATCGTAGTCGTGTCGAAACTAGGTTGAAACCGAGTCAGAAACGTCAAAAAAAAATCATTTACTAACGTATGTTTATATGTTTTTCTTGTAGTATTTTCTGAATTTTATAAAAACAAAATACCAAAGTTTTATTGCCACACAAAAATCGAAGATTCGTACACGAATTAAGAAATCAAAATGGTGTCTTTTTATTATTATTTTTTTGTTGTTTTTATTTTTCGACTCGACTCCGTTTATAGTGAATGTTTTTAGAGTTAACTCGACTCGACCCTAGAAATTTTTTAGGTCGAGTTGAGTTAACTACAAGATGACTCGACTCCGTTTATAGTAATGGCTGTATGATACTCACTTTTTTTCCCACTTTTTCAGTGACTAGGAAAGACAAACGGAGTGAGATAAAAAATATATATACAAAATATTTGTGAGAGTGAGTGTATACACCATAGAATTGGAAAAAATATAGAAACGTCAAAAAAAAGTGGTAGCTCAATTTTTATAGCAGTTAATCGAGCAAATATAGCAAAAAAAGAATTGGATTTGATTCTTTTTTTTTGACATTACATACTTTTTTCTGACATTTCCGAAATAATAGAGAAAATATTTGTATTTTGTGGACCAAAGAGAATTTATTTGTTTATTTTTAAAATAAATTTAATATACAACTTTTCCATTTTTGTTCGCCATTATTGTTATGATTTTTTTTTTCTCTTTTTTTGATTTTTCTTTTGGTACTGAAATACAATTTTGGGTTTGCATTGTTAATTGTTTGCCAAAAATATTTAAAACGTGCATTTTTTGTAAATTATAAAAATAAACTTTACGTATAAATTATATCGCTGCAATTAATTGCGGCAGCTAATGCAAATTTATTATGCGGAGACCTCATATTTCTTACGTAAAAAATCAATTAAAATCCAAAAAATAAATGTTCTTGAAAATGGCTACTTCATCGCATAAAAAAATTTTGATTCTATTTACATATTTTGTTTATCCGAAACTTCAAAATATTTGCCTATAGTATTGTCTACACTACCCTTCTCTGTTTCGCTTTACTAGTTTTGTAGCACTTTATTGCACTTGTAAAAAAGTGAGTATCATACGGCCATAAAAGATAACCTGTTCAAACCAGGTTGAACCCTAAGCATAAACGTACTCATGGAAACGTAGTACATACATATACCCTCCAGACCAGGTGTATCAGAAACGTACGGTTTACGAAGACTTTGCTATACTAAGGTGTTCGTAAACGTTACACTAAAACAGTACGAATATAGTACGTAATGTGTACTTTTGTCACATGAGAAGTGAAACAAATTTGCGAAGACTTGTGTATGTATTAGTATGTATAAAAGTGTTCATAACGTGTACGCTTAAACGTAATGTTTACGAACTGCTTAAGCGTAACATTGACGAACGGTTTAGTGCGAATTGCCCCATTTAATTAGAATAAAACAATTTTTTTAATCAATCTTATCTTTTATTTGTATTTTTCTTCAAATAAGCCGCAACACAAGACACAACATGCCAAACTTGTTAATTAATATTTTTCTGAAATGAATAAAATGTTTCAATCATAGATGAAGTACTCAAGTATTACTTAAATACCTTTCAAATATTCATTATAATGATTTTCATATGATATTATGGATATAGGCTGCTCTTGAATGCCACGAAAAACTAACAATAATTATCAGAAGTTTTTATATTTTCACAATACGACAACTTTAATTTAATTTGTAAAAAAAAATTGAAAATAAAACAAAGCCGCAAGATATAATTGACAGCACTGTGTATAGAGAATGTAAATGAAGTAGTGTGTTGTAATAAGAACCTTTCGTAAACTGTTCGTAAACGAAATACTTTTGATGTATACATTTTTGCGCCGAGAGGGTATGTTCATTTGTTAGAAATGTCACCATTTTGTTTATTCTTTTAAATTAGATTTCGTTAGATTTTAATACGAAATCAAATAAAGACAAATAGGACATTTAAAGCTTTTTTCATTCGATAAAATTTTTCAGAAATGTACGAGGGATCTATAAATCTAAATTTGAATCAGTCGTTACAACTTTAAAATTTTTAATGGCAGAAAACTGTGCGGCATAAAAACTTGGAGAAATTTAATGTTAAATTCACTATAAATGGGTTGCTATACATTTTCTAAACTATATTAGGCCATATATAACATGTTGTAACTGATAATCAAGCTAAAATTTAATATTATTAAAACATTTGTATTTGTAGTACCACTACCTCCTTTAATTGTAATTTTTAAGCACAAATTTCTGACATTTAAATCTATAAAATGGTACCAAATCAATCAAATATCACAATAGGCACAATTTCCATATAACAAATTTTTGTTGTGTGGAATCACATATCCCACTTTTGTCCACTCAGGTGCTTGTCCAACTTTGCTAATCGTCAATAAAAATTTATAGCTGGTTATTGTGGAAAAGGGAATTTACGTGGCTATTTCGGTTGTTTTGATCACAATAATTTGTTGGATAAAAATTACAAATATTTTGATGTGCATGGATGCAACCTTTGTTATATTTTTGCATTTTTTTTTTTTTTTTTTGTTTACAAAAAACTGTGATATTCTTGACTAGTTCGCATATTTTATTGAGATACACATAAAATAATAAATAAATTTGGCACAAATAAATTGCCATACACCAAAATATTTGTAATTGAAACATAACCAAAATTATTTTTCACGTCAAACATTAAATGTCAAAAAAGAATCATTACACACTAAACACTACATGTGTAACATTACACATTAAACATTAAATGTCAAAAAAGCTGTATTTTGTTGAGAAAAAATTAATTCGAATTATTTTGGAGTTATTTTTTTCTTAACAGAATAAGCCTCGAAATATTTTTTCGATTTAATTTTTATATTCTATGTTGGTATTTCTTCTATTTTTCATTCAAGCATGTTGTTTTTGTCCAATAAAACAATAAATAATTTGATTTAGTATATTTATATTTAATGTAATAAAGAACATCAGAGTTGTAAAGCTACGCAATTCGTCCAAGTCAGAATATTCTTTTTGTTCTAATTAAACATATTTTTCCAAAAACAATATATACCGTCTTATCCGACTACTTGATAATAATATAAAATGAACATAAACAAACTTAATGAACATAGCATATAATCAACTTAAACATGTTATTTTAACACTCCCTCCTGTTTAAGATTTATTCCACTCCTTAAAATTTGAAATTGTGTTCTATCCAAAGATTTTGTAAATATGTCAGCCAATTGCTCGTTTGTTTGTACATATTTTATGTAAAAATCTTTACCCAACCCGCTTTTAATAAAATGATACCGCACATCTATACTGCCGTGCTAAACATGTTTTACTGATCTGCAAAAATCGCATTTCGAGAAAATTGATGTTAAAGTTTTTCGAAATATTTGGGGAATAACTTGCTTAAAAACGGATTTAATTTACTTTCAAAGACTTCAAATTATGCATTAGATCATAAGTAATATGTTTCTCGAGAAAATACCAATAAATTACACATAATTAATTAATAATTTGTAGAATTAGTATTTTACTTTAAATAGGCTTTATAAATAATCGATTGGTATTAAACAAAAATAACTTAAGTGCAATTATGTCATTTATATCACAAAAGAAAAACTAAAATCCTGTGTGAATAAGAATATATACCTTATCTGCCATTTAAGGTATTTATGTTTAGTTTATCGTTACATTTATTTTCAAAATAAACTATAGAATACAACCTTAAATGCTACCAAAGTCGTGTTTACTACAAAGAGAAGTTGAAATCGTTTATTATATATAAAAAATATATACCTTATCTAAAATTTATGAGACCTTAAACACCCTTAGTTTCTCGAATTTTATGAAATACGATTTGCAAATAGGATTTGGTAAAACTTTTGAAACAAAAGACTAGTTTAATTGCTATGTTATATTTATTTATAACAAAATAAAAAACAGCTATTGAAATCATAAAATTATTTATAAGATCGTTTTTTAAATAGCTTAAAAATCTAGTATGTATGTAGTTTAATAAATTCAAAACATGTCAGTCAACTGAAAAATTACAAAAATTCAATATAATTGAATTAAAAATTAATATTTTTTATCACAAGAATAAAATTTAAGACTTATAATAATTGACGATCCATTAAAACAATTCAATCTCTACCGATTGCCGGAGGATCCGAAATTGGTAAATTCATTATGTTGTAAAAAGGACTCAAGTTTGGTTTTGAAAACCAAACTTCAATCCAATTACTCAGAAATTGTCCAGTGCCAACACCCCAGCGGTAATTCCTGTAGCTCTGAGCCGGAGAGGATATGGCTGTGGGTTTTGGGGCATGGTTAATCTGGACCTTGTTAACCGCTTGATAATTAGAGATTTGGTGGGGCTTTTACAGCACCCAGAGGATGGTTATTAAAAATAAAAAAAAATATATGGACCCAATAAATGGGATCCGTTAGCGGGATAGACCATGTCGTGGTTGGCTTAAGGCCGAACCATGACGGAAACAAACAAAAAAAGAAATGGGTTAGAAAAGCAAAAAAAATAGGTTAAGTTTCCCTTGAAGAGGGAGGATTAGTTATGTCGATGTGGCTAGTGAGCGTTGCTGACAATAGGGACAGCGGCTAAATAAGCCTTTCTGAGCCCGCTTCTAATGAAGCCGTTAGCAGACCCTACAACTAGCGGTACCAATTATTGTTATTTCCCAATAACTTTGCCTTGCTATTGGGAGGGTTAGTTTTTTTTATTTTTATTTTTTTAAAATAAATATATTCACCTATTCTCTGCCAGTCTGCTTCCGTCCAAGGAAAAAAAACGTTAAATTTACTTTTAAAAATTTTATTAAAAATAACAAGAAGAAAAATTAAGACAGACGCGATGACTTGACTGATTTTCTTTTTGACTCTGTAATACGCTTACCACGGGTGGGGGCGTATTAATATCGTTGTCTAAAAGAAAACCAACTCAAAACGAATGACCACAATCAAAATTTTTCGGCAGTTTTTATACGTTTTAAATTGAGGTGAAATTCCAAAAAAAAACACCGAAAACATATAGAACGCCTATTTTGCAAAATCAATATATATTTTCTTGTGCTTATACGAGTACAAAAAATTTTTTTTTTTTGATCAAATTGCATTTTTATAATTTATGACTAATAAGGTCATTATATTCAAAGCATTACAATATGAGTTGAGTACAAAAAATTCCTTATCAGCAAAAATACGAAAATACTATTATGGATGGAAAAAAAATAGGTCTTATGCATTAGCTGCCGATTTATTTATTTACGTTAGTTTTTTTTTCGATTTTTCTTTTGTTTTGAACTTAGATCATTGAGTTAAAAAAAAAAAAAATACGTAAATATTAGCGTAAAGAATGTTTGTCAACACGGAAGTTAAAAATGACTTGTGGATATGTGATATCCAAGGTTGTGTTGCATGTGATTCCTCGTTGGAAATTAGGTCGGGTATGTGTTTACGGGAGATTGAAAACTCGACCGTAACAGCGTGGGGAAAACCCAAACCCTGAGATGAAAAGAGATCTCGGGCTCTATTAGAGGGGGATGGTGGTTGGGTCATGTTCTAAGACGCTCAACGTGGAGGACGCCCCACACCCTGAGTTAGTCTCATGTTCGATTGACTAAGCTAGCCAGGCCAATTATTAAAAATGATTTGTGGTTTAACAGTTGGTTTACAAAACGAAATTTATAATTAAAACTTAACTAGGAGATTACTAAACCTATTTTTTCCTAACTAAAATAAGTGATAGATGGATTTTTTTTTTTTTTTTTTTTTTCTTCAATTAAAATAACATATTCTTTATTGATTATAATATCCATCTACATCTTATTTGTACATAAATAACTATTCTAATGATTAAATACAAATATTTCTTTTCAAACTTTTTTTTTTTTTTTTTTTTTTTTTTTGTTTTTTTTTTTTTTGACTTTTGAGATGGCGCTGCCTCAATTTGACCCTAATTACTCCTCTGGCGTCAAATTGAGACAACCTCAACTTCCTCTGATCCTAACTCTAATGCTTGTTGTGTTGTTAGTGAACTCTCTTTTTTTTTTTTTTATATAAGGCGGTCTGGTGCTGCCCCGCTTGGTCCTGCAGTTCCCACCACAGTTTGTATGATTGGAGTTCGCTTGGCTTCTCCTCTGATGTTCTGCTGATATTTACAGAATACAACCACCAGTATTAACACGACTAGAAACATTCCCCCTGTCATTGTATAATGGCTTATGTGGTGAAAGCTTACTCCTGGCCAGGGTTCCCTCTCTTCCAGATCTGCCACTGTTTGTCTTAGTCCAGTGATTTCCTCATCTATATCCGCTGAGCCCACAATTACTTCCCCTATTTCAATTTCCTGTGATAAATTGAATATAGGAATGTATACCTCCTGTTTTGTTGTTACGTGTGAATCATGGCTGGTGATTAATACTGATTTTCCCCGCAGTGAACAACCTGGAGGTAGTGTCAATATCCCACTACCCTGTAGTGAGACTGGTTGGATTTTCTGTTGACAGTGAAAATCAAACACTGCTTCTTTTGGAAGTACCACGATCCAATTGTTGCTTTGTATCTGTCGAAAATATTGGGTTGGTAGTACTGATTTTATTTGACATTGTCTGGGTGGCATCTCTACATGCATCAATAGGCCTACTTCGCAGTGAACTTCAGGATTCTGGGTGTTAAATAACGGTCCTTGTAGGGTACAGATTCTTGAACCTTCTTCCCAGGCTCTGCATTCCGATAGAGCCTCTTCCGAGATTGGGTAGTACCACGTCCGGTGATTGTTTATTAGAACGTTACGGAATTCAGGTTCAATAAACACAAATTTGTCTTCATGCTGGGTGGGTACAGGAATTATGTTGAAACCTTGAAATTCATCTCGGTGCAATAGTGGTAGTCGCACTTCGAAAATGACCTGGTCCTGGACAATTCCGGCCCTGGTAGATAATAACTTATATACCTGAAACCAATGGGTTTTTCCAGTTGGGATACGGGTGGTGCTGGGAAGCTGTCCCTACAATTCCTGCAGTTGTTTTTCTAATTGTGCGGGTGGCAGCAACTGAGTGTTGACTCTGCCATGGTGGACATCCGATAGTATATCAATCATATCCCCTTGCACGTCCTTGAGTAACCAGATTGTGGAGGATAACTGTAACACCCCATCAACGAACTCCTCGTGGAGCATGATTTTGTCAATGTCATTGTGTAGGCTCTGGTATTGCCTGTCAATTAAATCTTTCTCCTTGCGTAACAGGTTAGTGGTGAGGTCTAACACATGTGTCTGCTGTTGGACCAGAACCTGGAGCTCCAACGTCCCGTCGGCTAACTGTTGCAATTGATCGTGGTACTTTTGGGCATCTCGCTGGTCTAGTACGCCAAACAGATCCCCAAGCAGGTTCCCCACAAAGTCTAATGGCGACCTTTGGACTCTGTTTGCTGGTGCTCGAAGTATTTGGTTGCGGCTCTCCAGGCTGTTCAGTACATAGGTGAGTGGTTGGATTAGTTCTCCACAATTACGGATATATTGCGTAGTATTTAGCGGGGCCTCGCAGATCTTTCGTAACCGATGATGTGTTTCTTGTAGATGTTCCCATTCGTGCCAATAACTGGTTAGGTTGTAAAACATAACGAATTTCCAATCACTGGTGGAAACCATAACCCGTCCGATTTCAGCGAAATAAATCCCTGGTTCAGTGGAGAAAGCTTTAAACTCCACGCTGGTGACGATGGGGTTGCTGACAACACAGCTTACCAGGAGACAACACAACATAATGGACATGTCTGAATTATTGCTATAAAGGCGTGGAAAACTAAATGTTACACAATAATCTATATATTTTTTTTTATTATTAGACTTTAGCTTAAATACAATTACTAATAAATTATTGGATTAAACATTGTTTTCACTGGACCGTCATCCTCCCCAGACTGAAAACGAAGCCTGAGGTGGTAAAATCTCAGTCTTCATCCTTACTATTACATCGTCTATCTGGGTTTACTCATTCTAAACGTTGTGATGGTAAGGATGGTAAAGTAAGAAACGCGGAAATTATAATGAAGTAAACTGGACTGGTTTCAATTATTGTTATCAAACCGTTCATTTGCATGATAGCCTGTCCAGTAGGCCGCAAGCTCATGCTCTGGAGTTTCAGTTCGCCCCTCCAGTTGCTGGTGATCGTCTAGCCCGGGATCTTGCCCGTTCGCGGCGCTCCCGCTGCAACTGCGCCCGCTGTCGCTGAGCGGCCTCCAGCTTGGCCTGGAAGATACTGGTATCTCTTTGGTTTACTTTCTCTGTGGTTGTTAAACCCGGATGTCTTTCCCGTGGAAGATCCCTAGTGTTTTGCCGGCCTCGTCACTCAGTTCATAAGCAACATTACCAATGCGCCGAATTATTTTGGCAGGCAAAAACTTTCTTGCTAGTTTAGCTGAGTAACGTTGAACCGCGTCGCTCTGGGTAAAATTCCTTACGTATACTGACTGACCTACTGCAAGTTGTCGATTAGTTGATCGCAAGTTATATTGATGAGCATGGCGTTGGTATGCTTGCTGCAAATTCCGTAGGACATTTTCCCGTGCTATCACCAACCGGTCGCTCTTGTTTTCTACCGTGTAGGTTCCTAACGAGCCGTCACCTACCAATCGCAATAAATCGTACTGTGACCCATGCTGGATATGGTGTTGGCCGAAAACCAGGTATGCGGGAGAATAACTAGTTGAAGCATGGACAGTGTCACGCAGTGCGCTAGCGATTTGAGGAAGATATACATCCCATGTTTGGTGATCTTCTCCTACGTATGCCCGAATTGCTGCTAGTATAGAGCGATTTACCCGTTCAGATGCGTTAGACTGAGGCGAGTACACCGGAGTAAACATGTGTTTAACCCCATATTTCCTTACGGTGGTCTGTAATATCTTCGACTTGAACTGGGGTCCATTATCCGTAAGGAGTATTTCTGGTACTGAAAACACCGGAAATATTTCTTGCTCTAGGTATTCCACCACCTTACTAGCTGTAGCTTCCCGTAAAGGTTTAAGCATAACAAATTTGGAATACTGATCTAATACGATAAGGATATATGTGTTCCCTTTCTTTGAGCGTGGATATGGCCCTAAGAAGTCAAGATATAGTTTTTGGAAAGGTCTCTCCACCTGTTGATAATTTCCCATTCGTGGTTTTAAATTTGCGTTTACTGCTTTTGTCTGCTTGCATGTTTTGCAGTCACGCACATAATTCATTGTATCTCGAACCAGTGTCGGCCAGAAAAATTGCCGCCGTAGCTTTTCTATCATTTTACCAGTTCCCATATGTGCGGAGCTTGGTGGTAAATGTACTTGATCTAAGACCTCAGGAATTAACTCCTTCGGTAGCCACAGTTTCCACTCTGGTTGATCTGTTTCTCTGGTGATATTTGGATGAGGTTTATGAATTAATAACTTTCCATCCTCAATTTTAGTGTGTTTGTTGTTCGCACTACTAGTCTGGATCTTGCGTATCAAAGCACAATAATCGTCTCCAAGAAAAGCGGGTGACTGTAGATCTATTTGCAAACCCCCATCCGAGATATTCAACTGTTCTACCTCATTGGTGTAACTGCGTGATAAAGCATCTGGTACCACATTTTGAGTGCCTCTTCGGTATTCGATTTTAAATTTATATCCCTGGAGCTTTAAACTCCACCTGGCCAACCGTCCGGATAGATCTGATTGATTCATCAACCATTGTAGACTAGCATGGTCTGTAATGATGACGAACTCATACCCTTCTACATATGCACGGAATTTCTTCACACTGAGGACCGCTGCTAAACACTCTAGTTCAGTGATGCTGTAATTCCTTTGGGCTTTGTTCAATTTGTGTGAATAATAGGCAATGGGATGTTCAACGTCATTCTCATATTTTTGGAATAGTACACTACCTACTCCAGTGGTTGAAGCATCTACCTGTATGTAGAACGTACGGTTATAATCAGGATGAACCAACACAGGTGCTGATGACAAGCAATCTTTCAGCTGTTCAAAAGCCGCCTGGGCCTGTTCATCCCATTTGATGGCACCTTTTGGTTTTAATAGGTCTGAAATTGGTGCGCTTATGGTGGAGAAATTGGGAATAAATTTTCGATACCATCCGCTCATTCCCAAGAATTGCCTGATGTGCTTGGCTGTTTTTGGGGTTGGGAACTTTTGGATGGCTTGCACCTTCTCCGGATCTACCTTGATACAACCTCCACCTACTATATGTCCAAGGTATTTCAGTCGAGTTAGCACAAACTTTGACTTTTCTACGTTTATGGTTAGGTTGGCTTGCCGAAGTTGTCTGGCTACAATGTCCAACAAATGCATGTGTTCCGTGAAGGAAGCAGACGTCACCAAAAGATCGTCCAAGTAGACAAACACTCTATCATGCAATTCATGCGGTATGACTTTGTGCATGAGTCGACACATAGTTTGCGCTGCATTGCATAATCCGAATGGCATTACTGCGAACTGGTACAGTGGTCTACCTGGTACCGTGAAGGCGGTCTTAGGACGAGAAGAAATTTCCAATGGGATCTGCCAAAAAGCATCTTTCAAGTCTAAACTGGAAATGAACCTGGTATTCTCCAGTCTACCTAGTAAACCGTCAATGATGGGTAATGGATAGGCCTCCTTTACCGTCACTGCATTTAGTTTACGGGCGTCTAGACACATTCGCAGTTTCCCATTACTTTTTTTCACAACTGCCACAGGGGAACTCCAAGGACTAGAAGCCTCTTCAATAACTCCTAGGTTCAACATTCGCTCGATCTCTTGATCTAAGTCCTTCTGTACTGCTGGGGACACTGCGTAATAACGCTGTTTGACAGGTTTGGCATCTCCTGTATCTATCTCATGCTCCAGCAGGTGAGTTTTCCCTAGACCTAACTGTTCTGATGATGGGAATTTAGCTTTCACCACATCCAACTGCCGTTTCTGTGTTTCCGTCAGAAGGTGATATTCAGCATCCTCCTTGATTGTTGGAGATTGGTTACTGGAGGTATTTGGGGTCGTGCTCAGCTCTGACACTGAAATTCTGAGTCCAAATGTACTCCAAAAGTCTGTACCCAGATATAATGCCTGTGATAGTGAAGGTGCTACGTATAGCCGGAACCTCTTTGTTTGATCCCGAAAGGTGACTGGTACCTCTAAGTACCCGAGGATGCTCTCCGGCGTACCACTTGCCGTATGGACCTTGGTTTTAAATGGCTTGTAAGTCAAACCACAGGTCTGGAGCAACTGCTCAGCTCCGTGACCCAACACACTGATATTGGCTCCGGAGTCAAGCAGTCCTTCTATTGTCTTCTCACCCAACCGGATCATTGCATATGGTCGGTTGTCAGGTTTAGAATGGATAACTGTCGAATTTATTAATCGGCGTCTTAATCTACACCGATAAAAATAACATTTCCTTCGAACAACTCGCCTGTTATCCGTTTGGCAAGAAGTTGAAGAAGATGTCTTTACTAGTAGCGGTGCTACTACCGACGCCAATTCTGATAGAGGTCGGGGTCGGTATTGGACGCTGCTTCCTCGGTCACCATTACTGGACTGGCTTGCGATCGACGAGGACTCCGATACCTCCTCGTCTCGCTTGGTCCGTTTCCCGGAAGAGAGCAGTTGGTGCAATCGAGCTTGTACATTCCTCTTGCCCCACATCCAAAACAGAACACCCGGTTAAACGGCTTTCTGCATTCCTTGTAGTAATGGGTGGAATCTCCGCAATTCCAACAGCTTGTGGAAAATGGGACCTCCTGTCTGTTACCTGTACCTCTTTGCGGAAAAACTTCCACCTTAGGTATAGTACCAGTGTTGATATTTTGCCCCTGTCTCTGGTTCTGTGAACGAACTTTTAACTGCCTGTTTATCTCACAGACTTGTTCACAATAACCAGGAGTCTCTCCATCTTCGCTATAGTCTCTCCTTGGCTCTGTTTCCTCCCAGTCTGGCTCCCAGTATTTGAGCTCATTAACCCTGGCCGGTCTGTTGTCAAATCGGACTTGCGGCCGAGCCTGGTACCTATAGGCTTCCCTGAGACTTCCTTGCCCGACACCGGACAGTCCGATTTCTGGGTTGTTCCCGAAGCGACGCCACATATCCTCCAACGAGCTACACCGTCTTACTAATTCCGCTAAACTACAGAAATTGTGCTCGTCGTGCAGAGCCATTTGTAGCCCTGGGCGCATATTACGCCGAAGAACCGTGTATACCTGGCTGTCTGGTATATTTTTGCTTGATTGCGCGGCCAACCTCAGAATGGCCTGATAGAATTCCTGGAACCGTTCTCGAGGGTATGCTTGTTTGCGTTCATTCATCCGTCGCCTTATTTCGTCATCAGAACGACTCGCCCCGAACCGCAACAACATTTCTTGCTTTAGAGCTCGCCAGCTTGTTCCTGAATCCCGGTCTACTAGTGTCCAGAACCAATCCAGTGCTTCGTCTTCTAGACACATGTCCAATACTCCCACCAACTCATCCAGCGGAATTTGGGATCTCCAAGCATGCCATTCGATGCGAGTTAAGAACCGCTCGACTGTGAGGTTACTTTTTAGACCTGAGAAACTTACTTTCCAGGTACTCACCTCTTGCCGCATGCCTGCGTCCCCCCATCGAACGGATGGAGCCTGGTTACTGGACCATTCTGGGTCCCGATGTTCTGGACCAACCCTCGATGAGCAGGCGTTGACGTCGTCACTAAATGACAACCTGTCTAACCTCCGTTCTAGTCCGGAAACGTCTCCGGCCCTTCTATTATCTAGATTGTCCTCAGTGTCCTCTCCTTCCATCATAAACGGTAAATTGCGCTGAGTGTTTTTATCTTGTAAAGTAATTCTCTGACGAGGGGGGAAAAACTTCAGTTCTGCTACTGCGTCAATGAATGCTTTGGGTTCCAATTTTTTCGCCTTTAATTCGTGAACCAGACGAAAAAACGCTTGGAACCCTTCCTCTAGGTTCCCTGTTATACCTACAAACGTAAGGGACTTGTTACTTCTGGCGAGTCGACCTTGAATGTGTATGAGCTTGGAAAATATTTCTGGGTAAATATCTTCCCTGGTTTTATCTGTTAGATCCTTCTTTATGAGTGATCCCTGTAATTCCACTAATTTTTTTACTACTGCCTCAGCCTCACGTCGTGGCTGTTTAGAGGCAGCTTCATGTGCCTTACTAGGAGGCGGTTCTAATCCCTCGCGCTCCGCGCTAAACCTCTCAGCTAGTTGGGTCTTTTAAGCAGGAGTTACTACTCGTGGTCCTGTACCGAGCAGACTTCTTACATCTAGCTCAATCAGCAACTCCTCTTCTGACAAATGATTGACGTCCATATTATGGTTTATTACCACTAACTAAAAAAAACTCCACGAACTACACTAACACCTTACTACTGCTATAACACTTTTCTACAAATAAACAAATATGGTTTTCTTTTTTTTTCTACTAAATACATAAAAAAACATGGTCTTTTCCCGCTACGGAAAACAAAAACGTTGGGTCAAAAATGGAAAGGAAAAAGGGAAGTGAAAAAAAAAATTTTTGATGAACCTATTCTGTTGCTTCCAATGTTGCAATGGATCAAAACTCGGAATCCATCTACGAGCGAACCTCATTGCTATGGCTCACAACAGAATAGTCTCATAATTATACCCAATGATCATGAATTTTACCTTTTGTCCTCTTTGCCACAGTTAGTAATCTACTCCACCATGGAGGCACTCCACCGTGAGAGTGACAAAAAAACGTACCATTCATGACAATGGGGAACGATAACTCGCCGGTTGTCGTTCAGAATTCCTACAACACATGATATACACTTAACTGGTTTATGTCCACACCTTGACATCAAACTTCCGTCCATTGAAGGATAACAGAAGGTGAACAACCAGCTAAGTAATAACCTGGACGAAACTAAAATTAACTTTGGTGGACTTGCAACCACATCCCGAAAGATGAAAATTTAGAAATTGAAACAAAGCGGACATTACGCAAACTTAACTAAGTGTTGTTTTTGTTGGAATCCATATTTTGAACATTGTTCGAACTATTTGGGTCTTGTTTTTTTTCCTGGTTCTTGACGCAATTTCAGCTTACGGAATAGTCTTGTCATAACCTAAGAATGTATCGCCTTTAATACCCCGCGGGAAAAGGATGAGATACATTAACTTAGGGTGACAACACCATTCACCCTCACTGAATACTCCAAGGGAAAAACATTAGCATGCTTTGGGGAACACAAAACAGCGTAAATAAGGGTGAGCAATTGGTATGCTGACCGGGCTTTCCGTAAAGGCTGGTCGGTACACCAATTGGGTGTAAAAAAAAATAAAAAAAATTCGGAACCTGATGTTGTTAGGCCCCTTGTTTTGGGCGCCACTTTGTAAAAAGGACTCAAGTTTGGTTTTGAAAACCAAACTTCAATCCAATTACTCAGAAATTGTCCAGTGCCAACACCCCAGCGGTAATTCCTGTAGCTCTGAGCCGGAGAGGATATGGCTGTGGGTTTTGGGGCATGGTTAATCTGGACCTTGTTAACCGCTTGATAATTAGAGATTTGGTGGGGCTTTTACAGCACCCAGAGGATGGTTATTAAAAATAAATAAAAATATATGGACCCAATAAATGGGATCCGTTAGCGGGATAGACCATGTCGTGGTTGGCTTAAGGCCGAACCATGACGGAAACAAACAAAAAAAGAAATGGGTTAGAAAAGCAAAAAAAATAGGTTAAGTTTCCCTTGAAGAGGGAGGATTAGTTATGTCGATGTGGCTAGTGAGCGTTGCTGACAATAGGGACAGCGGCTAAATAAGCCTTTCTGAGCCCGCTTCTAATGAAGCCGTTAGCAGACCCTACAACTAGCGGTACCAATTATTGTTATTTCCCAATAACTTTGCCTTGCTATTGGGAGGGTTAGTTTTTTTTATTTTTATTTTTTTAAAATAAATATATTCACCTATTCTCTGCCAGTCTGCTTCCGTCCAAGGAAAAAAAACGTTAAATTTACTTTTAAAAATTTTATTAAAAATAACAAGAAGAAAAATTAAGACAGACGCGATGACTTGACTGATTTTCTTTTTGACTCTGTAATACGCTTACCACGGGTGGGGGCGTATTAATATCGTTGTCTAAAAGAAAACCAACTCAAAACGAATGACCACAATCAAAATTTTTCGGCAGTTTTTATACGTTTTAAATTGAGGTGAAATTCCAAAAAAAAACACCGAAAACATATAGAACGCCTATTTTGCAAAATCAATATATATTTTCTTGTGCTTATACGAGTACAAAAAATTTTTTTTTTTTGATCAAATTGCATTTTTATAATTTATGACTAATAAGGTCATTATATTCAAAGCATTACAATATGAGTTGAGTACAAAAAATTCCTTATCAGCAAAAATACGAAAATACTATTATGGATGGAAAAAAAATAGGTCTTATGCATTAGCTGCCGATTTATTTATTTACGTTAGTTTTTTTTTCGATTTTTCTTTTGTTTTGAACTTAGATCATTGAGTTAAAAAAAAAAAAAATACGTAAATATTAGCGTAAAGAATGTTTGTCAACACGGAAGTTAAAAATGACTTGTGGATATGTGATATCCAAGGTTGTGTTGCATGTGATTCCTCGTTGGAAATTAGGTCGGGTATGTGTTTACGGGAGATTGAAAACTCGACCGTAACAATGTGGTTCATTTGTAGTACAGAATAACATTACATTAAGATAAGTTAAAAGTCCTTGTATATAAGTTATTATTGATTCAATTCACTTATAGAAAATTTTAAATAAGTCAATTTTGCTATTGAAAATGAAAATTCTTAAATTGCCATAAATGCAATTTCAATTATGAAAATAAGCAAAAGTAACTTAACTTACATATTTGAAAGAAAAGGACCTTATTTGTGCCATAGATAAGGCGGTCATGTTTAATATCAAGTAGTTAAGTCGGTGTTACTTCAAATTTGCTATTTTTTTTCGATTAGAGCGAAATTTATTTTGTTTAATAATGCATTTATTAAAGTAGATTTAATTATATTTATTTATGTAAAATATAAAGGATATTAATACCTTTTAATTGGCATCAATAACTCAATTTCGCCAAAAATGTAGATCAGTAAAACTTGTTTAGCACGGCAGTATATGTTTGGTTCGTTTATGAGCTGTTTCATCACCAATCATTTTAATTGCACTTTGATTGTCCAGTTTCATCAATAATGGCTTTTCACAAATTTTTAATTCCTCACACAATCTTCCTATTACTATTACTTCTTTGATTGCTTCAGATGCAGATATATATTCTGCCTCAGCTGTGGACAAAGCTACAACAGATTGACGCCTTGTATACCAATCAACTGCAGTTCCATTAACAATCATTATGTAACCAGACGTTGATTTTCGCGTTTCCATATCACCCGCAAAATCTGCATCACAATAACATTGGACAATGTCTCCCTCCGAAACTGATTTGTATTTTAGTCCATATGTTTTAGTTCCATTTAAATAACGAAACACACGCTTTATTCCTTCCCAATTAATTAATGTTGGAGTTTCCATATATCGGCTCAGTTTATTTACAGCATAAGTAATGTCTGGCCTGCAAACTGATGATAAAAATAATAAACTCCCTATTGCTTCACGATAAGGTCCATCAAATGGTTCACTTTCTTCGTTGTCCATATTTTTAGTTGGTCCAAGTGTAAATACTGCTTTACAATCACTCATATTAAATTTCTCCAAAATTTTTATTATGTATTTTTCTTGATTGATAAAAATGTCACCGGACGGTTCCCGAGTGATTTGCATTCCCAAAAATTGCTGTACATTTTCTCTTTTAATTTCAAAATTATTTTCAAGATGTTTCAAAAAAATATTGATTTCTTCTGTGCTTGAAGACACAATTAACCCATCATCAACATAAATTATCAAGAATAACTTTTCTGTACCACTCCCAATGAATAAGCAGGGATCATTTTCAGACTGCTTTAAATTGAATTTCTTTATAATTTCTGTAAATTTGTTGTTCCAATTTCTTGGTGCTTGTTTTAACCCGTAAATACATTTGTTTAATAAACACACTTTTCCAGTGCCATCTTCAAATCCAAGAGGTTGTTCCATGTATATTTCCTCCTCCAAACTGCCATTAAGAAATGCAGTTTTAATATCGAATTGGGCCAAATGGAGTTTTAGTTGAGCTGCTATACTCAGAAGTAGTCTGATGCTTTTATATTGTCCCACAGGACTGATAGTCTCTAAATAGTCTCTCCCGTACTTCTGACTGCATCCCTTGGCGACTAACCGTGCTTTATATAGGTTATTCGATTTCATTCTAAATACCCATTTGTTACCAATTGCTTTCTTTCCTTCTGGTAAGTCAAGCAACTTCCATGTTTTGTTATTATTAAGTGCATTTATTTCCTCATTCATTGCTTCTTTCCATTTTTGATCTTTAATTGCATCCGTGTATTCAATCTCCTCACATGCTATTAAACTTGTAAAATTTTTATATTTGCTAGGTGGTTTCAGCAAGCTTCTGTCTCGCAGTGCTCGACCTTCTTCCACGATTTCTTGCTTTTCATTACTGTCGTCGATTGTAATATCATTTTCTTCAGTAATTTCCTTTTCGTTTTTATTTCGATCTTCTGTTTTTTCGATTTCTGTTGAACTTTTACAATTTTCAACACTAATAGCAGTGGATTGATTTTCTATTTTAAAAATAACATCTCGACAAGTATCAATTTTATTTTCACCAGGAAAATATATACGATACCCTTTTGTTTCCTCTGAATATCCAATAAATATTCCACTCTTACTTTTAACATCCCATTTTCTTCGTTTTTCTTTAGGTATATGCACGAATACATCATTACCAAAAATTTGAAAATTATCAATACATGGTTTTTTCTTGTGAAATAATTCAAACGGAGTTTTTCCGTTTACTGAGCTCGTTCCCGTTCTATTTAATACGTACGCAACAGTATTTATCGCTTCTGCCCAAAAATGTTTTCCTAAATTTTTCTTATGAAGTAATGTTCGAGCTGCTTCAACCAATGTACGCATTTCTCTCTCAGCAGCCCCATTCTGTTCAGGTGTGTAGCTTACGGTATACTGGTGTTTAATTCCGTATCCTTTTAATAATTGCTCAACATTTTTGTTTTTAAATTCAAGCCCATTGTCAGATCTAATTATTTTAATTTTCTCCCCAGTTTCCAATTCAAATTTTGGTATATACTCCATTAGTCTAATATATACTTCATTTTTATTTTTTAAGAAATATACTGTTTTATAATGAGTAAAATCATCCTTCAATAATAAAAAATATTTGGAGCCACCAAATGATAGCTGCTCCATATGTCCACAAACGTCAACATGTATCACTTCACCTGGTTTTTCCGACACTGTTTTGGATGTGCTAAATGGTTGTCTGCATTGTTTTCCATAAATACAAGATTCACATTGAAATTCTTGATCACCTAATACTTTTAAACCATGGCTTTCCAATATTTTTTTGCAATATTGTGTATTTTGATGCACAAACAGTTGATGCTATTGTTCCAGCGATTTATCAGATTGTTTAATTGAACAATAAGCAACTTCTGGATTTCGTAATCTTAAATTTAACTTAAATAAATTTCCAACTCGATTACAGGATACAATTATTTCGTTTTTCATTCTAATTTCACATCCATTCTGTTTTGTTATTATTTCGTAGCCTCTATCTGCCGCAGTACTTGCTGAATATAAGTTACATTTCAATTTTGGAACATGAAAAACTTCTCTGATACTGCCATTAACCCATTCATTATTTTTGAAAATCTCAACTGGAACCACACCAATACCAATTGCCTCTAGCTTTGTTCCATCGCCTATAGGGAAATGTTTGGGATTTTTAAATTTTTCGTAGTCGACAAACCAGTTTTCATTTGCCGTCATATGATGACTTGCTCCAGAGTCTAAATACCAGTCAAACTTCATGTCGGTTCCAACACTCGTCATTAATGCATAATCATTGTTTGTTTTAGTTTGGTTCTTGTTTTTCTTAAACCAACAATCCCGTTCCCAATGGCCTTTCTTTTTGCAATAATTGCAAGCATCATTTTTCTTTAAATTTGTTCTTCGAAAATGGTCATTTTTATTTCTATTTTCAGTAAACTTCTTTGCCGTCAGAGCACCATCCACTTCGTGATTTTTATGTCGATTATTTACTCTTTCTTCTTTTGTCATCAATCTAGACGTTAATGTATTTAATGTCTTTTCATTTGTACTGTCCCATGCTGAATGAAAATGTTTAAACTCATCCGGAAGAGTCATTAAAATTTTATTCATCAGCATATTTTCGCTTATTTCTTCCCCACAAGTTTTAAGTTCATGACTTAAATTTTCAAGGTCAGCTACATGACGAGCCATACCTTCACCTTTATAATTTATATACATACGCATGAAATTTTTGTTGAAGCGAATGTATACTAGCTTCAGTTATTTTAGCATATAGCGCCTGTATACGTAACCACATATCAGACGAATTTTTGCAGGCAATTAAATGGGTTATAACTTTCTCTGTTACCGATGTTATTAATATTCTCTGCGCTTTGATGTCATCTGCACTCCATCTCTTTTTCTCTTCCTGTGTATCTCCCTCAACACGAGTTTTATCAACAACATCAAATATTCCTTGGGCTTTAAGCATAATTGTGACTTGGAATTTCCATGCTTGGTAATTCGTTCCATTTCCATCCAAGCTAACTAGGCGTTTATATTCCACCAAATCCATTTTTATTACGTTTAGTAATCAACCACACGTATTCACTTTCAGGCTTTCCCTTTTAAAAAATCTTTCAACCGTGTGTAATTTTCCTTTTTTAAATTTTATAAGTTTACTATTTTTATTTTAAACTTTTACAACTCTGGGCCCATAACCTGTTGTTTTTGTCCAATAAAACAATAAATAATTTGATTTAGTATATTTATATTTAATGTAATAAAGAACATCAGAGTTGTAAAGCTACGCAATTCGTCCAAGTCAGAATATTCTTTTTGTTCTAATTAAACATATTTTTCCAAAAACAATATATACCGTCTTATCCGACTACTTGATAATAATATAAAATGAACATAAACAAACTTAATGAACATAGCATAATCAACTTAAACATGTTATTTTAACAAAGCAGTTACGTACTTTTTTTATTCGAGCTAGAATTAAATAACTCAAATTTTTTGTTCGAATTATTTAACTCCTGTCACGTGCAATTGTTGTTGTAAGGACCTTATAGTCCAGATTTAGCTCCTAGTGACTTTTTCCTGTTTCCAAACTTGAAAAAATGGCTCGCAGGATAAAGATTCATCTCAAACGAAGAAGTGATTATCGAAACTAACGCGTATTTTGAGGGGTTCCCGAAATCGTATTATTCAGATGGTATAAAAAAGTTGGAATATCGTCTTACTTGTTCGTCTATATCGTCTTTTTTGTTATTTTTAATGAAAACTTAATATATTGTATGATATTTTAATTGTAATTACTAATAGGACAAATTTCGTAGATGATTTCATTAATTTTCATCAAGATAATTTTTTTATTTAATTGAAAATTGGATATTCGTTGATAGCTCGTCGTCGATATTTCTGTCATGTGGCAAAGCTATAAGTGTGTCGAATTAAATGGAGACTATTACTAAAGATACATGTTAAACCGAAAGTGGTCTGACTGAAATCGTTCGAGATAAATTCAACATGTACGCACGGCGACTTGACTGAAAGCAAAGATTATTAACAAGATCTTCTTGTTAATAATCTTTGCTTTCAGTCAAGCCGCCGTGTACGTGTTGAATTTATCTCGGACGTTTTCAGTCAGACCACTTTCGGTTTAACATGTATCTTTAGTATATTATGTTGAGAAATAAATGGTTTTTGGCAAAAAAAAATTTTGTTTTCCTACTTAGGTAGCTTCATTTTCAATCCGCCCTCGTATTAGCAAAATAGTATACAACTATTTTGCTATCCGGTGTAAAACCGATGTTTGGATAGTATAATAGCAAAATTAAAATATAATATTTTAATTTGATAGCTATCAAATTTTAATATGTACCTATTATATTTTATTTTATTATATTGTAGAAGGAAAATTTGTGACAGTGTATTGTTCATAAATTAGTCTAGAAATAATTATGTGTATTCGGAAATTATAATTTTTCATTATTTTGTTTCAATTTAATGTTTTTTATGAATATTTTATGCGGTGTAAAACCGACTATGACTGATAGTAAAATAGTATTATACTATTTTGCTATTATATACTATCTACGGTGTAAAGCCAGTATCAGTTAATTTACCACAATCGAACGCACTAAAAATACAGACGTTTTCTAGAAAGTCATAAATTATTGTAAATTTTTAATTTAAATTACTGATAAATAGTATAAAACTATAAAATAATTCAAATTATTAATTAAAATAATAAATTTATTATAATTTAACAATTTTAATTGAAAAATGACCATTTAAGTCAAACTCCATTTTTCATAATCGGCCGAAAACGTGCTTTTATTTGAATAACCGAAAAAATTTAATTTTGTAGGTTCACCCGTCATAACTCCTTGTTCTAACCTTTCCACTTGTGATTTTACGTCCAATTACGGATGTTTTTCACGTTGGAATGCAGAAATCATAGCTATTTCACTTTCACTATTATAACAGGGGAATAGAGGTAGGTAGGCAATATGAAAACGTGGCTTACATAATCGAACGAATGCACAGGCACTTGTCCTCACCAAAAATTGCTGGGAGTGGATTTACCAATCAACGAAATCCATCTATCAAGGTGACCTAATGTAAAAAGCTAGGTAATTTAAATACTAAAATATTTTTTTCCTTAAATCGAAAAGTAATTGGTTTATTAACAATAATTAATTAATTAAATGTAACAAAAACAAAACAAATAGAAAATTGGACATCACGTTTGCAAAGCAGACACATATTTCAGTGGGATTCCTAATTGTAGCAGTTTATCATGATTAAACGTTTTAAGATTCGGATAATAGTGTAAGGCTGCCTCCCAGCATATCGCACTTAATTTAGGAATTTTAAGCCAAATTTTATAAACGTCATTTACACGATTGCTACTTTCGCCGTTCACCATGATTCCGCCAAATATATACATGCAACCATCGCCGGATGTGGTGGCATCATGAAAGAACAATGGTTTTGGTAACGTAGATGTACGAATCAAGCTCCATTTGTATGATTTTAAACTCAATCGCCATATATCATCATAATGAATAATATTATCATAGCCCCCAGCAATCACGACAAACACTTCATCGTCCTCTTTGTATTGTATGCAAGAGTGACATTTCCGTGGTGCCGGATATCTAAGTAGGGATGTTTCGTCCGGTTGTGTTTTTATGGGTTTCCAAGTTTTTTTATTTAAATCGAAACTGGGCAGCTCAATTAAATCGAATGATTCATCTTGCGTGCCGCCACCAAGCACGTAAATAAAATTTCCATCATACGCGATCCCGTGTCTGTATCGTCCTCGTGGATATCCATCGTTCGTTTCATAAACACTTTCCCATTTCAAGGTACTTAAATCTAATTTATGTACATCGCAAAAGTATACATATCCTGTAGTCCCGCCAATCGTATAAAGGTGATCATCATGAAACACCATAGTTTGTCCATATGAGGGAAATGGTTTCTTACCTCTCGTTTTGACTCGTTTAAATTCCAAAGGTTTGCGATTTGGATAACATACCGACAATTTATTCGAGCAACTTTCACCAAACGGAACTCCAGTGCCTCCGAATATCTACAAAATTAAACAAAAAACGTATTAATCGATGAAGGTATCGGTAAAGAATGAAAAGTACCATAAGAATTTCGCCTTCTAATAAAACAGCGTTCGATGCCAATTCTTTTGGCATATTAGATGACTCAGTAATTGCAACCCATTCAAGTGTATGCCGATTAAATTTCCATAATTCTTTAAACAGTCCACTCTGATAAGGGTGTTGAGGATTGTAACCCCCAAAGCAATAAAGGTAATTATCATTGCACACAATCCTGTGACCACTTCTCGGATTAGGAACTACATCATTGAAATCATCAAAAGCAATCGCTTCCAACTGAAACGGCCGGAATACAAATTGAGTCATTTCACTTGGATGCCGATACGGTTGCGATAGGTGGTTAGCACGACGACGGTTTGCTTGCCGTTTCAATTTTTGCATAGAAATGAGACGCACAAGAAATTTATATAAATATATTATTTTAAATATTAATATACGTAAAATATTCACAATTGTAACTATTATCATTCCACAATTAAATAAGTTTACGCGAAAAGAGGATTTTTGTGATGTTTCGAATCGATCAAGACGTTTTGTGTCATAATAATCGTATAGAATTTTGGATTAAAAATAATATATTTTATTTAAAATATTAACTATTGATTTGTGTATGGGAGAACTACTAAAAATTGTATTCTAATTTGGTTTGGTAGATTTTATTTTTATTTATAATTAACGTGTTTGTTCATTTTTTTTCTACCAAATTTACGAGATATCCACATTTACGACATTTTTATTTCCATGATGGCTGTGATGCAAATTTGTCTCTTTTGTTGCTCAGTAAATATACGTGTAGCTCAATTATACAGCGTGTTAATTATATTGTATATGCTGCGAGTCGAGTCAAGTTTAATCCGAGTTTAACTCTCACTATATACGAGTCGAGTTAAACTCGACTCGACCTAATAATTTGTAGAGTCGAGTTAAACTCTACTCCAAAAATGCACTATATACGCATAGAGTAGAGTTGAAAAAACAACAACAAAATTAAAGAAAAATTCGTGCACCAATATTAAAAAATATTCGTTTTAATTTTTCAATTAAATTTGTTGGCTACCATTGGTTTTAGCTGCCTCAGTGAAAGTGGCGCCATTTATTTCTTGGTGTGGAAATATTAATAACTAAAAATCGCTGTTTATTTAATTAAAAAAACATTAAATCTTCCTTTTCCAAAATTTGCAAACATAATACACAATTGAATAAATAAACATTAGTAAATTCCTATTTTAATTTAAAAACAAATTAAATCTTCCTTTTTCAAAATTTGCCACCGTCGCCTGTCAAGTGAGACAGCTAAAACCAATCCGTGCCAATTTGTTATTTTATTTTAAATATTTATTAAGATTTTAATTAATTAATTTTAATGATAAATTTTTGTTTTGGTATTTATTTTTTATTTTTTTCGAAAAAATTTATCCAACATTTCGATGGTCTATCCCGTAATTTTCATGGAGTTTGATTGAAAATTACAATTTTTTAGACATATACTAAAGATACATGTTAAACCGAAAGTAGTCTGACTGAAAACGTCCGAGATAAATTCAACATGTACACGGCGGCTTGACTGAAAGCAAAGATTATTAACAAGAAGATCTTCTTGTTAATAATCTTTGCTTTCAGTCAAGCCGCCGTTTAAAGGTAGATTTATATTATCAGTTCCTTTCAGTTCCTACTCGTATCGTGTCAGACATCATCAATTTATACTATCCGTACCTTTCAATTCAGGCATTTTCTTCGTACATTTTGGTTACGTATAGAGTAAAGATAACACACAAAAATACAAAAATGTTTTAGTAGCAATTTACAATTTTTGTTTGTTTCGTTATTCTTTCGTATTTTTTCGCCTCCAAATATCAGACAAAACATTCTTTTCAACAATATGTGTCTGTGTCGGTACGAGTAGGAACGGATAGGAAAGGATAATATAAATACTCCTATAGAAAATATATGTAACAATGTTTTTTTTGTCTGACACGATACGAGTAGGAACTGAAAGGAACTGATAATATAAATCGACCTTTAATGTTGAATTTATCTCGGACATTTTCAGTCAGACCAGTTTCGGTTTAACATGTATCTTTAGTAATAATATCGCTGGAAAAATGACAATAACATATATGGCGATCTGAAATGATATTTTGTTCCATTTTTTTTAACTCGGGTTCAATCTTATTTGAACTCTGCAGTATATACACCTAGAGTTGGTTAGAAAATAACTCGACTCCGTACATAGCGAGAGTTAAACTAGGATTAAACTCGACTCGACTCGCAGCATATACAATATATATGGGTATATAGTGCATTTTTTAGAGTAGAGTTTAACTCGACTCTACAAATTATTAGGTCGAGTCGAGTTTAACTCGACTCCGTATATAGTGAGTTAAACTCGACTCGACTCGCAGCATATACAGTATAACTGTGTAACAAACTATCAACTGAATACAGGCTGCGCTTTTTCAGTACGGTAGATACAGGAACCGATTCCTTACAACGCGAGATTTAACACAATGGACCACCACCCTATTTGGAAAGAATGTACTGCGATACCTGCTTTTGCCAGATTTGATTCCAGAACAGTGCAAGAATCAGCATTTTGAGCTAAGGGTTTATTGGGGGAAAAAGATAATCCCAAATAGCCTATCTAGAACCACAGAAGTATTCTGTGCTAGAACGTTATAGCAAGACCATTAACATCACATTTAACTTATCCAACGAATTTAAGTTTATTTAATCATTATAGAACTTTTATAAATAGAGTTACGTACAAAATAATAATATTAAGTTAATTTAAAAAATTGCTTGTGACCACGGCCTAAAGGAATTTGCCCGCGGTTTCGAAGCCGACGAACAGCTTCCCGTAAATATTTTGGTTGCAATGCTCCCGTGTCACCGCTTCGTTCCATCACATCAAGCGCTTCTTCTACAATCTCGCCTGCAAACACTTTTGCGATACCCGACATTGCGATCACCACATTCTGCGATACTGAGCATCCAGTTATAGTTTGCATCAATCGCTTTACAGCCGCTTTCGGGAAAGCAGCACGTCGATACATTTCGTATCGATTCAGTTGCTCTTCTGTAAAATTTGAAACAAGCACTTGCATTTTTTCACGTTCTTCTTCTTCCAACTCTTTTTTTGTTTTAATCTCCTTTCGCTTTTGACGATCACGTTCTTTTTGTTCATTTATCGGATCTCTACGTTGTTCCGGCATTATGATGTCCTCGCCAAATTCGAAATCGTGACTCGACTCTTCCTTTTTAATTTTATTACTTAAATCATTGGATAAATTTTCAATTTTGGTTTTATCATCTTCATCGTCGCTCGAGATACCATTATTTTCACTTTTCAACAAATTTTCCTCAATCTCGAGACCAGCGTATATCGGTGAGTCCGGATAATCATCATCGAACCCATTGTCATCGGAATCATTATTTTGATGTAACATACGGCGATCAGCGTCATCTAATTTATTATCTTCTTGACTTTCACATATATCTTCGACATCTGTTCCCGAATCACTTTTTTCTAATACATTCTCCATTTTCTGATTGAGTTAAAAATTATAAGAAAATTTTACGAATCTTTTTGTATTTTGATAATTCCAGATAATTTGACAGTCAGGACATTATAAATTATTGAAGGTGTTACAAACAAAATGTCAAAATAATGATAAAGCAGATTAGATTTGTTCTGTCAAGTTCATACATCTTGAAGTGCAGGAAAAATTTGTTTAAATAGTTGTTCTACATATTTTAATTAATTAAAGGTAAATCTATATTTTTGAAGTTTAATTTTAATGAAAGCTTTATTTAATCTGTTTTAACTTTGTTCTAGTTTACAAGAAAATTGCTTACCAAAATGGCAAACGATGTACATGATATATTGGAACTTGAGCGTCCCCCAACTCCCGAATTGACCAAAGAATCGGTCATGGCCCAAGTAAAAAAAAAGTATGTATACGAGCGTACCAAAACTTCAAAACGCCCTGAAGGAATGCATCGTGAAGTATTCGCACTTCTATACAATGATAATAAAGATGCCCCACCATTGCTGCCAACAGACACGGGTGCCGGTTATAAGCAAGCGAAAGCCAGATTAGGTATGAAAAAAGTACGAAAATGGGAATGGGCTCCATTTGTAAATCCAGCCCGAACTGATGGTGCCGTATTTCATCATTGGAAACGTACTACAGACGAGGCTAAGGAATACCCATTCGCTAAATTCAATAAACAGCTCAGCATTCCATCATACACATTAAACGAGTATAATTCGCATCTTCGATCGAATCCGGCCAAGTGGTCTAAAACACAAACTGACCATCTATTTGATTTGGCTAGACGTTTTGATTTACGATTCATTGTTATGGCCGATAGGTGGGATCGTGCTAATTTCGGTACAAAAACAGTTGAGGATTTAAAGGAACGATATTATGAGGTAATAGGGATCTTAACCAAACTTAAAGGATCTGATAAAAAAGTTTACACATTTGATACGGAACACGAACGAAAGCGCAAAGAACAATTGAGGCGCCTGTTAGATCGGACCACACAACAAATCGAAGAGGAGCAAATGTTATTAAATGAGTTAAAGAAAATTGAGGCGCGTAAGAAGGAACGTGAGCGTAAAACACAAGATCTACAAAAATTAATTTCGCAGGCTGATCAGCAGGGAAGCGGCGCTGATGCCGACAAAACTCTAACCCACACTTCACGTAAGCAAGAAAAAAAATTGAATAAAAAGAAGATACAACATCAAGCGCGCCCATCAAAAGTCGATTCTGTGGTGAATGCGGTCGAATCTGCTGGTATTAAATTTAGCGATCTTCGTGGTACCGGTGTATCACTTCGATCACAAAAAATGAAATTACCGGCTAATGTTGGCCAAAAGAAGGCCAAAGCTCTAGAACAAGCTCTACAGGAATTTAAAGTTGATCCAAATCCACCGCCAAGCGAAGATATATGTAACGCATTCAATGAACTAAGATCTGATATGGTATTACTGTGCGAGTTGCGTACGGCTCTAGCAACATGCAATTTTGAGTTGGAAAGTTTAAAGCATCAGTACGAAGCATTGTGTCCTGGTAAAACGTTAAACATACCACTTACTTTGGCAGTGCCGCAGGAGGATAGTAAAACCGGCGATAATATAATTGATGTTGTTGGATCACCTAATAATTCGATAATTTAATGTAAAGTATCATGATGTATTGAAATTTAAAAAAAAAATATAATTGATATAATTTTGTTTTAACTAAGTGCAGTGGGGCTTCACTAAAAAATGTATGTCTCAGACATCGTACATGCTAAAAACCAATTTTTCAGCCAATTGGGTTTCTGAAATGATTTGTACCCAATTTTTCTGAAACCAAAAAGTTCGTTGGAATCGTAATCCGCTGTGTACATATACCATATTTTAGTCGTGCGAGCGCTAGGCTTCGATTATGTAAGCATTACGAGTTTCGAGCTTCTCGAAATTGCGACAAAACGCTTAAAAAGAATCTTTTTTATTTAAAAATAATCTTTTTAATCCATTGGCGTTAAGCCGCATCCACACGAGGTGTGAAATGTACACTTATGCGCGCATTTAGCGAATGTACACGTCGTGTGGATGGTTTTCGCATGACGAATGTAACTGAATATTTTCATTTGCTTGTGTTCGTCAAATAGGCGGTAAACGACACACATCAAAGGAAACAATCGATGCATTTGTGTCCCATCCACACGAAGCGACAAAATGTTAACAAATATAATTTGAAATGTTAGTGCATTTATCTTTAGAATTTTTTTTAATGGAAATGTTATTTATTGAACTTTGCATTTTTTTAGAGAAATAATATCTGAAAATTCTTGAAACGTAATATATAATTGATTTCAAAAGTAATGTTAAATGCCAATTTTCATTTAAATGGTCGGAATGGCTGTTTGGTCGGATATTACCAAATTTGCTGTTAATTTTTAGTAAAAAACCGATATTTAAATACTTTATTTTTATTTCTGTTTAATAACATTACAGCACAACTATTTATTAATATTACACTGGCCAAATCAATCTCGTCGTCGCTATTTATTTCCATTTTCAATTTTGAATAAACCGAAAAACTTGAAAAATTTTTAAAAACAACAAATTTGTTCAATTTGAAATTAAATGAAAACATTTTACGATATATGTACTAAAAATGTCTATCAGTATAGAAATGTTCATTAACATTCGCCTACATGTGATCAATGAACATTTAACGAATCGTGTGTACCGAGATGTTGATAAATGTACACTTCTCGGTTAACCGTCTACATTCGCCTATTGACAATTGGAGCATCACAGATTCCACCTAGTGGAAAATTTTTAAACTGAGGTAGCTGCTAATTTGACGTTCGAAATTGTTGTAAAGAATTCCAATTTTGAACTGTAAACACGATTTTTACTTACCAGATTGCTAATAATTGTAAATAATTCATATTTTGGATTATAAAAACAATTTTTAACTACCGGATTGCAAAATTTTCTTTCGTCACATTTATCAGAAATGTCATTTTGGCAGCTGCCTCATTTGAACTTTTTTCCTCGGGAGGCGCTTTCTCTACTTTTACAATCGTCAATTAAGCGAATACGCGCGCATTGGTGTACATTTCACACCTCGTGTGGATGCGGCTTTAGCAAACTACTCACAAGTACTTGTATTTACTCGCAACTACTCATGCTCAAGTGATGGTGTAGTTGTTAGAAGTAGTTACGCAAATAATTGACGATTGGACTGTCATGATTTTGCATGCAGAGCGTAGGGTTTAATTTAATTCCGGTAGTTTCACTCTCCATATGTTTTCTATTGACGATTGGAGCATCACAGATTCCACCTAGTGGAAAATTTTTAAACTGAGGTAGCTGCTAATTTGACGTTCGAACTTGTTGTAAAGAATTCCAATTTTGAACTGTAAACACAATTTTTACTTACCAGATTGCTAATAATTGTAAATAATTCATATTTTGGATTATAAAAACGCATTTTTAACTACCGGATTGCAAAATTTCCTTTCGTCGCATTTATGAGAAATGTCATTTTAGCAGTTGCGTCATTTGAACTTTTTTCCTCGAGAGGCGCTTTCTCTTCTTTTACAATCGTCAATTGACGATTGTAAAAGTAGAGAAAGCGCCTCTCGAGGAAAAAAGTTTAAATGAGGCAACTGCCAAAATGACATTTCTCATAAATGCGACGAAAGGAAATTTTGCAATCCGGTAGTTAAAAATTGTTTTTATAATACAAAATATGAATTATTTACAATTATTAGCAATCTGGTAAGTAAAAATTGTGTTTACAGTTCAAAATTGGAATTCTTTACAACAATTTCGAACGTCAAATTAGCAGCTACCTCAGTTTAAAAATTTTCCACTAGGTGGAATCTGTGATGCTCCAATCGTCAATGGAGAGAAATGTCATTTCATGCAGAGCGTAGGGTTTACATTATTTCCGATAGGTATCGCATTTTGCAGTTTTCCAATCGCCAATTAACGAAAGAGGAATTTTAGTTTAAAAGATTCTAATAGATGGCTCTATACAAATTTTGGTTGTGTGAAACATCATATTTTAACCCTAATCCAGCCAAGATGTGCCTTTTTGGCTCGTTTGATAAATACATCGATTTTTAAAATAATGCTGATTTAGTTATAAACTTGTATGTATTATATTTTGAAACATTTCCATACAATGTACTTGACATCTAATCATTCTCTGAAAAAAATTTCGTAAATTATTTGATTAGAATTTGAATTTACTGACATAACAAAATATGTTGGTTCGATTAGGGTTAAAAACAAAAAAATTTTGTTTATGTTTGTGATACGACGCGCAATTGTTAAATCGTAAAAATATTTTAATTATTTTGTTTAATGTTTTATTATTTATTATTATTAATAGATCAACGTATTTTTTATTATAATCTAGCAGTTTTATTTAAATTGAGGTTATATTTTACTACTGTCACAAAAATTTGCATTCCATTGAACATCTGCTCACAAGTACTTGGCAGTAGCAAATTGTTTCCAATGGAACACAGTGAATAAAACATTAAACAACAAAATAATTAAAATATTTTTACGATTTAAGAGTTGCGCGTCGTATCAGAAACATAAACAAAAATTTTTTGTTTTTAACCCTAATCGAACCAACATAGAATACGTTTATGCTCAGAGTCGAGTCATCTTTTAGTTAACTTTGGATCATCTTGTAGTTATCTTTTTTAGCGTTTATACTGCAGAGTCAAATCGTAGTCGAGTCGAAACTAGGTTGAAACCGAGTCAGAAACGTCAAAAAAAAATCATTTACTATCGTATGTTTATATGTTTTTCTTGTATTATTTTCTGAATTTTATAAAAATAAAATAACAAAGTTTTATTGCCACACAAAAATCGAAGATTCGCACACGAATTAAGAAATCAAAATGGTGTCTTTTTATTACTATTTTTTTGTTGTTTTTATTTTTCGACTCGACTCCGTTTATAGTGAATGTTTTTAGAGTTAACTCGACTCGACTCTAGAAATTTTTTAGGTCGAGTCGAGTTAACTACAAGATGACTCGACTCTGTTTATAGTAAAAGTTAACCTAGGTTCAAACCAGGTTGAACCCTAAGCATAAACGTACTCATATTTTTGTTATTGCAGTAAATTCTAATTCTAATCAAATAATTTACGAAATTTTTTTCAGAGAATGATTAGATGTCAAGTACATTGTATAGAAATGTTTCAAAATAAAATACACACAAGTTTATAACTAAATTAACATTATTTTACAAATCGATGCATTTATCAAACGAGCCAAAAAGGCACACCTTGGTTGGATTAGGGTTAAAAAAAGCCGTTTCACACAACCAAAATTGGTATAGAGCCATCTATTAGAATTTTTTAAACTAAAATCCCTCTCGTTAATTATATGCGTAACTACTTCCAACAACTACATCAGCTATATTTTGTTGAGAAATTTACAACAACAATTGCACGTGACAGGAATTAAATAAATGGAACAAAAAATTTGAGTTATTTAATTCGAGCCCGAACAAGTAAAATACGTAACTGCTTGAATGATAAATAGAAGAAATACCAACATAGAATATAAAAATTAAATCGAAAAAATATTTCGCGGCTTATTCTGTTAAGAAAAAAATAACTCCAAAATAATTCAAATTAATTTTTTCTCAACAAAATACAGCTATCATCACTTAAGCATGAGTAGTTGCGAGTAGATACAAGTAATTGTGAGTAGTTTAGTAACGCCAATGGAACAAGCTTATTACTTATTATTATTAATAGATCAACGTATTTTTTATTAAAATCTAGCAGTTTTATTTAAATTGAGGTTATGTTTTACTACTGTCACAAAAATTTGTGTTCCATTGAACATCTACTCACAAGTAGTAAATTGTTTCCAATGGAACACAGTGATTATGACAAACTTCGAACACGTCCTGAGAATGTTCTTGCTACCATTCACGTGTAAAATAGACCTAAATAAAATATTTGATAGCAACCGAATGTTCAAATCCAATGCCACCGGTATGAAAGGGTCTCAGGGGCTTGTATGAAAAGTACGTAAAATGTTGCAGTCGAAACTGGAACACATTGCTTTGGCCACAGAAGAAAGATTAACCAGAATAGACATTGCGTGGACCAAATTTTTTTTTCATCTTACCTTCTTTTTTAGACATTGAAGTATAATTATTTTTGAATATTATGAATATTTTGAATATTTAATACAAATTATACTGTCAAAACAAAACTTGACAAATAATTTCACTAACTATACTGTTAAGGATTCTCAATTTTTATTATTTCAAATCAAAACCAGTAAACCAAAGAATACATAACCCAACTTTCTCTTACCTTCGGCAAATCAAGGTCAAAAAAATGAATCCAAATTTTTCCATACAAAAACACCGTTATGTCTCTTCTGGTTGTATTCTGTGCTTTGGCTTTATAGATAACTTCATTGCAATATATTTTGATTTTTTTTAAATTATCACTGAAAAATAAATTATTTCTCAACAAATTGAATTTATTTCTACAAAATTAAACATTATCAATCAAATGAAACTAATTTACATAATTCAAACATGAAATAAAGAATTTTTAATTTTGAAGCTCAAAGCCGAGGTGTTTATGAAAAGTACTTTACTCTATGGGTTAACTCGACTTCGACTCTACATGATCGAGTTTAGTTTTTCTTGCACTGAGTTTAGTTTTTCTTGCACTGAGTTTAGTTTTTCTTGCACTGAGTTTAGTTTTTTGAGATTAGTAATCTCGAATTCGAACGTTGAAATGAATGCGTCAAAATTTTGACAGTCTTTTATAGCACACCATATTGGTAAACAAATCGGTGCCGGCAAAAAAAATTATTCCTTTAATAATGAATGAAATTATACATAAAATGCCTAAAATTGTAAGTAATCCTAGTTTTTAAACTATATTTTATACTATTTTTAATAATTCTATGCATTTATAGGAACTCCACGCTCATCTTAATGGGTCTCTGAGTAACAAGACGCTTCTTGAATTGTGCAATTTAAAGTATGGTTCATCGGAATCTAGTTTTCGTTCGGAGCTTTATGAAATATGCAATAATGATCAGTTAACTTTATCTGAGTACGTTTAATATTTATACATAATATATATATATATATATATATATATATATATATATATATATATATATATATATATATATATATATATATATATATATGTATGCACATATTTTAATTAGGAAATTTTACCTTTAGGTGCTTCAAAAAATTTAAGTACGCACATAACCTAACTGATACAAAGGGAGCGCTCGAGCTAGCAACTGAAAATGTGATTAAGGAATTTTGTGATGATAATGTTGTTTATTTAGAACTTCGAAGTACTCCACGTGCAACAACTCATTTATCAAAAATAGAATATCTGGAAACTATATTGAATACCATTGAAAAATGTAAATCGAAATACAGTATAATTGTCAAGCTTCTGCCATCAATCGATCGATCCCAAACTGTGGCCGACGCTGATGATACAATGGATATCGTACTAGAATTATGTGATTCGTACACAGATATTGTGGGCATTGATTTTAGCGGTGATCCTGCAAAAAATAATTTTGATATGTTTAAATCAGTATTAAGTCGGGCTCGTGAAGAAGGTTTGAGATTGGCCATCCATTGCGGAGAAGTTCAAAATGATATAGAAATTCTCGATATGCTAAATTATGGTGTTGATCGTATCGGGCATGGAACTTTTATAGATGGCCCAGCTTACAATATTATTTTGAAACATAAAATTCCGATTGAATGCTGCTTGACTAGTAATGTAAAGTGTGGCACGGTTTCCTATAAAGACAGCCATTTCAAGAAACTTTTTGATATCGGTTATCCAGTTGTTATATGCGTAAGTTTAAAATAATGATTCTGTTGCGAGATCGGTGGCACAAACATTTCAAATGCAATACAAGTAAATTCATTTCATTTTTTCAGACTGATGATGCCGGTGTATTTGGTACAACATTATCAAAAGAGCTGTTGATTTGCCAGCAAACTTTCAATCTATCCATTGGTGATTTAAAAAAACTAATTTCAAACGCTGTTGAGTCTTGTTTCGCCAGTGATTCTGAACGAAACGAAATAGTGGCGAGACTCAATGAGAAATAGTTTTCAATAATCCCTTAAGATGTCTCATTTTTTTATAGCATGTATACATAATTTTTTTTTTTTTTTTTATACCTTATTTTTATTGTGAGTGTCAATCGTGAAGCATCATGTGTAAACATTTGTTTTGAACAAGAATTACATATTTATAAAATTGAATAAAAAATAATAATTTGCAATGAATATTAATAAAGTTAGTTTATTAAATTCGATAAAAAAGTATTCTCTCTTTTTGAAAAGTGAAAATCTTGATGAAAATGATTTAAACCAATTTTTAAGGTTAACGGTATGGTGGCGGCGCGGTAAAGCACGTGTTGAAATATTTATATTTTCTATTTAATATTTTTTAGCGTATAACTTCTACAAATATTGATGCAATTGTCGAGTATTTAGTAAAACGTGTATCTAATCCTTTGTTTATTAATTCAATTGGACGGTATTTTGGTCAGTTTTTAATTGTAATTGTTACAAAATTGATTTACGAACAGAAGATAATTTCATCTGAACAACATCGTCAGAATTGTATTACGATTGCTAAGCTAATCGATTACAATAGTGAACTTCTAAAGTGAGTACTACATAAATTATTGATGTTTTGGTGCTAAAGCTTTTTGCGTTCTTGAGATAAGTGCCCTAAGAATGGAATATCCAATAGAGTACTAGTATCTAAATATCAAGATAAAAAATCTTAAAAGGCATTACCTCCTTAGTAACATCATATTCTTAGCTTGAATTAGGGCTAGCTAATCGATTTGAAAAATAAAATGTGCAGGAATCCCATGTATGTGTATCTTCCATGATAAAATTTATTAAATGAGTAGGTATATAGGAAGTGTCTATTCGGACAGATAGTACGTGTAAGAGTACGTTGAGTACGTCTAAGGGTACGTCGATTATATCTAAGAGTACGGATAGTATCTCGTAAAAGTATATGTAGCTGAATAGTTTTTATAGAAACTATAATTGATTTATATACAATTTATAATAAATCTTTGAATCCCATTTAGAATAGGAATTGAATTATGTAATGCGATTATGATTATTTATACCAACGTGTATGAATTTAACTTCATTGATTGAGATGAGTTGTGTTTTTGTATTAGAATTCTAAGTGATCGGCAAAATTTGAATCTGTAAACAATTAAGTCGTATTTTGAATCTGAACCCATGTGCGACCCAGAGCATTTATTTTTTAGCTGTACAGTGGTACTCCGTTTGTATTGTTGCCCTTTGTACCTGTGTGTTATAATTTATCCTAAAGTTTTGATTTGTTAAAGTGTACAAATCCTTGCTGTAACCATTGTGATACATTTAAGGCCATACATAAAATTCTAAAGGTCTATTTCTCAAATTCTTTCTGCATCGAAACAAGCTTTAAAATAAAATTTCTTTCACGATAAAAGGAAAACAAATTTTTTTTACAGATATACCTACGATTATTTCACAAGGAATGTTAACCCGTTCATCGAAAATGGCACTTTACATGAAGATAAGAAACAGAAAACTGAAATATATCCAATTTCTGATAAAACAGATTTCTTAAATGCCTGCTTGAAACTCTTAAAAACCGATTATCTATTCTTTCGTGATGTGTGGAATTGGTCACATTTCATGGAACGGGATTGGAAAACGGGCACTGACGAAGAAAAACAAATAAGCAATGAAATTGTTGCGTACTTGATTAATTTGAATAGCAATCAATTGGACACGCTGAATAAAGAATTTTCTTGTGCGGATATTATAAAACATCAAATAATTTATAAAGAAGTGCCAATCGATGAGGTGGAATGTGAGGATGAAATGATCAAATGGGAGTTTTCAAATGATCGGATAACAGTAGTAGAGAATGTATTTTTACAAATTTTCGATATTGATAGCAGTAGAAAGGTTCTTACAAGCGATATTGTTAAAGTTGATTCGACAAGTCGAAATCTAAAGAATATTGCTTTGGGTATATCATCGGGCAAAGCTATTTGTTTATCAGGGGCGGTAGGCAGTGGAAAAACTACGTTGGTTGAATACCTTGCCAAAATAACTGGCCGTTTATCAAAACCGAAAGCCGTCGGCATATGCGGTAAGAATAAATTTCAAATGAATGGCAATCAGAAAAGGAAACATAATGAAGTTGAAAAATCAAAATTAATATCAAATAATAAATTGGATGGTTTCTTGAAAATACAATTGGGTGATCAAACTGATGGCAAAATGTTGCTAGGTCAATATCGGTGCACAGATGTTCCTGGAGAATTTGTTTGGCAAGCTGGTATACTTACGCAGGCCGTGATTAATGGCTCTTGGATATTATTAGAAGATTTAAATCTTGCATCACAGGATGTTTGTTCCATTATTTCAAATTTGTTAGAAAATAATTTTCTTTCGGTACCCGGTTTTCGAGACTATATAAAAATTGAACCTGGTTTTCAAATATTTTTTACGTTACGGACTCAAAAAGATGCAGCACATCATATAAGTTCACAGTTGTTAGAAAAATATTTGTACACAATTAATTTATTACCGTTAGGGCATGACGAGCTTGCGGACATTGTAAAAATAAACTATTCGAATTTGACCGCGATAGCAGGAAAGATTGTCGACGTATTTTTAAAGTTTTCCAGTGGATGCCATAATAATGATGGACTTGTAAATAGCAGTTTAATGAGTATACCAAATTCGGGCCGATTAGTTTCTACGCGTGATTTACTTAAATTATGTAAACGTTCGAATCCGAATTTCTCGCTTACCAGCTCGGAATGTGCCTATTTTGTATTTCAAAATGCGGTCGATTTATTTTGTTCACACTTGCCAAGTGGTGATAAAAAAACTGAACTTATTGTTGAGATTGGTGCTAAATTAGGAATTATAGAATCACGTTGCGTTTCGCTCGCCAATCAGTATAAACCAAAAGTTTCTGACTCAAGCGATGCTATTAAAGTCGGTCGTGTTGAGATATCGAAAAAGCGCACAGATGACGATCTAGACTGGTCTGAAATTGAGTTTGATGTTGTGCCGTTAAAAAAACGTAAAATTGATCAAAGTTTAAATAAATCATGTTTCTCATTTACCCGAGTATCCTCGTGCTTATTAGAACGGGTCGCAGTTTCTATTGAACAAAATGAACCTATATTGTTGGTTGGCGAAACCGGTGTCGGTAAAACAAGCTCTATACAATATTTATCGAATCAAACAAATCATAAGCTAGTCGTTATCAATATGAATAATCAATCGGATGTTTCTGACCTGCTCGGCGGTTATAAACCAGTTGATTTATATCATGTGCTTTTACCGATTCGGAATGAGTTTGAACATCTATTCAAACAGACTTTTAACGCTATTAAAAATGAAAAATTTTTGAGTAACATAAGTATATGCTTTAATCGTGGAGATTACGAGGTTCTAATTAAATTAATGATCCGAATTGTTGAACGCTTATTTCTCAGGACTGGTAAAAGTATAATATCTTCACTTAAGAACAAGTGGTCTGTGCTTCGAACCAAATTAATGAAACTGCACATGCAAATCGAGAAAAAATCGATCAATATTTCTTTTGCATTCATTCCAGGATCATTGGTAAATTGTATTAAAAATGGTGATTGGATCCTGTTGGACGAAATAAATTTGGCTTCTTCAGAGACGTTGGAATGTTTAACGTCTATCTTAGAGCCAGATGGATCCGTCATTCTGTTAGAGAAGGGCGATTTACTACCGATTAAGAGGCATCCCGATTTTAGAATATTCGCTTGTATGAATCCTAGTACAGATATCGGTAAAAAAGATCTCCCGATAAGTATTCGCAATAGATTTACAGAATTTTTTGTAGACGAACTAATCGATGAGAATGATATAACGATTCTCGTCGAAGACTATTTGAAAACTACAGGCATTCAAAAGACAAAAGTTTATAGCATCGTAAAATTGTACAAAAAACTACGAGAGCTGGCTTATCTCAAACTAAACGACGGACTAGGTAATCGGCCGGTATATTCTCTGCGAACATTGTGCCGCGCGTTATGTGTTTGTGCCAAAAATTTATGTGGCTCAATTGAACGAAATATTTATGAATCAGTTTGCCTCAGTTTTTTAACCCAACTGGAGCCCGGGTCGCATAAAATTGTCTTAGATTTGATTCAAACTTCATTATTGACCAATACAAAAGCAGTATTATCGCAACAGTTGCCTCAACCCCTCGGAGAATATATAAATTTCGAAGGATATTGGATTCAAAAGGGGAATCGGGACGTGTCTGAATGTTTGGAGTATATTCTAACGGGTAGTGTTAAATCAAATTTAAAGGATTTAGCGAGAATTATATCAATTGGAAAATTACCTATCCTGTTACAAGGACCAACTAGTGCTGGTAAAACCAGTCTGATCGATTATATTGCAAAAAAAAGTGGAAATTACTGTTTACGTATCAATAATCACGAGCATACCGACCTTCAGGAATACATCGGCACATATATTACAAATACCGAAGGAAAATTATTTTTCCAGGAAGGAGTTCTTGTTCAAGCAATGCGTAATGGTTACTGGATCATACTGGACGAACTGAATTTAGCGCCTAGCGACATTTTAGAAGCACTAAATCGTGTTCTAGATGACAACCGTGAATTATTTATTACCGAAACACAAACCCTAGTTAAAGCCCATCCCAATTTTATGCTTTTCGCAACTCAAAATCCGCCAGGAATTTATGGTGGTCGCAAAACATTGTCTCGTGCTTTTAAAAATCGTTTCATCGAATTGCATTTCTCGGAAATTCCTAAGCCCGAGCTCGAAATAATTTTAGAGAAACGTTGTCTCATACCAAAGTCGTACGCCCAGAAAATGGTGAAAACGATGTCCGAGCTTCAAATTCATCGTAAAAATACAAGTGGCAAAAATATATTTACGCTTAGAGATTTATTTCGATGGGGAAATCGGTACTCGTTTGCGGATAAAAAATTACTTGAAAATAATTCATATGATTGGAATCAGCATTTAGTAGATGAAGGGTATTTAGTGTTATCCTCAAAAATTCGTAATACCGTAGAATTAGCGGTAATCAGTGATGCACTGTTTCATAATTTTCGCAAAAAAATTGATATCGATCATTTATTTACGCTTGGTGAGATGACTTCGATGGTTACGAAATCGATATTGGAAAATCTTATTAATCATGTAAGTGAGAAGTACAGCGTTGTATGGACGATTGAGATGAGGCGGATTGCGGTGCTCGTGGGGAAAGCGATCCAATTTGATGAGCCGATTTTGTTGATTGGACCGACCGGTTGCGGCAAAACCACAATTTGTCAAATCGTGGCCGAACTACTTGGAAAGGAATTAAGAATATTAAATTGTCATATGCACACCGAGGGTGCCGACTTTTTGGGTGGATTACGCCCTTATCGTGGTGATTCTAATCAGAAATTTTTTGAATGGCATGATGGTCCGCTTGTTATGTCGATGAAAGAAGGCAGCTTATTTTTGGCGGATGAAATTTCACTTGCCGAGGATTCTGTTCTAGAACGATTAAATTGTATACTAGAACCAGAGCGCACCGTACTTTTATCCGAAAAGGGAGGCATTGAAGACTCAACAAAAGACGATATAATTATTAAGGCGGTATCCGGATTTCAATTCTTGGCTACAATGAATCCGGGCGGTGATTTCGGCAAAAAAGAATTGTCACCAGCATTACGAAATCGATTTACAGAAATATGGTGTCGTCCGACTGAGTCACGTGACGAACTTATCATCATCGTCGATAATCTGTTAAAAATCAACGCTGATCAATTCAAAAACATATCTAAAATCATAATCGATACAGTTTTCTATCTAAAGGGAAGTATTGAAAAATTTAATTTTTCAATTCGTGACGTTCTGGCATTTGCTAATTATATTAAGAACAATATCGAAATGTCCAATGATATCACGCTCGAGGAGTACATATTGTACGGGTTGGATACCGTATTTTTAGATTCACTCGAGATGCTTCCATATGAATCAAGTGCAGAAATCGACGAAATCAAACGAAAAAGTCGAAAATTTGTTAAAAATAAAATCAAGGAATTGAACGGGATATTCATGGATGCTGTAGAAGTTCAACGTCATATAAAAATGACAGAGTATCAATTTGGAATACACCCGTTTTATTTAGAATTAGACGGCAACGTTATAAACGATCAGATTGATTTTGTATTCTCAGCGCCAACCACGAAAACCAATCTATTTCGTTTGCTTTCGGCATTAAGCTTGAATAAATCGATCCTCCTTGAAGGACCGCCCGGTGTCGGTAAAACAACATTAATCGAAAATATTGCAAAGTCGATTGGCTATAAAATTGTTCGGATAAATTTATGTGAACATACGGATTTGGCTGATTTATTCGGAACTGATTTGCCCGATGATGAAAATATACTTGAAAATGAGAATTTAAAATCGAATGTTGGTAGTTTTGTGTGGCGTGACGGGCCACTCCTATCGGCCCTCAAATCCCAAAATACTTGGATCCTACTGGATGAGTTAAATTTAGCACCTCAAAGTGTGCTTGAAGGTTTGAATGCGATATTGGATCATCGTGGCGAGGTGTACATACCCGAATTAAATAAAACATTCAAACTGGGTAATAAATCGCGAATTTTTGCGGCACAAAATCCACTCAAACAAGGTGGTGGACGTAAAGGTTTACCACAATCATTTTTAAATCGGTTCACCAAAGTCTATTTAAAAAAATTAGAAAAACTCGACTTGCTCCATGTAATCCAGTGGAAATTCGGTAATAATTTTACAAAATTAAATGAAATTATTCAAAATATGGATATTCCTGAGAAGATGGTGGATTTTTCGGAGCACCTTGAAACCGGTATACGTACGTATAAATTTGGATTAAAGGGTGGTCCATTCGAAACAAATTTACGTGACATATTGCGATGGTGCTCGTTTTTGTTTAACAAGTCGACCGGACTAATACTATATCCAAGCATAACGTACGACGATTTTGTGCTCGTATTATTTGAAAAAATGAAAATCGTTTACTATGAACGAATGCGTTGTGAAGAAGATAAGGCGTATATATGCTCAACATTCTCAGAAATATTCAAAGTGGACGCTGCTCAATTGAATAAAACTTCTAATGATACATCGCTGTATTGGACCAATGAAAAAATTTATATGAACGACATTGTGCTAAATAAAAACGAAAATTTAATTCTCCTACAATACAGCAAGGAATCTCCTGTTATACTGGAGTCTCAAGTGAATGTTCTCAAAACAGTGTTTGAGGCGCATATTATGGAACAACCAATCATACTATCGGGTGCAACAGATTGTGGCAAAACAAAATCAATCGATCTATTTTGTTCAATATTGAATCGCAATTGCGTTGTCGATTCCATTGACGATTCAGTTACCGGGAGTTTCCAACAAATTGATTACAATCGGTATTTAGAAGAGATTGCGATCACTGTCGAGCGCACCTTATTACAAATCATTCATAATACGTTGGCCAATGATAAGGAGATCGTTAAATTATTTAAATTATGGGAGAATTACAGAAATACGTCAAAAACATCAAAACTACTCGAAAACGAAGAGGTGTCGGTATATCGAAATAGAATTTTTATTTTGGAGATGATTACACGAGAAATTGAACAACATGGTATTGACTTAGGTATGATCAAAAAGCAGCTGAATACTCTTTTGCGAATACTAGAGAGGACAAATTCTCTTAATACGGGCGGCCGATTTGAATGGATCGATTCCAAAGTGGTCAAGTCAATCAAAAATGGTGAAATTTTATGTTTGGAGCATGTGAATTTATGTTCATCTGCGATATTGGATCGGCTCAATTCGGTGCTCGAGCCCAATGGAAAGATGTTAATTTCTGAAAAGGGTGTCTTAGCAAATCAGGAAAGCGAATTGATCGGAAAGCATCAGAATTTCCGAATATTTTTAACACTAGACCCGCGTAATGGTGAAATATCGCGAGCCATGCGTAATCGTTGTGTCGAAATAAATTTCAATCGTGAAAATTATACCGAAAATGATTTACGTAAACTCATCTACAACGTCGGGATACATGAATTGTTTTTAATCAACACAATTATTTTGATCCACTCAAATTTAAAGTCGAACATTGAATTTAATAATTTTGGACTATCGCACATATTAAAATTTTCATTTCTCGTGTTGCAACACTTAAAGCTGGGCGATTCAACTGAAAATTCACTTCGCATAAGCTCAAATGAGGCATATGTTATTTCGTCAACCGTGGATTTAATGGGATTTGGCTTGAAATTCTATCGCAATAAATTATCGGAAATTATTGAAGATTCTCTCAATAATTTTAAAGTGTTCAATAATAATTGTAACTTTGATAATGTTTTGATAAAATCGAATCAAATGACGCCGATCAAATTGATTAAATTGCAATACGAACCATATTTAACGCTTTTGAATGGAAACAACGAAAGTTTGTTGAATTTGTCGACAAAATATGACCGGGTCGTGCATAAATTGAATCATTTCAAATTTAATATTGACTATTTATTAAATTTACTGTTCAACATGAGCAGTAATGATGTTGATTTGCGAGAGATCTATTTGGATAAGGTCATTCAAGATGAGCACATAAAACTATTAAATTCAAAATTATATCACGATATAAAGAAATCAGGTATTGAATTGCGTGATGTGCCATGGAATTCAACTATATTTCCGCGTATTAGAGATTATATTACCAATGGTACGATCGATTTGCAGGACAGGCTAAAATTGAGCTTAACACTGCTTCTGCGAGTGATTTTAAATGTAGTACAGGCAGACGAAAATATGAAAATGGATCATATAACAGTATTGTCCTACTCAAAGGCGGTCAAAGAGAAAATCATTTCTGATTCTTTAAATCATGTGTTCATCAACAATATGTATGAATTTTTGTCAGGCTTTGAGAATTACCTATTGCAGCTGATTAAAACCGATTTCGAAACGATGGACTTAAAATCCTTCATTGAGCTGTCATGCTCATTTTTATGGTTCAATCGATTATTAAATGTGTCACATAATAAGCTGGTTATTAATAAGAATAAGCTTAATGATCCGATCGTATCATCTCTAATCCAACATTTTAAATGGATGACAAAACACGTATTTAGTAAAATCAAAACAAATAAAATAATTGATCTGCTCGGTGGATTTATATCGGATAAAATGCATCCGTTACATAAAATTCGGAAAGTCTTTCAAAAAACATATACAAATTTCTTGCCATTCTATAATGCCGAACAAATCGCCGTGTTCGAGAAAATGATTGAGTTTGATAAGAAAGTTACGGATCAACCGAAATTTGAGCTTTTAAATTTATACTCATTGAAAGTGGATGAATTTAACTGGTTACGAGATTTGGCGGCAGAAAATATCAACACTGTCGAAGGAATTATTTCAGCAGATATTTCAACGAAAATTGAATTTTTTATAAACAATCTTGCCGGTCTTTCGAGAAAAATCGCAACCACACAAACAGATGATTTCGATGTCAAATTCCAAGATTTGGAGACCCGGCTAAAAAACACAATTGAACCAACCATAAATACAATCGATATGGCCAAAGAATATTTCGGAATCAAAGGATTAAATATTCTGCGAACAGGAATTAATAAGTGTTTCAGTATAAACTCCACCTACTACAATAATATGAGGACAATGAGTATGTTTGTCCTACACCTAATTAATAATACGGATTCAAAAGAGTTTAATTTATGCGAAAATTTGTGGTCCTCGATGATTATATACATCTATAACGAATTTAACAGAAAAGAATCTAGTAATATTAAAGATCTCCTCCAAGTATTGCCGGTGGACTTCTATAAAAATTATTCAACATTCAATAAAAATCTGGTTAAAACGATAAAGTCTTATGAATTGAATTCAAATTTATCAAAAATTGATGAAATTTTCTGTAGAACTGATAAATTTGATCTCGTAAAATCGACGATACCGATAAACGGACGTCCAATTCTTACCGAAATTATTTTTGAGATGTTATTAAATTCGAACGGTAATTTTAAAAGTGTTGGTCTCATCGAAATGAACGCGATCAAATGTGATTTAAATGAGCTTAAGAATTTGATGTGGAACAACATTTTGACCGCACAAAAGGATATTTCACATGAGTAAGTTTAAACCGTAATAGACGTATACGTTTTTTTTTTTTTTTTTTAAATTAATGTTACAATTTTATTTGTAGACGATCAAATTTATGCCTCAGCTTAGGTGCTAGCGTCAAGTTGTTGCTTGAGCTAAAGGACATTGTAGACAATTGGGAAAATAATTCGTCAGATGAGGAGTACATCGTTTACAAAGAAAACTTTATTCATTTATTCACCTACCTGGAAAACACTTGTAAAAATATTATGACACACCTAAACAAATCGCTCCCGGTATTTGATTCAACAGTGCGTGATACCGAATTAAGATTCTCGTCCACTTTGTACACTTTACTGGGTACATTAGAATTAAATCTGCTTACATATGCGCCTGATTTAGATCCCGTCGAACGAAATAATCTAAAAATGGCCTACATTCTTGAAGACGAGCATCATATAAAAAATTTGCTATTATCATATGATATTCAACGTGTCATTATGAATTACAATGCGCTCGGTGAAGAAATTTACGATCAGCTTAAAACAAAACTCGATGAATTGAACACGCGAAAAAAGAAATTTTCAAAAATAGTTGCGCTTCGTGATGAAGATTGTAAATATAACGGATTAGTTAGGGACATTACCCATTTCCTACAAACGTGTGTACATCCCAAGATGATTTTTACATTGGTACTCAAAGTATCGATCTCGTTAAACTGGCAACTTGACGCCAATACAAATACCATTGATTCGATTGATGGTCATATAAAAAATACCAACGAACAAGTAAAAATGATTGAAACAATATTGAAAAATATTTTACGATTCGAAAAAACATTACATAAATATTTGCTGTATTATCGTGATTTTCTCAATCCCATTGAGTATTCTCTCGCCGTACTTAAATTTGGCTTGAATGGGCTCATGAATTGTTTAATTAAATCACGTGATGTTTTACACAAAAATATCATCACTAAACAGTATTTCAATATAAATCAAGATGAAAAACTAAATGAAATTGTCGAAAATATAATCGAGTATCCGAAAACGAATCGCGATGATTTATTTTCTACAGATCATCAATCTTCATCGATTAGTATTTATCGAATTATCGAAAATCTCGATAAAAGTAAATTTATGTTTATGGACTTGTTAAAAGCGAAGCTACACGATTTGTATAATCAAATAGCGGTGGCACAGAATATTGATGAGCCTCAATTTGAGCATATGGAACAGGTGTATAATTCGTTTAACAAAATATGGCAACAACAGGAGGAGCTGCGAAAAAAGCGGCAGGAGCAGGAGGATAGTTTATATGTTACAAAAACAAAATGTGGACCAGATGATGAGGAGTTGATCAAGCTGAATGAAATAAAAGAAATTTTTCCTAATTACGCTGAAGAAGATTTTAGTGAGTTTGTTGTGGGCCAAACTCTGGAGCAGGTTAAACCCGCCGCTGGTGGTATGTCTACGAAAAAGCTGGTCATAGATGAAGTGATTGATGAACAAAATTTCGAGTTTATTTGTGAAAATTTTATTAATTTACTCATGAACTATGGCAGGTAAGATAAGCATCTAATATCATCTTTTGTATTTTTCAAATCAGAACCTAAACAAAATTTTTGTTTATTCTTTCAGCACTTATTACCACAATACAAAACCCATCAAGTCAAACCTCGATTTTATTTCACCGTTTGAAACGCGTGTCACAGTATTCCAGAAACTATTCAATGAATATCAATCAATCTTATCAACTCAAATCGACGATGATTTCTATCCTGGCTTTATGATTTTGATCGGCCTTTCACAACAAAACTATAAAGATTTGGAATTATACAAGAAACCTGACATCGAGTATAATTTCTATAAAGATTCAAATATGTCTGAAGTAACACAATGTTTGGAAGTTCTTAAAGAAATTGATTTGCGAGTGTTACGAGAACTAAACGTGTGGCCTGATCATGCTGTGCTTCTAGATTTGAAAAAAATTATTGATAAAATTTATTCAATACCGGCCAATTCATCGATTGTACGATTTAACACCGGATTTCAAATACTTCGACAAAAAATCGATGAATGGAATAAATACGCCCACAAAGGAAATAATTTAAAAGATCAAGAAATTACTGTGGCTGGATTTGTTCAACGCTGGACGAAATTGGAGTTACAATTTTGGCGGGAATGTTTATCACAAACTTATAGCTTGGTACGCAATAAATCATATAAATATTGGTTCTTCATTTACAATATGATACACGAGTATTTGATGAAAAATGCTGACCGAGAAAATAAAATCAATATAAATTTTAAAGATACTCGGAATATTGAGAAAATATTTGATGAAAATGAGGGACTAGAAGAAGGTGTTCCTAACACCGAAAAAGAATTATTAAAATCTAGTGATATTGTTAGTATTCTGAAAGCTTTCGTCGAAAATTCGAATTATGCTGATTTTTCATTGCGCATGAAGCTCATGAAATCTTTTGAAATTTATTTAAACTTACTGTTAAAATCTCGCCATAACTACAGCCTGAAGCGAATCGGGACATTAATAGCGATTTTCCATAATATTTCGCTATTTTTCGAGCAATTTAGAATAGAAATTGATGATGGATTAAAAAAAATTCGGTCACCCATTGAAAAGAAACTGAAGGAATTCGTAAAAATTGAATCGTACACAAAGGATCTGTCCTATTTCAGTATGAAAAATAATATTTTGCATGTACATAAAAATTTGCATAAGTTTCTGAAGGAGTATGAGAACCAGTTGCGGATTAAAGTGACGACCGTGTTTACTTACAAGAGTAATTTGGGTGGTGAATTGTCTATTGATCGGGAGGAGAAGGGAAAGAGTTTTAGGTATGAAGCGAAAATCAAGTATTACATGATTGATGTGAAGAATTTTATGGCGTCGAACAAATTAAAGGTAAGTTGTATTAAATGATTTTTTTGAAAATTCACCATTTTTCAATTATTTGACTTTTAGGAAAAATACAACATTTTTACCATCGAGCAAACAAATTTGAAATATTTTCCAAAACTCAACAATCTTTTTTCAACTTCCCGAAACATTGTTAAGCAAATTGTATTACACGCATCATATCCAACATTGGTCTATAATTTGGATACACTACTAGCGGAACAAATGGAATCATGTGAATATCTAAAAAATTTAGAAGTCGATCGTAACCAAGAGAGGCCAAAACAAGTATCACAAGCGAAAAATATTCTCAGTCAAAAGAAAAAAGCTCTATCAGATCTATTTAAAATTCTTTCAACACTTGGCATTAGCTATAAAACTGGCTTACTCGAATTGAACTTGAACACTGAAATTACGAATTTAAGAATTTCACCATTCTGCGCTAATGAAATGCTGGTCAAATTGAATTTGAATCACAAGAAAAACGAACCAAATTTAATGTATCTCAATGAAAATACTAATTCGTATTATTTCAAATGTATATTCAAGCTTAAACTATTGTTCAATTCTCTCCAACAGCCAAATCCAGAAATTGGTGTCGATAATGGATCACGAATTAAAGGATTTTCTGTTGATATGTTCATTTTGATTCAAAATCAAAAAATTGTGCTAAGCGAATCGATCAAGAATTTACATGAATTACGTTTGATCGTTAAAGATTTGAGTGAGTTGAATGAAACGATCGGAAGTCAGACAACCGGTACCATAAATTTCGTCGAGTTAACAGACAAACGTAACAAATTGAAAACTATTTTCAGCGAAATTAAATTAGTTTTTGAACAATTTTTACTGCTGTTAAAAACGGTACCAGATTCAGATGGAGATAAGATGAATTTACAATATTCTGTTATAAAGGGATTTAGTTTTAATCAGAAAAACGATAATTTTGTTAAAATTGAGGAGAATTCTAATAACATTTTAGAAATAACCAATAGTCAACTAAACATTCTGAATAAATTGAAAAAAGTAAAATTTATAAATAGTAACATCTTAAGCAATGCTCAGTTACATCTAAAAAATATCAAATTGCTATTACTCGATATGTTTTCTGTGTTTTGTGCGGAACGAAATCCTATATCGTTGCTGAAATCGATCAGATATCTAATCGATTTGATCAATGAGATTGAAAGCTCGGAAAATAGCCAAAATACTAAAACACATATCAATAATTTAGATTTATACGAAAATGAATTTGATAACATAATCTATAATATTCTATTACCGATACAAACTATTTATAAGAAATATTCGAAAAATTCGGAAAAAGTTATCCCGATTATCCCCACAGATGAAAAGTTGAATAATTCGCCGGAGGCACTGAACGATTCAACAGAAAAATTTGATAATATTTTAGATCAACATTTAAAAAGTGAAATCGTTCGAAGTATAGAAACCGATTTGAAAATTTTGAATTGCGAACATCTCCTGAAAAAATTGCATAATTTACTGAAACTTGTATTCGAAGCTGATAATGTCGATAAAGCCCAAAAATTATGTTTTATCAAAAAATTGATATCACTGGTGCCGTTGATCGAACAATATAATTTACTGGGTGAATACTATGTGATCCAACAGTTAGCCGCTCATAATGTATCAACAAAAATGTTGTCGATACTATTATCAGTATTTATCGAATTGGTGACCAAAGGTTTTTGTATACCACAAGATTTGATGAAAGACGAGGATGGTGATAAGTCGAAAGATAAAAATGAGGGAAAAGGCGAAGGTTTTGGTCTGGAAGATGGTACCGGAGAAAATGATGTCTCGGATCGAATAGAAAATGAAGATCAGTTGGACGATGCTAAAAAACCGGAAGATTATAATAAAGAAAAAGAAAACGAGGAGAATGATTGTAAAGAAGAAAAAGGCATAGAGATGAGTGAAGATTTCGATTCAAAATTGCAAGATTTAGAGAAGGATGACAAAAAGGATGATAGTGATTCTGAATCGAATAAATCCGATGATGATGATTTAGACAAAGAGATGGATAAAACGAACGAAGGTGCCGAAAAACTAGATGAGCAAATTTGGGGCGATGACGAAAATGAGGAGGAAGACAATGATGAGCTAAACGAAGAGGAGGATGGTGGTAAAGGTTCAAACGAAAAAGATGATAAACACAATGATTTGGGGTCGCAAAATGAAAAGGAAGATAAAGATAATACGAACGAGGAAGAGAATGGTCTTGATGCGGCCAACAGTGAAGATGCTCCTAATGAGCGAAAAGAAAAGGAGAAGGAAATTGATAAAATCAATGAGACTGAGGAGACTGGTGAAGAACAACCAAATCCACATCATAATGAATTAGAAGAACCGCCTGAGGCTGAAGATTTCGACCTTGACGAAAATCTAAATGTGAATGACGATGATGATGGCAAAGAAGGAAACGAGAATGAAACAAATCCTTTCGATATTGATGCCATGAAAGATCAAATGGAGCCTCAAGAGGATGAGGATGGAGAACAAGAAGATGATAAACAGGAAGAAGATAGTGATAAGCAAATTAAGGAGAATGAGGAAAAGGCAGAAGACCCAGAATTTGGTACCGAAGAAAAACACGAAGATGAAAATAAGGAAGAGGAACAGAAGGAAGACGATGATAAAGAGACAGATACACAAACACCTGGTAAATAAATTTTGTTAAATTCTGCGTCTTTATATCCTTAATTTTAAAGTATTTTTTGTAAGTTGACTGTTTTAAACTAACTCAATATTTTTATTTACAGGTAATCCAGAGGAAGACGAAGACGTCGATGTCAAAGAGAATAGTAAACCAGAGGAGGAAGAAGAAAATAAAAAGAAGATGGATAAAGACTACCATGAATCGAAAGACAAGACGTCAAATGAAGACAATATCCAAGCCAAACCGGATACAGATAACGCCAACAGTACAAAAGACCAAACTAAATTGGAAGATTCGGCCGAGAAACAACAAAACGATGCAATGGATGAGCAAGATACAGGCGAAGATAAAGATGGTATTGGGCAAGCAGAGAATGAAATTTCGGACTCAGGGCATCAAGGTGTTACGGAACAAAATAAACCGGCGCAAAGTAAAAAGCCGAAGGATCAAGATGATCACAAACAAAAGCAGAGAAAACAAGGTAGTTCCGAGGAAGAACGGACCCTAAGCGAGAAGAATAATGAACAGAATAAGCGATTAAAAACAATCGATAAAATAGATAAAAATGAAAATAATAAGGAAACCGATGAAAATGATGAAAACTCGGAAGAAAAGGAGTCTGATGAATATCAACATGTTAAAGAGCCCAATAAAACAGACAAATCAACGTTGGACAATGCCACTGAAGAACAGTCTAGTAAAATGCAACATGACGATAAAGATGCGAAGACGGAAGAAAATGAAAATGAAGAAAACGATGAAATCATGGACGTTGATGAGGAGGAACATGTTGAGGTTAAAATCGAAGAAATAATTGATTCGGAGAAACTGGAGATGAATGACAAGAAAACAAAAAAACAGAAGCAACAGAATGATAAATTAAAAGAACAGTTCGAAGCTGGTGATGAAAATGAGGAAATGGTCGAAGGAGAAGCGGCACTTTCTTATAATATGCAACGCCCGATCGAAACAACAGCGCATACTAAAATTGAAATAATCAGTGATCATTCGCTAATCGAAGCATCGACATTGGACGATATCAATATGAAAAAAATGGTTGAGACTGAGAAAGAGAGTTCAATATTAAAGACGACCGGCTATTCGGAGGAGAGTAGTAATTTCGATTTGTGGCAAGAGATTACGAATAAAATGCAATCAAACGCTCGAGAGCTCTGTGAGCAGTTACGACTTATTCTCGAGCCTACAAAATGTACACGACTAAAAGGCGATTATCGTACGGGTCGTCGTATAAATATGAGAAAAATTATTCCATACATTGCGTCCCAATTCCGAAAAGATAAAATTTGGTTGCGGCGCACAAAACCAGCAAAGCGTGACTATAAAATCACCATAGCCATTGATGATTCGAAATCAATGGATCATAATCAGTCAAAATATTTAACATTAGAATCAATATCGCTCGTGTCCCAGGCTTTGACCTTACTCGAAAGTGGTAAATTAAATGTGATTTCATTTGGTGAAAAGCCTCAAATTATACTAAATTATCATGATCAATTTAATGGTCTGAAATTAGTGAATACGCTGAATTTTGATCAGAATCAAAGTCGAATAGCGGAGCTGTTAAATTTTGTGCGTATATCGAATTTGGATGATGGTAGTTCGAGTGGAAATGGACTATTCGAGAATTTGCTACTAATAATTAGCGATGGCCGGAATATATTTAGCGAGGGTGAAGAAAAGGTGAAGAATTCCGTTAAATTAGCTCGTCTTCAGCATATTTTTATTGTTTACATTATAATCGATAATCCGGAGAATAAACATTCAATACTTGATATTCGAGTGCCAACATTTAGTACAGACAAGAAAACAATAACAATGAGTTCATATTTGGACTCATTCCCATTTCCATACTATGTTATCGTGCGGGATTTAAATCAACTACCTATCGTATTGAGTGATGCAATGCGACAATGGTTTGAATTGGTTAACAGTGAACAGTAGTGCATTTTATAATTTTCGAGCAATAAAGAAAGAAATATTTTGTTATGTAATTTTATTATAGTTTTGTACAAAAACCCAAAACGTTATTATTATGGTATAAAATTTGCTCCAGCTTGTGGTTGTTGCTGCACCTGTTGTGGTGGAACTACTTGTTGCGTCATTTGCTGAATTTGCGGTTTTGCTGCAATTTGTTGTGCGTGTGCTTTAGGTGTTGCAACATTTACTATGGGCACATCATTTGACTCCTCGCCAATTTCATCGATATTTAAATGTGTAATAAATCTCAAGCGCCTTTGTAATGCCGGTCTTAGTCGCCTGATCAGCCCTTCCAAATCCGATTTCATACTATCCCCAACATACATATATTTAATATGATACAGCAAGTCACAGATTTGATCCATATACATCGATTGGGAAGATACCAAATTTTTATTCACCTGTTCAATTATTTCATACAACATATTTGTAATAGTCATGACCATACTGGATCGTTCATTTTCGAAACGCTGTAAGAACGGTCCAACTAAATGGCATAAGTAAATCAATTGGTATTCTGTACGAATGATTGGTTTTAATTTATCCTTCACATAGTCTGGCATGGTGCTCAATTGTCCAGCACCTGAGTGATGTAGTATCGAATGGGCCATGGCCAAAGTCATGACATAAGATTTTTCAAGCATAGCTTCTTTGACCAATTTAAAATTGAACATTTCAAATGGCGAATATCGATAAGTCCATTTTACCATTTGTGGCAGTGACATTATATCTTGGAGGCGATCATATATAACGCTCCAATATGATTCGGGTAAAGCTGCCATAATCAAACCTATAGCATTAATCCAACTATGTACTTGCTGTGTTGGTATTATGGTGTATCCCTTGATCATAACGTCCAAAATACTATTTGCCACTACCTGCGGGCCAACCGGGAGGCCTAATAATTCGACACACGTTATATATAGCGCATGTACTGGTGGATTCGGAAATTCATTGAAACGCCAATCTGTCGACGGGAATACATTTTTCCCTTCGATAGCTGAAATATTAAAACCAAATTAGAATATAATAGAGTACATATCTTGTTCCAGTACACACTTTCAACAAGCCGACGTACTAATCCAATGTAATATGTCAACTCCGGAATCCATTCAACAGTTTCTGCATCTTTTTTCTGTATGTAAACGATATACGATTCGGACAAGGCCCAATTCGGTGGCCGAACATCTTTCAACGATCCAATCACTGCACTAACCATTTTTTTCTTAAGCGGAGGATTATCTCGCAATTTCTTCTCATAATAATGTAATGTATTATACAAATAGGTGACCGGCCGATCATGAAATTTGTACAAACATCCTAAATGTTCGAGAATCACTTCAAGCGTTGAATGTACTTTCGGGATTGGGATTTCAATAAATCGATGGATAACAATATCGAGAACGGGTAAAAATCTCAAACATACGTTACTGAAAAATACGGGAATTGGTGGATGCGATATTGATTCGTCGGTTGCAAATTTTTCTGGATACTTCTGATGAAACGACAAATGCTTTTCATGCCAATTATTTTGTTTCCAGTGTTCTGGAGAATTTTCTTTTACGAATTCAGATAAACGATTACGAAATTCTGGCGTTTTAAGTAGTAACAATTGTATAATGAAGAAACATATTTGTGCTTCGCTTCCCTCGTGAGGGCGGAGCACTAAACACAATACTAAACGATCAATGGTGACCACATTGTATTTCCAGATCATATCGTTGATTGTGTCAACGCATTTATTGACATGAGCTCCACCGCCTGGATTAGCAACTTCAAATACAAGATAATCGCATAATTTTCGTAGATGGGCTGATAGAGCGCGAGCCCCTATACCTTCAAGTATTCTGAAAATAAATAAGAAATAACAACAACAAAACTAAACCCCATGTATGTTGAAACTTACTTATATGCGACGGCATTAATCCCATCCGTCTCGAAAATCATTTTAAATAATAAACACAAAAATAGTGGTGGGGTTCCGGTAACGCTAAAATGCGTTATGATATCATTTTCGTTGGACATGGACGACCATTTGCGATACTCCTCGTCGACGGCCTTTTTCAAGTGTTGTCGATTCTCTTTCGGCGCATTATGTTGAATAAAGAATTCATTAAGGACGGGCGGGAAACACTGCGATGTGTGCTGGGCCCATGAATGCGGCGTATTTTGAACAATCAAATTTAGTAAGTCTTTACACCACATACTCGATTGTGTATCATTTCCGATGCCGGTTATATGAATTGATCGAGCTAATGTTAAAATGAGCGCTCGATTTAATTCCTCACACTCGGTTGATACGACAGATCCTGGAGTTTTTGGCTCCGATAAATATCTCGACAATTGCGGCTGTACTTCAGCTGAACCAAGCCCATTAATTAATCGTAATGCAGTTGATTCAACACACAAATGAAGTTGCATTTGATTGGTTGAGCGTACGGTGGCCAATGAATGTAGATGGGATAAAAGTTGTACACGATAATGAGGTTGAATGTGATGCATCCGATATGAAAACATTTCAAGTAATGTATATAAAATTCCCCATGCTTGTGATTTGAATACGGTTGGTAAAAGTTGACCTAAAAATCCCTTAATTCCGAGTGACTCAATTTCGGTATATACGAGTAGGCGAGAATATGTTTCAACCAGAGCTGGTGCCATATTAGTCATGTTGCTCATAGCATTTTTGGTTGGAGCTTGCTTCATCATATGCGCCACAATACTATGGATCAAGGACATTTTACTATGCACAGTTAGGCTATCGAGTACGCTCATAGAAAGTGGCACAGTTGGTATTTGTTGATTTCCACTCCCACCGCCTCCACTGTTTGAATTATTTGGATTTTTCGGATTTGGCAAAATTGTATCGATCAGCGCCTGCATTGGTCGTGAAAAAAATTCCTGATTTGTGCTGTAAGCATTACATAATAGAGCAATTCTAAAATCCGATCCCATCGTTAGAGTGCTATTACTGCTCGGCATAGCCAAATGCTGTAAAAATTCCTGATGATTTTTTAACGCTGGTGGAATCGGCCGATGTATATTAATGTGCTCTGACTGTGCTTTCTTCATTAAATGAATCCAAATACAGGTTGGCGACATTTGATATGTGCATGATGATTTGTTATAATCTGGAACGGGAAGTGGTTCTCGTTCAGTGTACAGGATGTCGTATAGTTTTAGTACAGGCAAAAAATTTGATAACGGATTCCGTTGAATACTTCCCGATATAAATTGTAGCAGAACCCACATTAAATGATCTCGTCCCTTTCGTAAATCTCGTGTCACCAATTTATCATGTAGGGCCAAAATTATATTTGGAAAATTTGCAAATTGAAATAGCACGAAGTAAATCAGCTGGGAGGATAAATGCAACCAAAACCAGTGAGCCGGATTTTGTGTATCGTCAGATCCATCTAATGAATTATTAGCTTCTTGCTCGGACCGTTCCATCGCAATGATGAATAAGTGCACTAATTGTTCCTCGAGTGCAGCACATCTCTGCTTATTTTGCTTTTGTAAATTCAACATAGAGCACACCATATCCCTAGAATAAGGCTGTGCGAGCACAAATCGCAGTAAATTCGTTTGCGGCTGAATAAGTTCTTGATCATATGGCAGAATTCCTTTCAATGTAAATTTTAGTGTGTCTGGATCTAAACACCACGGGTTGATTTGATGATCAGCATATCCTGAATGCTCTACCACAGGTAACATATGCGAGTGTCCAATTAATGTTAGCATTTGAGCAGTATCACGAAAACCTTCAACAAAATTTGCTATTAATTCCGATGTTCTCCAATGTGTTTCGGGGCCGTCTGGTTTTTGTATTTCATTTACAATGAAATAAGCTGGAAGAAGACATGCTTTACGATCAAAAATATATTCGATCACATCATGCAATGCCTTCATCTGTGGAAAGTTACTTGAGCTCAGGCTATAAGGGAATGATTGAAGTTTTTCACGACAGCTCTTCATTATTTCACGTACACCTTTATAATCAACACCAGAAATTATTTTCCGTAATAACTGGAAGCAAAGTATCCAAAAGTTCTGATTGTAGTATACAAGCTTGTCCGAGCTAAGAATTTGTTCGCTCAGCATTCTTAAAACAGAAATTTTACAGTAAATATCTCAATTATTTGCAATTTATTTGAATACTTACTTGGCCGTGATTACATTTCCGTTCACCAGTTTGAGTAGGGTGTCCAGCAACAAATTGAGTTGGCTAAGGTTCGTTTGAGTCGCTGCCCGTGTCAAATACGATCGCAATACATTTTCTTTTTGCTGTGGGCTTAATCCGTTTAATGCAGTTGCTACAAATATATATCAAAATTATACTTTCCTTGTACTATGTAAAATAAAATGCTTACAAATATCTTTAAAGAATTTTTCTGCTTGTTGGCTCTCTGAATCCGATGTATGCACTATAACACAATTGAAGGCCTCTTCTATCGGTTCCACTTTCTGTAAAATGCAAGTTTAATATTTAGATTATACAAATTACATGAAATAATCCATTAAAAATAGCTTTAAATACCAAATTATCTGAAATTAAATTATTTATTTGGGCTTCGGTGCCCATTTTTGTTTTGTTTATATTTATCAGTAGATTGTAGGTGTCAAATTTTTAAACCACCGTTTATACGCCAATTTTATCGGTAAATATTAAACCGGTAACGGTATTTTTTTTTTTTTTTTTTGTAAATTTACATCGGGCAGCCCGCGAAATGCTACAAACAAAATTTTTTTATCATTTTGACTTTTCTCTAATAAATGCTGAAGTTTAGTTGCCGGAAAAAATAGATCTAAAACTATATAAATAATTAAAAATATCGTTAGTTTCTTATATATAAAATACAATGGCATTATTTTGCGCATGTAAGTATTTACATTTTGTAATTTATTTATGTTTTAAACATAGAAATTCCAGTTTAACTGACTTTTGAGGTTATGTTAACATTTCTTGTACGTTTTGTAGTGTCAAATGAAGTGCCAGAACATCCAGTCATTTCAAAATTATCGGGTTGTGTATTTGAGCGGCGGATTATCGAAAAACATATATCAGAAAATGGATGTGATCCAATCACGGGCAAAGATATGACTGCCGAAGATTTAATTGACATAAAGAGTAAGTGTGATTTGGTTGCATGTGCTTACATATTATGTACATATATGCAAAATGTGTACTGTAGCCTAAAGAAATTTATATTTTTTTAGCTCCTCCGTTTGTTAGACCTAAACCGCCAAGTGCTACTAGTATACCGGCTGCATTAAAAACTATGCAAGATGAATGGGATTCTTTAATGCTTACATGTTTTAGTCAACGTCAACAACTACAGACGGCAAAACAAGAGTTAAGCCATGCCCTGTATCAACATGATGCTGCGTGTCGTGTAATTGCGCGACTACAGAAAGAAGTAACGGCAGCTCGTGAAGCTTTGGCCACATTAAAACCACAAGCTGGTATTGCTGCAATACCAATTGGGGCACAACAACCCTCATTAGCTGTAGAAGCCGGTGGAATTGCTACGCAACCGATTGAACAGGCTGGCATGACTCCAGATGTTATCCAAAAATTGCAAGACAAGGCTACCGTATTAACACAGGAGCGAAAGAAGCGTGGTCGTATTGTACCCGAAGAGCTAATGAGCCAAGAAAAGATTCGAACATTTATGACTGTCGCGTCACATGCAGGTTTACATTCAGCGGGTATGCCTGGTATATTGGCATTGGATATATCCAGTTCTGATCATAGCAAGATTTTGACCGGTGGAAATGATAAATGTGCTACAGTTTTCAATAAAGACACGGAACAAGTGGTCGCAATTCTAAAAGGGCACACCAAAAAGGTTACTACAGTTATATATCATCCGGAAGAGGATACTGTTGTTACAGGATCACCAGACATGTCTATTCGAATTTGGAATATTCCAACATCTCAAACTACACTATTGCTTCGATGTCATGACGGCCCTGTAACCGGACTTTCTCTACATCCAACAGGAGATTATATCCTATCAACATCTCTGGATAAACATTGGGCATTCTCCGACATTCGAACTGGTAGATTATTAACAAAAGTTGTGGACACAGCCGATAGTGGTCTAACAACAGCCCAATTCCATCCTGATGGTTTAATTTTTGGAATCGGAACCGAAAATTCTCAGGTCAAGATTTGGGATTTAAAGGAACAAACTAATGTGGCAAATTTTCCAGGGCACACAGGTCCAATTAGTACAATATCATTCTCGGAGAATGGTTATTATTTAGCAACGGCCGCAACTGATGATGGTTGCGTAAAATTATGGGATTTACGAAAATTAAAAAATTTCAAAACAATTCAACTTGGTGATGGTTATGAAATTTCTGATTTATGTTTTGATCAAAGTGGAACATATTTGGCGATTGCTGGCACAGATATTAGAATATTTTTATGCAAACAGTGGCAAGAGCTAAAATCATTCAATGATCATACCGCAATGGCTACGGGTGTCCGATTTGGTAAACATGCACAATATTTGGCTTCGACGAGTATGGATCGTACTTTAAAATTATATGCAATTGAGTAAATTTTAATTTTGTATCTAATTGGAGTAAAAAGTGTATTTTAAAAAGTAATTACTAAATAAATATTTGGACTAAACAAGTACATAATTTCCGTTTAAGGGTTAACTTTATTTTTGGTCTTTTCTATCTAGGCTAACTTCATTTTGGTAGCTTTGTTTTTATTTTGAAGCTGTCAAAATATATTTCCCATCGAGTCATTCCCACGATAGGCGTAGAAATGTTAAAGCCAAAAGTATTGACGCAAATTCTAAGCCAGGCCAATACTGGAGGCATTGAGAATACACTGTAATCGTAATTATATAACAATAATCTGAAATTATAATACTAATTCCAAATTTAACACCCGATTAGGTTATTAAATCATGAAGGTGCACTGCTAGCCTACTCAGGATATGGCGATCGTGATGCTCGTGTAACATCAGCAATTGCGAGCAATGTTTGGGCTGCATACGAAAAACACGGTCGAAACGCATTCCGTGAAGACCATTTACAATTCGTTTTACTTCAATGTGAAAATGGACATGTAGCTATAACACAAGTGGCTAATTTACTATTGTGCCTGTATTCAAAAGAGCGAATTGGTTTAGGGATTTTAAAACAAAAAGCTGCAGCTTTATCACAATATCTCGAAGGACCTTTAAAAGAAATTGCTACATCCTAAATCATTACACTTTGAAAAACTTGTTTTTATTTTTATGTCATATATTAAAATTAAATAATCGGATTACATCTGTTTTCTGTCATGCTTAAATATCGTGTATGTGTACGGACGATTGATGTGGAATTTGGTAAGACATTCAAATCTATTCTCCGAACTAAATGCTTTAATTTCTGTTAAGAATTTATCAATTTCTTCCTGCTTCATCAATGAAATTTGTCTAGTTTCAAAAATAACCAATGCTGTCTCCTTTAAAATTTCCGCTACTTTCTGATTTTTAAGCAAAGAAAAATAGTTACTCCCTGCAAAAACTACATCAAAGAGCTTATTGAAATGTCGAGCGGAATCCATTTTGGGAATATCTTCGATTGAGACAAATGTTACAGCAACTTTATTCAAATTTAAAAGTGGTTGATTGTAGTTCTGAAGCTCAACATCACTGAAATCGTTATTCAAAAACGATTTTCCATGGTCAATTTGGACAGCTCCATAAGCTGGTAAGTGATCTTTGCCTTTGACATATTTTTCACGATTGCTAATTTCATAAAATATTTCAAGCACATTCTGAAATGTTATATCCGTGGCACGATATTGGTTGGTTCCAAAATTGGAAACTTTTAATTTGGAATCCGCACACTCTAGACCAAATGTTGCAAAAGGTCCAATACAAGCATCTCCACAATAGCCGCGGTGCATAAATTTATCTCCATTTCTAACAAGTCCGGCGGCAAGTGTTTTATTTGGAAAGTTATATTCAAACTCGGGAAATGTAAATGCCACTCCAGTCTCTCGCCAATGAGAATATTCCTGTGTACAAATTTGTTGTGCCCCATTATCACGTAACCGCATCATTAGATCCCAATCAAATGCACCCTTTCTATGATCATAGCGTTCTTTTAATGTTCCACGTAATCGCAAATCCCAGTAATTGGCTATATTGAATCTATTCTCCTTTTTATTCATCCAGAATTTAAATATATTCTCGAGTTGATCTCGTTCCCGATATCGCAGCAAATCGAAATCAAAAATGGGACTAAATGTTGTGCACCGATCAGAATCAGTTATCAAGTCTATCAAATGCTTTGCCTTGCTGCATATGTAATTATGAGAAAATGATCGTAGCAACGTATTTCCGTAAATATCCAGGAATAAATGAGTTTTTCCCAACAAAGATATACGATCCTCTTGTTCCAGTGCAATCGTTAAAAGTAGTATATTTCTAGCGATGATCTCAACTACTCCATCGGCGATAAAAAAATTGATTTTTTTCAGATTATCATACGAATACAATTCAGATATTGTTTTAATTATATGGCGTGGATCACAAGCTCCATACAATAGAATATTAATTTCCTGGGGTTCAGTCTCATTGTTAATATGCTTTTTATATAAACTATGAAGATTTAAAAATTCACTGAAACCCCAAAACATTTTTAATGAAAAACCTGCGATTTATCGATTAAACAAAATGGCAATAAGATAACCACGATGTTGGCAACGGATTTTTGATTTTTTGGCTTGCGTCGAATTAAAATTAATTTTTCGGTTAATAGACCTTTCGAAGAAATGCAATTCGACGAAACGATTGCACTTCATTCAGCAACTAGAACTGTCATTCAAATAAATGTGAGGTTAGAGCAAGAGCACTTTGCAGTGGGACAGACAAATTTCCAAAAATGATTCGAAATTTAATAAATTCCAGTAAAATTTTTGTGTCGAATCGTGCTTTAGGACAATGCTCATTCGCAAATGTAGCCAGCTTAAATTTGGAAAATGTGGATCGAGAAAAAAAACTAAAAATGTTACATCTTGAGATTGATGTATTTCGGCAAGAGGGCCGAAAAGCTCCTGATCCCCAACAGCTTAAGGATCAGCACTGGGATCATATTTTGTCGTTGAACAGTCGTTCGGCTCGGTCAAAATACTATTCGTTTTTGTGGAAAATTGAAAAAAAGAATGAAAATGCAGAAATTAAAAAGGTGGTTAAGCGGCAACAGAATGTTGAACGAAAAATGCAGCTGAAAGAGGAGAATAAGGAAAATGACCATATTATCTATGGATTATCACACACATCGTTTCTGCTACGAGTTTATGATACCACAATTAACCATTGGCATAACAATAAGTAAGAATTCATACCTTCCAATCTGTTTATATTCTTTTAATTAAATGGTAAATTCCTTTTCCAGGCTAATTAGTGCCATGATGTTTGGTGAAAAATTAGTCTACGATTGTTCCTATGACAGGCACATGAATAATCGAGAGGCTGTAAATGCCGCTAAACAATTAATGTTGGTATTTGCCGAAAATCGTATGCACGATAATCCATTTGATCTGCACTTCTGTAATGTCGATAAGAGTGGCGAAACCTATAAATTTTTAGAAAAGCACATACCACCGCTGAGCGAATCATGGTTTCCGTTAAATATACATGAAAAAAGTTTTACGGAAGTTTTTCCCAAAGAAAATTTAGTTTATTTAACACCACACTGTAATAAAGAGCTGACCGATTATAATCCTGATGATGTCTATATAATTGGTGCTATGGTCGATAAAGTAAATAATGAACCACTATCATTAGGTAAAGCTAAACAATTAGGAATAAGAATGGCGAAATTACCTCTAGATCGGTATTTGCAATGGAACGCCGGGTCAGGCAAATCTTTAACGTTGAACCAAATGTGCAGTATACTCTTGGCGCAGAAAGATAAAAGCGATTGGAATGAATCATTTAAATTGGTGCCGCGACGGAAGCTGGTCTTTAATGATCGGGCTATGTATCAACCGGATTTGGACAGTTATAAATTTAAAATGGATAAATGGAGCCCCAAACAATATACGGCGAATAAAAATAAATATTAATTTATCTTGAATAGTAGAAATCTTCTTGATATAGAAATAGGAATTTAATAAAAATTGGTTTTAATTAAGTAAATTTACTTATCTTTCCAATAAAATACTGAGCATCTTAGATTTTATTTTGATTTACTCAGGGAGGAGCTCAATTTTGTGTTGTTCAACATGTTGAAAATTTAAAATCGTGCATAATCCAATAAGAACTTTATATTGTGACGGCGATTCTATCTAGTAGGGACTAGTGATACTAAAGCTTTTTATGGAAATGATTTCTATTCATTTAGCTTAGGGTGTTACTCGAGAGATGGCAATTATTCATAAAAAAATTTATTCAAGACACCAAATATTTATTTCTCTCTTACTGTGTTCCGGAAAAATGCGCCATAGTCCAGTGTAATTTTCTCGTATCGTACCAGAATATTTAGTACAATAAAAATGAAATGATGATTTTCTAAGAAATGGATAATTGATTTTCAAATTAATAAACAATTTTCCAACTTGTTGACATCCGTAAACTACAACATGTTCTTTTGGTGGAGGAGGTTTCCCACAACAGAATGATCTCGTTCCGATGTTCCACTTCATTTAAAGTATGTGAATACGTCTATAATCAAAGTAGAATAGGCGTGAAAACTTTGCAGACACACAAGCACAGACTTATTATCTGAAAAAAATTTAGACAATCTTCTGTGTGGTACTAGATTTTAAGACCTCCACACAAAACAACACCCATAAGTTCCGTTTGAAAAATACTTGCGTAAAAATAATGTACGTCCCACATTTCAAGCTCAACGCTTGTGATACATAGTGTATGTCCCACATCTCAACGCCTGCGACGTCTACAATCGAATCACACGGTGACTATGCGAACTGGACCGAGTTCGAGAATATGTTCACCGACCTAATTTACAACAGAGGGAATGTTACAAAAGTTAGTGCAAATTAGTAACGCTTACTAAGACGAGGCATGGGACATTTTAAAAGGCCGATATGACCTTAGATGATTCGGATGTTCGAGAATATGCCTTTATTACACCACGAATCCGTCTCAAGTAGTAGCCGTTCCAGTCACGACATGGGATATTATCTTGATGAATATTACCAAGGGGAAACTCAATCATGCAGTCCATCGCCAGTGAGAATTATTCCTCAATAGAGCCAAATATTCAACATATCAGGAACCCATGTATTATCTAGACAGTCGTTGGCAATCAGCCATTCTTTTCAACCGACAAACTCGCCCGCTGATAGCCATCCCAGCATCTCAGAATTCGATAGCCTGTCCAGTTTGTTAGGGAAACCACAATGTGTTCCAATGCGATAACTTTAACCCATTCACAATCGAAAATAGGTCTACACTCGTTCAAAAGAAGGGGTTGTGTTTCAACTGTCTACGTCGAAGACACCGTAGTTCCGTAGGCAATAAATCATTGCCTGTTCAAGCCGTGTCAACTACTGTAGCCTCAACATTAGACGATGTTGTACTTGCAACTGCAATAGCCATCGTTAACAAGGAGAACCTGGACTTACCTGTAAGTACGTTACTGGATTCGCGATCACAGACTGCTTTATAACAGGAAGATCCGCAAAGATGACCATATCTGAATTATTTGCAGCTCGCTGATCCGCATTATCACCAACCAAACAAGATCGACATGCTGCTCGGAGCCGATGTAATTGGTAAGCTCCAGTTGGCAGGAATCGTACAAAGTATTAATGCGTTACCCAGAATACGAAATTAATATACGTCTTATATGCGAAGGTGGGTCGTTCGGCAACCAGTCAACTTTCAAGTGTGACGACAATGATCGAAAATCATAGCATGGTCGGTAATCTACTTAAATCATTTTGGTAAATCGAGAATGTTTCGGCACCACGAACTCTAACCTCCGAATGATATTCAATGTGACCATCATTTTCAATCAACACCTTTCCGCACTACCGAGAGAAGGTACACCATTTACCTACCATTCACAGACCATTCAGCACCATTTGGATCATCCCGAAGGAGCGCCATCATCCATCTGAAAACGTGGAACATCGTTGCATGAGAAATCTGCAATTAGGCCTTAAGCACATTGAGTTCATGAAAGACTACCGCGCTCAAATCTGTTACCTGCCGATCAAACCTATTACCTACCATATCATGGTGTGTTGTAAACTTCACGCTCTACACCGAAGTTACGAGTCATGTTCGATGGGTCGTGCAAGACAGCTATGGGAGTTTCATTGAACCGGATCGTCCACGTCGGCCTTAAATTGCAACGAGACATCTTCAATATTCTTTCTCGCTTCCGTAAAAATGTGTGTTTGTATGTAGAAACTCACCCGCATGTAAATCTCTGATAGCTGCAAATGATATCGTCACTCTGATCGAAACTCAACGTCAAATTGTGGCTATACCGAGATGTGGTTTCTTCGAACTTCGAAAATGGTCATCTAACAATGCAAGGCTCTTTGAATAAGTTCCAGTAGAATTTGGTGAGCCGCACTCATCACCAATCCGGCTGTAGTTTCCCTCAGCTTTTGTATAAGCTTTCTGGAAGCATGATAAACTGCCTTGATCGACCCATTTCGAAATTTGTGAAATACGCAGGCTCCAATGCCTGCGTGTTGGATACATCTGCTGATACTATGATGTCAATACTTGGATTAAAATGCGTTAGCATTAATTCGGACTATCAAATTTTTTTGAAAGAGTCAAATGATTGTTGTCATGCTGGAGTCCAGTGCCATTTGGAATTTTTAGCTAATAATTCATCTATCGGTTTCCGTAGTTAATGCATTTCTTTAATAAATTTCAGGAGGCATCTTAGTTATTGCATCAACCTTTGATTGATCAGGACGGATTCCCTCTTTATCAAACGATTGGCGTATTCGAATGAGGGCAGATGTAACCCAAATATTTGATGGACGTCATGTAAAAATAAAATTTCTCAATTTAAAGTTGAAAACCAAATTCCTCGATTTGTTATGTGCTCTCGATTTGTTGGAAAGCTCATGGGGCTGATTTCATACCTGAAGGAAGTCTGTTAGAACGAAACAGTCCTCTATCCGTGTTAAGAGACTCTTCAGCAACTTCCACTTGTAAAAATGCATCAGACAAATCGAGTAATGTAATATCCGCTTGTGATATTCGGATATATATGGACAGTCAGGCTACCATTAAAGCGCTTCAATCAAACCCCCTCACGTCGAAAGTAGTCCAAAAGATCAGTTCAAAATTCATATTATGTGGGTGCCAAAGCATTTCAATAGTACAGGAAACATAAAAGCCGACATGGCTCGATGGACCACATTTCAAAAATCAGAAAGGATATTGAAATGCCTCTTGCGTTATGCAAACTTCTACTTCAGGAAGAAGCTATAGTAAGTTGATGAACGGGAGATGTTTAAATAGTATCCAAACAACTGATTTCACTTAAGCGGAGTCAGATCAGTATGGTTGTTGGAGTGATTACAGGGCACTGTCTCATAGGCAGTATGTGCGTGTAGACTCGGTTTCGTCTCACATGACTACTGCCGCAATTGTGAGAACGAAGAGGAGGAATAGACAGTACTTCACCTTCTTTGCACCTGTCATCGTCTGCACGAAACAGACTAAAGTTTCTAGGGTTACACTTTTCAATGAACTGACAGACCTCAGCAGGATGTATGTCAGGAGTATTCAGCGTTTTGTTAACAGCTCAATGGTTTCAATGAGTTGGTGGAGAAACAATAAATCGTAGTGGACCGTCACCAGAACCTAATCTAACCTTACCTACTATAGTTGTATTAAAGCACGTACAACAATTTAAAATTTTCCGAATTGAAACAAAATCGTAACACAGAAACTGCGAATTAATTTGCTTCAGTCCATGTATGTCTTGTTCATTAACAAACGATATTCCGGCCAATCTGCTTCAGAAAATCTCTTACATTTAAAACACATAATGTGAACCCAAGTAGTTTACTTGATAGTTTATGGGACTTGATGGCTATTGTTGTACGTTTTATTATCCAAATTTTGTTTCGTATTTTTAAGCTAAAAGAAATTTTGTTACTGGGCGTCTTTAAATTGCTTTGCGGGCTACCAAGAAGGTGCGCACTATAATTCCAAAAAAATTTACAGGTCCTTTCCTGCAGTAAAGGATACCTTATCTTTGGGCAACTACCGTTTTTAGTAACATCGTTTAGTTTGCGGTAATCCACAGCAAACTTGCTTTTAAAGAAGGACCATTAGTGAAGCTCGCGGGATGTAAAACTGCTTAATTATTCTGTCTTGTTCCATTTTCTCAACCGTCTCTTTCGAATTTTATCGCTTAGCTAACATAGTAACCATCGTGGCGCCAATGTTGTTTGAATGGTATTTCCTAAATCAATACATGTTAAAGGGTATCAGTTTTACCCTTGTCATTGTCTTTAGTCACAAAGACATCGGCCAATCTTTCTAGTGCTTTCACTGCAGTTTTTGCCTTTCGCAAGGCGCGCAGTTGTTGATTTTGTCAAATTTATCAGGTTTACCTACCACTATCCCTTAGGTATTTCCACCCTTTCTTCTCTGTTGACAAATTACACTTTATTCTTGTTGTTTTTCATTTGTATAGGGTTCTTCAAATCAAGAGTCGTTTTTGTTCTTTGTTGTCTCCGAGTATGACTGAAATCGGAAATTCTCTCTGTACTGTAGCAATGCTTCCCCAGTTGGGCAATCTCTACTTTTCTTTGTTTCTCTCATTCCCACTAATGAGGCGTTCCCAACAACCGCCCATGTGTGGCGCTGCTGGAGGTTTAAATCTCCACTTAATGCGAACGAAGGTGTTCTGGAGATCTTTTTCATTTTCTTTCCATGTGCGTTGTAATTCGTTGTTCGAGCCATGAAAATTTGTACCGTTATCGGTCCATATTTCAAGCGATTGAACCCGTCGTGCAATAAAATTACGTATTGACATAATGGAAGAGTGAAAATCTAATGAGTGTACAATCTCAATATGAACGCCCGACCTTTTTTTCAACATGTCGACCTACTTTGACTTCGAGAGGCCCGAAGAGATCGATTCCAGTATACGTAAATGGAGCAGTGTTTGTTGATAGACGTGATACAGGGTGATCGGCCATTATTGGCACCCTTGGTTTTGCACTCATGAGTTTGCACATATTGCATTTCTTCCGAAGTTTCTGAAGCAATACACGTAATCGGAATATTACAAAACGTTGTCGTAATTCATTCACGACGGTTTCATGATTTTGATGGTCTTCGTCTTCGTGGTAGTGTCGAACCAATAAAAATGTTATCCAATGATCGGTTGGCATGATGATGGGATATCGTGTATCAAACGGAATCGATGTATCTTTTGAGAGCCGTCTCTCTGACGTAGGATATTATTATCATCCAGAAAGGGTGTTAGTTGAAAAAGGAGGCTGCTAGTTTCCAGTGCCGTATTGGGATATTGTTTTAGTTGGTCGATTTCACGAGCGTAGATAGCCTGTTGCGTATATCGACATATTTCGTTTTCGGCGTTCGCAATTTCGTTGTGTTCGTACGCTTGTGTTCGTACTAGACGCATCCATTTCGAAAATCGCGTTGCTACTAGGCATAATCTCTTCCAATTCCTGGGGTGGTGGATGATTTTCTTCAACTGGCCACTTTTCTTCGGGTTCAAGAAGAAAGGGCGGTCCTTCAAACCACCGACTGTTGATTGAAATTTCGGGATTCCCCTTCCACTTTGTTGATTTGTCCGCGATGTTGAGGTTTGTTGGTACCCAAAATTATTGATTGGCATTTGTGGTTTCAAAAATTTCGGATATCCAAAAAGCCACAAATTGGCGATATCTTCGATTTTCTGATCGGATCCAACATAAAACGTTTCGTGAATCGGACCAGTAAATAACTTTTCTCGGTTTGACGGTGTATGAGTCTAGAATCCATTTGCTTAATCGACTTCCCAATACTGCGGCTTGCAATTATAGTCTGGCTGAATTGACATTGGACGTAGTGGTGTGACTTTTGTTTTAGCGCTGACGAGCCAACACCGGATACCATTCAAATTTTGGACTCGGAAGAACGCAACGGCTGCGAACGCATTTTCGCTTGCGTCTACTATTACATGCAGTTGCACTGAGATTGGTGTTTCAAAAAAGTGACATCGTGGTATGCGAATATTCTCCAAGAGGGGAAGACATTTGGTCCACCGGAGCCACATATCATAGTGTTCAGAAATGATTGGATCATCCCATCCAATATCGCATTTCCAGATTTTCTGGAGGACGATTTTCATGTAGACGATGAAAAATTCGATCAACCCAAAAACTCTCAAGATTTCTCGTTTGGTGGGTGCTCGTTCGCCATTGATGATGTTTTCACCGGCACGTTTAGCATTCAATGAGTAGAAAAATGCGTCGTCTGTTGTAGACCACCATAATACTGAGGACGCGAGCTTCACTTTCGACACCTAAATTTAGATTTCTTGGTTCATGTTCAGCGGATCCATTAATTTGTTGAAGAACATTTTGCGAGTTGGAGATAAATTTGTGAATGAGAAATCCACCCATTGCATGAATACGAACGATATCTTTGATGATCTTGACAGCTTCTTCTTCTATACTAAAACTAGACAACCAGTCGTCCACGTAGTGATTTTTGATGATCTCGAAAACGAAGAAGAATATCGGGGAGCGGTGAGAGTAAATCTGGACCAGGCAAGAGAACAGAGTTGAGTGATGTTTTGTTGACCTCCGCTGCAGCATCCCAAACGATTCGTGTTTTTTCCGGTTTGTTCGGATTCTTGACGGAGAAAACTGGTAAATACCAGGTTCTATCATTTGTGTCATCGATTTCCGTTTGTGCCAATTTTTGCGCGTACTCATTTTGAACGTACTTCGAAATTTCGTTGTTCAGAATAACGGCTGTATCAGGTTCACGAATCATTTTGTTTTTCAAACTTGCACAACGACGAATTGCCATGGGCATGCTGTCTGGTAATTTGACATTCTCGTATCGCCAGAGAAGTCCTGTTTCATATTGATTACCGATTTTCCGTGTTGTGTTTTCCATGATGGTTCGTGCTCTTTCATCTTCTTTCGATTCGGGTAACTTTGTTGGACAAGCTACACCGAAGTTTTCGATGGAGAAAAAGTCTTTGACAATATCGTGAAGTTCATCATTTGGTGATCGCAGAGCTATGCGATGAAATCCGAGAAACGGTGGTGAATTATACCCGCTTGAGCAATACGGCCCGTAAATTGCCCATCCAATTCTGGTTTTTACTGCAACGGGCTGCCCCCGATGCCCTTCGCGTAATTGAAGTGTGCTGGTTAATTGTACGTGATCCGCACCAATGAGGATCTGTGGTTTTGCGTTTGTGTACTCCTTTATTGGTAAATCGCGTAGGTCGACTGTCTTGGAAGCTCCAATGATTTCACGCTGTATACGTCATCCATTTGATATTGTTTCGGATTACCGATACCAGAAATTTTAAAAGAAGTATGCAAGCTGTTTTTTTCGGTTCGTGTGTTTCCGCCAGTCCATTGTAATTCGAGATCTACGGTGGGGCCTTTCAATTCCAGTTGTTTGGCCAAATTTTCGTCAATAATTGTTACGTGTGAACCTTCGTCGAGGCAAGCGTAAGTTTTGACACTAAGCTTTTTGCCGAACAGAACTACTGGGACCACTCGCGAGAGTATTTGCGTTGCACCGTAATGTGTTGCGTGCATTTTCGAAGTGGAAGGCACTTGATTTGAGTACATGTCCATTTTAGTCGATGAACTTTCATCTTATGATTCAATCGGTATTCGATGACGATGGTGTATTGTTTATCGATAATCGGAATGAAGATTTGGGTTGTGTAAGAGATAGTTGTGTTTGCGCGGACAACCATTCACATTACAAACTTTATCGAAAGCACATTTGTTACGATGATTATGTAAACATCTTTTGCAAAATTTATGTTTGTTAACAAATGACCAACGATCGGCTGGTTGCATACTCTTGAACTTTTTACAATTTTGTATTTCGTGTTCATTGTCTTTACAAACAATACAACTGTTTTTGGATTTTTCGGTGGTCATGACGGTATGAGATGCATGTTGCCGTACTTGACCATCGGAGTGTTTCGAGTTTGAAGCATGCGATGTTGCCGGTTTCATCATAATCACACTACCGGCTCGCTCGGCCAAATCATGCAAGTATTCATTGAACGTTGATAAACTTACAATTTGATGATTCTGCTTGAAGGTGGCCCATTCCATTCTCCAAACCGCAGGTAATTTTCCGACCAATTCATTGAGAAGTAGATGATTTGTGCTGTGTTCAGTTAGACTACAGAATTCGATCATTATGCATAAATGTTGCACGGTCATTGCGAATTCGACTGCACGTTCAAGGTTTTCCGGATGCATTGGTTTTTCGGTACGAGCTTGTTCGATAGTAGTTTCGACGATCACTTCGGGATTACCGTACAAAACTCGTAATGTGTTCAACACCATTTCCGGAAACAAAAGTTTGGATTTTACCGCTTCCAATGCTTTTCCTTTCAAACATCTTAATAGTCGATCACGATTTTGTTTATTTGTAAATCGCCCCAATCTTGTCGATTCGACGTATGGGTCACCCGAGAAGATGGGCAAATCTTTTGAGATCACTTGACGATATGCAATTTGTTTCATGGAAACGTCGTTTTCGCCTTCGTCATCTGAATAGATCACGTTCGTTGTGCTTCGTAGAAAGTCATTTTGATTTGTTGCTGACAACCAAGGGAGTTTGACTGTTGTAGTTGTAAATGTTCGGTCCGGCCGATTTGTATGCCGTTCCGTGTTGATACCAAGCGGTTGTTGGCTAGATCTTACATTTTCTCGTTCTCCTGTTTTCACATCTTCTGCCCCAAATTTAACATCAGTATTCATAATTGGTTTTTGATATTCTTGTTGCAGTTGTTGCTTGAGTGTTGTTTTTGATGTTTGTGGATCATCCCACGTGATTTTATGATTTTCGTTGACCCACTTTGTCACATTTGCGTCGAAGTTCAAATTACTTAATGTGTCTTCGTCGGTGTCCGGCGACTCTTCATCGAATTCTTCAATGATTTTGTATCTCTCCGAAATGTATATCTCTTGCATTTTTCGTAACTCTTCTAGTTTGGCAAGAGCTGTTGCTTTTTTACGACATTTAATTGATGATTTCGTTGAAATATGTGATCGATGACCGCTTATTACTGATTTCGTTTCACCAACAATTGATTTTGCATCCGATTTCGAAGATTCCTTTACGATTTCATTTGGTTTCGAATCACCATCAGTTCCACCGGGGGAAACGTTCGCGTTCGATAAACCGTCCTTTTTATTTGATTGCGATGTTTCTTCGTTGACATCATTCGCACCTGCTGTTGTTGCACCGATTTGGATTAAACCAGATGTTTGCACTTCGTTAGTTTTATCAATGATCGGTTGTTTACGTTTTCGGCATATTCGGCATTGCCAATTCTTGCCACGGATATTTCTCGTTCGGTCTCGCCGCTTGAATATATTTTGCTCACTGCACTTGTTATAAAGCAGTACAGCACTAAGACCGGTAATTCCGGCATTACTGGTTCCTTGATGATGATGTTTGTAATATTAGGTGCTGCAGATTTTTCTGTCAACTTTCCCTAGCCTCATTACTGGGATGAGTACATGTTAATTTGGGTTTTGTTCATCATACTTTATTGCAAAATCTGGCGAAAATCTTCTTTCTTGAAAAATGTGCCTATCTTCAAAACATTAACATGTCAAGAAGGTTCACACAATTAAAGAGATGAGCGAATCGAAATGAACACCGTACTTTACTCTTAACGCCACCTTTACCTTTACAAAAGATAACAGAATCTGTTTAAATTAAATTTAAACATAATGTTATGTGCAAATCTACATCAATTCTACTTTTAGATTTACACCTGTTGAAATACTCATTGATTTGTTTCCAATTAACAGGGACAAGCCATTAAGCAAGCAGGTCACATCGCCCGAAAAAAAAGAATCAATTTTGTGATATAATAAAATTGCTGATCCCCCAATCATTGCGCCCATAATATAATATCGTAATTATTTTCCATTTTCATTTTATACTCGTATATATCTATACGAGTATAACATGTATCTTTATATCCATAATGATTTAAATTTTCATTACCAAATTGTACGTGTTCCATTTTGTTTACGTACGAGTATATTGATTTCAATAATGCTATCATCTCCAACTAATCCAAAATCCAAAATATATCGATGCTTTTATCTTATATATCCATTCTCTGGTAGATATAGATAGATGAAATAACAATATTTTATGGTACGTTACGTATCATCAGGATTGGAAACAAAAGCAAACAAAAAAAAAAATGGAACAGAAATGGTTTTAAATACAACAATGAATATTAATATCATCAACAGGAGAGAGAATATTAAATTCAGGAAGGCGGCAGCAGCACCAGCAGGAAGAAGGGAACGTTTTTATGTTAACATCTTTTGTTTTTTGTTCATCTTTGGTTTTCTTCGATACACAAACATTATTTTTTATTAACTCTTTTGGGTTTATTTAAAAATTATCTTTGTAGAACGAGAGATTCATTTGTATTTATTCTTATAACTACATATATAGGAACATGTGTACAACATTTCTACAAAAACTTTTACGTAACTTATTATTACTATTGTTATGTTTAGTGCACGTATTATTACTATATTTACGTTATTAGAGTAAAATATTGTTACGTTTTTGCCTTGTCAATTAAGTTTCGTATCACTGGATTGTGAATAAAACAAAATCAATTCAATTTATCAGCAACGAATTTATTTATTTCATCACTTTATATAAATTATTTGCACAATTTCAATAAACACTTTCAATCTTCACACTATCGCTTACCAAGTACTATTATTTCAATTCGACTTCGTTCGCCTTTTTATATACACAAAACAAACTTCTAAAAAGTTTATAACTTTTCCAGTAAGAATAGTGTAGAAACATTTATAACAGTTTTACCATGGAAAATTCCGTTTCAGTACAGTAAAGAGTGATTTACATTCAACGACAATCGACGTCTGCAAAAAAATTGAAACACAATATAGGAAAAAGTACAAAGACAAAAAGAGAAAAAATATTCATCTGCTTAAAAAAGTTAATTGAAACCCGAGAAACAAACCTAAAAAACCTCGTCTGCTTTTTTTGCAGATGTCGAGTTTCATCTTTTTTCTGTAAAATCGTCGATGCGTGAATAAATAACTATAATAAGGTTACATAAATAAGAAAACCAATCATTTGCCTTGTTTTATGACATTTTTTGTTTAAATTTACTTTTTATGGGTAAAGAAAACGAATTTTTGATTTAATATCTGCATCTGCGAAATTTTTTGAATGTAAATTAGCCTTAAAACATTGAGCTATTTTTTTAACTTGTTCTATTAGAATTTAGGTGTCACCGTCAAAATATTGTTACTGTTACGTTTTTGCCTTGTCAATCAAGGTTCGTATCACTGGATTGTGAATAATACAAACTCAATTCAATTTATCACCAACGAATTTATTTATTTCACAAAATTTATTACAACACAGTTTATCAATAAAAATTCACAAAATCACTTTATATAAATTATTCTTAAATTTTTACTGTACACTTATAATTTTTATTTCAACCAAAACACTTTTTAATTCACTTTTTTAATTCCTTTTTAATCTGTACTCTACCGCTTACCAAATATTACTAATAATCTTACAAGTTTACTCTATCGCGTTCCAAATACTAATAATCCAATTCGATCTTGTTCGCCTTTTTATGTACACAAACTAAGCTTCTTGAAAGTTCATGACTTTTCCGGGTAGAATAGTGTAGAACAATTTTATCATGCAAAATTCCATTTTAGTACAGTTTAGCATTGAGCTATTAATTTTACTTATTCTATCACACGCTAGGTGTCACCGTCACAATATCTTTATTGGGAAGTTTTAAATACCAGTGGTTCTTAAACGTTTCAGAGTCACGATCGATAGTTTTCGCTAGTCAACAGTAATTGTTATGCCAAAGTAGCACCTTGTTTACTTTATTTGATGTTTTAGGAAGGGGGATCCCACTTTTCTTAACAAAAACTAACAAACCAAAAAATCAATTATGTTTTGGAACAACCTTAGTATTTGTCCACCATCGGAGGTCTTTTCTCGATGGGTGTTTTCTTTTATTCATTCTGGATATTCCGGATATTTCGAAATTGACGTAAATCGTTATTTTATTCATTCCATTCCTTCTATTCCTTTTTTAGTTCATTCTTTTATTTATCCGGAATATTCAGAATATATTCTTTTTATACTACATCGAAAGATGGAATAAAAAGAATATTTCATTTGATCGATTGTGCTGAACCCTACTTAATTATCCGTCCAGTCAATATTCAGGCTCTTAATGAATCTGATAATACTACAAGATACATACTATCCGGGCTCATTGTTCTCCCTCCTAGATGTTGCAGTCTTTGCTGGAAAATGGCTGGGCAATGGTACAGAACATGTTCCGCTGATTCCGCTTCCAGATCGCAGAAGCGGCATCCATCTGTCGTACTTAGGCCCGTCTTCTTAAGGTGATACCTTAAGGGGACATGACCTGTGAGGAACCCAGTAAGCAGCCTCAATTCAGGTTTCCCAAGTTCAAGACACTCCTTAATCCTGACAGACGAAGGTGATATAAATTTCTTCCCCTGTCGTAAACCTGGAATTCTACGCCAGTAGGAGGACTTTTCAACATCCTCCCAGCGTTTTACCGCTGCTCTAAGGTGTCCCTTAGTGACACCGCAGAAGGGTTCTGGTCCAATAAATGGAGAGGCAGAACCCTCATGGGCGAGGCCATCAGCTACCTCGTTTCCTTCGATTCCAGTAGGACCTGGCACCCACATAAGTTTAACCTTATTTGAGCCTGCCAGATGTTTAATAACCTTCAGACAATCCCATACCAGCCTTGACTCAACGGTACAAGACCTAAGAGCCTTTAAGGCCGATTGGCTGTCTAATACAATATAAATCTTTGCATCGTTTAGGCCTTTTGCTATGGCTATCCTAACGCAAAGTTCTATAGCATGTACTTCTGCTTGAAAAAGACTTCGAGAGGGTAGTGCCACTCCCGTGTATTTCTATCCCCGCCCCATCTTCCGTTTTTGATCCATATGTAAACCATACCACGGACCCTCCCTCAAAGGATGATCCACCTGCACTCCACACATCCCGGTCAGGTAACCTAACATAGAATGGTTTGTGGAAGTCCAGTTTAGCTAGCATACAGTCGGAAGGCATTCCTATGGTAGGGTCTGTCTGAAATTCCTTAAGGATTTCCAGATGACCCATCATATTGCCTGGTTTGATATTTCCTTCCGCTCTCATTTTCAGGGCCATAATTGCGGCATCCTTTTTAATATGCAGGTGCAACGGTGTCAGTCCTAGAAGTGGCTCCACCGCCGCGGTTGGACATGTTTTCATTGAGCCCGTAACAGCGATGCAGGCTACACGCTAAACCTTATTCAATAAGGTTTGCGTTGCCTTCTGCTCAGTTTTAGGCCACCATACAACCGATGCGTAGGTGACCATAGGTCTAATGATTGTAAGAAATGACCAGTAAATCATTTTTGGTTGTAGTCCCCAAGTACGCCCATAGAGTCTTTGACAGGCCCAGAAAGCCTTGGTGGCTCTATTTTGAACTTTCAACAAATGTTGGTTCCAGTTCAGTTTTTGATCTAGGATAACCCCTAGATATTTAACCTCGCTGGAAAAAGGCACATTAGTACCGTTTAACGAGGGAGCTGTAAGCGCAAGATTTTTCCTCCTCGTAAAAGGAACAATAACAGTTTTGTTTGGATTGACACTGAGTCCTTCCTGGTAACACCACTGCCATATTATATTGAGTGCATTTTGCATGCGATCAGAAATGACCTCATCAAACTTGCCTCTGATTATGATAGCCACATCATCCGCATAGTCCTGGACATCAAACCATGGCTACTCAGAAGGACCAGTAGTCCGGACAGCCCTTTACGGCCTTGATGTTTACTGAGTCGCCACCTTGTCTGGCAGTAATCTCACGATGTTCCAGCATGGAACGGATCCACCTAATTGTAGAAAGCGGAACCCTTTTTCCCATAGCGCCCTCTCTATAGATCCATAGGAGGTATTATCAAACGCCCCCTCAATGTCCACAAAGGCACAAAGGGCAATTTCTTTATATGTCACTGCTTTTTCAATCCTCGTGACTAGACCGCTAAGTGCCATCACCGTGGATTTACCAGTTTGATACGCAAACTGGTCCCGATGCAGCGGATTCTTTCCAAGGACCCCACTTCTTATTTGATAGTCCAGGATTTTTTCCATCGTTTTCAATAGAAACAATGTGAGGCTAATTGGGCGATACGCCCTGGCCTGGGTGTCTGGACGACCCCCTCTCCTTTGCTATAAAGACCACATTTACTTTCCTCCACAGTTTCGGAATATAGTTAAAAGCATAACTTGCCAGAAACATCTGGATCAAGCTGGGGAGTACTTCCTCAATACCTTTTTGAAGTAAAGCTGGAAAGATACCATCCCCTCCAGCGGATTTGAAAGGTTTGAAAGACCTAATAGCCCATCGCACCTTGCTGGGTGTGAAAATTTTCCCAGAGAGACTCCAGATCCTACTGTGAGGCGCATAGGCCACCTCACTTGAGGGATCATGCGAGTCCTCTTGGGCTCCTCACATAATTGGGATTCCCCCACAGAAATTCCTCCAGGTAGCCCTCTTGGATCTTCTTAGTTCGAGATTGTATTCCGTCAAGGCCATCTTATACTCGCCCCATTCACCGGTTCGTTTAGCCTTGCTGAATAATCTTCTCGATTTTTTCCTCAGTTTACCCAGCGTCCCGTTCCATCATCTTTGTGGACTCTCTTCGCTTAACCGGGCAGCTGTTCTCGTAAGCCAAGTGTATAGAATTATGCAGGTGGTTTGAACAGATCTACAAACCCTCTGGAGACTCTGTGTTCCCCACAACCGAGGGCATTTCTGATTCGAGTGAGACTCTATAAGGGTCCCAGTCGGTCAGTTTTAGAATTCTGATTTCCTGCCGCTGCATGGTCTCAGCCGCCAAATCGAATCTGATGTGCAAGTGATCCGATAATGAGGCCTCTTCAGACACATGCCAGTTTTTGACCAAGTCGCTGAAATGCGGACTAGCAAGCGTCAAATCTAGGACCTCTTGCCTAATCGCATTTATTAAAGTAGATTTCCTTTTCCCCTATTGACAATGTCTACATTATTTGAGATCAGAAATTCAAAAAGGTACTCCCCCCTGTTATTGATGTACACCGTGTGGTGCGCGTTTGCATCGCATCCTATCAGAAGGCCAGCCTATTGCGTTTGCAATGAGCTATGAGCCGCCTAACGTCAAGTGGAGGTATTAACTCTGAGTCTCCAGGAAAGTAGGCGGAGGCCATTATAGCCTCCTGTTTGCCTCTTTCACCCAGAACCTCCACCATTACTGCAACCAAGTCCCTGAATATGAACTCTGAAATGGGAATAAAATTAATTTGCGAACTGGCCAAAATAGCCGCTCTTGGGCTCTGAGTTCCGTTATGATAAATTAACTTATCCACTTGATTTGGTATACCTCTAATCTGGTTACCTATCACCCATGGCTCCTGGATTAGAGCCATGCCAATGTTTTGGCATATAAACCTACGACAAAGGACGTCCGAAGACGCCTTTGCATGATGCAGGTTTATCTGCAGGCAGGCGATGTATGCCTTCATTTTTTCGAAGGCTCCTTCTGAAGGCCCTGCTCAGCCTCCTTTTCAGCACCGCCACCACCCGCATGCTTTTTTATAGAGCCGATGGCTGACCAGTGTCCTCCATCGCAGTTCTGCTGGCCCCCGCTGCCCGAGAGCCCCCAAGCCTCACCGGTGGCTTTGGCGGGGGGCCCTTGTGAGGCCTTCCCCCGTGGAAGCCCTGACGCCTTCCTCTCTCTCGCCTTCTCCTCACCTGTCTCCTGGAGAGGGCGGCCACCCCAGTGGTCTTGGCTACAGGTGCCGCTACCGTAGCTTCCACAGGCTTGACCACTTGGGTTCCGCCGACAGAAGCCGGTTTAGCACCACCCTGACCACCCTTGGGATGCAATTGGACAGTCCCAAACTTATAGTTGACCTTAAAGCCAACCCGCTTAAGCTTCTCAACTGAAGAGTGGTCCATAGAGAAGGTACAAAAGGCCGAAGAGCCTTTCGCCTCTCTTCTGATCACTCTCCAGTTAATCGCCTGCATGCCCTCGTTTTGGCTTTTGATAGAACCAAAAAGCTTCTCCGTGGGCAATTCAGCACTATTTGGGAAGGTGCCGAATACAATCCTGGCTCGAGGCAGGTTTTCCGCCTCGGCCACGATCAGCTGTGCACCCTCACATGGCTTGATATTTCCTATGGCCTCCCTGAGCCACAGTGGCCCGGTCAGCACAGGTTAGTACCAGCCAACCAGGCCGAAGCTGACTGCCAAGGAACTTAGGTTTAAGCTCTTTGGCCTCTTGCTCTAGCACCTTATCTAGGATGCCCTCCTGGACAGCCTTAAGCTGCTCTCCAGTGAGGACAACCCCAGGAAAACCAGAGGGCAAGATCTCAACGATCTCTGACTCCGCAGCCTGCCTGAAGGTAAGTCCAGACCGGACCGCAGAACCCGAGACCGTCGGGACAGATCCTTCTCCCTGGCCTTTTTTTGTGCCGGTGGAGCACCCTCATCCGAGCGGATTCTCTTTGACGGTGGGGCCTCTGCGGGAGCACAAGACTTCCTTTGTGGCCGCATAGCCAGAAGCCTTGTCACAATCAAATATTGTGTCGCTCATTTAACGCCCATATATGTTAATATATAAATAAAAGATCGGACCAAGCTACTTTCAGCGTCAGAAATCGGGATAACGAGGTGGAAAACTATTTAAATGGCCGGTACATAAGTACAAGAATCTGTCTGGAAAATATTAGGATTTCCGATCGACGACCGGTATCCTACTTAACATATTTGTTGTTAAATTAGATTTGGTATCCTACTATCGTGCATTTGACCTTACACTTAGAAAACTATCAAAGGGTGTACTTCACGGCAGGAACGGCGCAACAAGTTGCTCAAAACCCAGGCAAAACCACACTTTTAACTTCCTTCGAGCACTACAACACGGACCAATTTGCAAAAGCTCTGTTGTACCACGCAGTCAAACATTATTATACGTGGGCCATACGCTTCTTTGAGAAGAACATGGTGTAATATATGGTCCAAACCTCAATCGAGGTTTTCTCGAAACTGACGATCATTCGGAAAATACTTTGAGAGAAGCTTCGATTTCACAATGTCCATTAAAGCTGAGGGAGTTGTTTGTAATTATTCTACTATTTTGTCAGCCATTCGAATTGTGGGACAACTGCAAAGAAGATTTTTGTGAATACAAACTTGGAGAAGGTCTGTTTCCTTCTCCAAATTTGAGCACTAGCTATGCTGAAATCGTTCTAAATGATACACTAGGTCGGATAGTCCACAGTCTGCAGCATCTTATAGATGCAGTATATTCTGGCCTCGAAAATATACTCAAAGGAAATTTTCATTGGCTGTGTTCAAGTGTAATATTATCGCCTAGGACCGACACTGTCAATGAAATCAACAATCTAATTATTCAAAATGTCCCCAACCAAATCAAAAACTATAAGTCGATTGACACAGTCACCAATATCAACAAGAATTATTAAATTCGCTTAATCCTTCTGGCTTGCCATCTCACGAACTACAATTAAAAGTCGGTACGCCTATCATATGCTTTTAAGAAATTTAAGCCCTTCTAACACGTCCAACGACACAAGGCTACTAATTAAAGACTTAAAAGGCAAATTACTTGTGGCGGCCGTCCCCACCGGCCCCACAGCCGGCCAACAGGCAAACATCCCGAGGATTCCAATGATTCCCACGGACTTGCAATTCCCGTGAAAACATCGTTTGCGATGACTATTAATAAGTCCCAGGGACAAATCTTATCTTTGGTTAGAATCGACCTACGAAAAGAGTGTCTTTCCCAAGGCCAACTATAAGTTGGTTTATCACGAGTTGGAACTCTAGAAAAACAGTTTTCCTACCAAAAAATAACACGACGTCAAACATTGTGTTGTGAGACAAGATCAACAATTGCACAAAAAATTACAAAAAAATATAAAAAATCACAGCTAGTTGTTTAAAATTTTCTTATACTTGTCGGTTTTTTGTTGTTTGTTACTCTTACTTCATAATAGAATCCGAAAAACGCTGAAATACCGTAATTTACGACAAAATTATAAAAACACTAAGGAAACCCAGCAATTGCTCCGATACTTACATTTATTTATTCGTATTTAGGGTCAACTTACCTGTAAAAGATCGCATCAGTTTTAAGGAACAACTATTTTGCAAAGCTTAGCTTATCATTAAAGAATATGATTTTAAAACAATATTTTTTTTATTATTATTTGTAGCTATTGTGACAATGTACATTTCCGACCACCAGGGACTAAGATAATTTATTACATGGTGAAAAGTTTTCTGTCACAGACGCATAGATGGTGTTATGAATTACCATTATTCAATTTCGAAAATAGAATCATGTGTTAGGTAGTTCACAAACAAACATTTCACAACCAACAAAATTGACGTATTCTGCATTTTGTGAAGAATGGATAAATTTCAAATTCGTGGTGCAATTCATTATCTTTATTTAAAAGTGAATTTAAAAGTGGTCCCACAAGTGTTTCGTAAATGTACGCAATGGAAGACCAAAAGAGGCGACAACGCCAGAAATGATTAAAAAAATTAATGATATTGGATTGAATTATCATCTTAAAGTAAAGTTAGCCAATCATTGTTGTTTACGTTTTGTAAGGAATGTATAGGAAATATCTCGGACGGAGGCCAGCAACCTTTCGAGCGTGACAAACAACTTTGCGGACGTGTTTCACACTTTATTTTTCCTACAATCATTTTAAAAAATATAATAAAAAGATAATTTTGTAGTAAAATTTACTATACTGACAATACGATTTTATTTTAGGACCGACATTTTGTTCAATCGAGTAGTCAAAGATTTTTTTTATTTTTCATAAAGAAAAACAAAAATTTGGTTTGATGTTTTATACAAACATTAGTCTTTCTTAAAAATTGCGTGCGGTTTCAAGTTTTGTCACACGTTTCTAAGAGAAACGTGTGACAAAGTAATTTGTTTATTAACTGTCAAAAAAACAGACACTTTGGGCTTTGAAAACAGAGAAAAAAAGCCTGCTTTTCACGGCGATTGTAGGAAAAAATTATTTTATTAGATAAGCGGAAATATAGAATCTGTTTATCTATACAATATGTACAAAAACACTTTATCAACAAATTGTTAGTAATGTCGTAACAAAAGCAATTCGTGAGAATTCCGCTTTATCGAGACATGGTCATCAGAAGTAGAGAAGTAATATTTTGTCAGATTCGCCGGCACTTGTTGCATAGTGTAGGATTCGTTAAAATTTTCTTTACGGATCATGATATTTTTGAAAATTTTCCATGACTCTCGGACAAACTTCAAGCGAATGTTCGCTCAGTGTTTAAATTGCGTTACATTTTTGGTTTAAAATGTCAATAAGTTATTCTATATTGGGTGTGGAGTATGAACCTTACAGACATTAATTGTTTAACTAAAAATTGAAATTTATATTTTATTTGTTGATAAAGAAACATACAAACGACTAAATTTCAGTTGGCAGTATACCATTACTCATACGCGGGAATCTTATTGAAGATTCCATATTTAGACTTTTGTGAGTGGTCACGGCAATCCCGGTGAACAAAGCAAATTGGCATCGCTGATTTGATCATTTTGAACTAAATGAAAAAGGGTGGCGATTCTATTAGACAAAGACATTATTTTGACTGTAAACGGCAGCATGTTTTCCTGCGGCTTCCTTCTTGCTTGCATCTGCTTTGGTTTACCACTTTTATAGTTTTTGTTTCCTATACTCCCCGCATAACCAAACTCAGCAACAGCATGAGCAATACTAAACTTAACATATCGAATAAACCATTTCAAAATTATTATTTTATTACGTATCAATGTATAAGTGTCATTTTCACATCTCGCTAAGATGTATCATATTTAACACTTAAATGGGGGTGGTTTGGCTTCTATTGGAGAGGGGGGGCGAAAGTTGAGTAGATTAATCTACCAGTTCCGTAACCTTCCAATAGGGTGCGCATCACGTGAGCGTGTAAGGGGTAACCTGTTCACAATTCGCAAGTGTACATGCTGCCTCCTCGTGGCAACCACTGGTACCTAAGGCCATTTGGCACAGGCTAAAGTAGGGCGCTAAAGGAGAAAACCTTGACAAGGTGGAACAGCATATGCTGATGGATGAATGGTTGATAGGGTAATCAGTCCAAAATATGCGGACGCTGGATACCAGGTACCCTCCAGTTTTATTTAGCCTTCCTGTAGTAAAGCTGGGTGATCTACAGGCGATTTGCAATTCCCAGCAACTCGTAAGATTAAAATCAAACGGAATACGGGGCAGCAGTAGGAATATATGGGAGTGGGATAACCCTCTCCAAGTCCTTGGGCTCCAATGCTACCGTCTTTCTAGTGGAACTACATGCTGTAGTAAACATCTAGGAGGGAGCGCAATAAGCCCAGATAGTATGTATCACGTACCGGGAGGCAGTATTTTCAGGTTCATTAAAAACCTCAATATTGACTGAACGGATAATTAAGCAGGGTCCAGCACAATACATCTTTTAGGTTGCAGTGCGAGGTGGCTGATCGCCCGCATGGCCCTCCAATAATTATAATAATAACACTTAAAGTATACGTCTAATTCTGTTTGATGTTACTTACACTATACATGCATAACTTTTTTGCCTTTTCATTTTAATCCGACGGAAATTGTAATTCGAATTATATAGTGGGCAAGTTCGGTGCAATTTCGTTCGTATACCGGATTTTCCGTTCCTTTTTTACGTGAAATTTTTGACTTTCCCCCGCTAAAGATGTTTTCACGTCAAAAAGCTACATAGGTAAGTAAAAGTAAGATAGATGCTGTGTTAATAACGCGAATAAGTAACCACTTCACAGCCATATTTGGACATGTTAAGGCGTAATAAGGAGGACTTTTTGCGTCGAATAATAACAGTTGATGAAACAAGGCTTCTTTACTTTATACTAGTATTGTGTCTCTTTTATGATGTGTAGATATTATTATCGATGGATTATCATAAATACGGTTCGATATTATTAGATTTCTTTATTATTATTACAGACTGATTTCGTACACAACCATCTTATTATACATGTGACATAACAATCCTGTCATAATATCTACTATCGCTATCTCATCTGTTGATGGGCAACCGTCAACTGATCGAAATATAAAACTAGTCGAAAATTGAATTCAATACGTAATAATTCTCCCCTACGTATTTAAACAGAATATGTTAACAAATTCAACTTACTTACTACTGGAAAACTATTAATTGTTTTATCTGAATTTAAATTTGAATTGAATTTGAAATTTTTAATTTGACTTTTAATTTTACTTTAATTGTGAATTTGAATTTAAATTTAATATTAATTCATTTATAATAATTCTCCCCTACGTAAAAAAAAAAATTCGCAATGCTTAAAATTATGTTAAAACTTTATAGTCGTACTGTAGATACTATATAGTCTCGCAGATACGTTGGCGGTCGCCTTACCCGTTCTTTGGCAAGGTATTTGGCAAACTACCGTAATCATTTCTTCAAAGGTTAAATATTGTTGTCCAATTATCCTATGCAAATGGTGTTTGATACATTTAACAGCTGATTCCCAAAGTCCGCCCATATGTGGTGCTCCTGGTGGTATATAATGCCATTGAGAACCCTCTTTTAAAAGCTCTTCTGACCATTTTCCCGATAGTTGTTTTATTGCATGTGTGAGTTCATTCCGCATAAGTTTTGAAGCTCCTATGAAATTGGAACCGCAGTCACTGTAAAGGTCCGAGCAAAACCCTCGGCGTGCTGTGAAACGTTTAAATGCTGCTATGAAACCTCCTGATGACAAATCGCATACTACTTCTATGTGAATAGCTTTTACTGCGAAGCAAATGAATACTGCCAGGTAACCTTTATAGCTTTTGCGATCTCGACCTGGTGAACACCGTAGTTGGAAAGGCCCAGCGTAATCTACTCCAGTATGAGTAAAAGGCCTTGTCGGAGTTACTCTCGCTATTGGAAGATCCCCCATCATTAAGGTTTGCGCGCGTTGTTTGTGGCAGATTATGCATTTATTGATGTAAGTTTTTATTGCTAATGGACCTTTAATAATCCAGTACCTTTGCCGAATAAAAGCTAGTGTGTAAGGTCATCTTATGTGCATAATCTATTAGGAGCCAAGTTAAGTGACTCTTATAAGGCAGTATTATTGGATGTTGAGAATTGAAAGCAATCCTGGCGTTAGACAGTCTGCCGCCTACTCGCAGTAACCCATTCTCATCTATTTTTGGATCAAGTGATCGAAGTTGAAATTCCATTTGAGGTTCTAGTTGGTTCTTTTCTATTTTAAATGCTAACTGTTGCGTTAGTTTCATTGATAACATTAGGCTATCATTAAGTTCCTTAGTTGTCATAGGTATCTCGGTAAAGACGTAGTTGTTCTTTTTGCAAATCTAAGGACATAAGCGATGTCTAAGGACGAGCAAATGTTTTGTTATCAGGCAGTTGTAACGCTGTTTTTGTTTTTCTTAGCAGTTTTGCTAAAAGCACTGCGGCGCACAACTCCAATCTGGGAATTGTTAATTTTGCCTTTAATGGTGCAACTTTGGTTTTTGCAATCACTATGGTCACCTTGCTATCATCGGCCTGCGTCACAGAAACCGTGCAGTTCACCTAGCTTATCTTTGTCGTGATCCATCTTTGTAGCCTAATTTCCTCTAGCATTTGTAATTGGTTGACATATGAAATCCACTTTGTTTCGATTTCATTTGGTAATTGTGTATCCCAGTCTAAGTCCCAGTCCCCTCCCAGTAATTGTGTATCCCAGTCATAACATTTTCCTCTTGGTAGCAGGTGCTTTAGTATTCAATGATTTGACTTTAAATTGGAATATGTCGTCTATAGGATTCCAGATGATGCCTAAAGCTTTAATTGTTTCGTCAATTTCTATCATATGGCTGCATGCGTCCCTATCTTCCTTTTGTATGGTTTTGAGTATTTCTTGGTTGTTGCTAGTCCATTTCCTTAGATTAAAACCGCCTTGCTTTTTCTAGCGTATTCGCACCTTATAATATGTCATCCACGTAAAAATCTTCAGTGAGCGCCTTTTTTGCTGCTGGGTATTGTTCACCGTCATCTTGTGCTAACTGATGAAGTACTCTAGTGGCCAAATATGTGGCTGCTGCTGATCCGTACGTCACCGTTTTCATCTTATAAGTGCTGATCTTACCTTTTTGGTCTCTCCATAGTATTAATTGGTAGATTTTATCTCTGCGGCGCATCCTCACCTATCTAAACATCTTCTCGATGTCGGCTTTAAACATGAATTTGTGTTTTCTCCATCTCAGTAAGATCTCTACTAGATCTTGTTGTATTGTTGGACCAGTATACATTATATCGTTGAGTGAGACCCCATTTCAAGTTTTTGCAGAAGCGTCAAAAACTACTCTTAACTTGGTTGTTGAACTGTCTTGTTTCATGACTGCATGGTGTGGCAAAAAATTATCTTTGTCCACATCATCCTGATTGTTTATTACTTCCATATGGCTTAGCAAAATGTATTCCTGAATGAAACTTGTATATTGATTCTTCATTGTTGAATTTTTGTTTAACTTCCTTTCGACTTGAAATAGTCGTGCTGCCGCTTTCTTCTTTGATTCGCCTAATATGAAGTTATCTTCCTTGAATGGTAATTCAACTTGGTACGTTCCATCTACCTGCCTCTCGCATGTATTATGAAAGTGCTGCTCACATTTTTCTTCATCAATAGTAAATTTGCGCTCTTGTCCAACTTCTTCAATTTCCCAAAACATTTTTAATTGGTTTTCTAGATCAACATAAGATACCATTGATTGTATTCTGTGTCTCTGGGTGATGTAGTTCTTGCACTTTCCGAAAATAATCCATCCTAATTCGGTCTTCTGTGCCATTGGTTGATCTGGGCCCTCTTTTATAATATTGTTCAATATGATTTTTGGGTAATAATCGGCCCCAAGTATAGAATATCTATTGAACCTGGTTTATTATAATTAGGATCTGCAAAGGCAATGTTGCTGAGATGTTGCCAGTTTTCCGTTTCCACCTCTTGATCTAGGTAGTAGTTTTGTCAGCTTTTGAAATACCAAGGCGTCGGGGCATAGCTCAAATTTGGAAGCTATAATTGGTTGGATTTTGAGGCTGACTATCTTTCGTACATCTCCAATGTCATGATTACCAACTCCCGCTATTTTCGCATGTATTTTATTACCTTTTAGCTTCAATCTTTGTGCTGCTTCTTCTGTTATAAAAGTTACCCGGGAGCCTGAATCTATCAAGACTCTTAATGTTGTTTGGTTTCCATCATGTTTGACTGCGCTGACTAAAGCTGTTGCTAATAAGACACTTTCGGTCTGACTGTTTATTTTTGCTTCGAGTTTAAAACATTTTATCTCTTGGCCATCTGATTTTTGTTGATGAGAGTTTGGCGAATGAAGAATGGTATGGTGTAGACCATTGCAAATTGAACATCTTATAGAACTTTTACATTGTTGTATTTGATGTATTGTAGCAAGGCATCTTCTACATACATTATGTAATAATATAATTTGACTCCTGTCGGACGATGACAGCTTTTTGAATCTTTCACAGGTCTCTATTGAATAATTTTTCTGACAATAGATGCAAATGCTTTGTACCGTTGTTGTGGCGAATATTTGTTTCACTGGTTGACTTTTAGGTGGTTGTGTATAATTCTTGTTACTGTACGATATTTCTAAAGTCTTGAATATTTGTTCAAGGAACTTCAGGAATTCGGTTGTTTCTTGATATTCACATGGGTTTTTAAGTGATCTTTCGTACAGTCGTCGCGTTTCATTGTCTAACTTTTTCAATAAAATGAAAATTAGAAATGAATTCCAGAACTCGACGTTTATTCCAAAGTTCTTAATCGCGTGTAGGCACTCGATAGTGGTGTCATGCATATTTCTAATTGCAGATGATGACTCAGTAGCAATGGTTTAATAATTCAGCAATGTATTTAGGTAAGCTGAGATGAGCAGTCTTTTGTTGTTGTATCGGTTGTTTAATATACTCCAAGCTTTTGCATAATTATCTGCCGTCGATTCTAGATGACAAATTAGTTTAGCCGCTGCTCCAGTTAAATGTGTTTTCAGATAATTGATTTTGTGGGTATTGGATAGCCGCTGATTTTGGGCTATCAGTTTGTTAAAGATTTCTGAGAAGCTACCCCATTTCATATAATCTCCATAGAATACGAGTATTTCTATAGGTTTCAACTTTATTTCCATCTCTGTATCACCCTTTGTTGTATTCTCTTCTATCGCAGTTGTCATTCTTATTGCCATCTTGGTGTACTCTCTTCTTAAGGTTTCATACTATTCCTTTGTAAAATACTCCAACTCGTCTTGGTCATCGTCTGATGCTTCGACACATATTTCTTCGTGTTTGTCAATGATCTGTTCCATTGCTCGTTTCATATATTGTAGAGAGAATTGGATTGCTTGTTTCCCTTGCTGCTTTATAGAATTTCCTTTGCATTGCCAATTTCTCTGTACATTTCTCGCATTTTGACGTCCTGTCTTCTAAGCATTTGCTTCAATGAGTTGTTGTTAGTTTGCTAGGATCCCTTTGAAGATGCATCTGAGACTTCGGTTGTCTGCGACTCAAGACTGGATTGTGGTGTTGGCGTAGATGGTGGACGGCTGTTGAGCCAACGTCGCATATCTTCGATACAATTTTTGTAAGTATTTGATATCACTGTTCTTGCGACGTTATATGCATGATATTTATCTAGTGGTGGATCACTTCTTTGAATTTGCTCATCTGCTTTTACGTATTCAACGTAAAGTGCTTTTAGCTGTTCGATTTTACCTTCCAAATATTTTTTGGTTTTTCGGCTCTCCCCATCTTTGTTGTAGTTTGTTTGTAGAGTGGTCATTTTTCCTCCAATTTGTTCTTGATGTTGAAAAAGTTCTTCCATTGCTTAGTTCTCGATAGAATCTGGTGGTTTTTCTGGATATTGATGCAATTCACTGGATTTTTATCTGCTGGTTGTTGTTTAGCTGTATCCACAGTTGAATGTATAAATGTATAATTGCGTGTAACACAACTATTTTTATTATATTTTTTTATATATAGTAAAAAGATTACCACTGGTGAGGTCTTTTTACTATTGGAGAACAAACAATTGGTTTTAGTTTTAAATTTATTCTGCCCTTAAATTTTATTTACTCGTCTTTTTATACAAAATTTTATTCATTCATATTACACTATTTTACAATAAAAAGAAACAATAAAAGATTAACGTTTAGTTAACATATTAAAACAGAATTGCTTTGGCCGGAAAAAAGGTGTTGTGTGACATTATACAAATATTATAAAGAAAACAAATTATTACGTAAATTTGTCATATGATTCTGTTGTACGGTTATTCCATGTTACCTAATGAATTGGTAACAATGGTAACATTCGATGATTGACTACCGTTACGCCCTTCTCCAGTTAAGATTGATTCAATCAATAACTTCTGATTTTTATTCATCGCGTCTATCAATTGTTGCAATTGTTCCGGATTCATTTTTGCACCAATCTGTTGTGTCTCTTTTATGATGTGTAGATATTATTATTGATTGATGATCATAAATACGGTTCGATATTATTACATTTCTTTATTATTATTACAGACTGATTTCGTACACGATCATCTTATTATACATGTGACATAACAATCCTGTCATAAGATCTACTATCCCTATCGCTATCTCATTAGTTGATGGGCAACCGTCAACTGATCGAAACATAAAACTAGTCGAAAATTGAATTCAATACATAATAACTAGATTCTGCACAGTGGATTTAATCTGTCCAAATCGGACCAAAAACGCAACACTTAGCTGGAAAGGACATATGAGTTTAGTAGAATCAAAACCGATTCATTTCCATTTTTTTCAAATTGACCTAGTGACAGTAGAATATTGTTGATAGATTATTATTATCGACTGTGCAATTGAAATAGGGTTATTTAGTTTAAGGAAACAAATACACGTTCGTTCTGATCAATTACACAATTGCAAGTGAACATAGTCACAGTATTTATTTAATATAGTGTTAGTGGTTAGTTTTAGTACATATATAGGGCGGTGCTAAAAATAAAAATATTTAGAACACCCTCACTCATTTAAATATTAAATTTAATTTGAATACATTTCATTTTTGAGTTAGTAAAAAAAAATTCATGTTTGTTTAATTTTCAATGCATCTCTATTAACCCCATTTTTACCGAACACAGTTTCGTCTTGGGACCACTAACAGCTTTGGTTAAAATATCCGCTGCATTTTCTTCCGTAGGCACGTACTCGAGTTGAATTGTACCATCTTCAATCTTCTCACGTAGATGATGGTAACGCACATCAATATGTTTTGTACGTTGATTATAGCCATCCGTCTCTGACAATTTAATTGCACTTTGATTGTCAACCCAAATTTTGATTGACTTGACTACCTTTTTATCAAGTTCTTGAACAAAATTTTGTAACCATATTGCTTCACGAATCGACCAGGATACATCAATATATTCCGCTTCTGTACTTGATAAAGCAACGGTATCTTGTCGTTTACTATTCCATGAGATAGCACCGTTGCTTAATTGGAAAACATATCCAGTGCATGAACGTTTTTTGTCGACGTCAGATGCCCAATCAGCATCACAATAACCAAATAATTCATCGTCGACATTTGATTTCTTGAACCTTAATTTATAGTCCAACGTTCCCTTTAAATAACGAAGAATTCGTTTTACTGCAACCCAGTGAGGCCGACCGAAATTAGTGTTGAATCGGCTCACATCATTCACTGCGAATGCAATGTCAGGCCTTCTACCCCCAGCAATAAACAATAAGCAGTCAACTAATGACTGATATGGTATCTCAGAAACATCTTGTTTTTCTTCAGCAGATACCGGACACATTGACACTGACAATTTTTGATTTGTGTCACTCGGAGTTGCACTTGGATTTGCATGTTTCATGCCAAAACGTTCGATCACCTCTGATATATAAGCTTTTTGATCAAGAGCAATGCCCCCATCAATATATGTGATATGCAGACCAATGCATGACGTCGCAACACCCAAGTCTTTCATTTTAAATGCATTACACAACGCCACTTTCAAACTCTTCAAAGTTTCTTGATTTTTCCAAAATATTAAAATATCGTCGACGTAGATCGTAATGATTAATGATAGATCACTTTTGAAAAATACACATGGGTCACTTGATGACTTCTTCAAACCGTATGATTTCAGCATTTGCGTTAGCTTAATGTTCCACACTCGTCCACTTTGTTTTAAACCATATATAGCCTTCTTTAAATGGCAAACCTTTTGTGAACCGTCTGTGAAACCCTCTGGCTGCACCATGTAAATGTCTTCGTTTAAATTACCCTGCAAGAATGCAGTCACAGCATCCATTTGTTCAATTTTAAGTCCATTTTTAACTGCCAACGCCACAATGAACCGAATTGACGAATATCGAACTACCGGTGAATACACTTCTTGATAATCAATCCCGTATATTTGAGAACAACCTTTGGCTACTAATCTGGCTTTGTAACGAACAGGATTACCGGATTCATCACGTTTGATTTTGTAGACCCACTTAGACTTTATTGGTTTACGTTTTGCCGGTAATTCAACCAACTGCCAGGTCTCATTTTCCACCAAGGAATTGATTTCTTCACTCATAGCCGCCTTCCACTTTGAATTTTCTTCATGTTTAATTGCATCATTATATGAAGACGGTTCTTCAACAGCAAGAAAACCATAGGCCTTATACATAACATACCCATCAAAATTTCGCGGCTTCGGTACTCGTTCGGATCGTCGTAATTTTTGAACTGCTTCAACATCGTCGTCTGGAACAAACGTTGTATCGTTAGCATCCTCATACGTAGTTTCAGTTTCATTTATTGTCAGATCAGCATCACTGAAATTTTCATCTTTTGACGAATCATCCCGACCTGAAGCTTTTGCTGGAGTACTCGTAACGGTTTTTTCGTCGTTGTTTGATAATGTTAAAACATTATCCCTCACTTCAGCTGATACCACTGATTCATCGACTGCAACTGGATCTTTCCATGAAACACTCTTCTCGAAACCATTTTCGTAAAGAAAAACAACATCACGACTGATTTGAATTTCTTTTGTCTCTGGATCAATGCAACGATAACCTTTAACGCCTTCTTGGAAACCAACAAAGACCATCTTCTTTGACTTCTTGTCCCACTTACGGCGTTTTTGTTTTGGTACGTGGACCATTACTTTACTTCCGAACAATTCTAGATGACCAATATCGACCCTCTTGCAAAACCAAACTTCTTCTGGTGTAACATTATCCAAAGTTGCATTGGCAGATCGATTTAAAATGTATGCGGCCATATTGACAGCTTCGGCCCAATATGATACGTCTAACTTTGCATCAAACAACATACATTTAGCTTTCTCGACTAACTTGCGGTTGGCTCGTTCCGCAATACCATTTTGTTCTGGAGTATATACAACGGATTTTTGATGTTTTATTCCGTGTTTCTTGAAATACTCTTCAAACGATTTATTTATGTATTCGGTGCCATTGTCTGACCGTAAAGCCTTCAGCTTTCTGCCTGTTTCGTTTTCAATCATCGCTTTGAATTCAACAAAACGATTAAACACTTCGGATTTTTCCTTCAAAAAATACACATAAATTTTTCTGGAGCGGTCATTAATAAATGTTAGGATATATTTAGCACCTCCGATCGAACGATTTTCCATGGGTCCATTAAGGTCAGAATGGATGAGATCCAATATATGATCGGAGCGCGTTGTGCTAATCGGAAATGGTCGACGCGTTTGCTTTCCTTCCTTGCAAACCTCGCAATTCTTTATTTCAATTTCATTTCGTTCGTTGAAAATTATACCGTTTACGAGACCGTTTTTCATTTTACACATGTCGGCGAAATTAATATGGCCTAATTTACGATGCCACATTAAACCACTCTTCGATTGAGCCATCGTCGCAAAACATTTCGAAAGTTGAACGTTTAACTTGTATACACCATTTATTTCGTTGGTTTCAGCGACCAATTGTTTCTTCTCGTTGTAAATATGACAGCCTGATTGATTAAACGTGACCGTATTCCCGTTTTTAACAATTTGCGCCACTGACAATAGGTTTGCAGTCAAGTCAGGGACACACAAAACTTCTTTAAAGTCAATTTCACGGTCACCAATTACTACCGGCACATTATCGACTCCTTTGACTGCAATTTTATTCGAACTTGCCGACGAAATCTGCTTAATTGGCGTTGACTTTAATTCTGCAAATAATGTTTCAAACGGTGACATATGTTGAGAAGCCCCGCTGTCAATAAACCATTCGTCCTCATGACAGTGTTTGGTGTAATACGCTGTATTAATATTCGTTTCAGCAGTTACAATAAATGCTGATTTTTCTGTAGCATTACCTTTTTTATTGTCTTTACCGTTCTTGTTAGGATTTTTACCGTTTTTCTTGGAACCGAATTTCTGTGGACACTTCTCTGCTTTATGACCACGTTTATTACACGAAAAACATTTTATGTTATTGTTCGTTTTTCCACCGTTTCCAAAAAATGCCGAACCACTACCGTTTGATTTTGCGTTATACTCCGAATCAAGTAATTTAGATTTAATTAGATCTGCCGTAATCTTAGCACCACTACTTTCGAGTCCCATAATCATTGGAGCAAATTCATTAGGCAAACCGGCCAATAAAATACTACCGAGCCATTCATCATCAACTGGAAACCCGATACCGTTTAATTTATTTGCAGTTTCAAACATTTGAGAAATATATTGATTCATGGAGTCACTACTTTCCAATCGAATCGTCACCAATTTCCTCAATAGTCCAATACGACGCGATAAGCCTCTGTCCTGAAACAATTCTTGTAATTTTGTCCATGTTTCAGCAGCTGTTGTTGATTTTTCTATGTGAACATATACTGATGGATCAACACTCAACTCAATTCTAGCCTTCGCCCGACGTAATTTAGATTCATCAGTTTCTGCACCAGTACCGGACACAATACACTTTTCATAATCATTTAATTTTAACAAGTTTCTGATTGTGTATTGCCACGTATGATAGTTTTCACTACCCTTAAGTTTTTCAATTCCATTCCACGCACTGTCATTCGACATTTTTAATTAATTTTCTTGTTTTAAATCGACACAGAAATTTAGAACGATAATTAACTTTGAGTTTCTTTATGTGTTTAAATCAATTTTTAACTATTGATTTCCAAAACGACACACGTTTTTTTTTGGTCCGAAACACAATTTCACAACTCGATTGAATGACTCAACACCAAAAAAGATGATGAAATATATAAAAACAAAACGAACGAACGTTCTCGAACAATGCGGTTGGACGTCAGTTGAGGAAAAAAAAAAAACACTTTATATATACCGAATATTCACTATTTTCTTTTTTTTTTTTTTTATTTGCTTTAATGTAAAACTTATTTTACTTTTAAACTTGCTTGAGCGTTCCTGGGCCCATAACCTGTTGATAGATTATTATTATCGACTGTGCAATTGAAATAGGGTTATTTAGTTTAAGGAAACAAATACACGTTCGTTCTGATCAATTACACAATAGCAAGAGAACATAGTCACAGTATTTATTTAATATAGTGTTAGTGGTTAGTTTTAGTACATATATAGGGCGGTGCTAAAAATAAAAATATTTAGAACAAATATTCTTTACCCTAAAATACGTCATTTTCTTATTACGAACTGTTCTAATCGCCATATTTCCTTCACAAAATTCAATTTAAAAGTAAGCGGTTGGTTCATAATCGAATCTTTTCCAATACTTTGCTGTATCAAAATGCAACATTTCCCGTACAAATGCTAGCTGGTAACAAAGCGTTACTTTTCCTATACTAATGTCCATACGAAAAGATTGGCTGCAACATACAGAAACATTTCCAAATAGCCGTTATTATCCACGTTTTGACATTTTTTTTGGCGGTAATTTTAGTTCTGAAGGTAAATTTTTTGTGAATAGTTCGTAGTGTATAGTCTTAAACATTTTTAAACAAATTAAATTAGATATCATTAATAAAATAATAGAAAGACAAATATGTATAATAAAGATAGTGTAAAATTTTAATAATTAATAAAGGCAATGGAAAAATTTAAAGTAACAGAGAATTTTATATATCCGCGAAAAAAGCAGCGCAAAGTATCTGAATGGAAATCTACAAAAGATAAATTAGCCAGGTAAGAACAATATAAATTTCTCAATTCAAATTGATGTAGTTCATTAATTTTATTGTTTTGTTAGATATAAAAAAAAAGGTTTGCCGAAAATACCCACATGCAACCACAAAAAGAGAGAGTGAGTTCCATAACAAATTGTATTTATGTGGCAATAAAATTTTGCAAGACGCTTTTATTTTGGGTCACATGAAAACAGGACTACCGGCTCGGATCGATCGTAGAGTCAACGGTATCCCCAAAAAATGCGTTACAACCTATTTCATCAAAACCAGAAGAGGAACTTTTATTCGGGTATGTCTACTATCTTTCAAGAATATTTTAAGCGCTTTGTAAATTCTGGAACAATGCCTTCAGAAAATCGTGGAGGTAACAGAAAAGCTGTAAACAACTTTATAAAAAATTTCAATGTACATGACGTTCATTATTTTACAATCAGACGTGGAACCGATCAGATGTGTTTTTGATTTCGGTGCAATCGTAATTTAATTTAATTTAATTTAATTATATTTATTAGTTTCTGTGTTTTTGTGTTTAACTCTAAATCTATAAATAATCAGTGTACTATAAGTAGTTTTATAGTTTTAGTGATAATGGATAAGAAGCTAGACTTTTGTTGTGTTGTTTTTGATAAATCAATTGATTTTAAGTGTTTTGGCATCAAAAGCAAAACTACCTTCGATTTAATTTGTCAACTAAAAAATCTTCATTATATTTGTGACGATTGTGATGATCTGCTTAAAGTCCAAATGGATTTATTTTCAAAGATGACAGATTCTTTCAATGTTATTAACACAAACATTCATAACTTTCAAAGTCATCTAATTTCCATGAGTTCAAAATTATCCAATATTAAAAATCGTCATAATAGCGGTACTTCCAAGTCTATAAATAAAACCAGTAATATTAAAGTTAATGACATCACGAATGTAAGTGTAACTGTTTCTCAATCTATTCATCAATTAACCAATAGCGGTGGGTGCAACGGTAGTCATATAAATATTAATAATAAAGTTAATGATAATGATGGTACCGTAGCTCAGATTCAGTCTGAACGGGCTACAAACTTACTACCGACGATGATGACAAATAATGATTGTATAAATCAAACTAAAACTAAAACCTCAAATATAAACATGTGCAAAAATGTTTCACCGGTAATTTCATCGAAACATTCGATGATTTATAATAATAATGTGGCTTTCCAAAACAAAAAGCTTAAACCTGATGTCATAATTCATACCGGTAGTAATATAACATCTATTGAAGCTATTCCACCACGTAAATTAATTTTTGTGTCGACACGGGCTTAAACCTACCATTACTGACAGTGAATTTACTGAGTTTGTGAAAAATAATCTTCAAATTTCGGATGCTACTGGTGTACGGATCAATAAAGATTCGCAGAATAGAGTAGGAGCGCCTTATATTTCGTATAAAATTAATGTGCCACTTGAATCCTTTGAGATTATTATGAATGCTGATTTATGGCCGGAACAAATACTTATCAAGGAATTCAACTTCAATCAAAATAGAAGAAATTTTCGGGGAGGTCACCGGCTTCCTCAACGAGTGCCTTAAGCACAAACATATCAACACCTAATAGTATTGATTTAAGAAACAATTTTACATATTTTCAAAATGTTCGCGGTATTGCCTCTAAATCCGCTGAGTTCCATCGCTTTGTCGTCGCTTCTATGTATCCCGTTTACGTGATTGTAGAGACCATTTTTAATCCGAATATAAATAGTTCTGAGTATTTTCCGACATACTATATTGTATACAGGTGTAACGGCTCGGTACTGTCTAGTGTCAAATCAAGTGGAGGAGGTGTATTAATGGCAGTTCATTCATCTATTGTAAGTGTGGCAGTTGATAGTGATCCAACAATTGAAGTTTTATGCATCAAGTTAAATATATTTAAGAAAAATATTTTCACTATTGGCCTTTACATTCCACCGAGGTCTTCATCTGAAGACATATACAAACTGTTTGTATAATATAATTTATAAACTCAACTTAGTTGACAACGTGCTGATAGTTGGCGATTGTAACTTGCCAAAGGTTGAATGGCTGGTAGATGACGACGTAAACTGCATCATTCCGTACAATGTTAAGTCGGAGGCTGAATCAATATGTATTGATTCCATTTTGTCATTTGGTCTCGTTCAGATAAATAACGTTTCTAAACAGTAATGGTAAAATTCTGGACTTGTTTTTTGCTAACTCTGCCAATCTATTTATGATAAATTTGGTACCAGTTCCGTATATCATCAACGATGTCAACCACAAATCGATGGAAATCAATTTAAACGTATCAGAGTTTATGGTGTCTAATTTTAATACTAATACTTGTAATTCTATTAAATCTTATGATTTTAGGCGTGCTGATAATGATGGTCTGATTTCTTATTTCAAATCAGTAGAGTGGGATTCGTGATTTTCGTTGGTGGATATTGACCGCGACGTGCAAATTTTATATGACATTTTATTCATTGGCTTCGATAGGTTTGTACCGGTTTCTAATAAAAAAGTTAAACGTTATAATCCTCCGTGGTTTAACAACGATCTAATAAACCTACGTAATCGTAAGAAAAAATTATATCGAAGATGGAAGTTATCTAATTTTATCGAAAGATTTTGACGATTTGCAAAATTGTTTATAAAAATTTTATTATTAAGGCTCAAAATAATATGACTTATTTCGACTATGACGAATTTCGTTGACTCCAAAAGGAAAACTCTTGGATTTCCATCAACTTTGTGGTTCAATGGATGTTACTAGTAATAATTCTGGGGATACTGCTGACTTATTTGCCTCATTTTTTTTAAAATATATATAGTCGGACTGATATTGATAATGACAAATATGTTAGTGCAGAAGGTAGTTGTACCAACTCTTGTTTGTACACACCTCACATATCTCCAAAGGATATCGTTAAATCCCTCCATTTGTTTGAGGATGGATGTGGCCCAGATGGTATTCCTTCATACTTTCTTAAAAATTTTAGTAATGAAATGGCTCTGCCTTTGTCAATTTTATTTAATAATTCACTTTTAAAAGCTGTTTTTCCGGTTGCCTGGAAATTGTCTCATATTGTACCGATATTTAAATCTGGTAATAGGAGTGATGTTTCTAACTATGTTATTATATGTTTTTTGGGCTAAAGTCGTTTATTGTAGATGAGCAACATGGTTTTTTCCGTGGGCGTTCTAGTGTGTCAAATTTAGTGGAGTTTACGAAACATGCCACGGAGGTGATTGAGAGTAATGCTCAACTGGATGTCATTTACACCGACCTCAGTAAGGCGTTTGACTCAATCAATCACTTTATTGTTTTGCAAAAATTAAAATCCTTCGGAATTAATGATAATTTAATCAAATGGCTTGAGTCGTACCTCACTGGGCGGGTACAGTCTGTAGCAATTAACAACAGTTTTTCTAAACCAATTTTTGTTTATTCTGGAGTACCTCAGGGCTCACATCTTGGTCCGCTTATTTTCATATTATTTGTAAATGATATCACAAAAGCATAAAATTTTCCCGATTTCTAATATATGCTGACAACCTAAAAATATTTTTTCCTATTCGTAGTCTATCTGATGCAGTTAAATTACATATAGATATAGACGGGGTAAGCTCAATAATTTATAACATTTGAATGTAGCTAAGTGCAAAATGGTGACGTTTACACGTTCATCTTCGCATTTTATTTATAATTACAACATTGCAAATAACACTTTGAATCGTGTTAACGAAATAAGGGATCTTGGAATTATATTCACTTATACATTACCATTTAATCGTCATTTCGACATGATTTGTACCAAAGCCAATTCTATGTTGGGATTTTTAAAACGTAGTATGAAAGAGTTTAATAATCCTAAAGTTTTTGTTTGCATGTATCAATCTCTTGTACGCTCACAGCTCGAATATGCATCATGCTTATGGCCTCCACGTTATAATGATCACATAAGCAGAATTGAATCAATATAAAAATCTTTTCTCATTTTTTATGCATATAAAACTGGGGAGTTTGACCGTCGATTACCTTGGTAGGAAAATGTTAGGAATCTACCTTCATATGTAAATAGATGTAAATCTTTGAAAATTGAGCCACTTGAAATTCGTCGTCAGCATGCTGGAGCTATTTTTATTTCCGATTTACTTAACGGTAATATTTTACTTGTTAATGAACCTAAAATTGTATGGTCCTATTAAAAACCTACGTACTCGCACACTCTTGAAAATTGATTTTCACCGAACGAATTATGGAAGCGACGAGCCTTTGAATTCTATGTCGAAACTTTATAATGAACTTTGCATATTTTGCGACTTTAATATGACGAAAGTGGAAATCAGACAATCATTGAACAAAAATTATTTCAGTTGAATAATTTATTTGTGCTTTTAATAATTTAATTTATTGAGAAAATTGTATTTTTTGTTATTATTAGTCAAAATTGTACTGGAGTTTATGGTTCCGAATAAATTTTTCTTTTTTAAAATAAAATAAAAATTATTGTCGGTCGGTTAAGGAGATTTGTCGATCAACCGGATGTGGCAAATATTTAATAACATTCACGACGATGTACGGGTTACAAAGGGGTTCTTACAAAATATCTTAAGAGCCAATTTTAATATAAGTTTCAAAACGCCATCAACGGATCAGTGCTCCATGTGTTTAATGTACATATATTGAAAAAATTAAAGCTTGTGCAAATTCCGAAAAAATTAACTTAATGACTGCTAAGCGGATTCATAGCTTACGAGTAAAGGCTTTCTACAGTTTGGCTAAGGAAGAGCCGGATGAAATGGAAACATTTTCGGAAAAACGAACCAAACCAAAAATTACGATAATTTACCCCAAGAATATGAAGAAATTTACTCAGAATACGGCACAACAAATTTAAATGACTGGAAAAGGCAATCATCCAGATTTTACAAACCAACCGGCCAATGGCATTTGAAATATAATAAGTCTAAGCGCTTTATACTAACCAAATCTGTTAGAGGTATACCATATTCGTTCGCGGGCGGGGAAGTTAATTATAAATCGGATTTATCTAGAGGATGTTCAAAAAAAGGCTGCAGAATTCCAATGGTTTTACCGGATCACCTTTCTGATGGTAGGGATATTAACTCGACGAAATTAAAAGATGTGGATAATTTGTTAAAAAAGCATTTTGGTGATGATTGGAAATGTCGAGATGAGCTTAATTTTTTTAAAAACATTTTGGCTACTAATTCACCCGGCAATAATAATAATGTAGTTGAAGAAGAAATATGTGATACCTTCTTTATAGATTTAGATTTACACGTCTGAGCTGATAGTCTATAATAACGGACGGTGTTATTAATAATAGGAATTTTATTAGATATTTTATTGAATTATCTAATTTTTTGTTTTATTTTATTTTATTGAATTATTTTATTATTAAGTAGTATTAAGTATGATTTATTTGATCTAAGATTTTTTATTTTATGTAATACAAATAAACTGTGATTTTGGAATTTTAGTTAATTTAATAAAGACTGAACCTAACAAACCATGTTTTTGTAGTTTCATTAAGTGTCTCGTTAAATCCATACAAATTGCAACAAAACGTGACATTTCCCGTTTATGATGTATCGAAAGGAGATATTTCCATAAAGTTGCAACAAAATGTAACATATCCAAACTTTAATTCCGATTTTCTCCTAATTAAACTTAACTTTCTATGAATTTCGTTTTAAAAAAACAACTAAATGTATCTTTTAATATTTTAAATCAATTAAAGTGATCAAAAAAATAAGCTAACCATTTTGTAAAACGTATTTTGTCTTTAACGCAAAATTATGAAAAATGGAAATGAATCGGTTTTGATTCTACTAAACTCATATTCACTACTTTTTGCGACAAAATTCCCTCAATTACATTTCGAAATGCTTTCCCTTTTTTGATTTGATTTGTATGCTCCTTCGGTTGCTGAGTTTCGGCTGTTTTTCTTACTAAAATTCATCTTTTATCTTAAAAAAAAAAAAAAAAAAAATCTGTCATAGACGAAAGGTTACGCAATATTGAGTGTCCGTCTTGAAAGGCCCACTCAGAAACTCAGAAACACAATGATGAACTGATGCAAAAACTTGAAATTATACCTATATACCAATTTATTCAAATATGAACTCTCTAATACATAATTATATACATACATAAACCCCAATATATTATAAATTATCCCCTGTGAAATAAAAGTACATACATACATACATACATTACATATACATAAAATTTTTTAGATACAACAAAAAAAAAAAGTCACATGCACTTGTACAAATTAATTATATAAGTACATATAACGCTTAATTATTTAATTTTTGTTTCACATAATTAATTATATCTCGGACCAAGTTTTTTTTTTTTTTTTTTTAAATAATTATTTTTGCGTGCAACACATACAAATTATTTTACATATTATAATTATATCAATAAACATAAAGATTATTTATAATATACAAATATAAATTAAATCAAAAATAAAACATAATTGTTAATTATTTCGTTTTAGGACACCAAAAATATAAAAAAAAACATTAACATTTAACATAAAAAATAATTAACAAATATTTCAATATTAAATTAAACAGACTGACAAATAAAATCGTGCAATTACCATATAGGTACATACATATAAAATAATATTTTTGTTTTTGTTTTGTTTGTAAATTTATAATACAATATATTAATATTTTATTTTGTTTTTTAAGTTATATAAATAATTATACAATAATTAAATAATTAATTTTAGTTTATCATATAAAATTTATTTAATTAAGTGTTTATTTTAAAATGGCTTACTAGTACCTAGCCTCGCCATTTTATGTATTTTCAACATGGCGGCCATTTTATAATTCACTCTAATTTTGGTTTTTGTGGTGAATTTGCACGTTCTACATATTTTTATTTATAAAAATATAAAATTAAATTTTCTATTTTTAATTATAATTTCTAAAAAATATATTTTAATTTTTTTTATTTTATTATTAAAATTTGGTTTAAGTCTTAGTTAACGTGTTTCCTTTTACATATACGTATATTAAATGTATTTATATATATAAAAAAAAAAAAAAAAAAATAACAGGAACAGGATACACAGGACAAAACCGCAAATCAATACGGTTTCGATGCATCTTTCGGTTTTTTTAACTGTACTTTTAAACGTTTGGTACCAATTTGAAATCCGTGCATTGCTTTTATAGCCGCCTGAGCCGATTCCGGATTATCAAACGATACGAAACCAAAACATTTTGATAGATTTGTTTGCTTATCGATAAATACTTTGGCCGAGATAACATTACCGAATGGTAAAAATGTTGATGCCAAATCACTGTCGGAAAATTCCTGTGGCAAATGATAAATGAATAGATTACAACCGTCTGGCCCGGAGAACAATATCATCTGTGCTATTTCTTGTTTAGTTCGGGTTGTTGAGACGTTCCGTTTTAAACTATTATCCATTTGTTTGCCCAGGTGGCTGGACATTGTATTTTGATGGGTGGTTAAATGATGGGCACTTGTTAAATGGGCAGTATTTAATTGTGCCGGTGCACTAAACTGTTGAAATGTTGATGTCGGAAAATATTGATTTGTAAGACCGGTTGGATCTGACCCTGGAAAAAAAAAAAATAGAATGAAAATAGAACATAAATATTTATTAAATAATATATAATAAGTTAAGAAATAAGTTTTTAATTTAAATAAAAGATTGCTTAATGGCATAATACCATATTGTTATTTCGAAAAATGAGCTTTCTGATAAGATATTTTGAGCTAACAATGTATTAAAGGACCGTTATGCCGTACAATCTTGCAGAATAAAGGTTTTCTTAAAAAAAAAAAAAACATCGAAGACCTTGCCAAACTCAAAAAGTCAAACAAATTTGAAAATTTAGAAAATTTTTTAATTTTGGAAGACCACCTAAAAATTTTGGTAGTCACGAATATTGGAATTTAAAAAATGTAGGCCTTTGAAATATTACCTTAGAGGTTTAGAATGTCAGAAATTAACAAATATAATTTATGAATGATGGTTTTGGCGTCTACTGGGGAGGGGGAGGGGAGGATCAAAGTTGAGTAGAGTAATCTACCAGCTCCGTAACCTTTCGGTGGGGTGCGCATCACGCGAGCTCTTCTGGTCATGTTTTAGGCAGCTGGCGTGATTGGTACGATTGTGCAAGGGGTAATCAGGTCACAATTCGCCAGTTTACGTAGTGCCCCCTCGTGGCAACCACCGGTAACTGAGGCCGTTTGGTACATTTGACCATTTGGCACACGCTAAAGTACGGCGCTAAAGGAGAAATATATGATAAAAAACCATAATATAAGGTGGAACAGCATATGCCGATGGATGAATGGCTGATAGGTTAATCAGTCCTAAGTATGTGGACTTTAGATACCAGGCGCCCTCCACTTTTATTTAGCCTTCCTGTGGTAAAGCTGAGTGTCCCAGCGATAGTTCAGTAGTGATTTTCGAGGAACTCGGCCCTCCTTTCGCTGTGGGCGCTGTGGGGCTCTCGATGAGTGGTTCATTGGATGGCGAGATTCGTTCGGTGCTTGAGAAATTAGTACTCAACTCCGACATGAACACCTCAGGAGATGAGGATTCGGCCTCCACAAGTGGGGGTATCTTTTCTGTGAAAGCAGGGGGAGTATGGACGTCGGCTGGCATTCATCTTTTATCTTAAAAAAAAAATGAAAACCTAACGGCGGGAAACCTGCCTTGAGCCAGGATTGTGTTTGACACCTTCCCAAACAGTGCTGAATTGCCCACGGGTAAGCTTTTTCTATTTATCAAAAGCCAAAACAAGGGCATGCAGGCGATTAACTGGAGAGTGATCAGGAGAGAGGCGAAAGGCTCTTCAGCCTTTTGTACCTTCTCTATGGACCAATCTTCAGTTGAGAAGCTCAAGCAGGTTGGTTTTAAAGTCAAATATAAGTTTGGGATTGTCCAATTGCATCCCAAGGGTGGTCAGGGTGGTGCCAAACCGGTTTCTGGGGGCGGGACCCAAGTTGTGAAGCCTGTGGAGGCTACGGTGGCGGCATCTGTAGCCAAGACCACTGGGGTGGCGCCCCTCTCCAGGAGGCAGGTGAGGAGAAGACGGGGGTCGGGCAAAAAAACTTAAGGGTGGTGGCGGTGTGGAAAAGGAGGCTGCGCAGGGCCTTCTGAAGAGACGTTCGGAAAAATGAAGCCATACATCGCCTGCCTGCAGATAAACCTGCATCATGCAAAGGCGTCTTCGGACGTCCTTTGTCATAGGTTTATCTGCCTTAACATTGGCATGGCCCTAATCCAGGAGCCATGGGTGACAGGTAACCAAACTAGAGGTATACCAAATCAAGTGGGTAAGTTGATTTATCATAACGGAACTGAGAGTCCAAGAGCTACTATTTTGGCCTCATCGCTCATTGCAAACGCACTGGGCTGGTCTACCTGATAGGATGCGATGCACGGGGTAGCACTATAAGAGGGGTGAGTACCTTTTTGAATTTCTGATCTTAAATAATCTAGATATTGTCAATAGCGAAAGGAAACCTACTTTTATAATGCGATTAGGCAAGAGGTCCTAGAATTGACACTTGCTGGCATGTGTCTGAAGAGGCCTCATTATCGGATCATTTGCACATCAATTCGATTTGGCGGCCGAGAGCATGCAGCGGCAAAAATTAGAATTCTAAAACTGAAACTGACTCGAATCAGAAATGCCCTCGGTTGTGGGGAACATAGAGTCTCCAGAGGGTTTGGAGTTCTGTTCAAACCAGCCGCATAGTTCTATAAGCTTGGCTTACCAGAACAGCTGCCCGGTTAAGCGAAGAGAGGCCACAAAGATGGTCCCTTGGTGGAACCGGATGCTGGGTAAACTGAGGAAAAAGTCGAGAAGATTATTCAACAAGGCTAACGCACCCATGCCCAAAAGGGCTACCTGGAGGAATTTCTGTGAAGGAATCAATGAATTGCCCTCTGCAGCTCGTCTCCAGAAAGTCCTTTCCAGGGATCATTCAAATGAACTTCTCCAGAAGCAAGATGGGAGGTTCACTGAAAACCAGAAGTAAACCTTAGAGGTACTATTACATACCCACTTTTCGGATTCAGTAGTGGTAGGAGCCCAAGAGGACCCGTATGATCCTTCAAGTGAGGTGGCCTATGTGCCTCATAGTAGAATCTGGAGTCTTTCAAAGAAAATTTTCACACCCAGCAAGGTGCGATGGGCTATTAGGTCTTTCAAACCTTTCTTATCCGCTGGAGGGAATGGTATCTTTTCAGCTTTACTTCCAAAAGGTATTGAGGAAATACTCCCCAGCTTGATCCAGATGTTTCGGGCAAGTTATGCTTGTATCTATATCCCGAAACTGTGGAGGAAAGTTAATGTGGTGTTTATACCAAAGGGGAGGGGTCGTCCAGACATCCAGGCCGAGCTATATCGGCCAATTAGCCTCACATCGTTTCTATTGAAGGCGATGGAAAAAATCCTGGACTATATCAAATAAGAAGTGAGGTCCTTGGAAAAAATCCGCTGCATCGGGACCAGTTTGCCTTTCAAAGGACTAGTCACGAGGATTGAAAAAACGGTGACGTAATACCTCAATATAATACCTCCTATAGATCGATAGAGAGGGCAGCAATGGAAAAAGGGGGTTCCGCTTTCTACAATTAGGTGGATCCGCTCCATGCTGGAACATCGTGGGATTACAGCCAGACTAGGTGGCGAGTCAGTAACCATCAGGGCCGTACAGGGCTGTTCCCGAAGCGTACTGTCTCCTCTTTTATGGTCATTGATTATTGACAGACTACTGGTCCTTCTGAGTAGTCAGGGGTTTGATGTCCAGGACTATGCGGATGATGTGGCTACATAATCAGAGGCAAGTTAGATGAGGTCATTTCTGATCGCATGCAAAATGCATTAATATAATACGGCAGTGGTGTTACCAGGATGGACTCAGTGTCAATCCAAACAAAACTGTCATTGCTCCTTTTACGAGGAGGAAAAAGCTCGCGTTTACAGCGAGGTTAAATATCTAGGGGTTATCCTAGATTAAAAACTAAACTGGAAGCACGATTTATTGAAAGTTCAAGATAGAGCCACCAAGGCTTTCTGGGCCTGTCAAAGACTCTATGGTCGTACTTAGGGTCTCTCGAATTCCTTGGGTACCAATGCTACCATTTTCCAAGCAGAATTATATGCTATAGAACTTTGCGCTAGGATAGTCATAGCAAAAGGCCTAAACGATGCAAAGATTTATATTGTATCAGACAGCCAATCGGCCTTAATTATTTTGTTAGAAAATGTTTGTTATTTTAGGAGCTAACACAAGCGCCTTTAAAAAAAAATTTAAAATTTATAAATTTTACAAATAACTAAGTTTAGAATAAATTTATTGTGCAAGTTGTAATAATTTGAATGTCTGGAATTTATAAAATCTAAGATTACAGAATATTTGAGAGATTAAGATTTGACGAAGAAAGGAATTCAGATTCTTTCTTGAGTTTTAGTCACAGTATTCGATCTTGGAAAAAGTAAGCAAGGAGGATCAACATTTTTATTACACCTCCAAAATCATTAACGGGCGCCTAAAATGCATCGAAAAATTGGGAGATATAAATCGTACATTATACAATACCTAAAATACAATAAATTTGTACAATTTTTACAAGTATGAACTTCCAACGGCATGTTAATATGCATGTAAAATATGTAATTTTCAGTTACATGCAACTTTTTGTAAAAACATTAAAATTATATAAAGTTATTATAAACTATAAATTAAACAAAAATATTTAATAAATTATTATAATTATTATTATTATGCATGTTATATGTAAAATATGAGTAAATTATATTTGCAATAAGAATGATAAATTGCGGGAACTATAATATGCATATAACTAACTATTACAAGAGGTAATTAAAATAAAATAAATGTTTTACCATGTATGACTCGAACATATTTGCATTTCGTCTAACAATTTACACCACAATTAATAAATAATAAGTTTTTTTTTTTGTATAACTAGAAATTACTATTAGGTCCTATTTAAATTTAAAATGAAAAACTGAAAATAATTTATTTAAATTTTTTGTTTTAGAAAAACGAAAAAACTTTGTAAATTTTTCTTGTCTATCGAACGAAATGAATTTGAATAATTGAAATAATTTGTCTCTGCTGTAAACTGTAATCCCTTAATCGGTCTAATGTCGAGAAATTAATTTTCTGAAAGTCTGACTTCGTTTCGTCTATTCATATACACATAAATAATCCACATGAGATATATTACGAAGCCTTTTAAAGCTCATAAATCTTAACCAAAAAACACATATCCTTTGAAACATCAACCCAAATTCAAACGAACAAACAACCAAACAAAATACCCTTCCCACACTACCACATTAAGAAAAAAAAAAACTTAAGTTAACCATTTTAATCGATTTTGTGGTTTTTTAATAAACTTAATGCTATAAAAGTATAAAGAACATATTAAATTACTTAAGTATTGAAAACCAATAACTTAATACGCAACCAATCAATCTTATTATTTATAAACATACACATACACAAAACACACGAACACACATAAAGTAAAAAAAAAAAAAAAAATTTGGTAACAGGAAAATGGATGAATTTTCATTTTTTTTTTCTTTTCGTCTATGTCTTCGACGGAATTTTCCAAATCAATAAGACGTATTAAATTACGAAATATTTAATATTTAAACACGTTTTCGAAAATAAATTAATAAAGCTAATGGATGGTTTTATTGGGAATATTAAGAACAATTTTTAAAGATTTTCTAATAATCAATCATAGCAGATTTTATTTTGTTTGTGCCTTGGTTTCATACGGATGTGCGAGTGTATATAATTTATAAAGATAAAAAATGATCTGAGAAGTAAATTTATCTTATCTTAATATTATTATGTGGATAGGTGGATAGATTGATTATAGACAGAAGTTTTTTCTTCATCAAAAGAATGATATTTGGGACAACAGAGAGAAAGCAGTTAGGTGTTTTGAGTGCACCACCTTGTTTAAAATTTTATTAATCGTTACCACTTTACTTTTTATCTAAGCATTTTGCTACAAAGGATTGAAAAATTACATTGTCCTCGAATCAGAAATTAATTTTTTTCAACATTGAAGGTGACGGTCTTTTGCGATTTCGAGTAAGTGACGAATGATAAATTTGTGAAGAATTTGAAAGAGATTCAATAATTTTATCAGACAGGTTTTTGTCGATGAAAATTTTTTTGTCGCCGATGGTAAAATTTGTACGTATACAATAATGATTACTGAAATATGTAGAATATATTTAATTATGAATGTGAATTTCTTCCTAAACTTTCCTAAAATCACAAAAACAAAAAATTGTGAGAATGTATGAGTAAAACTACGCATTAACGAATAAATTATAAATTACTCATTAAGTAAAGGACATTAAAACTTTTGTATTGATCCGTCTAAATATTATCATGTAATATTTTTTCAATATTCCATTATTAATTTCTGTATGATAATTTATGTTGATAAAATTACTACTGATCAAAACCATACGTCGAATTTCCGAATGTTTTCCGATACTTAGAAAAACCGGCCAAAAATACTAAGTATATTTTTGAGTAACTGTGAATGTAAGCTAACAGAAAACCATCATCATTTGAAAAGTTATAGAGACTAAAGTAGCATATACATTATCATTTGAAATGACGAACAATTACAAAATTTTTTGATATACTTCATTTACATGATACTTCATCATTTAAACCGACACACTATCATTTAAAATGTCATTTACGAAAAAATGATCATTTAAAATGACAACGTACTCGTACATGCTACTTAAGGGTGTTTAGTATAACAAAATCATATTACGGTTTCCGTATATGTTGTAACGACGTGCGAATGGTCTTACGGCATTCCATGGTATAAACGAGGTAAACGTTTTCAAATTTTCCGTTAATTTTGAAATCGGGAAATTTAATGTTTTAAGGTAGGTTAGCAATCCCTGAAATTGATAATTGAGGAAAAAATAAACCAATAAATAGGGCATGAGGCCACTAATTGGTCTCTTTTGATGAGTGTGAGTTGAGTGGTTTATTTTATAGTTCTGTGATTCAGTGCATTCCCTTCTAATCGTGCGGTGTATTCAAGATCAGCGATAAGTTTCTGGAACCTCCACGACCATACACCCTGAGCTCTAGCCGGCTAGAAAACCACCGCCCAGAGACCGCTACGCTGATATTCTGTTAACTAACGTTGAAAAATCGACGTTCGTTACAGTGGCGCCCAAATGTTCACGCTGTTCGGAAAACTATTCGAGGGGTCATTTGGTACCTGGGAGCCAAGGGCCGCCGACAATACTAACACCCAGAACTTCTCGAGAAGATGCAGCCAGCAACACAGATCCGGAATTTGCTTCGAAGAATTTATCGCTCCACGAGAGATCCAAACCGTAGAGCCATTTCGCTCTGTCCAGTCCACTAAACTAGATATTCCCATTTCTAACCATTATAACATAGCCACCAATCTAAGCCCAACCATAGCCTCTGATTCTGCTAATTCGTCTACAAAATTTCACTTAACCACCAATGTTAAATCTGATATCCGCAAGGCCAGAGGTTCTTTTAATTTTCGTAGTATTTCACAGAAAACTAGATCGAAGGATTACTGGAAAACAAGAAAATTCAGAAGATCCAGTATTCTCTCGTCAATCATTACGGCAGAGACGGGAGATATGAGACCTTATGTAGAGGTCACTATTAATAATCAACCATACAAGGGTCTCCTTGATAGTGGAGCTAATATAAGTGTTTTGGGGTGCGGATCTGAGAAATTGTTATCCGATCCAACGGTTACATTTCATAACTTTCCGACTCATTTTAGCACCGCAAGTGGACAACGTGTTTGCGGATATATTCATGCGCTGGTTAGCTTTAATTCTCAAACTCACTCTATGTTGTTATACATTGTACCCTCATTGGAACAACCGCTTTATTTAGGGATAGATTTCTGGAATCAATTCAGGATCATTCCTAAACTGTCTTCCTTGAATTTCACTTCCGAAAATTCAGAGACCACAAATTCGGAAAAATTCCACATTTTGTCAATAGAAGAGCAGGAAAAATTGGATACCATTATAGACAAATTCCCTGCCAGTTCCAAACTAGGACTTGGTAAGAACACCTTGTTAACGCATGTCATTGATATCGGAGATGCCAAACCGGTGAAGCAACGGTTTTCACGGTGTCACCAGCAAGGCAGAAGCTAATGTATGACGAACTGGATAGGATGCTGGCTTTAGATGTGATTGTGGAAAGCCAAAGCTCTTGGTGCTCCTCAATAGCTCTAGTAACTAAAGCGAATGGTAAAGCACGTTTATGCTTGGATGCAAGAGAAGTGAATAAGGTGACCATCAAGGATGCGTACCCGCTGCCTTTGATCAATGGATTGTTGGGTCGTTTGGATCAAACAAGATACATTTCGACAATTGACCTCAAAGACGCCTTTTGGCAAATCCCACTCGACCCACAATCCAGAGACAAGACGGCGTTTACAATTCCAGGACGGCCCTTATATCACTTTAAAGTCATGCCATTCGGGCTGTGCAATGCCCCTCAAACTTTATGTCGGCTCATGCATCGCGTCATTCCTTATCAACTCCACGACCAAATCTTTGTTTATTTGGACGATCTGTTGATCACATCGACCAATTTGCAAGAGCATTTCGTGCTTTTGGAGGAAGTTGCGCGTTTATTAACGGAGGCCGGTTTAACCATAAACGTGTCTAAAAGTCAGTTTGTTTTACAGGAAGTAAATTATTTGGGCTATATCGTGGGTCATGGATGCATCCGCACAAATCCAGATAAATGCAAGGCAATAATGGAATTTCCACCTCCGAAAACAACAAAACAAATCCGGCGTTTTCTGGGAATGTGCGGATGGTATCGCCGATTCATCAAAAATTTTGCCTCCTTAGCTGCCCCCTTAACTGATTTAACTGGAAAATCCGCTAAAGCTAAATGGTCGGTCGCGGCAAAAGAAGCTTTTAACTCTCTCAAGCAAGCTTTGTCTTCGGCACCTATATTGGCTAACCCAAATTATAGTAGACCATTCTACATCCAATGCGACGCCAGTACCGCAGGCGTAAGCAGCGTCTTATTTCAAACCGATTTGGAAGGCGAAGAACATCCCATCGAATATTTTTCACATAAGTTGAACGCTGCTCAGAGGAACTACTCGGTAACTGAGCTCGAGTGCTACGCCGCGGTACTGAGCGTCCAAAAATTTCGCCCATACATCGAGGGATATCCTTTTACAATATATACGGACCATGCCAGCCTACGTTGGCTGATGAGTCAAAAAGATTTGTCCGGACGCCTGGCAAGATGGAGCCTAAAACTGCAGGCATTCGATTTTCAGATCGGTTATAGGAAGGGATCTGTTAATATAGTACCTGATGCCCTATCTCGTGCTTTTTGCGACGAGGTAACTCCTAATGTTGAGGGTATCGTTACGTCAAGCGTTGGTTTCTCCATGGGGAATCAAGTGCCGTTGTCTACGCCAGTAGACCCCAATCGAGAAAATTTAATTTCTGCATTTAGTCAAAGTGAGCCGTGTGATGTACCTATCCTGCACATCGACCTTAAGTCGTCTTCGTTTTTAGATGAAGAGTACGTCAACCAAATCAATCAAGTTAGACAATTGAAGGACTGTAACCACAATTTCACAATTTGCGAGGATAAAATATTAATCGCTCCTGCCTATGGATCTCGTTACGTGGATACTGATCTACCTGAATGGAAACTGGTCGTCCCGGCTTCATTGACACATGATTTAATTACGCAGGCACATATTGCTCCCACATCTGCCCATATGGGTATTACAAAAACGATCGAACGACTGCAAAGACAATTTTATTGGCCAGGACTGTCAGCTCAGTTGAAACAGTTTATCTTAAATTGTACTAAATGTAAGATGAACAAGTCCGTAAATTTTTCAACGAGACCAGTTATGGGTGCGCAAACTGAGTCCACGCGGCCTTTCCAAAAATTATATGTGGATTTTTTGGGACCGTATCCGCGCTCAAAGCGAGGTAATTAATATATTTTAATTGTCCTAGATCACTTCTCTAAATTTGTTCTCCTAAAGCCGTTGCGAGATGCTTCGGCATTGTGTTCATTTCTTGAAAATGACGTTTTCTTGATTTTTTCAGTACCCAGGAGTTAATTTCAAAATATAAAATCTCGCATATTCGCACACCAGTCTACTCTCCGCAAAGTAATGCTTCGGAACGTGTTAATCGGACATTACTTTCCGCACTTCGTTCCTACATCGAGTACGAAGAACACAACGAATGGGATATACATCTGCACGAAATAGGGGCAGCACTCCGAAACGTAATACATGATTCTACCCAATATTCGCCACATTATCTCGTTTTCGGTCAACATATGTCCCTTAATGGGTTAGATTATGGACTACGAAAGTTGTTGTTGGGAACCGACGCAAACGAAATTCAAGTTGAGGCCAAACCAGATCGACTAAACATTGTCAGGGAGAAGATCATCCATCATTTAAAGGTCGCTCACGACAAAGTTTCAAGGCGATATAATCTTCGCAGTCGAAAAAGAAATTTTAATGTAGGACAACCGGTTTTTGTAAGATCGTTTGTACATAGCGACGCCTCACATAAATTTTCTGCCAATCTTGGGGCCGAACTCCTACCAGCTATTATAGAGGCCAAAATTGGCAACGTCGCATATAGGGTCCGAAGTTTAGAGGGAAAATTATTGGGGACCTTTCATTGTAAAGATATCCGTTCGTAATATCAATACTTATTTTTAAATTTTATTTGTGGGATGGAAATTCGTATATTCCGTGTTTTGTTAGGTTGTAGTGCCCGGCTTTGAGACTTTATCTCGGGTGCGGGTCGTCCCCACGTTTGTAACGACGTGCGAATGGTCTTACGGCGTTCCATGGTATAAACGAGGTAAACGTTTTCAAATTTTCCGTTAATTTTGAAATCGGGAAATTTAATGTTTTAAGGTAGGTTAGCAATCCCTGAAATTGATAATTGAGGAAAAAATAAACCAATAAATAGGGCATGAGGCCACTAATTGGTGTCTTTTGATGAGTGTGAGCTGAGTGGTTTATTTTATAGTTCTGTGATTCAGTGCCCCTTCTAATTGTGCGGTGTATTCAAGATCAGCGATAAGTTTCTGGAACCTCCACGACCATACACCCTGAGCTCTAGCCGGCTAGAAAACCACCGCCCAGAGACCGCTACGCTGATATTCTGTTAACTATAACGTTGAAAAATCGACGTTCGTTACAATGTCTTAAATAAATTTCCTAAGCATTTTCCGCAACTTAGAAAAACCGGCCAAAAATACTAAGTATATTTTTGAGTAACTGTGGACGTAAATTAACGAAAAACATCATCATTTGAAAAGTTATAGAGACTAAGGGTGTTTAGTATAACAAAATCATATTACGGCTTCCGTATATGTCTTACGTAAATTTCCCAAGCATTTCCCGTAACTTAAAAAAACCGGCGAAAAATACTAAGTAAATTTTTGAGTATATGGAGAAACCTCATTTGTATGTTTGAAGAGTAACACATTGGTATAACTCTTGCCCCTTTGGCTAAAATTACGGGAGGGGGGAATCATATTTCTACTTTTTTTCAGTAGATATGTTATTGGCCTCTTTATTTTTCTGATTTACCAAATCGAAAATATTGGTATTGCCATGAACAATTAATATATTTGTCTATAAAAAAGCCGAAATAATCAATTGATTTACAGACAGACAAATTAAATTCTTAAGAAAAAATATGTCCGCAAGGTGGCCACCTCTAGCATTGATGTAAATTTCGGTTCATTTTTAGCATTTTTTATGGAGTGGCGGCAGTATTTCGGTCGAAATGTTGGCAACTTGACCCACAAAAAGTGTGGTGGTGTCAAATTGCACTATCTAAGTGGCCATAATATCGCCGAACGTTGATATGACACTTCCACGAAACATTTGTTGCAACATGGTCGTTGTTTGGCCAAACGTGTAGCATGTGCCCGTTGCGGTCCTGCTTAAATTAAAGGCCTGCTTCAATACCAAGTTCGCCCACTTCTTGTACCAAAAAATTCGCGTAGCATCACGTTGTCTCTCTAGCGCTTATCATTGACAGTAACAGCCTTCCCTTCGTTAAATACAAAAAGTATTGTCTAATGATTCGTTTCGAGCAAATCTCGCACCAGAATTACTTTTTTGTCGAATTGAGCTTTCTCGTGAATAATTCGAGGATTTTCGGATACTAGGAAAGACTGTTTTGCTTATTTTGCACTACAATTGAACAATAATACGGTTCATCGCTCATGATAATCTTCAACCAAAAGTTTGGTTCAATTTAATTGACGAGGGTAATTGGCATTAAATTGTATGTTAATATAATTTTGTTCAAAGTTCGACGCAAAGGTGTGCGATTACATACGAATTGCGGTGCACGTTTTCTTGTTGATGTTCCCGCGTTTTCATTGACATCGTCACACACAATATCAATATTCTCGCTTGATAAACGTCTCGTTTTCTTATAGGCGTCTTTAGACAACGAAATTTTGATCGAAATGCTCTTGGAAACTGTAATATGATTTTGTTATACTAAACATCCTTAGTTTCTAGAACTTTTCAAATGAGCGAACGGATTTTAAACATTTACCTTACTTCGTAAAGTGGGGCAATTTGTACCCTGCCGAGCGAGTTCATCTACCCTTTCTTTTTCGCAACGCTGAAGTGCCTTGCCATTTACGTTAAGTGAATGTTAAACTGATCTGCCGTCTCGTTAAGAGATGAGAGACTGCTGTGGGTTACCTTCGACGTAAGAAAATAAGGTCATAGATTGTCCGTAAAAATGCGGATATCCCTTACAGATACTACATTATATCTCAGCCAATCCTCGGCCTCAATTATCGCAATTAATTCAGCCTGAAAAATGCTGCAACAATCGGGTAGACGCAACGGGAGGTTCACATTTAGTTTCTCAAAGAAAACACCCCAACCAACCCTACCATCCATTTTCAAACCATCTGTGAAGAAGTTTAAAACTTTAAGGTACAACATCTCTTCACTAAGTTAGTCCTCTCTGGAGGGAATATTTTTTTTTTTTATTTAAAATAAATTTTATTTATTTATTTTATGTAATTACAATCTAGTCTCCTGAACTAATGAGCAATTTGTTTTTGACTTAATTTACTAACTTAAATTAATCTATGTCTTCTTCCCATTGGCGTTCCATAGTGTTTGGTAAATTGAAGTAAACCACATCTTTGTAGTGGATTTTAGATCAGCACAATGCTGTTTAAACTGACAATCACATCAGCTCAAAAGGATTGTTCTTTTAAGTCTGCGTACTAAATTCGTGATACTTAGGAGCTAAGTTGCCTCAATGTTCACATGTTGGCGGAGCCTTTCTTCGTGTCTCCGTGGTTTTTCCTGGATTTCGTTTAAGATGAGGTTCATGTTAAGGTCCCTAGGAGGGAATATCAGTACGAAACCTTTCCTCAAAAGATGGTAATGGAAACAAGTAATCGGTGGTACCAAGGATATCTCTGTTACAAAATAAAGATGAGTGTCCTGTATTACTACAGGTCCACATAGAAATGAATTTGATCCTTAATGCCTGAGTGGATGTACTACTGAGTGCAGGTTGGAAAGGGTGGAAGTTCTCTAAGTTTTCATCAGCAACTATTGGTTAGCCTTACTATTTAAGGCTGGCCACCAAACAACAATCCCATATAAAAGTATGGGCTTATCATTGAAGCAAGAGCCAGTATAAGATATGGGGTTCAAGACCAAAGGTGTATAGCGCTATAAGCTTTCTTTACCACAACATCAGGTATTTCGCTTGATTTTTATTTATTATTCAAATGATGATGTTCTCATTTTAGGAAAGTTTTGGTTTGGGCTCATTTTAGGCCATATTCATTTTATAAACTATGTAATTCGATTTGCGTTTTCTTCTTTATATAATGCTGATTATCGGTTAATTCGAATTAAGTATATTATAATCACGAACACATGCAAAGCTATTAAAAGTTAGGAAAAACTTCACACATTTGCGCAAAGACGTGAAGTTTTTCCTAAACAATCCTTTTTTTTTTTTTTTTTTTTTTTTAGGATAGTTTAGGATAAACTTCACGCAAATATTTAATTACGTTTACAAAAAATTAGTTCTTAAGAAAAGTGATATACCAAATTTTTGTGTGTACTGGGATATATATGTGTATGCATACTATATAAACGTTTATTTTTAAGATTTTAGATTTTAACCCGTTTGATTCGATACACCCGATGTTTCACGTTATATCTCTCAGTTTATTTTTATAGAATCTGAATAATTTGTATAATTGGGCAACTGCAAATTCAAAATCAACGGAAAATCTACTCTAGGAAATTTAAAAAGCCTTAAAATATTCTAATTATTGAATCGAACGTAAGATTCGTCAATGTTAAATTGTCATTAAGTGGACGCAAATTCCTGAAATAATACTCGTTTGACACGTAAAATGAAAGGTAAGGGCAAACATATTTTTGGCTGATTAATTGTATTTGTGCTTTATTCTGTGGTATTACCATCTTTATCTTCTGAAATGCTTTCTGAAAAATTGGAAGAATATCGGGATTTTTTAACAACCCAATCAGTTGAATGTATTCCGATAACGACGTTATCGGCATCCTTTTAAAAACATCGAGCTCCTAAATTTTATTTCAGAAAAATTAACTACGAACCATAAGCTCCAGTACAATTTTAAACAATAACAAAAATACAATTAATTGTGTTGTACATACGCTTAAGTACATAACATTAAAATAGCACAAAAACAATTTAGTTACTAAAATAAAGTCACAAAAACTACTCAGTTCGTTATAACATTTAGACATTGAATTCAAAGGTTCGTCACTTCCACAATTCTGTGGTCACACGGCATAACCGCTTAAGTCAAATTTGATAATTTTTCGAGAGCCTAGAAAAAGTTGAATATTAAATTCATTTTCGTTTATGCCGACTAAAGCTACTACGGCTTGCGACCACAGCCTTTGGCCACAAGGTATATTATCACTTAAGCCAAAATTTAGTGAAGTTATAAGAGAGCTAGGAAACGTTACACACTGAAAATTATTTTTGTCTTAAGTCGACTTAGCCGATTATGCCGTGTGACCACAGAATTGGTTCTATGAGAATCTATTTTCAAGAGTGTGCGAGTTGGAAGATTTTTACATTACATATCATTTCTATGTGTTGACGACGAATTTCAAGAGGAAAGGCAAAACTTTCAAGGAATTACATCTTTCAACATATATGGAGGTAGATATCTAATATTTTCCCACCACGGTAATTGGTTGTCAAACCCACCAAATTAGGAAAGATTTTTCTACCGGCACAATCCTAATTATGTGATCCCTGTAACGGGAACACCATACGCATGATGCATATTCGAGCTGTATCAAAAAATTGATACAGGCAAACAAAAATTCTGGGATCACTAAACTCTTTCATGGTACGATTTAGGCATTTTAACATAGATTTGGCTTTAGAACAGATCAAGTCAAGATAGACGATTAAATGATAAGGTACAAATGTAACTCTAAGGTTCTTTATTTCATTTACACGTCAAATTATTATTATATATTATTCGCAATATAACAAATTATTCTTACACCAAACATTAACCGCATCTAATTCCTTCACCAAACATTAACCGCATCTATTTCCTTTAATTTAATTCCTTTGTAACTTCTCTGCATCAGTTAGATTTCGAACGGGAAAATTTTATACTTTTCGTCATATCATTAAAAACCAATATGAAAATAAGCGAACCGAGATGCGAGCCGTGAGGTATCCCAGAATGCACATAAATTGTATCAGACAAACTATTGTTAATTTTTACACATTGCATCCGCCCAGTAAGATATGACTCAAGCCATTTGATCAAATTATCATTAACACCAAGTAATTTTAATTTTTCCAGAAGCCAAACGCCTTACCGAAGTCGGTTTAAATAACATTAAGTTGAGCATTGCCTTCAATCACCTCTGTTGCACGTTTCATAAATTCTACTAAGTTTGATACAGAAAAACCTAATTGGAAAAAACCTTGCTGTTTATCTACATATAATCACAAACAATAGACACAAACTCGAGAACTTTAAGAAAATTTGAAGAAATACCGTCTATGGGCCACATCCATCCTTAAAAAGATGAAGGGATTTAATGATATCATCTGGAGAGGGATAAACAAGCGTGTTGGTACAATTGTCTTCATCTTCAACTATATCAGTACGTTTATAAACATTTTCAGTTATATCATTGAACGACATTGTTGACGGAAAGAAAAACAAATTTTTCTTTTGGAGTCAACGAAATTCCAGAATGATTTTGGATTTATATTATTTATCCATATTATTTTGAATCTTAGCACTAAAATTCTTGTATGCAACAATCAAACTATTTCAGTAAATCTAAAAATGATAGTCTATCATCAGCACTCTTGGAGAACTTCCACGAAAAGCCCGAATCCCAGTCAACCGATTCGAAATAAGACATCAGACTATCATTGTGCTGATAATACATATACCTAAAATCAAAAAATTTCATTGAATTACAATTGTTGATATTAGAATTAGACTACAAAAACAGTGATGTGTTTAAATTGGTTTCCATTGATTTATGGTTGACATCGGGTCTATGCGGAATGATATACAATTTACATCTTCATCAACTATAGCGATTTAACGTTCGGTAAGTTGAAATCACCAAGTATCAGCACGATTTCATCCAAATTGAGTTTATGTCGCATAAACTTCAGATGTATAAGCCGCAATAATGTAAGACAAATTCTGAATATATTCACCTTAACACATTTAAGCTCTATTGTTGGATCACTGTTAACAGCTACACTTACAATAGACAAATGAATAACGATCAGCATACCTCCCCACTTGTTTTGACACTTGTTAGTGGCGATCGATCACACCTGTACACAATGTAATCTGCCGGGAAATACTCAGAACAATATTATATCAGGACTTAAATTGGTTTCCACAATTACGTATACTGAACAGTTTTACGCATTGATCAAGAATTTGAATAAGAAATTCCAAAGTATCGGGTTGCGTAATTTAGATCGAATTTGGTGTCCACTACAAATAAGCGAACAACACAAGGAAAAATATGATTATGATTATTGAATTTACGCATAGTTGAGGTTGGTTTATGGAATAGGTTTTGTTACCCTGGTTCTATTTACATTCGCTCTCTAATCCAACCAAATCAAAGTTTTATGGTTATTTGGCTGATTACGTTGGTTTTGATATAGAGCTCAGATGTAAATACAAAGGGTAAAAACTACCCTCGGTGACCAACCTTCAAAGACATTTTATAAGACATTGTATGTATTGACAGAAGAACAGAGAATATACTGCGTGTACGCACTAGCACAGTACTGCCGTGCTAAGAAAAAAAGTGACAAACACCAAAAGTCCATATTTGGATTCTGCAAACAAATAACTCTTTTTGTGCTGTTTAAAAAAGCCGAATATCCTTCTTCAAATGCTAAAAAGTCACGTTATTTAATAGTTAAGTTTCATATTAAGGACATATGGTAAACAAAAATAGAAAAATTGAAATTACGCAAAACTTCAAAAAGGCAAATGTGACTTTTTTTTCTTAGCACGGCATAATAAGTGTATATCAGTATAAATAACTCTATTAAGATTTTGTCAACTATTTTTTATTGATGCTTTGTATGTCTCTATATGTATCATTTTTGGTATAACATTAGTCGATTTCTAAAAACAATGTCTGAAATTACCGATCAAATATTGAATGGTATAAGTATAGCAAATACAGCTTTTAGTACTTTTGTAAACCTAGCACATTAAATAGTTATTTTTCCTTTGCTTTACTTCTTGATCAAATTCAAACATTTAAATTTCAAAGTAGGCAATTAGGCATAACACGAAAAATAATGAATTCTTCTTTTTGCTTTGTTTACACCGATTCAAATTTATCATTTCATTTTATCACTGAACCGGAATCGCACCTCTGGGTAGAAAACACAATTCGAGTACGATTTGACACAAAAAGACTCAAAAAACACGTTTTTCTTTGTCTATTTTAACCATTTATTCAACCTATTGACCTATTGACGAATGGAAAAGTTTAAAAAGCGCCTTAAGCGGACAAAATTAAAATATATGGTAGGCTGTAACAAAAATTTGCTATATGAAGTTATATGGAAATAGTATCTATTTCAATTATATTTTCATTTGTGAAAATTGTAATGATTGGAACATAGTAAAACATAACCTCAATTTAAATAAAACTGTTACTTAGATTTTAATAAAAAATACGTTGTTCTGTTAATAATAATTAATAATAATAAGTAATAAAATATTAAACAACAAAATAATAAAAATATTTTAATGATTTAACAATTGCGCGTCGTATTACAAACATAAACAAAATTTTTTTTGTTTTTAACCCTAGTCGAACCAACATATTTTTGTTACGTCTGTAAACTTAAATTCTAATCAAATAATTTACGAAAATTTTTGCAGAGAATGAGTAGATGTCAAGTAAGTTGTATGGAAGTGTTTCAAAATAAAATACATACAAGTTTATAACTATATTAACATTATTTTGAAAATTAATGCATTTATCAAACGAGCCAAAAAGGCACACCTTGATTGGATAAGGGTTAAAAAATGACGTTTCACACAACCAAAATTGGTATAGAGCCATCTATTACAATTTTTTAAACTAAAATCCCTCTTTCGTTAATTATATGCGTAACTACAATACTTCTAACAACTACACCATCACTTGAGCATGAGTAGTTGCGAGTAGATACAAGTACTTGTGAGTAGTTTGCTAACGCCAATGGAACCCGCTTATTGTGTGAATATGCAGCTTAATAGTGCTGTGAATTGCAAATTTGCAATTGTATCATTTAAATCTAAATTAATTATATTAAACACATAAGTACATACATACAAGCTACGGAAAAGTAATTGATTGAATATTTTTTAGATACATCTGTTTTAGATATCTTTTTCTATCGTCATGGCTTCTTCAAGCAAAAAAACTATCATCAATGATTGAAAATGGCGATAAAGCTTTGTGTGTTTTGTGCTCCGCAACAATAGATTGTAGAACATCATCTGTAAAGTGACGTTACAGCACAAACCGTAAATCACTCTTGGATAAAGGATAATACAAAAGAAGAGAATAAAGAACTTATTGCAAGAGCAATGAAAAATCAAAATATCCTCTCAAATTTACTGATGAAATATGTAAATATGTTGGAAAATCAAAAATTACTGCAGCCAGTTTTGTTGTTTCTAATGTTATTGCCAGACATGGAAAACCATTTTGCGATGGCGAATATATAAAAGAAGCATGATTACAAAGTGAGTCTTTTCTATTTGAAGATTTCGAAAATAAGGACAAAATTATTCAAACAAAATAATGATTTACCTACTGTAGCTCGCAACACAGTTAAAGAAAGAATTCTAAAACTTACTGAAAATGTAAGTAATAAACAAAAATGTCACATACAACACAGCAATTTCGTATCGCAAAGTACCGACACCACCAGATCTGCACGCAAGGCTGGGCAAATTACATTACACTGAGTAATTAAAATGCTTTTACTAATTACACCAAACTCAGTAATTAAAATACAAATTACAATTACTTTCCGTTTATAAATTGATAAATTTAATTTGACAAAATTTGGTTAGTGAAAAAACGTATTAGTAAAACAACGATCATTAACATTAGGTTTTATACTGATAGCTCTGAAATCAAATCCTAATTAGCCTTGTAAAAATGTAAACAAATTAAAATTATTTAGAATTTAAGTAATTAAAATACAAGATACTGTTACTTGGAAAGCGAGTAATTAAAATACAAGTTACAAATTGTAATTTGTATTTTCATTACGTAATTCAAATACATGTAATTCGTTACTGCCCAGCCTCGCTACACGCCTCGCAATTTTCATCCGATATTTTACAGCAGATGAAATTAACTAAGAACTAATCGGCTTGGCATCAATCTGTGCATCCATCAAAGTAATTATAGCATTTTCTAAATTAGATTTATCTGTAACTACTGATGGCGTTCCCAGTATGACTGGCAAAGAAGTCGGATTTATCAATTATTTTTATTTAAAAAAAGAATGTTACATCCTGTATTAGAGTTCCATTGCATTATACATCAACAAGCTTTATCTGCTAAGTCCGGCTACAAATCGTTAGGAGAAATTTTAAGTACTGTAGGAAAAATAGTGAACTTAATATCTACATAAACTTTAAGCAAAATAAAATTTAAAACTTTATTAGATGAAATAGATTTGGTGTACACGGGGCTACTTATATATACTTTTATATATATATATATATATAAAAATGTTCGTTGGCTAAGTCGTGGGAAAGTTGTGCATCGATTTGTTGAGTGTTTGGAAGAAATTCGTTTATTTTTACAAAACGAGAATAAAATTAGTCAGTACCACGAGATATTTGATGACGGGTGGATTTCCAAAGTAATGTTTTTTGTAGATTTTTCTGTGCATTTGAATGAATTTGAAGCAAAACTGAAGATATTTCACCGAGATCTAAAGTCGTACAACTTTAAATATTTTCCTTATCTAAAAAAAAAAAACACCAATTACAAAATTAACGAAAACCTTTAGACTGTTAAAATTACTACTGTGTTTACGGATGTTAAAGATGTGGCTATTCAAGAATTTTCCAGCCTAAACGAAGCAAAGTCGGTTCACGTAAACTTCACAAACCAAAAAGTTAACTGGATTCCAGTGAAACTTAATTCAAGGCCGGTTCCAAATGCAAATACAGCCAAATACCTCGGCATGACTCTCGATTGCAAGCTTAGATGGAAAGAGCATGTTAAAAAGAAAAAAGAAGAATTGAACATTAAATATAGGAAAATGTATTGGCTAATAGGTAGAAACTCTGAGCTTACAATACATAACAAATTGCTATTATACCAGCAAATACTTAAACCAGTATGGACCTACGGTATTCAACTTTGGGGTTGTACCAAGAAGACAAATGTACAAATGATTCAATGTTTTCAAAACAAAGTGCTGCGTGGCATTGTAAACGCACCATGGTACATTAGAAATGATAACCTCCATAGGGACTTAAACATGGAATATGTAAGTGAAGAAATACAAAATCATGCGAAGAAACACATTCAGCGGATATCTCGGTACCAAAATGCAGACATACGAAGTTTGTTGGATACCACCAATGCAGTAAGAAGACTTCAAAGGCAGAAACCTTTGGAATTGGGTAGTTGTATTTAATTCGGATAGAGAAAAATAATTACTATGTAAATTCAAACGGGAGTAACCATTGGGCTACTGCCCGTCAAATGTGAATCTTCATTTAAGAAAGATAAATTACTAAATGATTTGTAAATCAGTTGTAATATTAAATAAAGGAAAAAAAAAAAAAAAAAAAAAAGAATTTTCCACAAGATTTAAGGAATTTCGGGAACTTAAAGAAACTGTAAAATGTATTACAAATCCAGACAGTTTATTGATAATAATTACACTCAATTTGAACTGTTTTGAATGGTTGAATATTGATGATTTTGAAATGCAACGAATAGGTGATAGCGAAATGAAATAGAATTTCAAAGCAGTTCTATATGGAAACAGAAGTTTATTGAGTTGAGAATTGTATTGGAAACCATTGAAAGAAATCATTTAAATGAAGTATTGGAAGAAACATCCGACCGTGAAATATTTAAAACTTTGGCAATGGCTTTAGTATCGGGTTTTTTCAGCAATATATGCTTACGAATCATTATTTTCAGACATAAATTTTATTAAGCCTAATTTTAGAAATCGATTGACTGATGAATGCAATGCAGCTTGTATTTTACTAAAAGCCACTTCGTATGAACCTAATGTAAAACAATTGGCCTCTAATGTATAACAACAAAAATCGCATATATACTAATAAATTAATTAATAAAATTAAAAATTTGTATTTAATTATTCTTTTAAGATTAACATCTATGGAAGAATGTACTACGTGTACTATCCGTTCAAATTATAAACGTAAAAAAATCTAATTTTAATTTAATTATTCAATTCTCAAGGGTTTAGAAGTTTTTCAGAGTTTTATCATATTAATAGATATTGTAAAGCTCGCCTACCTGTAATTCTTAACTTAATCGTTATGTACTGATTCAAGTTCCTTTTAATAATTTTTCGAATTTACGCAAGGAAGCCTTCAATATACATATTTACATATTATGTAAATAATTGCTCATCAACGAATTTAACTAAAGTTACAAAAATATCGTAAGATTTAAAAAAATATTTTCTGAAGCTTTTCAAAAATTAATGGTTGATACGAGTAAGCTCAAATATTGCACTGAAAAACTAAACAATTTTAAAAATTTTAATAGGTTTAAAGCATTTAAATTCAATATTACCTTCAAATTTTCCCATAGACTTTCTTTCATCTTAGGAAAATTTAAAATTATCCCAGACAACCCGGAAATAAACATCTCTCCCAGAATTTGTTTTACAAATGTTGATTCAAAAATCACAAATTGTTATAGTTAATGATACCGACATCTATCGTTGGGCTATTTCTAAAATCGCTTTGCCATTGCAAAATTCCCGAAATATAGATTCACTTGTTACAAAATAAGAAAAGGAAAAAAATATTTTGGGCAAGATTATAGGAGGCTTGAAATAGGAGTTTGGTGGAAAAATGAGACTTAACAATTGCGATTAAAATAAAATGAAAGAATAATTGTAGCGTTGTGTATTTAGTACAAACTTGACATGAAAATTGCAATCCGTGCCAAAAGTCCCTCTTCATGAACAAAACTGATGCTTTGGATATTTGTCCTGTTGATATAGTGGTACGATATATGCTATTAGCCACTTCTTGAGAAAGGAAGAAGTATGTTTGCATTGTACGCAAATATAAAAAGGAATGAAATGTTAGGTTTTATCGATACTTGACATTAGTACTTTACTTCATAAAAAAGAATGTTTCTTGTGATCGACATAACAGCAGACCTTTCAGAATTGGCCCCGAAGTATTTCTTCTTCCATTTTTTTTTTGTTGATACAATATGTGATTCTGTTACCCTAATAAACCAGGTTAAAACATATCTTGGAGGGATTTTTTACTCGCATTTTATATTTTCCTGAGATACAAGCCTGGAATAACAACAAGGCGGTGGCGATTCCAATTAAAAAGGCTAAGTATTATCGTGGTTTCTAATCATTGAAATCAGTTTAATAATAATAACCAAGAAACGAAGTCTTTAAAATATTAGTTCTTATTAGTTATCTGTTGCTTAGCAAGAATATTAATTTAAACATATAGCACACCTCAGATTGAGATAAAAGCCAGAAGCAACGAAAAATATTTTAGAATTTAATTAAGTGTTTTATATTCCAACGATTTTAACTAACCACTACCACGCTACTTTGTTTAACTGAATATCAACAAAATATCAATATACCAGGTTATACCTTGCAGCAGCGAAGCAACTGCATGAAATACGAAATAAATTTGTGATAAATCTATGGGCACTGTTCTCTGTTGTTCTAAACCACCTCAAATCTGCTATTTTAAGATCGGTTAATAATTAATTAATTGTAAAATATTTCGACAGACATAAAAAGGAGTGGGTGTAAAATTGTTTGTTGGGCTGACCATAACCTACATAAGTTGTTGATACTGTCAGCAATACGTTATAAGTGCGGGTCAAAATGTTTCAGTAGAGAGAGAGAGAGAGAGAGAGAGAGAGAGAGAGAGAGAGAGAGAGAGAGAGAGAGAGAGAGAGAGAGAGAGAGAGAGAGAGTAAGAGTCGATTTTGACCTCTAACCAAAAAAAGATTAGATTAATTGATACAAGTGATTCTACATAAATCATCCCAAGCAAAAAGTGCATAATTTAAAATATTTGAATGTAAGCTTAAACAATTGTTTTGTATAAATTAATAATAATAACCCCGCAAATTTATTAAGCCTAACAAATGTTTTAAAAATTTTTTATTTTGTATTTTCTCCAAACCCCTTAGGGATTTCTATAAATTTCAAGATTAATAGTTACTCAATTTGATGAAAAATTTTGGTTTTGTTTTTCATTTCACGCTCAAAAATGTGTTTTTATGGGAGCCTGAGAAAAGCTCTGAAGAAAAATTGTGCACAAGCCAAAATATGTTATTCACAGAATTGGACAGGATCTTGACTCTCATATTTAGGTTTAGACCTATTTGTGCAAAGATGCCTGGGAAATGCAAAACATATGCGCCATTTTCATGTACGATTTATTCTATGTGTCTGATTTTTTCAAGGTGGATGTTGAACAAATTGTATTATATCCGAACACAATGGCTGTTTTAATTAAAATATTTATTGATTAATAAGGAAATTTTTTTTTTCTTAATATTGATAAACAAAATTATACTGTCAATTCAGGGAGCGTTTGAAAATGGTGAAAACTGGACTATTATTATTATATCCGATTGATTTTATCAATAGCGAATGGGTAAATTCTCACTGACCTCAGAATATGTCCTCTGGATTTCAGTTAAGAATCATTGATGATTGAATATGACTTTAAACAAATTATATTGAAACAAATAAATGGCTTATGCTGTGTGCCTCAGAAGACTTTTCAAATTAAACTTTTCAAATTTTGAAGCTTTCGCTATTTCCTCATAGATGTTGGTTGAAAAACACTTTACGAGGTTCCTTTTCGACGACTTTTCAATTTGTATGACATACAGTTTAAAATACGTAGTAAGTAATGGAAATTTGGAGGAGGCTCAAATCACCACAGAAGACTGTCGAAAATTAAAAAAAAAATGTTGCAACCTAATGATTATACACTCCGCTTCACTTAATTAAGACACCTATTATATTGATTTCAAATGTCAATAACTTCCACATTTCTGTAATTAGAATATTACTTTTTACATGCATTTGAGCGTTACCTCTGTTTTGTTCGTTATTCGTAGTCTATAGTAAAAAAACGTGCAATTAAAATGCGTCACTTGATTACGACCAGTAGTGAATAGTTGTAGCTTATCAAAGCTACGGTAAAAATTAGTCTTGATTTATTATTTTTAATTAAATTTATCAATACAAATTTTCCGACGAAAAAAAAAATTAAAAACACAAACCGGTTCCATTCTTGCTTCCATGACATGTGGTTTTTGGCAGATTCCAATCGGTTTGCTTTGCATAATGCATTCAAAGGAGGTTTATTTTGGAGTTTTTTTTTCAATTTAAGATGCATAGCATTGTTAATCACACGTCGAACCGTTGATAAGCTTGCTTTGACTCCGGTTTTTGCCTTAATTTTTTACCCAGATATGCATGAATTTCAAGCTGATCGAATATTCGCCCGTCTATCCGTGGCCGTTGTAGCCTCCGCAATGCGTTCTTCTCTATTTTTACCATAATTTTTAATATTATTGATAAAGGATCCAAAAATGGTTTTCCCTCTATCAAATTTTTCCGCTATTTGACGATTTGAAAATCCTCTTTCATTTAAATCCATCGTCACCTAATAGGAAAAAATCCATGAGGTGGGAATGTTTGTTTGCGATATAATTGACTATTCCGTAGGACCCTTTGGTTATGTACGAAATCCGGGGACACAACAAATATTAATAAATTTAGCAGAATTATCACATACTGCCATTAAATTAATAATGTAATCAAGTTTACGATTTACATATTGATAGTGTAACGCAGTTGGTACAACCATTTTTATGTGGCATCCATCGATAGCACCTAACGTTTTGGCAATTTTATTACCTTTGGTGCAAGCTTCACAAACATATCAAGATTTTTGTGAACAATTGTTCTCACAGTATATCAATATATCAATTTAAACTTGTACCAGTGACCCTCTAGCTCGCTACACTGGTCAGTCAATATAGAAACATAGAAGTCGTGTTTTCCATGAGAACTGCACTAGAACTCTATAAATTTTAAATTCCTTTTATTCTATGCAAACAGAAAAAAAATTAAATTCATCAAGTGATAATATGTAATGCATTTCACATAAATACACATTTTAAGTTGTTACAGCAATAAATAATGACAATTATAGCTTATTTTTTAGTTACACTGGATAAACCCATGAATTTATCCAGTGTAATTGCGTGTAATGACGTCAGCAAGAAATAAGAAAATATTGATGAAATAACTTAAGGGGGGAATTTTTAAACTTAAAATATGTATTTATGTCAAATACACTACACAAGGAATTTAAAGTTTATCGAGTTCTAGTGCAGTTCTCATGGAAAACACGGCTAGAAACACGAAATTATATTGAAAATTTGAAATATTTAAAAGTTTTATGTTGGGCGAATACTATATACAGCTTATTTTATTAAGTGAATAAGCAGAGAGTCTTAAGTGTTTGCGGATATAAGCGTTATCATTAGCAAATATATGCTTGTAAATTTCAGTTTTGTTATAGTTTCGTGTTTTGTACAAATAACATAAAAATGTTACTGTAACATAACCTCACAAATATATATAAAGGGTTTTCAAATTCGAGGTCTCTTTTTAAATATTCCGCCATTTTATTTTTTGTACTAGACATGTACCACATGTTATTTGGCAGGTAACAAGTACAAACATTTCGGTTAGTTAAAATGGATCGCTACACGAGTGAACAATGTGCTTTCATTGTTAAAACTTATTTTAAATATGGTGAAAGTTATTCAGAAGTAGGAAGAAAATTTCCACAAACCGTGCTATTAAATTTATCATTGATAATTTTGGAGAAACTGGTTCAGTTCAAGATCAGAGAAGCAGAATTTATTATCGTAGTGGTCGTTCAAGTAAAAATATGCCAGCTGTTGAACAAGTGTTGCTGAAGAGCCAAGAACAACAATTCGTCGTCGTTCACAGCAATTAAGCCTCAAACCAACAACTTTTGTGGAGTCAATTGGAAAATGAAAAAAATTTAATAATCGAATAATTTCTCGAAGAACAGACGTCAAGCCACCGTCGGCAGCCACCAAGATCATGCGATTTAACGCCATTGAACTTCTTCTTATACGACTCGGTTTATTTTTTATTAGACGTCGTTTATTTAAATGAGACATTGAAAAGTTTAATTGGCTATAAGGCACAATTGAATATTTTTAACCTAGTGACATCTATTTAAATATTGCATGAATTACTGGGTCTTACAAAAGTTTTGTTTGAAAAGTCTTCTGAGGCACACAGCATTAGATTATTTTGTCCTTTCTTCTCTTAAATAAATTAATAAAATCCAACTAACTACTTATAGCTAATTTACATCCAGAGACATTTGGCGTCCGCAGAAAAGTTGAAACACATCATAAAGAAAAACTTAAATAATCGATTGAAACCTGAGAAATAAACTTCCTTTTTTTCTTTTTGTAGAACAATTATAATGTTTTATGATATTTTTTGGTTAAATTTCGGTTTTGCTTAAACAGAAAATTAAATTTTGGTTGACATCTGCATCTGCAAAAATCTTTAAATGTAAATCAGTCTTTAATAGCTAATATGACAAAAAGTCCTCACGAAGCAAAGATTTCTAAAATATTGATTTTAATCCAAAATTAGTGTCGTGAAATGTTAAGTGCCAAATGTCAATTACTTTTGATAACTTGTAAACAAAACATTCAGTTTCGAACACAAGCTGCAGATAATTTTTATATGCACTGATTTGTTCCTGTTCGCACATCGCACCTAAAACTAAATTACGATATTTTTGTTATTTTCTTTATTATCTCTAAACAGAGTAAAATTTTTAAAAATCAAACAAAATAAATTTAGGGAAGTGAGAAATTACCAGAAATAGTTTTGTTTGTAAAGAGTGTAAGAAAATAAAGTTATTGCAATTCTACTGTAATTTCTAATTATTTTTGTTGTTGTTTTATATTTCTAAAATAAATGTTCATAAGACATCTTGGTATTTTACATAGTCTTTGTTCATACTATATTAGACCATGTTTTTTTTTCGAAAATGAGACAAGTTGCTATAATGTAGGTTAAAACTTTAGAGAGCTGAAGCCATGTCCAGGGTTAAATTGTCTTCTTAAAAACAGCGGGCTCTGTCGTTTTTCTAAATTAAATAATTTGAAGAAATAATTCGAGCTAGAGCCAAATTTACCGAAATATAGGATTTTTCCTGTTCTTAATGTATTGCTTCAGCAACAGAACTTTAGCACGTTCGAACTGTTACCCCGCGAAGTACATCTTACAATTTTTATTCTGTCTGCACTACTTTTTACCTCTTTCTAACTCATAGAGTACACAGTGTTTCAAGTGCACGCGTCGAAATTAGTAAATAAATTGGTTAACATAAACAAAATTTTACATAATCCGATTACGTGCTATTTTACGTAATTTACGTTTTGTATTTTACTACAATATTTAATAGTGTTATATCAACAAACGGATTTTGTTATTTGTTTTGTAGGCAACTTACCACGTGCTCTTAAAGGTAATAAATGCAGTAGTAAATTAGTTTAGGTGTAGGAGGACCAACAAACTTTTTATCCGAAAAGTTTACTGAAACAATTAGTCGTTATTAGTCAACGAGTCATATTTAATTGGCTTCCATCGACGATGCCTATCAAAATATTCCAATTCCAGTATTTTTTTAAGCCGTACTTATTCTTAACGTTTTTTTTGTTTGTTCTGAATATTTTTATTTCTCAACACACATATCCTACAGCTTTTTGTTAGCTTTCGGTTTTTTTTTCTGCTTTCAGTTGTGCTATTTTATATGCTAATATTTTCTTTGCGACTTTTTTTTTTATTTTCCATTTTGTTTATTTATATTATCATACAACAGCAACAAAAATTTTTTATTCCAGTTTTTCTTCTTTGGAAATCGTATTAAATATAAAATATTTGTTATTTTAATATTTTTATTATTACATTTCTGTATTTTGTTTGGAAACCTACATAAATACAGCATACAACTGTACAAAAAAAAAAGAAGAAAAGTTTTTGACAATTTTTTGTTGTTGTCGACTTTTGAAAAGAACCTTAAAAAAGCACTGTACATATCTCTCCCGTATTTATGATAAAAAATGAAAAATAGTTTTTTTTTTGTGTTGTTCGAGACTTCCAGCAAAATTGTATACTTATAATAATAAGAATAATACTAAATATATGCAAACTAATAATAATATTTTTCAACCATAACAAGGAGATGAAAAAAATAAAAATTTGTTATTTTACAAAAGAAAACCAAAAAATAAAAAGTTATAATTTGGAAAATTTTTATTATTAAATCAAATAGATACAGAACCAACAGAAAAGCTGTACCGAAAAAGGTCAGTTTCTTTGTTCAAAATTAAAGTTCACATATTTGGGATACATATTTTGTATTTTTTGGTAGCTTCTATTGTGTCGGTGGAAGCGCTACATACTGGTTGGTATATATGCTGCTGGCGGCGTTGCGTGTGTTTGTGCGATATTATCATTTTTTTATTTTCTAGAGAACCCAATTTTTTTATTATTTCACTTGTTGGAAATGTTGAACAGAAAATGTAGATTTCTATGGCATTAGGTCGAATCGGCTCGGTTTTCTTTATTGTATACCTACATATACTGTGTCGTTGAATGTAGAGTAGCGATTAAGATACTTTCTTGCCTAATATCCTCTTCAATAGTTTATCTAGTTTTTCAATTTGTTACCCAGGGCTAGGGGGGCGGGGAGCGGGGGGGGGGGGAAAATGGGGTTTTATTCTTTCATTGTTGGAACTCTTTCATCAATTGTCGCTCTTATGCTTCATATATTATTGGAGAGTTTCATTTTGATTTACATTCTAGCGATGATAAACTTTCAAGCTTGTTAAGCCTGATTTAATTATCCTATTTAATTCTATAATTCCTGTCATTTAAATCCTACAGGAGAAACCGTATAAACAGGACTTGTGTAAACAGGAGAAAATTTTACAATATATACATACAATAAATACAAACTTACATTTCGAGTTGCCAGTTAGTTAGTTTTTTGTAAATTCTAAAAATTCAACCCAATTCTGAAGCTTTTGTGTTCTTTGAAATGATTTTAATTCTTGATTTTTTTTTTGTAATTTATTTATTTAAATTACATACAAATAAAAAATTTACAACGTTGATTCCCATCAATATTGTAAATAAAATCCATAATACATTATCAATATTTAAATGAAATTAACTAATACAAGAAACAATTTTGTACAAGTCTTTCATAGTAAAATTTCAAGTTTTTATTAAAATGATGAAAATTCACTGAATTTTAAACAAATTTTGGTACGTTATTATAAAGAGTGACACATTTTAAAAAATCCACTCAAACAACTACCAAGGGAGGGCCTAAATAAAAAAAGGGTAATTACAAAAGTTGCACAATTTGTAGCTTTCGGTCAAATCATTTCAAGGTCAAGTCTGTTGTTTTTAATGGGAATACCTATTTTGGACATCGGATTTGAAAGGCGTGAGAAATTTTACGTCAGCATATGTATTTTCCATGACCTCCCAAGGTCACCTGAAGGAATGTATTTCAGTTATAAAGCTTATTTATGATTTGCTATGAAAATTAAAAAAAAAAAAATTTGAAAAATTTAAATTTAAGCTCGTCATTTTATTTCCCCCTAAAAATTGTGCAACTTTTGTAATTACACTTTTTTTGATTTAGGCCTTCCCCTGGGAGTTATTTGAGTCGATTTTTCAAAATTTGTCACTCTGTATAACGAAGGACCAGAAAATATGATTGATCTTCGTCCAAATTTATTAGTGTTTAAACCGCAAGATATGCTATTGACCAATCTGGTGTGATATTTATGATTATAACGGCAAAATTCTAAATTAGATAGAATATAGACGATATAAATTCGATATCTTGTATTTGATAATCATGTAACGCAATGGGCAGAGTACCATTGGATTCAGTTTTAAATAAACTCAGCGTAGGAAATCGTGAAGGTAGTTTCGAAATAGCTTTCAAACTTTAGTTTTGCAAGCTCTGATTTTTTTTTAATTTACTGATATGTCCATATATAATGATCCCGTAGTGTATTCGGGAATGAATACATGCAAAATACATCAATCTTAATACATATTTAGGCACATAATATGAAAGTCTTCTTGGACTTGTAAACCAAAGGACACATTTTATTACAAATTGTTTTAACATGTTCATCCCAAGCCATACGATAATCAAACGTTTCAACTCGAACCAATATGATATGGAGTTACGTACCACACGTATGTCAAAAATCATAAATTTCGCTTTTGCTAAATTCAATGAAATCATATTAGATTTAAAATATCAAGTAAAATGTTCATGTTATGTTCCATATTATTAGTTATAATAAGAGAATCCTTAGTTTCGTGGATGACTGCAGTATCATCTGCAAAAATATATATATGTCCAAACAAGGGCAAAAACATCGAACAATGTTTCTATTATTTAAGTAACCGTAAATCTGTAGCAATATAATTTATCAAGAAGTAATTTGTGATCAATTGTGTCAATGCTTTCTTGAGATCAAGAAATAGAGCTTCAATATATTCCTTCCGATCAATAGAATTATAAATTAGATTTTATATCTAAACAAAAGCCATCTCAGTATCCGCAGCTTCACTAAATCCATAGTGAGCATAGAACAAATCCGATTTATATAAGAATTCCCTAAAATGCGTGTTTATAATTTTTTCAATGATTTTATCAAAGCAGATAAAATAGAAATGGGTCTTTAAAACTGGTACAACTTTAGGAATTTTTAGATTATTGAGAAATTCACCAGTTTCAAAAATTTGATTAATAAGTTTAGCCGAAATTTCAGATAAAATGGAATCGTCACGTTCCAAATGCAAGTTCATTATGCCAGAAATCGCCATTAATTTCGATAGACTTAACGTTAGATTTGAAGTTATTTCTGTTCCAAAACTGATTTATATTTTTCCATAAATTTTTCTGATTCACATTGCTAAACATATTACTCTTCGCAAAACCTTTCGCAGTTATTAAAAGTGTGAAGTTGATTTCGAATTACTTCGGTCTAAAAAGACTAAAGTATTGAAATCCTGTCAAAAATAATCAAAAATTTGGTTGGTCCAAACCCACTTTTCTCGACGTTTTGAAAGTTCCTGAGTCTAAAAACGCAAAAAAAATAAAAATAAAATGTTCGTCCGTCTGTCTGGATGTCTGGATGTCTGTACGTCTGTACCCATGGTATCTCGAGAACGGCTTGCTCGATTTAGAATTTTTTTTGCCAATCTGTTTCTATGGTCAAGGCCGAGATTTGAAAGGCTTTCGGAACCTGTGCGTCAACAGGGTCGGGTACTTGCCATACGAATTGACCCAAAATACCTGGTTATAAAAATATTTACCAATTTTTTATGTACTCGTACTCGTATGTATGCTGGTTTGAATATTGAGTTAGGTATTGAGTTTGGGTTTGAGTTGAAGGTTAAGTTAGAGGTCAATTTGCGGGTTGAGTTGGGGTTGGATTAAGATATAGTGAGTTTGAAAGAGAGTTTGCGTTTTGGTTGAAGGTTGAGTTCGGGGCCGTTTGCGGGTTAAATTGGAGTTTAGTTGGGGTTGGGTTAATGTTTAGTGAGCAGTTGAGCAATCTAGATAAGTGAGTATTTATATGTACGTACAGCATATGTGTATGATATTTAAACAAATCCACTCGATTTGACCGATTTGAACCAAACCTTACACAAATATTGTTTAAGACTTAAGAAAGGTCACTGTTAATATCTCAAATCTCAATTTGAATCTTTAGAAAATTAAATGAATGGCCAATTAGGATGGAACTTATCGATTTCTTAACTGATTTTAGTGAAATTTGACTTCCGCAATGGAAATGGGATTCTAAAATGAGTTTTGGATGAAATTGTTTAATATGTCCAAGTATGATGGAATTTGCCTATTTCTGAAACAATTATGATGAAATTCGGCTTGTGCATTGGAAATGGGATTCTAAAATGATTTTTGGATGAAGTTCTAGAATATGGCCTAATATGATGGGACTTGCGTATTTCTCAAGCAATTCTGATGAAATTCGGCTTGTTTGAATTGACACTTAACCTCTAACTCAACCCAAAACTTAATACCCAAAAACTATCCAACTCAATATTCAAACCAGCATATATAAAAAATTGGTAAATATTTTTAGAACAAGGTAATGGTAATGGTGATGGTGATGGTGATGGTGATGGTTATGGTGATGGTGATGGTGATGGTGATGGTGATGGTGATGGTGATGGTGATGGTGATGGTGATGGTGATGGAGATGGTGATGGTGATGGTGATGGTGATGGTGATGGTGATGGTGATGGTGATGGTGATGGTGATGGTGATGGTGATGGTGATGGTGATGGTGATGGTGATGGTGATGGTGATGGTGATGGTGATGGTGATGGTGATGGTGATGGTGATGGTGATGGTGATGGTGATGGTGATGGTGATAGTGATGGTGATGGTGATGGTGATGGTGATGGTGATGGTGATGGTGATGGTGATGGTGATGGTGATGGTGATGGTGATGGTGATGGTGATGGTGATGGTGATGGTGATGGTGATGGTGATGGTGATGGTGATGGTGATGGTGATGGTGATGGTGATGGTGATGGTGATGGTGATGGTGATGGTGATGGTGATGGAGATGGTGATGGTGATGGTGTTGGTGATGGTGATGGTGATGGTGATGGTGATGGTGATGGTGATGGTGATGGTGATGGTGATGGTGATGGTGATGGTGATGGTGATGGTGATGGTGATGGTGATGGTGATGGTGATGGTGATGGTGATGGTGATGGTGATGGTGATGGTGATGGTGATGGTGATGGTGATGGTGATGGTGATGGTGATGGTGATGGTGATGGTGATGGTGATGGTGATGGTGATGGTGATGGTGATGGTGATGGTGATGGTGATGGTGATGGTGATGGTGATGGTGATGGTGATGGTGATGGTGATGGTGATGGTGATGGTGATGGTGATGGTGATGGTGATGGTGATGGTGATGGTGATGGTGATGGTGATGGTGATGGTGATGGTGATGGTGATGGTGATGGTGATGGTGATGGTGATGGTGATGGTGATGGTGATAGTGAATGCACCATGATAAGATGTTATGATTGTGTGATGGCGTGTGGTATGACGGTAAGATGGTGCGATAGTGATTTGTTATGATCATTAGACTGTACGATGGTGCCATTTCAAGATGCTACGATGATATGATGGTGGTGGTATGATGGTAACACTGTAAGATGTTAGGAAGATTTGATGGTATGATGCTACGACCTTATGATGATAAGATCGTATTATTATATGATGATACGTGTCACTCATAAAATCCACCTCTGGAGGCATGTAAATCAAATTTCAATGATAACACGCGACTTCATCTGCAAGTCCACGCCTCATCGAGACAGCTAACGCCAACTTATTGTACTATGTAAAAGAAGAAGGAGAATAAAATGAAGAATTGTAAGGAAACATTTTTCCAAACATAGAACTCAATTAACTGTATTATGAGGGTAACTTAAATTAGTAAATAGATTTTCAGAAGTTATATAATGATGTAATTTCTAAAAACTGATTTACTCTCTCTTGATATTTCGCCGGGTAGCATCGGGTATATCGGATAGTTTATTATATATTCTGGTTTGAGGATCGAGTTGAGTTTAGAGTTGAGTTGGGTTCCGTTTGCTTGCTAAGTTGAGGTTTAGTTGAAGTTGAGTTAGGATTTATTAGTGTGTTGAATTTACAGCCGAATTGGAGTTAGCTAGAGCTGGGTTCACGGAAGGGGATAGTTTTTCAGACCCTGTTGATTTGCGAGTTGAGGTGGGCATTGAGTTTGGGGTTCAGTTATAGGCTGAGTCGGGGATGTTTGAGATGGAGTTATATGCCGTTAAGTTGTTAATTTAAACGACAGATTTTTACTTTAAAACTTCTTGCGCTACATATTCAAATAATCACACGAAAGTGTGTTATGAAAGATAGATCTACTTAATATTTGTTTTTTCAAGTATTAAGCTTTACCGTCTGCAAATCGTGTTATAGCAAATTTTTCCTCTATTAGGTCCATAAAAATTCTTTATTATAAATATAGCGAAATTTATTTAAAAAGCAGGGATAGGAACGACAATAGCCGCGGGCGTCATTACAAAGTTGGAGCTGGGGGGAAGTTGGAGGTAGAAGACTGAACGGGGAAATATAATTACGGTTAAGTTAAGTTGGAGATAGAGTTTTATGTTGAGTTGAAAGTTGAATTGGGGTTGAATTGGTGATTAAGTTGACGGTAAGGTTAGCAGTTGATTTTGTGATTTCGTTGGATATTACGCTTTGATTGAATTGGGGGTTGAGTTGGAGATTGAGTTGGTATTGAGGTTAGATTGTAAAGGAATTAAGGGGTTCTGTTGGAGATTGAGTTTAGATTGAGTAAAGGATTAAGGGGTTCAGTTTGGAATTGATTGATTCGGGAGTTAGTTTGAGTTGACTTGATATAATCTCATAAACGAACGTAATACAGACCGAAGCTCTGATCATCTGATCACCTCGTAAGGTTTCAGCCCTTCATACTATATATTTTCTATGTTAGTGTCTAATGTATGTAGTGGCAAATGTTTAGTGGCAATCATCTCGGAACTCATTAATATGTTTTTATAATCAGAGATTATATCCACGCTCTTATTTACTCCAACAATAATTGTGTCAGTCCTGTTAATATCAATGTTTCCTATAGAAAGCTTAAAAATGTTTCAGTATCACGCTTAGGTGGTCTAAAAAAGACCGTTACCTTAGTAGAATTATACTCATGAAGCTTAAGACACATGAAATGAGACGGAAACTGGCCATTGTCGAATTTTAAAATGTTAAATTTAATATTATTTCTTCCAAAAACGATTAATCCGCCTCATATTCTGTCATCAAGAAATGAAAAAATTCCTTGAAAACTATTTAGTTGAAATGAACTGATATTTTTACTCTGCACCCAAGTTTTTCCACCAACCATAATATCAATATCTTCTTTAAGTCTTATACTAAATATAATAATTGAAGAATATTTAATTTTTTTGATTTGAGAATTAATTTGATTTTTTAATTTTGTGACCAATACGTCAAAGTGAATATTCATCAACATTCAAGAAATAATTATTTGTGTAAGTTCTCTATTTTACTAGGCGGTAATTATTAAAAACACAATTTTTTGGAAATGTTGATATTTCTAATATGCATATTAAGGAAATCGTTAAAGCGAGGGTTTGTGGCGGTCGCCCCTGCCTATCCTTTAAGGGACTTAAACTAGATTCGTTTCTAATAAATAATGACCATATTCCAATGAGAAATTAACAACAACAATTGCTCTAAATAATTCCGCAAATGGTATAATCCAAATTTTTTTTGGATTTATTTAAATCAAATCATAAGTTTAGTTACCGCATTTTACGCCAGATATAACGTTTCGATCAGTAAATCACGTGAAGTTTAATGTTTCGATTTTTAAATTATTGAATTGGTTTTATACAATTCAATTTGTTACTTATTCACATGAAGCTAAATTTCACAGTACATAATTACTAAATTTTCTCCTCTAATAATTTTTGACAATTTTCCTGTCAATTCTTTAGACAAAAATTAATTCCAAAATCTCTGTTTTAACAGGAGAAAAACAAATCCTATATAATTCTATACCATTTTACTCATAGAAATACGACTAAAAAACTAACTAATCGATTCGCCAATAGTATTGGCTACACCTCCATTTTTTTCGATTGAATTCAAGGATACAGGCAAAGTTACAATCGTAAAATTACTTTGCGGTTTGCAATGATGGAGCGGCTGGAATAACGGGAAATTTAAATGGACTTCAAGTAGAATCATGATTCATAGGGAAACAAAAATCGCCCGGACCTGGATACATCTTTAAAGGAGGCTGTGACTTGTGATACACTTTACAAAAATCTGCGCTCTTAATGGCCATCCCCCCCCCCCCCCCCCCCCTCCCTCGACTGTTCAAAGAAGTTGGGTCCGAGTATGAAAGTATTCTTCAAGAGGCGCAGCGGCGAGAAGAGAAATAATTTTGGAAAAATTTATCAGTTCAGGGTGAAAAGGGTGCCATTAAAATTTCTTTTACATTTCCTTATAGGTAACCAAAAATGGGGTCATTAAAATGCTTCAGCTGGTAAAGTAGGTCAGGAGAGAATTGTTTAAGAAGCCGAGCTCTAAGTTATACAAGGAATTAAAGTAACCATTTAAGTACCTAATATGCTTCAATCGATATTTCTAGCGTGTATTTGCCATTGCGAGAAAGAGACTCATTCCCAGGATTTGACGGTTCCAGACTTCTGAGAGACGTGTGCGATATTTGTTGGACCACGATTTTTAATTTTTTTTATTTACAAAGAACGGAATAATGAAACAAATAAGAGATCAAATTTGAATCGGGTTATAAAATTTGGGCTACATCTACATATTTTCGGTTAAAACTGAGTTCAACTTTTCTTGTGAACATATAGTTGACATGACATCAGTTTGATTCATAGTGAAATCGCTTTGAACAAGGATTAGTGGTAGATATAAAAGTTGAAACTTGTTCACAGTTGCTTTTGAACTTCCAAATATTTTCTTGAACATGAATGCATACCTATCGCTTTGCTTTCGAAATGCGGTTAAAACTGGTTAAGAGGGTAAAATTCAGAATAATTTTGAAGTCACTTTTATGAGTTTTTGTGATGCATAGTAATCATTTAAAATAAAAGTGACTTTAAAATGTCTTTCGATTTTGCACTATCCCATGCAAAAAAATTTGGGGAAGGATAATTTGCGTTCCCATTTCTGTTTAGAATGACATAAAACAAATTGTTTTTAGTAATTTCGCGGCATTTTCATGAACTTTATCGTAGAGATGGGTAGCATCGCAAATTGGTATTTATGACCCTTAAAACCTGTATTTTCGGCGCTTTTTGGTAGCGAAAAAAATTTAAAAATGTACAACCGTTTCGTTTACGTTCAGAACAGTTTCAACAGTTTCAAAATTGTATATGCGATTTTACCTTAAAAATTTTTGACCTATTTTTGACAAAATTGTCGAAAAGTCAGATTTTTTTAGCGTTTTACCCTCCCTGCGGTTTATGAGCCGTAGTTGAATAGGACTTAGGACAGTTGAGTTTTATTTGTATTTTTAAATTTAATATTTATCGAACAATTCTCATAGCATACCTGTAACTCATGTAATAATTTGTGGTGTTGTGTGCTTAAATTTTGGGCGCAGTGCGTTTCTTAAAAAAGCCTGAGCTAGGTGAACATTTGTCAATAAAACAGAGTGCTGGTCTGATTCTGCGAGATTTTAACTCAGAAGGCCCAGGGCTCGCATTCTTGAAGTTCACTCGAATAAAGTGACCGGTGACAATTATTCTCAGATTTGCCAGTAAATATTGCCGGTACATACTACATATTTTCCAGTAGAATGCTACATTTCGTAGATATTAGGCGGAATGCAATTTTATTATGCAAAAGAAATTAAGAATCAATGTTTAACTTTATTCCAAAGGCATGTTTAGATGGCGTTCCCTTTGTAACGATCGACGTTGATCAATCGATCCAAGTTGCCCGGTGTGTTACACGGTGCGTATCCCTTATTGATTATTATTATTATTTATTAATGACCAATACATACGATGAAAAAAGAAATGTATCTAATTTATTTAGGGGAATTAACGGGTTGATCCCGTTGAAATTACTTAGGTGGGGCAATCAATTGTTGAGCTTGACTATATAATGGAATAAATTTGGATAGACGGGAGTTTTTTTTTTTTGGAAATTATCTTTTGAGTCGGATGGTAGATAATTAGTTTTGGTGGTCATTTTATTTTTGTGCAGAGAGTTTTTACTTTATTTAAAATTAAAAACTAAAATAAGTAAATAAATAAATTATAAGAATAAAATATTTCAATTGATTATAAAAAAAATTGAAAAGTGCATAATATTTAGTTGAATATAATCAAATATGAATTAATTATTGTTAATTAATAGTCGATTTAATAACAATTGAGTTTTAATTAAATTATGTAGTTGGTAAAATGTGACCTTTCCCGTTTGAATTGGAAAACGGTCAGAAAATATATCTTTAAGTGATAAGCTGTAGTGATTTGATAGAGAAACATTGAGGAAAAACAAAAAACTAATGAAATCACCTCAGTTAAACATTAAGACTATAATACTATGCTTAAACCAAATGAATTTTGATTATTTTATTAATAACCTAATCTGAGTGTATGTGTAAAAACTTTAACAAACCAAAATAAATATTAGAACCAACCAGAAAAACAAAAAAATATGTATATATAGACAATAAAGTGAATTAAATACCTAAAATTAAATGGTTGTGATATATAGACTTTATTATATCCCCGATATGTTAATATATTTGCAAATAAAAAGTCAATTCAATAGTGAAAATTGTGCGCGCAAATTACATACAAAAAAAGTGTATGTGGTCTCCTAAACGTAATTAGCGGTGTAAAAACAAAATTTATCATAACACAAATACACTAAAAACACAGTGAGAAATACAAATTGTAATGTTATAACTTATAAGAGACCACATGTATGGAAAAAAAAAACGTTTTGTGAGTGAACGGTATGGTATGATGATTTTTTTTTTTGTGATAAACTGTAATAATTTTCAATGAATAGTGCCAGATCATACCTACAGTTGTAGTGAATAACTGATAAACTGTTATAAATCAGTGAAAACCAAGTTATAAAATTAGAAAAATAAAAGAATGGTTTAATATGACGTTGCAAAAACAAAATTAAATTATACAAATTTGGTTGATCAAATTAAAATGAACGCTATGACATTGATCAAGAAGCTTCGGCAGCATTATCGGTGAAGTCAAAATTTTTTTTTTTTATTAATTTTACAATTTATAAATTTAATTTTTCTTTCTTTGTTTATATAAATTTCATTATGCATCAAATTTTTTGTTTTGTATATTTACGATTAACTAATATAAGTCAATTTCATTGTTTAATTTCTCATTAGTATAGATTTCTTATAGATAACTAATTATTTTTGATTCAATGTAATCAATAAGCTTCGTTTGGCTTTAATTTTAGCTTTTCTAGTTCTTTAGCTATTGATTCAGAAAAACTAAATGGTTAGTTATTTCTATTTTTTTTATGACGTCATTCTAGTGTTATAGATAATTATTATGCATTTTTGGTTACTTGTGTTGAGTGAATAATTTGCTTTCGTATTAAACAATTTTTATCGGGCTAAATAATTTCTTTTTATTATTTTTGAAATGTCCACCATTACTCAGTTCATTCGTTCGATTTATTGTTATTAATTTACAGTTATGAGAAGCTAGTAGCTTTAAATTAGGGATGATGTGAGGTATGTAGATGTCATGACGAGGTGAGTAAGTAGACTACCTTCCCTTCTTTCCTTCCTTATTCCTTTTGCGGTCTAGACAGACATTTTCATGCTTTGGAAAACCCACCCCATTTCCCCTGAGTTCTAGTCGGCTTAGCATGACCGTACCAAAGCCTCTGAATCTGTATTTTTTTTTTTCTGATAACACCCAATATCAAAAATATTGGCAATGTTACACCTTAGTCAACTGTAAACTTAAACGATTGTTTCCTCTGGTTTAAAAAAAAAAACAAACCAATAGTACCGTGGGGCAAGGCCAATCAACAGGCTACATTTGTACAATTTTCTTTCCACTATTTTTTTTGCTTTCCTTATCCGTTCCCTTCTATAATCTGATGTCGTTTTCGATTCGCTTTTTACACTCCTCTTTTAAAACTCAATCCGTGAATCGTACAAGAAAATCGAATTGCTCATTTTTATATATGTGCGTATGTATGTGTATGATGTCTTGAAAAATATTATTGAACATAAAATTTGAGTTGAGAATAATCACCAAATGAGAATTCTTTTGAAAATGACAGCAAAACGACCCTACAGAGTTGTTGGTATTAGTAAAAGAGGGGTAAATCCGCCAAAAAGTCAAGATTTGTAACCGAAACCCAAAATTTTGCTCTACGGATTAATTTTATTCAGCGAATCGAACAACCTGACAGTAGAAATATTGATTGATTTTTTTTGGTGTAACGAAAACTATACATAACATTATCCACAGATCCCTAATTTTCTAAATTGTAATTCAATTAAGAAAAAAATCAAGTTTTTAAAATGCATATCCCTCAAACTGTCTATGTAGACCAACGTAAGATTGGTCCAAATTAATTTAAATTTATCATAAACAGGGCTTAAGTTTTATTATTTTGCAACCCAAGCAGCCAAATAATATTAAACGAGGATAACAAAGACCACCAATTTATTTACCGAGAAACTATATTCCTTCACTGAAAAAAAAAAAAAATTCAATGAACTCCATTTATTAAATTTTGCGCAAGGAAAATTCGTTGACTGAATAAATATTTTAATTAATAAAATTATTTTTTTAATAAAGGGGTTTATAAGTTAATAACGCGTTAATTAGAACAATAAATTGAAGTTTATTCAATGATTTTACACTGTGAATGTGACAATCCATGATATCAATGAATTTTTTTACCAATTTGTAAACGGATACATTTATAAAATCTTCACCGTAAACTATAATTTTGACTCCTGCATAATTAAACTTGTTAATCTTTTAAAACACTATGATTGCAATCATTAATCAATTTAAAGAGGATTAATAAATATTAATCTACTGTGTATAACGCGCTACCTAAATCCATTGAAAAATGAAGATAAACTGCATTTTGCTTTTTCGCAATAATTCCTAAATTCTTGCTTTATTTTAGCAAAAGCCTTCTGTAACTTGACCGAATGCTCCGTACGCTGAAGATTTTTTTTTGAAAATAAACCAACAATTTTTGTTATATTGAGAAAAAATGAAATGCAGTTTTTCGTTTCGTTTTCCTGTTTGGCACTTTCTGGTAAGTCAAATCTTAGTTGGATGAAAAATTTAGAATTTATTAGGAATACCAAAAACACGGCATTATTCGGATTGTTAGCGCTCGTCAATTATTGTTAAAGATTCAACGAATTGAAATTAAATTTTAAAATGACTATAGTTATCAAGCCAAACGACTTATGAAAATAATTGTCGTTTGTAGGTAGATAATTTTTGATATATATTTTTAAGCTAATTCAACTATTCCTTTCGAAATTATTAGAAAATTCCATTATACAAGTTGCATAATGTATTATAAAAAATTGCAAGCCGCAAAGCATTGTGAAAACAAAGGACATAAAGCAATTTCGAAATAATACTTGCTTTAGATCATTAGTGATAGAGCTTATTTCATTAGAAGAAAACGGAATTGAAATTATAGATGATGAAGATAAAAGCCAACGTGTTTATTTTATACTGGGTTTGATACTGGGTGACCATCTAGGATTAAATACTATACTAGATTTTAAGAAAATGATTTCAAGCCACTTATATTGCAAATTTTGTAGAGCTTCGAAAGGCGAATGTAGTAAAATATTCGCTGAAGATCAAGTTGAAATACGGAATATTAAGAACTATGAACAAGATATTTCTCTAAACAACTCTTGTGAAACTGGAATTGAACAGTATTGCATTTTTAATTATATACCATCATTTCACGTAGTTGAAAACTACAGCGTTGATGTCAAGCACGACCTATTTGAGGGAGTCTGCCATTAAGATTTGTGTCAAATTATACCATACTGTATAAATAAAATGAAATATTTTGATTTGGAGACTTTGAATAGACGAAAGAAAAATTTTGAATATGGACCTATAGAAATTGATAACATTTCCGGAGAAATTAAAAAATCTCATCTTCTAAACAAACATCTTAAGATATCTGCCAGTGAGATGATGTGTTTCATAATATACTTTCCTGAACTGATAATAAAGTTTGGAAGTTCCTTCTAAACCTGGTAGAGATAATTTAGTTACTGTTAAGTTTCGAAGTATCAGAGAATTATATAATTCATCTGGCTAATAAAATTTCAGATCATAATCAAAATTATGCTAAACTTTTTAACGATTCCTTGAAACCAAAATTTCACAACTTAATCCATTATCCCACATAGTTATACGCAAGTCTGGACCATTAAGAAAGCTGTGGTGCTTCAGGTTTGAGGCAATGCATAAAGAATTTAAAATATATGCTCGTTCCATCACTTCTCGAAAGAATATATGTTTAACATTGGCAAAAAAATTTGAATTGAACTTTGCTTACCAAATTTTGTGTACAAAACAACATCATATGCTGGAATACAATGAGTGTAATAAAGTTATTATAAATTATTCAAAAATAATTTCTGAAGACCTCAAAATTTCGTCCGATTTCTTGAAGTATTACAAAAAAATTTGTTTTAAAGGAATTGATTACAGAGTTGGTTTTTATGTGTCAACTTATAGACAAGATGTAGAACTGCATGAAATTCTTACAATAATTCTGTCGGAAGACAACAGCGTAATTTTGTTTTGCCAGGAAGTCAAACAAATAGAATTCCAACCCCATACATTATCTTTTGAAATAAATACGAGAAATGTTGGAGCATTCACTTTTCTAGAAATGGAGGATATTTCTGGACCCCCGATTACATTAATTAAAACTGCCAAAGGAAAAAATATTTTAAGAGTGAAAGATTATTATACTCTTAATATTTAAATTAATTGTAGATATAAATTCATATTATTTTAAAATTTAGCGAGGCTTAAAATTATTCAACTATATGGAAGAAGACATCCAAACAAAAGATTATACTTCATATACTATTTTAAAACCTAATCACATTGGATCAGAAAACGTGGTGGACAATAATAATATTACTGAAGGCGAAGAGGATGGAACACATGAAGAATTGTTAGAAACTTCATATACTCTTTTAAATGGAATTGAATTCGAAACCATGTTGGATAATAATGAAGGCGAAGAAGATGACAAATCTGAAGAACTGTTAAATTTGCTGCGAGAATGGAACCTTGAAATGATGTTTGATCATTTGACAGGTAGCAAAATTATTTATTTTTAAAATATATAAATTACTAATTAATTATTATTTTCAGCCGAGAAAGTTAATATCGATATACTTAAAATAATGAGGCCGCGCTTTGTTGATCGGTTACTATGCAAATATCCATTAGGCATTCAAGCATTATTTGATTATCAACTAGAAAATTGGAGGGGACAAAATAAAATTTCAAACGTTCCATTGGAAAGTTCTTCTAATGTATCGACTAATGTTCTTGGAACAGAACGCCCTACATCTTCATTAAGATATTCTCCTTATAGCAGACCTGAGACTCCTGATCTCTGCCAAACGAAGTATGATTATCGAATATTATAATAAGGCAACCAAATTTCAAGATGAACAACGCAGTCTTTTAATAAATATGATTTGTCAGTATTACAATAACAGAAACATGCACATGTCATTGGGGAAAAGTAAACGTCTTGAACAAGAAATATGTGACCGCTTTAAATCAGAAAAATTGGTACATATTAATTTGAGAGATGTTATAATTGACATTTTAAATTTTTAATTAAATATTTACAGGAATATTATAGCACAGCGAAGAGGGGCAAAACATATAATCGGTGTTGTAACCTGAAAAGCAGCCTGAAATCCATTTGTACTAATGGCACTAAAGAAGATGTTCAACTAACTGAAAAATTAAGTAAGAATTGACTAAACCATTTTTTTTTATTATGTACCTAACCGAATTCCTAATTATATCCTTAGCGTGTAGACGATTAGACAGCACTATATAAATAGCGTGCCCTAGTATAAATTTTTAATCTCTTACAGTCTGGCAGTATATTTGTGGTTGTAAGGATAAAAAAAAAATCATATAAAATTAGTATACGGTGAGGGACAGTCTATAGTGTAAGAAAAATTAACACTTTACCATTTAAACCCCCATATATTGCCGCCGCGGTGGCACAGTAGTTAGCACGCTTGCTTTAAGCTCCGGAGGTTCCGGGTTCGATTCTCGGCGGGTGATGAAAAAATCACGGCTGGTTAATGTTGGATCAATGAAATAATCACTCATTATCCGTTGAAAAACATGATTACGAAACTTCAGAATGAAGCGGCCAAATCCCTCTATGGGACTTTGGTCAAGTACCGATAAAACCTAACATTTCAAAACAGAAATCGTATTTATGCGTCAAATAAGATTAAATTGAAATTTAGGTAAATGTTTATGTTTAGACTATTAATTTCCTATTATTATACGAACCGTGAAGGCATTACTCCAGCCTAAAAACATCTAAACATTTATTTTTAATTGCACTAATGTTGCCAAATAAAAGTTTCTGTCCAACGCTATATAAGTAGTAGTACTAGAGGAGCGTATTCTTGATAATGTCTTCATATTATCGTTGCTGTAAGCCATTTGTTAGTGCAAAGTGCAATAATAAGTTGAGAGCTGTTAATGAGTACGCTAGACAAAGGATTGTGTATTTGAATCCAGCTCGAGAAATAAACAATAAATTATACATTTGTAATGCGTGTTACATAAACCTAGGAAAAATAAAATTGGATTCAACAAACACTGCAGATAAAAACGAAGAAACGATCGAATATCCGATTGCTGGAAGCAGCTCAGCAGATTTTAATTTAGTAGATTCAGAATTAAGGAAAGTAGAACTGCTTGAATTAATTGAAAGTATCAACCAACATGTGCAACCTCATATGATGGAGCAGTTCTCACCAATAAAAAGAAAATTATGTGAGAAGGTCGGATGTCTTAAACGAAAATCAAGTGAAATTTCGACACCGATTTATAAGCAGTTAAATTGCGATGAGGAACCAACGTGCTCCGATAAGGAAAAGAAGATTTCGTATAATAAAGAGATTATGAATAATTTCAAATACCAGTTCGATGAAGGAGATTATGAAGACAAGAAGAAATTATTAATATTACTACCAAAGCAGATGAAACATCACGAAATTCAAGATTATTTTAAAGAAGCTGCTACCCGTTATTTACTTGATAACTGCAAGGATCTTCAAAGACATAATTGTACGTTCTCTTCAATAACTGAAAGCAGTATCCATAAAAAATAAGATATCAGATACTGCACGGAGCTTAGTAGAATCTTTCTTTGAGAATGATGAAATAATTTGAATGATGCCGGGGAGGCAGGATGTTCTTCAGAATACTCTGAAGAGGGTATTACTATGTTCTCTATAAATGAGGCCTACATCGAGTTTAAATCTCGTTACCCCTAGAGTTAAAATAGGATTTACAAAGTTCACACAACTACGTCCAAACCACTGTATAAAATTGGGTTCTAGCAGTCAACATAATGTTTGTGTTTGTCTTATGCACCAAAACATGAGACAATAGATAGTTCCCGTTTAAAGATTACAAAGATTTAATTTCATTCGTTATGTGTGGTGTTGAACAAATACGAGAATGTTACATTAAAAAGTGTAAAGTGTGCTCTAAAAATTTGGAAGAACTTGAAGAATTGTTGCGTAAATACTTCAATAACAGTGATGTGTCAATAGTTAAGTGTAAATAATGGATTACTGTTCAAAGATGCAGTTTGGTTACATTAGAAGACCAAATGACAGAGTTTATAGAAAAATTTATTCATAATTTAACCAAGTTAATACCTCATCATTTTATATCGAAAGAGCAATCAAAATTTCTTAAACAAAAAACGGAATCTTTACAAGAAGGATCTACTTCTACAATGTGATTTCGCGGAAAATTATGCTTTTATCGTAAAAGATTCAGTGCAAGGTTATCACTGGAATAATGCACAAGCGACCATCCATCCGTTCGTTATTTATTACAAGGATCCTGAGAGCAGTTCAGTGAAACATGCTATATACTTTCATTATTATTTCTAATTGTATGGAATACGAAAGCATCGCACTACATCTCTTCAAAACTAAAATGATTCAATTTATAACAAAAGTAATAACATCGAACATCAAAAAGATTTTCTATATGTCTGACGGAGCTATAGGTTAGGTTAGGTTAGGTTGGAGTGGCTGCTTACGCACACTTAGACCGGTGACGGTCCATTGTGATACCACAGGATGTATCCCCTTTTACCCCTATTGGAACCATTTCGAGCTACTTATGTAGCGTAAGACGTCCCGCACTTTAATGTTTTCGAGATCCGAGAGGCAGTCCATCCTGAACTTACCTAAATGTTTGTGCCTTCTGAGAGCCAATGCTGGACACGAGCAAAGGAAGTGGACCAACGTCTCTTCCTCCTCTTCGTCCAAGCAGCTTCTGCAGAAGTCATTAGCCTCCAGACCCAGCCTTCTTGCATGTTCTCCAAAAAGGCAGTGTCCCGTGAGAATTCCTACGACCGTTCTTAATTCAAGTCTTCGTAAGGATATTAATGCCCTAGTGCGCCCCAAGTCCAGCTTTGGCCAAACTTGTCTTGCAACTCTACAGGTGAGGGCGTTAGACCACCTTTCCCCCGCTGAGGATAGCGCCTGCTTCCCAAGTGCTTGTCTCAGCGCTGTGATAGGCCTCCCCAGACTTGCCCTTTCCGGTTGCAGCTGGAGAGTCGTACCATGCCTAGCAAGTTCATCTGCCCTGCAGTTCCCCATGACGCCCGAGTGACCTGGGACCCAGACTACCTGGATGTTGAAATGCTCACCCATCTCATTTAGAGATGAGTGACAACTCAACGCCACCCGTGACGCCAAAGACACCGATTCTAACGACCGGATCGCCGCTTGACTGTCCACATAGATTGTGATATCGTCTGAGGATAACACATTATGCTTCAACCACGTCATGACCTCCTCAATCGCTACGACTTCAGCTTGGTACACGCTGCAGTAATCAGGGAGACGAACAGAAATATTTACATTTAATTTGTCACAGAATACTCCAGCTCCTACTTTGCCGTCTAGCTTGGAGCCATCTGTGAAGAATTGCAAAGCTTCGGTTTCCAATAACGGTCTATCCCTCCAGGATTCCCTTGAAGGGAAGGAGGTCCGAAATCGCTTCTCGAAGCGTAGAGTAGGTTTAATGTAGTCAAGATTCGCCAGCTCATCCTTCAACGATCTGACGATAGTAGAGTGTCCTATACTAAGACACCTCCACTGAGAGACGGCTGCAAGTCGTACAGCCGTATTTGCCGCCATCTGTTTGCCAAAAATGTCGACCGGAAGAAGGTGCAACATAACCTCTAAGGCACTTGTCGGTGTCGACCTCAATGCCCCGCTAACAAGCATACAGGCCGTTCTTTGCACTCTCTCAATCTTACTTTTGTAAGTTACCTTATCCAGAGCTGGCCACCAAACACCCACCCCATAAATGAGTACAGGTCCCACTACGGTGGTGTAGAGCCAGTGTACCAGCTCCGGCTTCAGACCCCATCTATGACCAATGGCGTTCCTACAGGAGTACAAAGCAATAGTAGCTTTGTTTATTCTCTCCAACATGTTGGGCTTCCAACTAAGCTTACTGTCCAAGATAATGCCCAGATATCTAGCTCTATCAGTAAAAGCAAGTCTCGTGCCATTTAAGGTAGGAGGGACAACTACCGGGATTTTGTATTTCTTAGTAAAGAGTACCAGCTCTGTCTTGGACGGGTTAATACCAAGTCCACATTTGCCAGCCCATTTCGTAACGATGGTAAGCGCATTCTGCATTACGTCTACAATCGTGCCCAGGAATTTCCCGGTAACAGCTAAAGCTACGTCATCTGCGTACGCGATAACTCCAATACCCTCTCTCTCCAATTCAAGTAGTAACCCGTTTACCACTATGTTCCAGAGAAGAGGGGACAGAACCCCCCCCCTGACGGAGCTATAACACAATATAAAAATAAAAATAATTTAATTAATCTAAGCCATCATGAAGAAGATTTTAACATCGCAGCTGAGTGGCATTTTCATGCTACCAGTCACGGCAAAGGGGCGTGTGATGGTGTTGGTGGAACATTTAAAAGAGGTGCCTATCGCTACAGTTTAATAAAGGGATCAATTCAAACTCCACAACAGCTATACGAATGGAGTAAATCATGGAAATCAACAATGCATTTTGAATATGCAACGAAAGCAGAGTATGATGAAGTCAAATTACACTTGAAAAGTCGTTATCAAAGTGCAATTACAATAAAGGGAACTCACGATTATCATTGTTTTATACCTAAGGCAAAAAATAAATTTGTAACTAAATCATTTTCAAATTCACAAATCGTTAGTGAACATTATATTTCAAATTTATAAATTGAACTATACATTTTTATTATTTTTATCCTTATTCTACCGTCTCTAACCCTTTCGCCAATTTTGCTTTATTTTTGTTCGACATGGTCACAAATTGCGAAGAAGTGAAATAAAAAACTTTCTTGAAACGAGATTCATTCATATTTTACATACTTACGTTGAGTATTTATTAAGAATGCCTTACGTTTGAATTAGTGTAGTTTAAAAACAAAACATAACGCTAGTGCCATATTTGAGTATGTAAAAGCTTCTCATTTAATATTTTACCGTTATATATCGGATCAAAAAAATTTAATTTTGATTATAATTTTATAAGAATTTATAATTTCGATATTCACTCTAATTAACTCAAAAAAAAAATTTTAAAATCGATTAATTTTTTAACTCAAAAATTTGCCTTTGAAATTTACTCCAAATGGCGTTTTTCACTATTTTTGCAAAATTTTGGGACCATCCTGTGCGCAATACACACCCTATATCAAAAAAATAAAAAATATGTGTTTTTTATTTTTTTAAATATTACACGTACACCAAAAACTAAACAAATCAAAAAACATGAAGTTCAAATTTCCAAAATTTTTGCTGTTTTAAAATGAAATTACTCATATATAGTATATATATATTATATATATATATATGTATATATATTAAATATATATATATATATATAAGTATATATATATATATATATATATATATATATATATATATATATCAGGGATCGGAAAACCTTAAGATTTCGTTACGTTATTGGAAAAAATTCCCAAATTTTTTTTGATTACGTTATAACGTTATTTAACCTTAAATCATGTGAAACGTTACGTTATATAACGTTATTTAGCATTAAATAATGTTTTTAACGTTATAGAACAAATAACGTTATCTAAAGTTAAATATATTTTTAACCTTTTATTTAGTAAGGTTTTAACACTGTCACTAACGATCAGTCAAAATGAAGATTCAAGGATGAGGAAATAAAGTGAATTCAATAAATGTATAATCCGTAATTTTGACCGATCGGCAGTTCCAGTGTTAAATAATGCTACCAGGGCCCTATTGCACCAACTACTTATCACTTATTACTTATCAACTTATCATAAGTTAGTTTTTTTGATAATGATAAGTGATAAGTGTTTCACCAAAAATAACAAAATCTCACTCACTTATCAATTTGAAAACTTATCAAATTTTGATAATGATAAGTGATAAGCATTGCACATCAGATTGTCTATAACTTATCAATTGACGAATTATCATATTTTTATGATAAGTTGTAATGATCTACCATATACAAAAATACTATGAATATGATAGTGTTTGCAAAATGTGCTTTCCGCACATTTTATATGTTAAACAATGGTTTTGTACCTATATAGCAAAACAGTTAAAAAATTGTTATTCTGTAATTTAATAACAACAACAATTTTGCATTTATATAATAATACATGAAGAGAAACCTTTCTCAATTGAGAGTTCTTATTTCAGTGTTTAGAATCAATTGTAAAACTTTTCTTTTGTTGCTTTTAAAATAAATTCTCTTTTCTAACTGTAAATAATTTTTCAGCAGTACTTAAACGTAAACAATTTATTTTCATAACAAATGAGTTAAGAGAATTCCTATTAACAAATAAATTGAATTTAACTACATTTTACAAAAATTGTAATCGTCATGTACAAACCAAAACTAATTTTCCACTATTCGTCTCGTCCGGTTATGAGCACGACAGTTGTTTCTTTGCTCTATTGCATCATTCGGATTTCTTCGCATTGGTGGGATAAGCCAATCTTTAAGGGGAAGCACTATCACCCAAAATGACAGCACCGAGGAACGGGCAAAAACAAGACTCAAAATTCCTAAATAGTGAGCCTTGTATATGGCAATACTCTGGAGTCATGGACACTACCTGGCCAATTTGAATTTAATGCATAAAAGCTGCGGTCTGAGCCACATACCATCATTGCATTCAGTGAATATTTTCCATGTCGATTCGCAAAGTGTTCTTCATTGACCGTAGGTGCATCTATATTAATCATTGTTCCATCGAAGCAACCAGCTACCTGAGGGTAACCACCCAACTCAAGAAACTTCTATCCTGGATATTCCTAACCAATGCAGTGTTGTTAATAGCTGCAATGGAGGACCCAATGCGCAGTTTCGGTCGCTTTCATGGCGCAAATTTGCTCCAATTTTTAATAATTCGTGCTCAATTTGTTCATGTGACAAACGAAAATATTTTATCACTCGCGAGTCCAGAGAATATTTGGTTCTGGCTGTCACTACACGATTTATTCTTTCGTTTTCATCCTCGAATAATCTTTCGAACCGACGCATTTATTTATAAAAATTATTTTTTCGTTTAATAAATTTCAGTTTTTGTTCACTAAAGTTGATATAATACCTATATTTGATAGTTTTATATCAATTTTAAAATATCGAAATCAACTGTCTTACCTCTTACTTTGACTTATTATAATAATTCATTAGAATACAATAAAATAGCGTTATAAATTTTGAAATTAATATACACTTGAAATATATTCATTTGAATAATAAATAATTTTATTGAAAAATGTGTTTGTACTCTTTTAAAATTGAACAAAAGTTCTCATCTTACCAATAACAGAAAAAAAAATATGTTTTTAACAGACTTCCGTCATACCACTAAAATTTGTAGCTCTTATCAATTTTTTTGAGTAGTGAAATTTTTCGTATTGATATTTTTGATAAGTTATCATTAAAGTAGTCGATTATTGATAAGTTAAAACTTTTGGTGCAACAGAACTACGAAAAAATTATCAAAAACCTCGAACTTATCGCTTATGAAAATATTACTGATCATTTATCATTTCGCAAATTGGTGCAACTTAATTTTGATAAGTGAGTGCTTATCACTTATTATAACTCATAATAATAATACTTCTCAAATTTCAATTTGGTACAACAGAAAATTATCAAAAATTATGATAAGTTGATAAGTAATAAGTGATAAGTAGTTGGTGCAATAGGGTCCAGGAATTAAAAATATATCGAAATTTAGCAAAATAAGAGTGAATAAAAATTTATTATTTGATTTCGTCTATTTTTCGATCACATTTAATAGTTTCAAATTTATTAATTAAAATAAGCAGTTAAAATATAGTTGATAATTGTATAATTTGGTGTCACCGAAATTATTATTATTATTTTTAATTAGCTATTAACAATCTATGTATATACATACATATATTTATCTCATTCATGTGTTGGTCAGGTGGATATACGCGACCCATGAGAAAGTAACAAAAACATTTTTTATAATGTTATTTTATTTGGTTATTTCTAAATTTTATAAAGTTATCTGTTATGGTTACGTTATAACATAACGTAATGGGTTTGGTTACGTTTTCTTGAAAAACTTCGCAATTTTAGCGTTTTTTAACGTTATTCGGGTAACGTTATATAACGTTATCCGTCCCTGATATATATATATATATATATATATATATATATATATATATATATATATATATATATATATATATATATATATATATATATATATAATAATAATAATATATATATATATATATATATATATATATATATATATATATGTATATATATATATATATATAATAATATATATATATATAAGTTCCTTGAATCAATAAATCTTTTTATTAACCTTATTATTTCGATTTAATCGATTTCATTTAATTTTAATGAACACATTCATGGTATTAATAAATTTGTTTATAAACTGATAACTTTTTCTATTAGTTTGTAATATCATATTTATTCTCAGAATAAACGTGTTAATTGGCGCAAAATGATTAACAAAGTTCATTGTTAGAATGTCATTTTTTATTGTTTATACGTACCTTTTTTTTCAGTGTTTAAACGTCATCACTCCAACCGACGCGAAGGCAGCCCGCTAATCTAAGCCATTACTCTACTCTAAGCATAGTTTTTCTAAAACGCACAAACCGATATTGTTCACCGGCGTAAATTAATTTTAAATTTGTTTGACTTTTGTAAGAATGTGTAAATTGAAACTCCCAATTCGATAAATAAGTTTACTGAACACGTAACAGAGTGTTGCATTCGCGACATATTTTCTGATCCCCACTTTCACGTCCTATTGAAAAGGTTAAATACCTAGTACGAGCTATTCACTACTAAAATACTATACCTACGGTGACGTTCAGACAAATGTAATTATATAGCCTATCGATACGTATACTTAAATTCTATATCGCAATGAACATTGAAATATACAATATAATGAAATTTGGATGACAGTTGGTGGTAACATAATTAATAATGTTCACCCCATAAGTTAATTTTAGTAATAAACATAAAATTATTATGCAATCTGACCTTTTTTATTTTCGGTTAATTTTTATGGTTATATAAAGGTTGTGCACATATATATCCTTATATATATACGTATAAAGTGTGTAGTCAACTTTTAATAGAAAACCCATAAAAACATAATTTTACGTCAAACCAAAAGTGTTTGCAGGAGAAAGGATGAGGAACTGTCATAACATAGAACAAACCAAAAACGTCATGTCTTCAATCTAATAAAAATGTAAGCTTTCTAACATCTTCGTAAATATTCATATGTATGTATACAATGGTGGAAATGGTTTATAACAAAAACACTTTGGGAAATGGTTATTAGTATACGGATGTACCATTACATTATATGAAGTTCTAAATATTAATGAAATGTCATAGTCGATTCATTCATGTGTACGTCCATTGTCTGTGTCGTACATACATACTTTAGATAAATGGCTAGAGCATAATGAAATTATTGTACAACATAATTTTTGAATTCCCAACACGGATACCTGAGTAAGTAATTGGAATTACCGAAATGAAAATGTTTTCCACCTGTTTTATTTTTTTTTTTTTGGGGATTATTTTTTGTGGTTTATATATATGTAACCGTACAATTTTTATATACAGACGATCAAAACGAGCGCACAAACAAAAAAAAAAAAAAAAAAATCATAAATTTATTCAGAGAGCTTTTTGAGAAAATTAATAGGAAAAAAGCACATCACAAACAATAAAAAAAAAAAAATTATCGTACTTTGTAATAAATTGTCCAATATGATGTACGGATCAAAAATTCGTATAGAAATTAACTCATTTCCCCCAAGAGGGAAATTTTCTACGTTTTGTTTAACAACAACAACAAAGTATTGTGTTTGTACTGTATAGTAATCAACACACAAAAAAAGTGAAAAGGTTACAAAATTTTATTATTCAAAAATTTAATATTTATATGCTTTATTTAGAAAATGCTTTTTGGTATTGTTTGTTTCTGGATATTATGTGCTTTTGTGTTTCGTTTCCACACCAAACATATAAATTCTCTGTGTAAACGTGTCACTTAGAAAAATTTAAATTTATTTCGTGTTTTATTCAACCGAATTTTTTTTTTTTTTGTTTGTTATTTATAAAAAGTCCTGCGGGATAGTATTTATAAATGTTTGTAAAAGTCCTGTGAGAAAATAACGCTGAATTTTTACAATTTTTATAAATTTTGTGCACACAGAAATATACATATGTACCTACAATACATAAAAAAAAAAATAAATGTATTTAGTTTTTTGTGTTCTCAAAGTATATGGGGATAAAAAAAAAATTTATTATCCTGAAGATTTTATTGAAAAATTTATCCAATTTTTATTCATGGTTTATGGGAAATTTGTATTGATTTATGTTTATGCAGAATTTTAATGCTCGGTGGTTAAATGGATATTTATTAGGTAACAAAATAAAACGATTTGGGTCATATGTTTCTGTTTTTTTTGCAATTGGAAGCGCGCAACACCTCCACTCGTTCATATAGGGTGAAATCGTTTCATAAATTAAGATTGTTGATGAATTTCTCTGTAATAACGAGTAAGATCATTTCCATGGCACGAGGTTTTAAAACAAGTTTGCTACAGTGAGTTTGGAATCTAGTGCCAAATGGACGAAAGAAGTCAACGTTTCTGATTTTGAATTTTAAATATCTTAGATAATACATTTTAAAAGGCGCCACTAGTTGATATTTAAATCGAACTGTTTTTAAATTGGGCTAGATACTTTGAATACGAATACCTATTTTAAAAATTAAGAAATTTAAAATTTTTTTAACCAAAATTATATTCTAAATTTTATTTAACTTTTATCGTATTGCTAAAATTTTATCAAATTTTAAAATTTATTATTTTAGAAATGTAGAAATTTGGATAAATTGGAGTGGTACAATTTGGAAAAATCAACCAGCGGCTTCAGAGATCGCTGAATTCGAAGAAGATTATTATAGCGCTATATCATTCTTGAATGCACGAATACGTAAACTGTCTGTTAAAGAGACCACGGATAACCTGGCTCATAATAATACTCTAAATACTTCACAACAGCAATTTGGGGATATACGACTACCAAAGATTTGCATTCCAACATTCTCCGGTGACTACATGCAGTGGCAATCATTCTTTGATTTATATTCGGTTACTATACATGAGAAGGAAGGTCTTACAGCAGCTCAGAAATTTCAGTACCTTCAGAGCTTGCTAAACGGGGAAGCGGAATCATTAATAAGGAATTTTAGTATTACCGAGGCCAACTATTATGAAGCTTTCCAACGATTGTGTAACAGATATGATCGAAAACGACATACGGTTTCAGCTTTTATTAAAACCTTCATGGAACAGGCGAGTATTAATCACGCTACCGCATCAAACATTCGTAAGCTTATGGATACTTCCGACGAAGTAATAAGAGGACTAAAGGCACTTGGGCTAGAGGCAGAAAAGCGCGATCCATGGCTTCTTTACATTGTTTTGCACAAACTAGATGAGGGAACCAGAAACCAATGGGCTTTAAGTACAACCGAAACTGAGTTCCCCACATTTGATGAGCTGATAAAGTTTTTGGCGAAACACACTGACGCGTTAAAATCACTTGGCTCACATACGAGGAAGACCCGCACAAAAATTCGACTAAAATGGTATCCGCAACCAACATGAAACCCATGTGTCAAACCAGTTTAGTTGTCCATTGTCCCAGGAAGATCATAAGATATTTATATGTGCTCGGCTAAAGGAAATTAATACTAGCGAAAGATTAGAGTATCTCAAAAAATCAGGTAGATGCTTCAATTGTTTTAGTAGTACTCATCGAGTTACGGATTGCAGAGTTAAAACCCGATGTCAAATTTGCCATCGAAAACACAGCACCTTGATTCATTCCGATAAAGAGCTTAAAATCACTCCAGATATGCAAAATGGTCAAGAAGCTTTAAATACAACGGTGGCAAGAACATCACAAAATTATAAAACGAATTATGAGTCGTTAACTGCTATTTTACCGACTGCTGTTGTGCTAATCAAGGACCAGGATAACTCGTTTATCAAGAGTAGAGCGTTGTTGGATTCATGTTCGCAAGCTTCATTTATTTCCGAAGCACTAGTCTAGAAAATTAAAGCTACCCAAAAAGAAATGGGGCGAGTGTTGATTGAAGGACTTGGTTGAGAAAATGTTGGGCAGTCAAAGGGGATAACTGAGATTACAATCTCTTCAAAAGAAAACAAGGAACTGTTTATTACGGATGCTTACATAGTTCCGCAAATTACCACAAAACTTGCCAAGTTGGAAATTGGGAACAGAATTTCTTTCCGAGTTTAAGAAGTTAAATTTGGCGGACTCAGGAGGTTGTGGTTCGTCAACAATAGACATATTATTTGGTGTGGATATATTTTTTAAATGTCTCAAGAGTGGCAAAATTGATTTGCCAAACAAACTAAGAACAAACGAAGTTTAAGTTCATTCAATATTCTGACCGATATTGATAGAAATCTGCGTATGTTCTGGGAAATAGAGGAAATTCTTAAAAAACCAAGGGAAACTACTGATGACAATAGATGTGAAGAATTATTCAAGGCCACAACCTTTCGTGGAAACGACATGAAGTTCACAGTGACACTGCCATTTCGAACACCAGCCGTGCTGTTAGGTTCTTCATATCATCAGGCACTCAGTAGGTTACATTCAATGGAACGCAACTTTAAACGCAATGCAGAGTTTCAGACACTGTATGTTCAATTCATGGAGAAATATGAACGACTAGGGCACATGAAATATATATCGGGTTCTCCCGATCAGAAGTTGTATTACCTACCACATCACGGTGTGGAGAAAGCTTCCAGTTCAACTACAAAATTACGAGTAGTTTTTGATGGGTTGACGAAATCGCAAAGCGGAGTATCCATAAACGATGTGCTCATGACTGGGCCCTCAGTACAATCACCTCTAGTGGAAATCCTTATACGCTACAAGCAACACGCTTTTGTGGTTGCAGGTGATGTGGAAAAAATGTGTAGACAAGTGTGGGTCTCTGAAAAGGATAGTGAACCAATCAGAATTTCCAAAAGCTGCTAAATCAATCGAAGAGGACACCTATGTTGACGATCTAATGACGGGAGCAAATACCATCGAAGAATTACAGGATTTAATTATCACCATCCGAAACTGTCTAGAAAAGCACGGGTTTCACCTTCGAAAGTTTTTATCCAATGATGTGGAAATTCTAAGATGTTTAGAAGAACAATGCAATTTAATGTCGAAACCTATAAATAATAAAGAAGATACAAAAATTTTAGGTCTCTCTTAGAATCAAGGTGACATTCGGGTTTACATCCAATTTACCAGAGAGCAGCCGCTATACAAAGCGAACCTTATTATCCGAAGCCAGCAAAAACTTCGATCCACTAGGGTGGTTATCTCCATTAACAATTAGAGTCAAAATCTTGTTTCAAGCTCTTTGGGTCAGGAACATAGAATGGGATGACGAGCTTCCACAGGATATATTAGAAGAATGGCTCAAAATAAGGTACGAATATTCGATGATTACACAAATTAAGGTTCAAAGGTGCATCAAGACAACAACCAAATTCACGCTTCATGGATACGCTAGCGAAAATGCGTATGCAGCTGCAGTATATTGTGTTGCTGAGGGATATTCTACTTTGATTACGGCGAAATCGAAGGTCGCTCCAGTGAAACAATTAAGTATCCCTCGCTTAGAGTTATTAGAAGCATTGTTGCTAAGCAAGTTAATGACATTGACTGCAAGGGCTAGCACAATGGTAATATCGCAAAAGGTTCTATGGACGGATTCACAAATTTTGTTAGATTGGCATTCGGCACATCCACGGAGATGGTGAACATTTGTTGGAAATCGCACAAGTGAAATCATCAATGCTTATCCACGAAAACTTTGGCGGCACATACCGTCAAAACTTAATCCAGCTGATCTAGCTTCCCGTGGTGTTCCGGTAGAAGAAAATCCTAAACTTTTAAAGCTACAATCGCAACCGAAACGTTATTTGATGTTATTATTAATGGTTTTCTTGCTTTTTCCGAATGACGAAGGTTCTGGCACTTATACTAACATTTGTAGATAACGTCAAAGCAAGGAAGCAACGAAACATTATCAACAGCAATATGCGAGAACATTTGCTGATGGCGGAACGACTCCTTATTAAAGCCGTTCAAAATGCAGAATTTAAAGCCGAGATCAAACAACTCAAGGCAGACAATCCGATTCCAAATTCTAGCTCCATCCTCAGTCTAAATCCGTTTTTAAATGATAATGGTATAATTCGAGTAGGTGGAAGGATCCAGAAGTCTCTTGCTTCATTCGACGTTAAGCATCCGGTCGTGTTACCTTACCATTCCAAGTTGTCCAGAGTAATTGTCGAACATAGGCACGTCACCTATTATCATGCTGCAGTCACTCTACTAACAAGCCTTGTCAAACGAAAATATTGGATTGTCAAAGCAAGACTACTTGTCCGACGAATAGTGCGCAGCTGTGTTACCTGTATAAGATACAGTCCACCCAATGCAAACAAATTATGGGTAACCTACCAGCGGCCTGTTTCACATTACCCCGATCCGAAGAAGAGGAGGCCAAATCAAGATGAAGGCTTATATATGTATATTATGTATGTATGAGTACTAAATGCGTCCATATGGAAGTTGCGGGAAATCTAACAACAGAAAGTTTTCTTGGTGCTTTTAAGAGGTTTGTGGCAAGAAGAGGAATTTGTGAAACAATTGTGAGTGACAACGGTACTAACTTCGTTGGTGCCAACAACCAACTGATCGAACTTGATAAATTTATACTCAGCAACGAGAGTGAAATATCATCTTTCCTAAGTTTGAAAAAAATTGATTGGCAATTCTATCCTCCAGGTTCACCGCACATGGAAGGTATATGGGAAGCGGCAGTCAAGCAGGCAAAGATAAATCTCAAGCGAGTAGTTGGAGACGTTTTACTTACCTTGGAAGAATTTAACACATTGATTATCCAAATTGAAGCAACTCAACTCAAGGTCAATTTGTGCAAGTATGTGTGAAGATATCGACGTGTTAACACCAGCGCATTTTTTAATAGGCCGAACATTTACGGACATTGCTGATGGGAAGGTTACATTTGATTTGAAAAAGGGAGCTTATATAACCTTTTGACGTTTGCAGCTTGCGATGTACCATTGTGATGGTTATAAAAATCAAGAATAAGCTAGAAAAATACATTACCGTGACTGAAAATAAATTCTTGTTTCACTCACTTGAGCCAAATCAGCCAGTCTCTATAATCTCTATAATTAGTGATCGTTCGACTTATAGTTTCTCATTTAGTGGATCGTTTGATTACCAGTAAATGGTAACTAAAAATGAAATGTACAGGTTTATTTTGAAAAACTGTTTTAAATATAAGGAAAATGCAAGTGGTGATGGTGTTTTTTGGTTATGGTTGGTAGGCTTCTCTAGTAGGTTTCATCTTTTGATCACTTCTTAAAATTTCTCGAGATTTTTGGAATTTAGCAACGAAATGAGATGCGCGATGTTTAACATATAATTACCGAGCAAACGGCGCAGTGGTGAAAGCTGATTTTTCATAATCTGATTACGATCAGTGATGAAAATGAACACATCTATGACCCCCTGTTGAGAGTGCAGAATCCATGGGCCGACTCACCTTTCATGTAAGCGCTACAGGTTGGCATGAAGCAATGCAATGTGCAGGTGGTTTTCAAAAGACGGATCTGTAGCCGCTCGTCCTCGATTTGGCTACTCCAGGCGTAAAGTAGGACGGTAAAAAATAAATCAATAATTCAAACAAACAAACAAACAAAACACATTATTGGTGATTCGATGTTACGAAACAGTGATGTTATTCGAGATTTTCGAGATTATTCGAGTATGTTTGATGTTATTCGAGAATGACCAAAGTAGCACTTTTAGAAATACGACTTTGGTCTTTTTCAAATTAATCGATTCAATTATTGGAGCCTATTCGAAGAATACGATTGTTCGATATTTAAAAAATTACCCGATAAGATCCGAGAGTTCTATTCTTATTGCATTTCGCTTTGTTGAGCTAAGCCTTAACTTGCTTAGTAGTATTAGTAAAATTAAGTTACTTGAATTATAAATATAGTTAAAGAGCTAATAATTCCATTTGAATATTGAAATGGTTCGCGATCAATCGAGATTCACAGAATATAAAGATTATTCGAATTTTTCTGGGTTAATCATGATTGTCTCGCGGTTTATTCTTGATTTCTTAAGTTTTTTGACATGTTTAGAATTATTCGAGATTTTTAAAGATTTTCGAATTTCTTCGAATATTGTAAGGGAAAGTTCTGCGGTTAGCTTTGAGTTGTAAGAATTTGCAGTTACACAAATAAATCTAAATGTTGATTTTTAAAAGATTTTGTGAGATTATGCCAAAATTTCGATACTTCTCCGATTTCTTGTAGGTTATTCGAAATTATTCAAGAATGTCCAGGTTGAAGGATATTTACATTGATAACAAATATTCTAAATTTTTTACAAAAAATACCCTTTGTAATATCAAATAGATTTGAGTTGAAAAGCTTTGATAAGTGAAAGCTCTTAAAACTAAAAGTTCTCGACATTTCTTCCAAATATATGGTTTATCATAAAACATTTTAACGAAATTAGTTTTTTATTTTTATGAGCCAATTAATATTTATAAATTAAACAATTTTTATTTGGTTTAGGGCTCTTTTTATTTGTTTTTTAATTAATTAAAGCTTTAGCTTTCGAACCCTATTCGAGTTCATTTTCAAAAGCGTAATGAAAAATATATTAAAAATTCCTTCTTTTACACATAAATCAAAAAATAAAGCAATCACAAATTTTTGGCCCGCCCAGCCATGTATTTTCGAAAAAAAACCTTGCTAATGCGCTTTCATATAAAAAATGGAGGTGTGGCCAACACACGACTTTCTTTTACGAATAGAGAATTTTGAGAAATTTTAATTTTTTTTTATAATTTTAAATTTTTTTTGTTTTTAATTTTTGGAAACATTTTGTATTTAGTAGTTTTTTGTAAACCTTATACTTTTTAAGATATTTGCAAAATAAATTTTCTGGACCAATGGAGTGGCCACTTCCGGTTAGCCGATTTGGAGTAAAATTCACTGGGATCTCCCAATTTATCAAAAATCTGAAGTTTCAGTTCGATTGGTTAAACCATCTGGGCTGTAAAGAGAACACAGACAGATTGACAGACTGACAGACTGACAGACTGACAGACTAACAGACTGACAGACTGACAGACTGACAGACTGACAAACTGACAGACTGACAGACTGACAGACTGACAGACTGACAGACTGACAGACTGACAGACTGACAGACTGACAGACTGACAGACTGACAGACTGACAGACTGACAGACTGACAGACTGACAGACTGACAGACTGACAGACTGACAGACTGACAGACTGACAGACTGACAGACTGACAGACTGACAGACTGACAGACTGACAGACTGACAGACTGACAGACTGACAGACTGACAGACTGACAGACTGACAGACTGACAGACTGACAGACTGACAGACTGACAGACTGACAGACTGACAGACTGACAGACTGACAGACTGACAGACTGACAGACTGACAGACTGACAGACTGACAGACTGACAGACTGACAGACTGACAGACTGACAGACTGACAGACTGACAGACTGACAGACTGACAGACTGACAGACTGACAGACTGACAGACTGACTGACAGACAGACAGACACCATTTCGAACCCCACTTTTTCGGACTCAGGGGACCTCAAAACAAATAAATCTCTAAAAATCTCAAGGTCCAAAATTTTCATGATTACTATACTTTATTTTACTAGAGTAAAAGACAGTAAAACGGTTGTACAATTGACTAAAAATAAAGATTGATATACGATTGGGTTGTTGGAGTTGCCTTAGACATCAACGTCGTTTTTCTTTGCTGGAAAAAATAAAAAAAAGACCTACACATAGGAGGATAGAGAGCCAGGCCGATCACTGACTGCCGATATCATTATTATCATCAGTTTTATTTGAAACGTGTTTTTAATAAATAAAAAGTGTCAGTGAAAATAAAGAAAAAAAGAAATATTTTGTGAAAATATTTCAGTGTATACTGCGATAAGCAGGTGCACTATAAAACAAACTATTAAAATGGGGAAGATGGGATTTAAGAGAGACGATAAAAAGAAATTTGTGGGATAATATGTATAAAGTGATTATAAAAACTTACAAAAAGAAAAATGTGAAGTTTAGAGATTTAATGGATGGGCTTTGTGAACGTAGTGATACAAGTGATGAAGTTTCGTCCATAACAATGGTGGAGGAGCAATCAAATGTGCCTTCAGTTAACAGGAAAAGAATAGACTCTGACCACGACATTGAAATTCAAAAAAAGCGAGAACCAACGATTATGTTAATCAGCAGTATAGCCTGGGTGATAACAGATTCTCGGCATTAATACCTATAATGGAAGCGAGCGATAAGAAGCAATCTGAAACTATTACCAATAATCAGATGGTACAAAAAAAATTCGATGACACCGATTCTCGACGTAATTTTCGCTCGAATGTTGTTACTGAGACTAACAACGTAAAAACTAACGAAACACGAATAGAGAACAATAATACTCCAGAACTACCGAAAAGTGTAAATAAAGGAAGAATACCGCCAATTATGGTACCTAACGTTCAAATTTACGAGATGGCGCAGGCTCTTAAAGAGGATGCAGCTAATAAATTCACCGTCAAAATAGCAAAATATAACAATAATATTATTACTCGTAGATGTCAAGATACTGAAACACATGAGAAAGTATTCAACTTTCTTAAAGAAAATAACATAGAATGCCATACCTACTCATTGCCGAATGAAAAAAGGCAAATAATGATGCTAAAGGGAGTACATCATTCTTACCCAACATCGGATATTGCTCAGGATATACTAGACATGACTGGATTGAAAGTGGAGGTAAAAATCTTCGAAACTCAACGATCAAAATCGGAAAAATACAAATTGGATTGTCATATGGTCACCACGGAAAATGGCGCTGATATACGAGAGCAATTATGTTTGTCATCACAGAATTAGTTGGGACAGATTAAAAAATAAGGACGTTGTGTAATGCTTAAGATGCCAACGTTTCGGACACATAGTTAAAAATTGCACGTATAGTTATCGCTGTGTAAAGTGTAAAAACTCACATGAGCCATATGAATGTGAAGCTCCTAAAAAGAATTCTCAACCAACCAAGGATTCCGAAGAATCTCCGAAAGCTTACTGTGTCAATTGTGAGTTTGGACACCCAGAAAATTATAAAGGATGTATCATACATAAAAAACTCAATCAAAAAATCATTGAAGCAAGAGAAAACAAACAACAACAAAATCAAGCAAGATGGGGTGTCTTAGGGGTGTCTTATGCAGCGGCGTTAGCTCCGGAGAAAGAGAGGCAGTTTCCAGTCTTGGGGCAATCGCAGCGTGATCGGGTGACTCAAAGCAATTTTGGTTTCATTACATCAGAGTGTCGCGAACTTTTTGGGTTAGATTTTGTGGACTTAATTAGTAAGATAAATGAATTCGTATAACACAGTATAAAAACTTGGGTGATAAAACAGAGAAACAGTCGGCTCTCATCTCTTTTATGTTCAATATATGTTTGAAATAAAAAATTTAAAAATAATCTCATTAAATTGTAACTCCGTATGTATAATTGTGCGAGACGCGTCGAGTTAGACAAGTTATTGAGAAAATATAAGCCCGACATATTGCTTATCCAGGAAACACTATTAAACATTAAAAATAGACTTCAATTTTCTAATTATAACATCATTAGAACAGACAAAGTAGAAGGTACTCCTGGCACTGCTATAATCATTAAATGTAAATTTAAAATCTCAAAAATAGAAATTAAAAATATTAATAGCTTAGAAACAACCGCATTAGAATTCAGTTTAGAAATAGGATCAATATTAGTAATATCAATTTATGTTCCCTCTGGAACAAATTTCAGTCAACTCAAGAGAGATCTTGACACAATTAATTACACAGGGGAAACATACGATTCATTTATTATTGGAGGGGATTTTAATGCCAGAGGTACTGACTGGGATACATCCGACAATATAACGGTACGGGCTCTCAGTTAGTGGTTAAGAAGCTCTATATCGCAATTGATCCATATAGTACCACATCAGCCGTCATACCCTAGATCTGGTTCATTTTTGGATCATTTTTTGATCTCAAATAACTTAATTGGACATTCTGCGGATTCATGAACCAAATGGCAAAATTACGTGTGATTGGTACCACAAAAATACTTGGTCTGGTAGATATTTAAATTTTCATTCTTGGCTTCCCAACAATTATAAAATTAACACCATTAAAATTTTGACCCAAAAAATTCTAAAACTTTCCGATACTAAATTTCACAATAAAAATTTAAAAATTCTAAAAGATACATTATGTAGAAACCAGTATCCGGAAAAATTGGTAAACCACATAATTTGGAAACAAAAAAAATTCCCATACAAATTTTAATTCTCGATCAACAAATGAAACCACTAATTATTTGGCCATTCCCTACGTTAAAAATCTTTATGAAAAAATCCAAAATCTTTTCAAAAATTATAACTTTAAAATTATAGGACGTGCAGCTACAAGTTTAAACAACAACTTGTTTTCTAAAATTAAAGATAAAACACTTTTAAAGAAAAAATCAAACGTTGCTTATCAGGGACAATGTAGTTGCAATGCTACATACACAGGACAGACGAAACAATTTTTAGAAAAAAGATTTTACCAACACAAAAGTGACCTAAATAAAGATCAAAATTTACGTATTAGTGCACTTACACGACATCTGAAAAATACGAACCATCAAATCAGTTTAGATAACATAAAAATTCTCGAGAAACAAAATATTTTAGAAAAAGATCGATTTTGGAAATGCTACAAATTAAATCAAGTACAAATTCAATAAATGTCATTGAAGATTACGCGTATATTGGTAACTCTTATGATTTGTTCATCTAAATTGTTTTTTGCCTCATGCAATTTTATTTTTAGTCAATTGTACAACCGTTTTTATATGAAAGCGCATTAGCAAGGTTTTTTTTCGAAAATACATGGCTGGGCGGGCGTTTCCAAGAAAAGTCGGTTTTAATAAAAATTTGTGATTGCTTTATTTTTTGATTTATGTGTAAAAGAAGGAATTTTTAATATATTTTTCATTACGGTTTTGAAAATGAACCCGAATAGGGTTCGAAAGCTAAAGCTTTAATTAATTAAAAAAGAAATAAAAAGAGCCCTAAACCAAATAAAAATTGTTTAATTTATTTTAACGAAAGACATAATTTATGGAAAGGCACAAACATTACCGAGAAAGTATAAATAAATTATTAAGCTTAAAGCTCATTGCAAACAATTACTCTAAATTAATCCCAAAATACCACGTTCCTTTATAATATCAAATGTCAAAGTCATGTAGTTTGATTTGAAAAGCTCTTAAAACTAAAAGCTCTTAATAGTTTACATTGAGCACAAATATTATAAATCCTACTCAAAATTCCGTCATCCCTTACAATATCAAATTTCGAAGTAAAATTAGTTCTTTAAAAATCTTCGATAAGTGAAAGCTCTGAAAACTAAAGCTCTTGACAATTTTTTCAAATACATTATTTATGCTCATCACACGTTTGATTAAAAACCAGAAATTATTTAAAGAGTTAAAAAAATGTTAAGTTCAAACTCCAAAAAGGTAGGAATTAATTGTCAAGCTTAAAGCTTATTGAAAACAAATATTCTAAATTTATTCCAAAATCCCACCTTCCTTTAAACCATCAAATTTTCGAATAAAAAGTAAATGATTTGGGTTAAAAAGCTTCGATACGTGAAAGCTCCTAAAACTAAAATTTCTACATTTTTTGCAAATACATAATTTATATTCATAAACCATTTTAACACAAAAACCTCAAATTATGAAAATGCTCAAAAATGTTAAGTTCAAACCCAAAAAGTATGAATTAATTGTCAAGCTTAAAGCTCATTGGAAACAACCATTTTAAATTTTTACCTTTATTTTCATAGTTAAAGCTCTTAAAACTTTTTTGCAAATACATATTTTTTTAACCTAGTACATTGTAACAAAAATCTGAAAGTATTAAAAGGCTTAGAAATATTAAGTTTAAACCCAAATACATAATATAAATTAATTATCAAGCCTGAAGCTCATTGATAACAAATATTCTAAATTTATCCTAAAATCCCATTATAATACCAAATTTCGGAGTGAAATGATTTGATTCTGAAAGCTTCAATAAACGAAAGTTTATATAATAATACCGTCTCCTAGTAAAATGGTTATGTTTGACTAAAAGCTTTTGATAATTTAGATCCAGAAAAAATATACTAAATTATCCCTAAATTCCGTTACTCCTTGTAAATTCGTATTTCTGAGTAAATGGTTTGGTTTAGAAAGCTTTTCTAATTGAAAGCTTTTAAAACTAATAGTTCTTGACATTTTTTGCAAAACATAATTTATGCTCATAAAACATTTTAACAAAAACCTGAAATTATGAAACGGCTCACAAATGTTAAGTTTGCATCCAAAAGGTATAATTTAATTATTAAGCTTAAAGCTCATTGAACACGAATATTCCTTCCTTTATAATATCAAGTTTTAGAGTTAAAAGGTTTGGTTTGAAAATCTCTTAAAACTAAAAGCTTTTGATGATTGATGATTAACTTTGAGAACAAATATGCTAAATTTTAGCCAAAATTCCGTCACCTTTTGTAAAATCATATTTCTGAGTAAAATGGTTTGGTTAGAAAAGCTTTGAAAATTGAAAGCTTATAAAATTAAAAGTTCTCTATTTTTTGCAAATACATAAAAGTTTTTATCAAAAACCTAAAAGTATGAAAAAGGTTCAACGTTATAAGTTAAGTTAAAACCCAAACTTGTTTAAATTAATTATCAAACTTAAAACTGAGATTGACAATTTTTGCAAATATATATTTTATGCTTATACAATTTTTTAACAAAACTTACGCATAATTCGATATTTGGGAACTTTCAAGAATCTTCAAGATACTTTGAAAAATAGACATTTTTGAGATTATTTCGAAATTCTTGATGCTTTATCGATATGCTTAGAAATCATCAGAGCATTGAGTTGCAAGATGCTTCGTGTCATGCCCGAAATTTGTGGTTACGCCATTGCATACCAATTAAACAATTTCAAAATTATTATTTTATTAAGAATCAATGTACATATATGTGTCATTTTCACAGCTCGCTAAGATGTATAATATCAAAGCCTTCTAGAATATAGAGCCATAATCATGATTAAGATGACATCTATGTAGACGACATTTTAACTAGAGCAAATTTTATTCACCACTTGATCTCTGTAAAATCGGAAACAACCAAATTACTGCGTTCAGCTGGTATGGAACTTCGAAAATGGTACTCTAATTCCTCAGAAATACTTCAAGATGTGCCAGTTGAAGATCGCGAACTGCTATTACGATTAGATGAAGGTGACTTTGTAAAGACATTGGGCGTTTATTGGCAACCTACTCGTAATAGCGATGAATTTCACATAGAAATAAACGTGTCTCAACATTCAGCAATAACGAAACGATCAGTGATATTATACATCGCTCGTGTGTCTGACCCTCTTGGGATATCAGCACCAGTCATCACTGTAGGAAAATTATTTATGCAAAATTTATGGAATTTAAAGTTAGGATGGGATGATCAGCTGCCATCAGGGCTCATTAATCAATGGTTAAAATTTCGTAATGATTTACCTAATTTAATGTCGTTTCGTATTTCACGATACTTATTCAAGATCGATGCATGGTTTCTCTGATGAAATTTCTACACCGCACTACTTTGTACCAAATCTCGTGTTGCCCCTTTAAGCAAAATTACATTACCGCGGTTGGAATTATGTGCTGCCCAACTCCTTGCCCAATTGATGAAAAAAACCACTACTTCACTGAATATGGAGATTCAAACATTAACTACTGGTCGGATTCTATCATAGTGCTAAATTGGATTCAAGCCCCATCATCTACTTGGAAGACATTCGTAGCCAATAGGGTGTCAAACATTCAAGAACTGAACAAAATTTCTTCATGAAGACACGTCGATTCTAGAAATAATCCAGCAGACATCGTTTCACGTGGCTTATTTCCGCCACAATTGCTATAGTTAAACATATGGCTTCATGGTCCACTCTTTCTATCAAATTCAACCACTGAGTGGCCTGTAGACATCATTAGTGAATCATCAAGTGAATTTCTAGAAAGGAGAAGGAATGTATGTATGGCTGCATCATCGGTTGAAATTTTACAAATCATTTGGTCGACTGCAAAGAGTTATGTCATTTGTGTGTCGGTTTATAGAGAATACAAATGGAGAATACATCTGGGTCCAGATATTAATCTACGAAAAGTTGGAAATTTGAGTTCTTCCGAAAAGGAATTGGGGCTATTGGCAATAATCCACATTGTACAAAATAAATGTTTTCATCAATGTTTCCCTTGATATCATTGTTGGTGTTTTTGAACCAAGATGGAGTTTTACGAATGGGTGGCCGTTTGCAACAATCAACACTTCCATATACAATGAAGCACCCAATCCTTCTCCCGAAAAATTATTGTTTTACACTAACAGTTTCATTTTATTATCACTCCAGGTACCTCCATGCTGCCCCTCAACCGCTTCTTGCTGTTACACGTGAACGATTTTGGCCAATCAACGGAAGACGTTTGGCCAGTGAGGTATTTCGGAAATGTGTTGTGTGCTGCAAGGTCAGACCAAAGATACAACCACATAGGAAATGGGAAATCTACCTGCAATGTGTATTCACCCATCATCACCATTCGATGCAACTGGTATCGATTTTTGTGGTCCATTCTACATTCACATCAAGGCAAGAGGAAGAGTTCCGATCAAGGCTTATGTCTGTGTATTTGTATATTTTGCAGTAAAGGCCGTCCACCTATAGAGTTAGTGGGTGATCTAACTACAGTTTCTTTTCTCGGTGCTTGCAACGACTGCAAGGATGGTGCTCAGAAAACATAGTTGCATGGCATTTTGCTCCTCCAGGTGTGATAATTGTGGCAATTATTATAAATTAAAAGACTTTCATTTAACAGTTAATCTCATGCGTAGTTTATTTTATTCTTATTGCCCTGATGCTGTTTGACGTACGACTAAAACTACTCGATATACATGGTTAAAATACATTATAGAACTAACAATGACATCTAGTGGCAACCAATGTTATTACACGCTTTTTTATTTTGAAAGAAATTGAAATTTGAAATTGATATGATATCCAAATAAATACTAGTAAATTATTTAAATCTAATGGTTGTTACATTAACTTAATCCCAACCATATCTCTGAGGTGGACGACGAATGCGACCACTACGAGTTCTCTGACCCCCCGACTCATCAGCTATAACTGGTTCAGGTATCTCTTGATCGCTGGCTGACCCTGCTTCTGAATCAGAACTACTAGCGGTCTGATATTTATCTGATGCTGCATTATACTCTCATTCAACACTGGTCGGGCTGGCTCATCCACATCACAAATACTTGGTTCATTGCCATCATTAACATTCTCCTGTACGTTACGCCCAAGTGGCGGTACAATTTTAATAAGTTTCAAATTATCCTGACCCGCAACATTACATCTAACAGATGACAGGCAGTCAGCCACAAGCATTTCTTTGTCCGGCTTGTAAACAACAGTCATCTTTGGATATTTCAAAAGTGACATGAGGATACGCTGAAGCCGCATTGTCACATCATCAATATCCCGCCTGACCAATGTTTCCAAAGGTTTGTGATCACTTTCCACCATTAATTCACTTCCATACAACAAATAATGCAACCGCTGACATGCAAACACAATTGCCAACAACTCCTTTTCGATCTGATCCCACTTTTGTTCACTTTTACTTAACGTTCGAGACGCATATGCTACTGGGTGTGGTCTCTGAACAATTACACAACCCAATCCATCTTTAGATGCATCCGTTTGCACAATGACTGGCAACTTCGGATCATACATCGCCAACACCGGTTCCGATGCTACGATATTAAGTAATTTCCTTCCGTTCATTCAAATGTAACATCGTTTCGCGTGAGGCTACGTAAATGTGCCGATTGCTTTGACAAATTTGGAATGAATTTATGTAGCTAAATATTTAAGAATACCCAAAAATCTTGAAACGGCCGCTTTATCCCCCGGCTTCTTCATCTTTAAAATTGCGTCATGATACTTTAAATTCGCCTTAAACTTTCCTTCAAACAAGATATGACCCATAAATTTAACCTCACGCTTTCGATATTGAATTTTATTCGGGTTAAATTTAATATTCTATTTACTCCCTCAATGTCTCCCAACATTTTAAACATTTCACGTTGAAATAATTCCGGTACAAAATTAAGCCCAAATGGCACGCGATTGAATTTATATCTCCCAAACGGAGTCATGAATGTTGTTAAATCGGAGCTGACTACGTCCAATTCCATTTGCCAATAGCCACTCTTCAAGTCCAAAACTGAAAAAACGCATTTATCTGCCAAACCAGACGTCAATTCATCAATCGTTGGAATCAAAAAATGTTCACGCCTGATGCACTCATTGAGTGGTTTCGGATCCAAACAAATTCGTAGTTCACTTGAGTTAGGCTTTTCGACTATTTGTAAATTATTAACCGAGTCAGTCGGGTAATCAACAGGTGAAATGATTCCATCCTGTACCATTCTATCAAGCTGCGACCTCAATTTATCCCACAAAGAGTTTGGTATCCGTTTCTTATAGTGGATAACCAGCTTTGAATTTTCCTTCACATTTATCGAAAACGTTCCCGGAAATTTACCCAAACCTTCAAAGACATCGTGATTGTTTTTCAAAAATCCCCCTTGTGTTTGTGACAAACACGCAACAGAACCTACATCAGTTCGTTTGACTAATCCAAATCTTTTACTTGATTCGAGACCGAGTATCGGTTCACACACGTCATCGACAACAATAAAGTGAGCTTTAAACCAGATTCAATCGATCTACTGTTGGGTGCTGAGTTGTTTTACAGATCATGAAACCCGAAAAAACCGGTGTTATTGGTGGTATACCACTTCAAAATTCCGAATTTGGTTACGTGGTAATGGGTAGAGTCTCGAATAATCCTCAATTAAGTCAAACGGATGATCAATTATTGTCATACCACTTGTCGTTTCAGGAGTTGAACGACAAAATGCAGAAATTTTGGATGATTGAAGACATTCCATCTCCGAATGAATTGTCGCTGGAAGAAAAATTATGCGAGCAACATTACGTTGAAAACATTCGAAGAGATGATAATGGTAGATATGTTGTGACTTTACCAGTCAAAAACGTCGTTGAAAACTTAGGTGATTCATCAGCCAATGCGTTGCGGCAATTCTATATATTAGAAAAACGTTTAAATGGAAACGCTGTAGTTCGAGCTCAGTACGTCCAATTTAGGGACTTGAATCATATGGAGGAAGTTTCAGATTCCGGAACATCCATGTTTTCAAAGGGCGAATCGTATTTCATGCCGTATCATTCAGTTGTCCGAGAGAACAATAGTACGACAAAACTTCGCGTCATTTTCAATGCTTCGTCGGAAAGTTCAACAGGCATCTCGTTAAACGACTGTCTTATGGTCGGCCCCACAATTCAGCAAGACCTTGGTTCAATCATGTTACGATTTCGCAAGCAACTTTTCTGTTTAACTGGGGATATAACAAAGATGTATCATCAAATTTTGGTCCGAAAAGATCAGCAAAATTTACAACGGATCTGTTGGCGTAAAAACCATAATGTTGAACCAAGATGTTACAATCTTCGAACAGTAACATACGGAACAGCGAGTGCTCCATTTCTAGCGATAAGGACCCTTTCTCAGCTTGCAACAGATGAAGAAAATAGTTTTGAGGCAGCTTCCCGAGTTCTAAAGAACGACTTTTATGTCGATGACGTTTTAACAGGATCCGATTCTGTTGAATCCGCTGCCAAATTAAAAACCGATCTCATTCAATTGCTGTCATGTGGGGGATTTGAGCTTCGCAAAATCACGTCGAATGATCAGTCTCTTCGATCAGAAGATCAAGCACACTCCAAATCAATTTCAATCCTCGGCATGAATTGGGATACCGAACAAGACATGTTTTACTTTTCGTTCAAAAAATATTCCACAACGGGTCAGTGTACAAAACGGTCTGTCTTGTCGGAGATTGCACAACTATTTGATCCTTTGGGATTCTGTGGTCCAATCGTTTTCCTCGCCAAACATTTCATGCAGGCTTTATGGTCTCTCAAACTAGATTGGGATAACGATCTGCCTTCGAATTTAAGTGATTATTGGATAGACTTCAACAGACAACTATTGTCTATTGATAGATTGTCTATTCCGAGATGCGTCATGTTTCCATCTCGAAAGAGTGTTGAACTTCATTTGAGCTATGCGCTTCGCTACTAAGCTTGTTCACAAGGTTTTGTCGGATTGATTCCGTTTTGTTGGTTGGACTGATTCCGAGATAACGCTGTATCGAATCAAATCAGTACCATCCCGATTTGTTACTTTCGTGGCGAATCCTATTTCCATAATTCAGGATTTATCAAGCCTCGAAAATTGGCATTATGTTCCATCAGATATGATCCCTTCGGATATGATTTCTCGTGGTTTGCTACCCGACGATTTTTTGACACGTGAAAATTGGTTTCAAGGTGAAAATTTTCTATGGCTCTCAAAGGAGCATTGGCCAAGACCGAGCCAGAAAGGTTGGAACTCCGAAAAATTCAGGTTCATGTTGAGTCGAATTGTTCGGATTATTCAAAACTGTTGCGAAAAATCGCAATGGTTCTTCGGTTTCTTAACAAATTGAAAATCGCGGTTCGCAATCGAAAGTCGAGTGACAGTAGCCGACTGTCCTTGGAAAATGCATCATTCATCAAAGTTGAACTGTCTCCTGTTCAAATGGATTTGGCTCTGAAGAAACTCATAAAGCATATTCAGCAAACTGAATTTTCAACGGAAATTGAAGTTCTTCGAAAGGGCAAAATATTATCGAATCAAAGCAAATTGTTGCATCTTAACCCCTTTTTGGATCAAGATGACACTCTGCGCGTTGGCGGCAGATTAAAAAATTCAAATATCCCAGACGCTTCGAAGCATCAATGGTTACTACCAGCCACGCATTCATTTACAAAATTGTTAGTTCGATCTGAGCATGTTCGTCTTTTACACGCCGGAGCGCAATCACTGTTGTTTAATGTTAGAGAACATTTCTGGATTATTGGAGGACGAAATTTATGCAAAGGTATCGTTAAATAGTGTGTTCGATGTGTCCGTACTCGTCCTCAAACAATGTCACAAATTATGGGACAACTGCCAAAAGAACGGGTGATTCCGTCTCGTCCGTTTGAAACTGTTGGTGTCGACTATTGTGGTCCTTTTCTTCTTAAGAGTAAAGTTCGACCCCGAGTTGAAAAAAAGCTACATTTCAATTTTCATATACTTTTCCACTAAAGCGATCCATATGGAAATTGTAAGCGATTTGTCCACTGCAGCATTTATAGTTGCTTTTCGGAGATTTGTTGCCCGACGTGGTTTATGTTCAAGAATCTATTCGGATAACGCCACTAATTTCGTGGGAGCTAGGTCTGAGTTGCAAGAACTGCACCGACTCTTCACATTAGAAACTCAACAAAATGAAATCACGAAATTTTGAACGAATCTTAATGTTCAATGAAAAACGATACCTCCACGGTCGCCACATTTTGGCGGATTATGGGAGGCGGCAGTAAAAAGCGCCAAGTTTCATTTAAAAAGAGTTGTTGGACGAAATTCATTGACTTTCGAACAATTAAATACCCTTGTCGTTGAAATCGAGAGTTGCCTTAATTCAAGGCTCATTAGTGCTATGTCTGAAGACCCTAATAGTAATGACTTAACGTGCTTATCACCCGGACATTTTTTAATTGGTCAACCAATTACCTCGTTACCCGATCCATCTGTTCACCGTTTAACTTTTGGTCGATTGTCTCACTATCAAAAGTTGCAGGCGATGTTTCAAAATTTTTGGGACCGTTGGTCTAAAGAGTACTTATGAGAATTACAGCGACATCGGAAGTGGAATAAAATTCAAACAGAGCCTAAAATAAATGAAGTAGTCATGTTATAATGCTTTCAAAAATACGCGAAGTATCCCTCAGGACAGTATTAACATCGTAAACGTCATAACAATATTAAATATCTTTAATATAAAAAGGATTATCCGCTTTAAAAAAAAATGACACATACACACTAAAATACTTATGCAAATTTTCGTATTTATATTTACATACATATGTAAAAAAGTAAAAACATCATGATGATATGGTTGATAAACGAATCAATATTACATACAAACATAAATATTTTTTTTTTGTAATAAAATACATTTTCATAATTTTCCAGAATAAAAAAAAATATAAAAATAAAAGAAAAACAATGACAAGAAAAACAAAAGAACGTAACATAACCTATAAAAAAAGAAATTGACGTACAATATAAATGAAAACATAAAACCATGAAATATGTTTTCTCACCTGTATTTACCATTTTCCCGAAAAGACCTAAATTTATTTTTTTTATGTGTGTGTGTGTGTGTTCATTTTTCGTTTGTTACAATGTGTGCGGAAAAGAAGAAAAAAGAGAAGATTTTTTGTTTTACTATTATAAAAATAAAGGAAATTTTTTGTTCTATTTGCTGCTGAAAATACAAAAAAATGCAAAATATAATACGATTTTAATAATCATAAAATGAAAATAAGGAAAATATTTAAATAAAATGGTTTTTCCTCTTGTATGTATGTATGTATGTATATGAAATTTCTTTTGTTTTTGCTCTGCAAGCAAATAAATTTTAGGACATTTTTATTAAAGAAAATTGGAATATGTGACCCAAGAGAAAGAAAATGGCGTTTTCAGTGTGTTAAAGTAAAAAAAAAAAAAACAACGAATACTGAAATCATATTTCGTGTAAACGACATTTCGATAAAATGTCCGTTCGGGTGTAAAATAATAACATATAAAAAATAATTAATTTACTTACACAAAAGTGTTGCCGCATTAGTTAATTGTGGCTGTGGTTGTGGTTGCGGCTGTGGTGCTTGTTGTGTTAGCGCCGCTAAGGCTGTTAAATTTTGTACATTGATTTGAGGTAGATAATTTGCACTCGTGTTATGATGTGTCTCCTGTTGGGGCGCTGTAACGAAATATAACCGATTTTCTTTATTTGCCAGTCGGACTCGTTCCATTTTAATCACTCACCTTGTAAAAATTGATTGTGTAAACCGACACTTTGTAATTGTTGCAACAATTGTAGGGATGACGGTGCTATCACATCCTGGGTGGTCATAATTGGATTTGGTTTTGGTTGGGGATTCGCTAACATTGGCGTTACAATTTGTTGAGGAACTTGTGGAATTGGAATATTTATATTGGCTGCGGTTAAATTCCACAGATTGGCTTGCATTTGTTGTAATTTTTTTTGTTCCTTTTCTTTTTGGGTGTCCGCAAATTTAACGACAACTGGCGCAGAACAACCTTCCATTGTTTGGCTTTGATGTAGTGTCTGAAATAATACAAATAAAATACAGATAGTGTTAAGGAGCGTAATAAAAATGTTCATCAAAAACCTATTCCAAGTAAACATAATCAGTAATAAATAATTAATTTCGGCCCGCAAGGACCAAAGTTATTGAAATCCTGCCAACATAAACCATTTCTGTGAAATATTATTAAATCGGTAACTAGTCGATCTTAGTATCATTAGAAATCCACTAGCTTGCATAGTTTTTCCTTTAAGAGGTATGGCCCATCTCTCTGGGTGGATCTCTCACAGGCGACTCTTCCATCCTAGCAACTAGTGGAAATAAATTGGAAGGATCACATATAAATAAGAATTGTGACGCTCCTAAAGCGTCACAAACCAGTGGTAGTTCTATTGTGGATTCCGACCACCTAGGACCTCTTACCACTACCGATCTCTCGACTAGAATATGGTCGGATGAGGGGCTTATGATAGAGTACGAGGAATTAAATCCTCTGCTCTCCAGAATGGGCATCTCAGCAAGTGACGCAACAAAGGATGTGGAGAAGGATGCTAGTCATGGTACTTGAAAGGATCCTAATGTTGAAATTTTTGGAGCAGCGAAGCAGCACTATGAAAGGATTGCAGTATGAGAGGGTATCAACGGTAGTGATTGCAAAGTGATCCGGAGGGGGGCGAATAGCACCTCGCCCTTTTGTACTCTCTCTCGATAGAACACTCGCCTAGAGATAAGCTAAAGAAAACTGGATACAGGGTGAACTACAAGTTTGGTCTGGTCCAGCTTCAGCCGAAGGGTAGCCAGAAAAATATGAACCCGATTACCAAAAATAGCGCCACAGTAGTTAAGCCTGTGAGGAGTCTGGTTGCGGCTCCTGCGGATAATACACCGTTCGTCTAAGACTTTTCTAAAAAAACTTTTCTAAGCCTTACCTACTGTAATGAAGTTAAGGAACTACCTAACCCAGTGGGTAAGATGATATTTGATAACGGAACTCAGACTTCTAGAGCGGCCAAGTTGGCAAGCTCGCAAATAAACGTTTTTTTTATTAGGATAATGAAGATTAGAGCCATGTTGCCAAAAATCAAATTTTACAATTTTTATTTTTTTACATTTTTATGATTTGGATAAATTTATTTATTTATTTTTTTTAATTATTTTAGTCCTGAAGGAATCGGATAATCCCCTTACATATCTTGCTATTAGTTCCTTGTATGGTTGTTTATCCTTAAATTGTTATTCCACTCATTCTAATATATTCATACATTTCCTTATAAACCTAACCTCCCTCACTCATTATTGTCGTTAATTTTCTTGCATTCCGAAGGATGTTGAACTTTGATCTGTATTGACTGAATTTTGGATAGGCCAAAATCAGACGTTCAACATCCTCCACACATCCACACAAAGCACAATCTTTATCCTCACTCAATTGACGTTTCCACAAGCATTCTTTCCAATTACCATGGTTCAGCCTGATTCTCTCTTGTACTACATAACTCTCTGTACTTCATACCTTCATATCTTCGTTAAATTTTTTCCAATATATTCGCTCTCCCATTTACTCCACAGATTCATCTGAAACATTCGAAGTACATCTCTTGCATCCTTCCTTTCATACTCCTGAACCCTGTCATTCTCTGTAGCCTTTACGTTGACAGATACGAATGTATTCAAAAATCAAATCAACATACACCTTACCTTGTCTTCCACCTCCACATTTTAATAAACACAAACCACTCTGAGAATCTGAAAAAATTACTATCTTCCTATTCCTCTCATTCACAGCCAGTTGGATACCTTCATATATTCCAATGAATTCGGCGTTCATTATACAGATACTTTTATCCACTCTAAAACACTTTTCCACATTCGTACCGGGCGTGAAAATACCAACGCCTACATCATTATCAATCACACTAGCCGACTGATTTTCCCAAATATAATTTTAGCGATAACTTCATTCATTCCCTTATATTCCTCTATATTCATGCATACAGTAAGACTATTAGGAACGGGTTGCGGACTAGCATTGCCTATACTTAAAAATAGATTCATATTTTCCAGTGTAATGCCAGCTCTATATGTAGGTTTGTGAACCGCCCTACTTTGAAGTCTCACTACCATTTCATTCCAGAACTCATTTTTCTTCGTTATCATTCGCACTGAGTTGAATTAATCGCTCCCAGTACTCTGACACACGCATTCTCTACTTTCAACAATTTTCTAAAAGCTCCTTTCGAACCATTTCCATAAACTCTAATACCATATCCAATTTTGGAGGATATAAGGGCCTTTCTTAGCATGTCAGACACACTTGGGTGAGTACCCCATTTAGGTTTATTCACCCATTTAATCATATTTATATGATCCTTGCAGTTATCTGCCAAAATTTTCATATGCGTCCTGAAATTCTTAATATTTAAATTTACGTCATTTGTTCTAAAGCTCATGTAAGCACACTTATTAGGATTCACTTTTAAATTTAACATTTTTATTTTTCCACTTCATCTACCCCCTTTTGCGCCTTTAAAAAATAAAAATAAAAATAAATATTACTTCCATTCCAGAGTTCATCTGAAGGGACCTGGTGGCGGTAATGGTATATGTGCTGGAGGAAGGAGCGAGGAGGAGGCTGTAATAAATACGTCGGGGTTGGACTACCCGAAAGGATGTGATGTTAATGTGTATACCATACTGTATGAAGTAGCAGTGATATTAACAATAGAGGTGAGTACCTTTTTGTTTTTTTCGATGGCTAATAATATGGATATAATAAATAGGGTAAAAAACCTACTTTCAGAAGTATAATTAGGCAAGAGGTCTTAGATTTGCCGCTTGCCAACTCACATTTGAGTTCTTGAATAAATTATTGGCATGTATCTGAAAAGGCCTCTTCTTTATCCGATCACATGCACATTAGATTTGATATAGCTGCCGGTACCATACAGGGGCAGAAAATTAGGGTTCCGAAAATGACTGACTGGGGCTTATATTAGGCATTTCCCGGATCAGAAATACCCTTGTTTATGGGAAATATAGGGTCACCAGAGGGGTTGGAGTACAGCTCGATTTAGCTGCACAACTCCATACACTGAGCGTTTGAGAACAGCTCTCCTGTGAAGCGAAAAATGTCCACAAACATGGTTCCTTGGTGGAACAAAGCAGTAAAAAAAGGCTAAACGCACAAATGAATGGGGCGAATACAAGTTGGCCTTAACTGAATATAATATCGAACAAAGAAGATTCAAAAGGGCAACAAAAGGAAAGACAGGAGTTTTACTGAGAACCGGAAAGAAACAATTGAAATTCGTTTAGAGTTCCATTTTCCGGACTCTATAGTGACGGATTCTCAGGAAGGATCCTAAGATGATGTAAGTGAAATAGTTTACGCGCCCCACAACAGAGTCTGGAGTCTTTCTGAAAGGATTTTTACTCTCAGTAAAATGAGATGGGCCATTGGTTCTGTCAAAATGATATTTTCTCAGCCTTACAGAAGAAAGGTATTGAGGAAGTTCTTACCGGGCTTTTTCGGATATTTTGCGCAAACTACGCCTTTAACTGCATCTCAAAACTTTCAAGGAGAGTAAATATGGCCTGGTGGTCTAGGCGTCTGGTGAAGGGGGGAACAAAGCTGTGATGTAATTACCAGCTTCGTAACCTTCAGTAGAGTGAGCTCCAGCAGGCTGTTCTGGTCATGTTTTAGGCAGTCCTGTCTGGGGCTTACGATCGCGTGAGGGGTAACCTAATCGTGGTTCGCAAGTGTACGTGCTACCTCCCCGTGGTGACAACCGGTACGACGCTAAAGGAAGGAATAACCTTGATAAAAAACCCCAAATCCAAGGTGAGATACGTGCGCCGAGCTGGAGCTCGAAACCAAAACAAGGCCACGCCTTTGCGGTGCCGCAAGGAAGCGCCTGGCCCACTTAAAACAGTCAGGTGTGCCTCACGATGTTGCCGTGGACCAGTACCGAATGAAGATAAAGGACAGAGATCCAAATAGAGCCGGTCAGACGGATCTACCCCCAATGGTCTGGCACCAAAACGGGAGAAGGGGTCCAGCCCCTCACCAAAGGGAGCGGAAGTCGTCCCCAAAGTCATGGCGATTTTGGGTCGTAGAAATACGACCGTATCCAGCTACAGCGACACAATCAAGTCAATCAAGTTGGAAATCATCGACCATGGCTTCCCGGATGTCAAGCTGGGTATCACCCAGATCCTGGAAATCCAGGATGCCATTATGGAAACAATGTCAGATCTGCCGCTAGACAGAGTCAGTCCCAACTTCCTGGGCTGCCATACTAGGAACGGATGGCTCACAGTAAACTGTGCGGACGAGGACACGGCAGCGTGGCTTACAGCCGTCGTACCTAAACTGAAGCTATGGGGGGGGGCAACCATCAAAGTGGTCAGGGAGAACGAGCTTCCTCGCGCCAAGATCTTTTTCGTAAGCTTTCCACGCTGTGGCAAGGAGACGGATGAGAAGATACTTCGCCGGTTGGCGATTCAGAATAAAGAGTTGAGAGGAGCGGACTGGAAGGTTGTGGCGAGGAGCGGGAGGGCGACCTCCTCCAGGTGACGATGCCCATTTCCCATAAAACGGCGGAGATCCTTAAAACCTCCAATTATAGGGTAAATTGGATGTTCGGTGCCGTACACTTTCGCCCTGTACCACAAAAGCGGTCGTGCGGAGGGGACCGGAACCACCAAAGATGGCGGCGGCAAAAGACGTGGAACGCGTCAGAGCTGCCTCTGAGCATGGCAGGACGAATAGGCCTGGCACATCAGGTGTGACAAGGCCAAGGCCGAGCCAGAGTAAGAAGGGGAAAGCCACGGTTTGAGCCCAAGGGGCAGTGTGGCACAATCACAGCCCAAAAAAAGAGAACAAGGCTATCAGAGCCCATGGCAAAATAAACAGGAAGATGCTGCACAATTCAACACACCACACATCGTTGAGATGTGTTCAGATAAATCTTCATCGATCCAAGGCGGCCACTTATAACCTAAGCCGCCTTTTCTTAATAAACGACTGGGACATAGCGCTCATTCAGGAGCCGTGGGCCCACAATGGAAAAATCAAAGGTTTGCCGAGTAAAACAGGTAAGCTAATTTACAACACGGAAGTGTATAGGCCGAAGACAGCAATTCTTTGTCGCTCGACACATAATATATTCTTCATTAATGAATTTATTTCCAGGGACATAACAGCGATCTCTAGAGACGCCTTTACCCAAAGGAGGCCGAAGCACGCTCAACTGTGCCTCGGCATATTTTCCCGGGGACGAAAACGACCCACCTCCAGAACCGGTACAGAGATTCGTTCATCATCGGTTTCGATGCAAATTCACACCACATAGTTTGGGGAAGTAGTGACACCAATATCAGAGGTGAGCAACTTTTTGAATTTTGCTTAACAAAAAATCTAATCATTAATAACAAAGGGAACGATGCGAGTACAGTCAGGAAGGAGGTGCTAGATCTTACCCAATCTAACATGGGTACCTCTGGTACAATTCTGGGCTGGAATATGTCAAAGGAAGCATCCTTCTCGGATCGCATGTATATCAGGTTTGATATTAAAACCCCTTCAAAAAACAAATCGGTAGTAAGAATACCAAAACGTACTAATTGGCCAATCTATAATGAAAGACTTTATGATAACGTAACTGGTCTACAGACCAACATCAACTCTATTGAGGATCTCGATAGAGTTGCAAGCAATGTTACCGAGGCAATTATTGATGCCTACCACTCAAGCTCACCCCTGGTTCGTATTAGGGGGACGAGAGATTCGTAAAGACGAGAGATTCGTAAACTTTTCAACAGGGCTAAGAGGACAAACGATTGAACAACCTATCGAATGTCTCTTACCCAGTATAACGTTGCTCTTAGGAAAAGTAAGAGGTCGAGCTGGAGAGACTTCTGTGAAAAAATAGATAGGCTGTCTGCGGCTTGTCGACTCCAGAAGCACTCTCCTTGGACCACAGAAATCCGTTGGGATCTGTAAGGAAACCGAATGGAGAGACAACTACATACAGGGAGGAAACTCTCGAATGCCTGATGAAAGGCCACTTCCCAGAGTGTACTGTCCTTGGAGGCCAGGAACACCTCGATGTAGATAGCGTGTATCCCTACCTGATTCCAAGGGAAGCTTATAGGTTCTCAAGAGATATCTTCACTCCCGGAAAAATAAAATGGTTCGTCAATTCCTTTGGTCCTTTTAAATCGCCGGGAGGGGATTTTATATATCCTGCATTCTTACAGCAAGGCCTACAAATACCGTTGCCTTATTTGATTAGACTCTTTAGAGCCAGCTACAGCTTACAATATGTTCCAAGAAGCTGGAGGGAGGTAGGGGTGATTGTTGTCCCGAAAACGGGAAGAAGACCCATTAGCGTAACATCATTTATTCTGAAAACCATGGAGAAGATACTGGGCCTATATATAAGATCCAATGCCCTCCTAAGGCATCCTCTAGACCCCAGCCAACATGCATACCAGACTGGGAGATCGATAGAAACAGCGCTCCACAAGCTGACAACAAATATCGAAGATAAACTTCAGAATAAAGAGGTTTGGTTATGCTTCTTCATCGATATTCAAGAGGCTTTTGACAATACCAAGTTCAAAATGATTCAAAAACAAGCACATGCAAGGGGAATAGACTCCTCCACCATAGGGCGGATAATCAATTGGTCAGGGGGAAATTCGAGAGTACAATAGCGGAACGTATGCAATATGCCCTCGAGTTGGTAAGCGACTGGTGTATTGAGACGGGCCTTAGAGTAAACCCCAACAAAATTATTTGTACTTTCTTTACAAATAGGAGGAGAACAATTCTCCCACCTCTATCTCTAAATGTGGAAATTCTCCAAATGGCGACGGAGGTTAAGTACCTGGGAGTGATACTTGATCAGAAACTGACATGGAACCCGTTTTTAAAATATATCACAAACAAGGCAAATATGGTGCTTTTCACTTGCTAAAGAATGATTGGTGAAACGTGAGGTCTGAATGCCTAAATGGTTATATTCAACCGTTGTAAGACCAATAATCTCTTATGCGGCGTTTGTGTGGTGGCCTAAGACAGAGCAAAGTGGTGCCTGCTCAATATTGGATAGGATCCAAAGGCTAGTTTGTTTGAGTGTAACGGGATCAATGAAAACCTGCCCTACAGGTATTGGGGCTCTCACCACTACACTTGCAACTTAAAGGAGTGGCTGGTTTAAGGGCAGTCAATCTAAAAATAACATCTCAAATTAAAACTATTAGACCAGGACATAATAGCATCCTGGAGAAATTGAATGTGGACGAGGAAATAATCCAACTATCAGACGTGATTCTATAGAGCGAGTATCATCTCCTCCTTACCCCGTCCCGCCTCCATATGGAGACTGACGGTTCAAAATCAGGGGTGGGTACGGGTGCGGGTATAATCGGGCCGGGTCTCGAACTCTGTATTCCATTAGGTAAAATCCCTACAGCTTACCAAGCAGAGATATTTGCGATCGAGGTATGTGTGCTTTGATGTCTCACCAAAAAAGATAGAAAAACCGAGATTTACGTAATCTCGGACAGCCAGGCGGCATTGCTTGCCTTAGGAGCATCTGTCTCCTATACCAAAATAATCTGGAGCTGCTATCGGAACCTTCTAGAACTCAGCAGGGAGAATAAAGTAACCATTTTGTGGTCCCCCGGCCATTCCGATATACAGCGGAGAGCTCTTTCCTTGGCCCCGAGCCTAGTATTGGTTACTCCGAGAGCCATCTGGCAAATGGCATAAGGAATTGGGAACAAAAACATACGAAAATATTCTGGGACTCCTCCATTGGGATGAGACAGACCAAAAAACTATTAAGCTATGATATTAGACGTTTAGATCAGGCAATCAAGATGGAAAGACAATCTCTAAAATCCCTCATCTGGTACTTAACAGGACATGGCCCTTTTAATGGCCATCTGGTGAAAATGGGAAAGTTCCCTACAGACCGTTGTAGATTCTGCAACCTGGAAAGGGAAATATCTGAACATCTACTATTCACGTGTGATGCTATAATCCATAAAAAGACTTAAATTCAGTACAGTTCAGTGAGAACCTTATATTAAATCCGCTTCATCGTAATCTATTTGCATATCAATCTGGTAAATCCACAGTGATGCCTCATTGAACGCACTTTTGATAATACCTGCTATGATTCTATAGAGAGCGCAGCAGGGGAAAAGGGTATTCTACCTAACACAATTAGGTAGATCTGTTTCATGCTGAAATGTAGGAAGATTATAGCTAAATTGTAAGAGGTGTCCTAAGGGAGGCGTTTTATCTCCGTCATTATGGTCTTTGATTAATGAAAGACAATCGCTCAATGAATCGCTGAATCAATCAATGACTGACAATCGCTTGGTAGAGGGAACGAATTCGGGGACGTTGATTATCCAGCGATTTGCAAAAGGCTCAATGACTAAGGGAATCGAGGTCATGGTGATGTCGTTGTTTATTTAGATAATCATTGAATGGAACGTATGATGGTAATCGGATGACTTTTCGAGACGGAACAAAAATTACAGATTTTGTCAAACACATAGGATCAAGCCTAAAATCGATATTTTCAATCCTGGTGGAAATTAACTAGCTCTTGTTCGCTACTCGAATAATAATTTTCATTTTACAACTTTCGCTCTTTTTAAAAGAATGTGTTTACCTTAAAGATTAAATTTAAAGATTTTCATGAAAATGTTCCTATATTCAACGTAAAAAACATAAAAATAATATTTAATTTAATTTCTAAGACAATAAATAAATGTATTTACTTTTATTGCAGCAATTGCTGATTGTTTCGTTGAAAATGTAACAAATGCACAACCTTTACTTTGTCCATTTTGATCACGTAATACTGTACACTCTTCAATTGTGCCATGTCCTTCAAATAATTTTCTAACATCATTTTCAGATAATTTTTTTTGTAGCATACCAATAAAAAGTTTTCGTTCTGAAATAAAAAAAATAAAAAAAATTTGTTAGATGCTTATTATTATTCTTATTATATTGTATATACAATGTCCATACAACTTATACATATACGAGTATAAGACAGAACGAACAAAGAAAATTATATTATCAAATTTGAGATGAAGAAAAAAAAAACAGTCGGCGAAATAATTATGTAATGTATACGTTTGAGCATGTCATAGCAACATACCAACTGTATCTTTTTTGTTTACAGGACAGTGTCAAATTTACTAAGTACTATTTGAATGATTTGTATAAGCGACCACTAATTGTATTGATTGTATTCAGGATTAACAATATATGTGGCTTGTCAAGCAAGCTAACTCCAAATTTCAACAGATTATACCTGCGGCTTACAGAAAACTTTACTCGAAGGACGTCTTCCTGGAAATTACTGCCGCTTGATTTTTCGGCGCAAACCCATAAATTAATTATTAAACCAAGATTTGAGCAGGTATTAGCAGGATTCTGAGTAAATATTATGTTCTGATGTTTATATTATTTATACTCTGATTGTTGAAATAGGCGCAACACTTGACAACAGAAAAAACTCACAGATATTACACAGAATATGAATAGGACCACTAATGAACCGATTAGAAGAACTGGAACTCCTTATTACTAGTGAGTAGTGTAAATTCGTAAAAAAAATGATTTTTCACCACACATGGTCAAAATTCTTTGTTCTATTTTAGGCGTAGACATTTAGAACAAATATAATAGAAGGGAGATTTACAAGTCACGTTTATATCGTTTAAAGCAAAATTTTGGTCAAATTGTAATAAAAATTACTACAAAACGTGGTCACTAAGTCAATACATCAGTGCAACATTAAAATTATCAGCTGCAAAGATTAAAAGGTTGGCGAATGTCTTCATAATTTAATACAATTAAGTAGTAAACAAATTATAAGTTAAACGATCGATGATAAACCAGTGGTCTAGCTGAAAAGTAGCGTCAGTGGTATGGCTTCTCTAAACCAAGATGTATAGCCTTACAACAAGAAATTTGTCGCTGTAAAGAAAGAGCTTAAGTAACGTTTATAAGCACAAGTTATATTTTGTGAATGCCATACCAGTAATAATCGGAAATTTTACGGTTATGGAGTGAGTTTACATTTTGAGAATATAGCGGCCTATATTACTGGTGCTTAAAATTTCTTTAAAGTAGAGAATGACGTGAGTCTTACACATAATTTCAATGCTTGGACAATCATCTGCCATTATTGAAGCCCAATAAACAATACGACATCATGCCTGAACTTCTTATTGATTACCTGTCAATTTTCTATAAAAACAGATACTGAAACTTTCTCTCAGTAAAGAAAAAATTTGTAAAACCAATGAATTGTTCCGTGAGGCTGAGATTTGAAAAAAATGATCATTATTAAAAAAAAACTCAAGTTATTCTAGGGCCCCTACAATTATCTGTTAACGACCATCAGAATGCCGAATAGCCACCCATTTTAGTCGAGGATTTATTCCGTAAAAGTTTTGTTTTGTTTTTTGTTAGCAAATTTTATTACGGTGATAGGTGCCGGGTTGTACGAAACATTAATGAAGTTAACGGTACCTCATTTACCATCTGAAAAAACACTGGAGGAATGCCTTTCGCTTCTACGCAAACATTTTTCAAAAAAACGGAATATCAGAACAGAAAGGGCAAAATTTCACAAGGCAAAACAAGAAGTTGGCGAACCATTAAATGATTTCATAATCAGGTTACAATCATTGGCGTCTTCTTGTGATTTTGGTGGATTTTTAGTGAAGGACAAATACAAGGCTCACGCTGCACTAAGAAATGTGCTAATAGAAGAAGTTCTTTTGGACCGTTTTATTGTTGGAGTGAGAGACGAAAGAATATTTCAAGCTCTATTAAATATTAAAACGGAAGAGGACATTTTTGAGTCTGCATGTGAACTCGCTTTAAATTTAGAAATGAGTTTTTCTGAATCCCAAGTAACCCAAACAATAGCTGCTGTGACACGTGATTCTGATGGCTATCAAGGCCGAATCAAGGCCGAAGTAGAGCAAGGTCACCTAGTAATAATCAATTAAAACATTTTTAATTTATGTTACCGATATTACCACGGTAACACCACTTTGGGCAATATTACCTAAAATTACCTATTTTACCGGTAATATTACCACCGAGAATATTACCGTTTACATCACTAGTTATAATTGTAATCAAAAAGGTCATACGTCCAGGGTATGCTACAACGAATCCTCACCCAAACTACTTGCTAGTGGAAATAAACCAATCATTTTAGAGTTATCTGTTGAGGATACAAATATGGAATTCGAAGTGGATTGTGGAGCATCAGTGTCAGGCATATCCGAAGCTGAGTATCTAAATAAGTTTAGTTTAATTAAAATAAAACCTAATGTTGAACTTTTCTGTAATGTTTCAGGAGAATGCATCGAAATTGTTGGGAACATTTTAGTGGGCGTTCAAGAGGGTCCATTAGATCAAAAGAAAAATTTGGAATTGGTTATCATTAAGCCTAAGCGGCCATTTCGTGCTTTATTAGGCCGGGATTGGCTGGATGTTTTGCGACCAAATTGGAGACATAATTTGCTTTTTAAACCAATAGTAAGTATAAATTACTCCGGTCTAAATAAAATTGACGTCGTATTGAATAGAACAGAGGTAATAAATTATATTAAATCGAAATTTTCAAAAATACTGGATACGAGTTTGGCATCTCCGATTTTGGGATATGTGGCGGATTTTGTATTGCGGGAGAATGCAACACCCATTTTTCATGCACCATACGCTGTACCTTATCGTCTTAAGGAGCAAGTGGAGAAGGAAATTGAGAGGTTGGTCTAACTCCAGTACGATATAGTCGTTTCGCAAGTCCAGTTGTTGTCGTTCCAAAAAAAGATGGTGAAGTTCGTCTTTGTATTGACTGCAAAGTGACAATTAATCGTTTTGTGTAAACGGAGCATTATCCAATTCCAACGGTTGAGGATATTTTTGCTAGTCTGACGAACAGCAACTATTTCTGTGTCATTGATTTGACTGGGGCATACCAGCAACTTCTTCTAAATGAACAGTCACAGGAATATTTGACAATCAACACGCATAAAGGGCTGTTTAAGTATACTAGGTTACCTTTTGGAGTGTCCTCTGCACCTTCTATATTCCAGAGAATTAAAAATATTAGATGTTACCTTGATGATATTATAGGTGGGGCCGCTACTAGAGAAGAAGGTAGAGAGGTTTTACTATAAATTTTAAACAGGTTAGAGCAACACAATATACGCATTAATTTAAACAAATGCAAATTTCTTGAAAGGTCTGTTGAATATTTGGGCCACGTGATTTCTAGTGACGGGGTGAAACCAGCAGGTTCAAAAGTCCAAGCAATTGTTAAAGCGCCAGCCCCCCAAAATTTAAAACAGCTTCAGTCATACTTAGGACTTGTTAATTATTACGGGAAATTTATTCCAAACCTATCTTCCGAACTTTCTCCATTATATCAATTGCTTCGTGAGGATCTAGCGTATGTCTGGTCAGAGGAATGCGAGAAAACTTTTAAAAGAAATAAAGATTTAATTTTGAGTAATCAGGTGTTACACCGTGAGGCACTAGCTGTGATTTTTGGGGTGAAACGTTTTGAAAAATATTTGGTTGGTAAGAATTTCACTATTTGCACGGATTATCAGAGTCTCCAACAAATTTTTAACCCAAAAAAGGGAAACTCAGCAGTTGCGATAGCGAGATTACAGCGCTGGGCTGTATATTTATCCATGTTCACGTACGATATCAAGTACAAATCCGCTCAGAAGGTCGCAAATGCGGATGCACTTTCTCGATTACCAGTCCAAGGCAGCACCAATATTGAAGATATTAAAATTTGTTATTTTCGCAGATCGACCGAAGTTCCGATAAATATTGAAAAAGTTAGAAATCATACTCAAAAGGACCCGGTGTTGTCACAAGTTTATGAATATGTTTTGAATGGATATGGCCAAAACTATTACCAGAGCACCTCAAACATTATTTCGCAAAAACGACAGTTCTGAGTACGGAGGATGGTTGTCTTTTTTATAACAGTCGTATTGTAATTCCAGAATCATTAAAATGAAGATGATAGAGCGATCTTATGTCTGGTGGGATAAGATTGATGCAGATATCGAAAGAGTGGTAAAGTCTTGTCTCTCTTGCCAGGGAAATCAGAATCAATATATAAGATAAATAATATCATCAATATATAAGATAAACGAAAAAAAACTAAACATTTATTCTAAGAATTTATGGGTAATGGAATTTTAGTCCGCCAACCCTTCCCTAATTCTGTATTATGTAGCACGCATCTTTGATGAAATCTTACCTGTCAAAGAAAAACTCGTTTATTATTCTACAAAGCGCAAAATCATCGTTTCAAATGCATGAGCATCATGAAAAAATTGAAATAAAATGTCAAATTATTTCCATTTCTGACATGTTTACTAGATTTAGAACTAGTACTAAAATTAAATCCCGCAAATAGAATTAGAATACAAATTTGTGGAACGAAATTATTCAGCGAGAATAATTGTCGGTTCCATTGACACGTTTACTGCATTTAGAACTAGTACTAAAAGTAAATCCCGCAAAGTGGACTAGGAATACAAATTTGAAATTATTCAGCGAGGAAACGAAATGGGAGAAAAATAAAAATTTCTCTCCAATCCAAATCATTTCACAAAATCAGAAGGATTCAATTGGGTGGTTATATCCAGCTGATTACGGAAGACGACCGCAGTGGTGGGGTGACTAGGCCAGAGGTAGACCTGGCTAGGTCAGCATGCTCACCAGACTTAACCTCTAGCCTCCAGTGCTGGAAAAGTAGTCTAAAAATGGTTCCATATCCATACACTTAAAAATTTGGACTGGTAAGGATGCTTACTTGAAAAGAACACAAGTGACGATTGTGGCTAAAAGATTCACGCTATTAAAGTAAGTTTTAAATTAATAAAAACTAAATTACGATCATATTTTTGCTCAAATCAAATTGTAGTTCAAACACAATTTTCAATTTAAGTTACCATCAAGATTACAGTTTAGAATTCATATTCTTTTATACCTCGTGCTTTCCTATTGCAATTTTTACTAATTGCAATTAAAATTTAGTTTGGAATATCAAACTTACACTTCCCGTATCGTTTTAAAATGAAAGCTGAAATTGTAAATTTTGTATTTTAAATTTCACTAATTGCAACTAAAATTTTGGAATTCAAAAACAACTTTTTCTCAGATTTTTGCCCTCACTAAACATAAAGTTTTGCTCAAAACGATTTTATAATTCTAACTTAATCTTTAATTTTTCTCTTACCAACCCAATTCGAAATACAAACTCAACTTTAAACTAAAAACATTGCTCAAGTCAAAATTACTATTCAAATTCAATTTCTACTCAACATTTTTTTAAATTTCGGATTAAAATTCAAATATTTCGATACTTACTCAGATTTTTGTTCAAAATTCTGATACAAATTTAAACACTCAAATAAATTCTCAATAAATTTGTTAAATGCACTTGCAACTATAGCTGAAGTTGGATTCCAAATTTCTAATCAAGCACATTTAGACAAATCTTTGTAAGCAAAATATCACAACATTTCTAGATTAATTGCACCCATAATTTTGCGTTAATTAAATTTGGAAATCAAGCTCGTTTTCTAAGTATTTTTTAATTAAATTGCATTCAAATTTTTGCTCAAACTCCCGATTGGATTGAAATTGAATTTTTAGTCCAAACTTTGTTCAAATCTTGTTTTACCCCGTTCTAAATTAAAATTTTGCACGAATAATTAACCAAATTTTTAAAATTCACTCAAACTATTATTAAAGGCAGTCAGTTAAACTCTGTTTCTAATGTAAGTTCCTACTTAAGATTTCATTCAATCACGGTTTACAATTGATATGATTCTATTATAAAACAAAATTGTTCCAGATTTTTGCTGGATTCCTTCCTTTCTTTTCTAGTTGAACTAAAAAAATTGTTGAAATCGTGTTTAGAATTTAAACTCAGTCATATAAAGGGGATTACATATTTTGCTAAAATTGTTTTTTGAAAATGTGTTTCGCAAATGTAAAATAAAGAAGACAACTTCTACTTTAAATTTCACTCAAATTCATTAAATCTGTTTTTTTTTTTTTTTTTTTTTTTTTTTTTTTGTAGAGTGGGTGCCTAGAGCACTGCAACGAACACCCACTCTACAAAAAAAAAAAAAAAAAAAAAAAAAAAAAAAAAAAAACAGATTTAATGAATTTGAGTGAAATTTAAAGTAGAATCTGGTTTAGAATTGAAACTAGTTTTCTCACTTCATTCTTTTAATCAATTTCCTCTCTGTCGAATGCAGTTAACTACTTTAGACTAGATTTATGTTCAAAACTGCTTGGAACTAAATTTCTGACCAAAAATCTTAATTTTTTTCGAATCCATTTGATTTTAAACTAAATTACTAGAGCGAATACTATTCACATATTAAAACAAAAATTACAATAATCAAGTAGCAGAATACCTAAATATTTGTTAAAATTTTGTTAAAACTATAGTGTGAACAAAATTACAATTAACAAACATTCAAGTACAGTTTGGAAGTTTAACTCAATTTCGGATTAAAATGTTCCTCACAGTTTATTCAAATCCCGATGGAATTGTAATCTAATTTTATTCTGATTGAATCCAAGGTTCTATTCGAATCCATAAAACCTATTTTCTTTTTCAGTCTAATTTTTTGATTCAATTCAAATTTGTTTCAAAATATGTAATATTATATTTTGGTTTTTCCTTGACATATCTATTCTTTGCTCCACCTAATTTGCTCTCATTTTTTTGTTTTCTCTCAAAATTTTGTGAAATCAATATTCGAGTTGTAAACTCAATTCCTATATATAATTTTACAAAAGATTTTATTTGGTTTGGAATGCCAAAACCATTTTTATAAATTTAAATTTCTAATTCAAATTTCACTCAAAATTTCCGATATAAATTTCTAAACTAAATTCCAAGGAAATTTTGTTGGTTGTTTGAGACCAAATCTCGTATTGCAACTCAATTCTTACCTAATTGCAATTAAAATTATGTTTGAATCTAGTTTAGAGCACCAAATTTACACTAAAATTTTTGCTCAAAACCAAGTAGAATGTCCTAATCAATTTCTAATCTATATTTCCAAATCAATTTTTAACCCAAGTAACACTGTACAACGATTTGTACATACTATTAAAAAGGTGTCGTGGTTTGAATTGTAACCCAATTAAAATTGAATCTGTTTAATTTCAAACTGAAAATTTATGGATTTAAAACTGAAGCTTTTTTTTTTTGGATTCCACTCAATATTTAGTCATGCAATTGGTGGAATTTTTGTTCAAAGATTGGAATAGCAAAGTTCTGCTGAAAACTACGATATTAAACACAAGATGTTGTTCAAATCTAGTTTGTAATTCTAATTCAATTTTTAAATTTTTTAATCCAATTTGAGTTTCTACTCAAGAATTTAATCAATTACGTTTGTGAATTCAAATTCTCATTCAGATTTTTGCTCGGAATTCTGATTTTACATTTATCGTATATCATATACTTATATCGTATCGTTGAAATTCACAAACATTTTTCTCGTGTAAAATATGACACTCAATATTTTACTAAAATTCATGTTTGAATTCTGAGTTAATTTCATTTCTAAATTAAATTTTAAATTTTACCCAATTATTCTATATTTCCAATTTAGAATTGAAGCTAATTTTGTTATCTTTAGATTTCCCTCTAATTTTGGTCAAATCCATCGAGTTTTAATTGTAATTCGAAATCGGTTTGTAATTTACCAAATCAAATTAAATTAAATTTTAATTTAATTTAATTTATTCTCAAATTTACATTCAATATATCCCTCAAACAACTTGTAACTTTTCGGATTAAAAATTGGTTTTCGTTCGAGCCCATTGTGAATATGAATAACATTAAAACTGTTGCTGAAGTGCATAAATGGGGTAGAATTGTATATTTGCTACGTTCTCATAGTTTAAGGAATTTTAACGCTAAAAAAACAGAAGAGTTTAAAACAATCAGATTTTAATAATCTTTAACGATTTTTATTTTATTCATTTATTAGATTTACACTTCACTTTAATTACATGTGTTTTTCTCGTTCTCTTCCACAAGATAGAATGAATCTCTTCCCTTTCCCATTTTTTTGACATTTTCCTTTTCTACTTCGTTCAGAAGAGGTTCATTCGATTTCGAAACAAGTTCAACTCTCTAACAATACAATTTTATTCTACAACTCGACCAATCTGACATTAGCCGATGCCTCTATCGGCTGAATTATTGATAAAATATTATTTATACACTTATTCTAAGTTTCGGAAAGTATTCCATTTGGTACAGAAGCAGTGACGCCATCCCTCCACAATTTCATATGTCTGGCTTCCACTATCCCATCGTAAGGCAACTGTGTAATCTGACAATCTTCAATATCCCTTATTACATAACGATCATTAGGTAAATTCTTATGAACGACATAGGGACCACGGAAAAGGGAAATGAATTTCTTATTAGCACCAGGAGTTGTATCCACACGATGAATTACTACAAAATCCCCTGGTTCGTAACTATGTGCAGGCTTACAATGTTTATCAAACCATTTCTGGTTATACTCCTGACTTTTCTTTATACTCGTAGAAGCAATATTCCTAATATCACTAAGATCACGATTGACAATATTCAATTTTTTATCAGATAAATATTCACTAAGATAATCAATTTCTGGACCTTTCTGATCCACACCAAACAATAATCGACTGGGCGTAGTCCCCACGAAACGTTGCACTGTATTATTCAATGCGTATTCAACATGCTTAAGTTTCTTAGTCCAATCGGAATGTTGCAATGGTTCAGTTAATTTTCCTAACATATTCTTAAGGACACGATTGACACGTTCCACCTGCCCATTAGCCTGAGGTGATGCTACTGCCACCTTAACATGCTAAGTATTATGTTTCTCCACATACGAGTAAGTGGCCAATTCGGAAGACGTAAAACACGTACCTCTGTCGGTAATTATACGAACAGGCCTACTGTAATAATCAAAATATTTATCAAGACAACACACTTCTTTAGTACTCGTAGAATCAATCGAACATATTTTGTAAACGAGTCAATAATAACTAACAAATGTTTTCGTTTAGAAGCAACTGAACCGACAATACCGTCATGCACTAGTCGCTAACAATTCTTTGAGTTTCACAATCACTGGGTCACGGTTTTGCGTAAGTCGTAACTGAAAATCAATATCGGAAGTATCAACAAAAGCAACTACAGGACTTCGACTGAGGACATCCACATGACTCATCTGGGTTCCATGCCGATGTTTAATTTTATAATTATATTTTTCAAATTCCAATACCCATCTAGCAATCCTCGGGTTAACATCTCTTTTATTAAACGTAAGCACCCATGAATTACAATCAGTCACGATAGTAAATGTAATGTAATGTTCTCCAATTCGTAACTATAATAATTAACTTCATGTTTACCAATAGTCTTAGAGAAATAGGCCACTGGATGAAATTTCGAATCATCCTGTTTCTGCATGAGAGCAGCACCAAAACCAATCTTACTACCATCTGTGCGTGTAACTCAGTTTCCCGCGTTGAGTCATACACAGCCAATACCGGAGCGGAAGTAAGAGATTGCTTAAGATTTTCAAACGCCTGAAGACACTCATCACTGAAGTTAAATACAGCATCTTTCAATAAATTAATATAACTCACGAACATTGGTAGCCACTGGGTACTGACCAACTGCATTCAGTTTATTAGTACCCGGACTGATTCCACTGGCAGACACAACAAATCCCAAATACTCAATAGTGCTATAAGCAAATTTACACTTGCTTAATTGCAACTCCAATCCATGTACAGCAATACATCTTAACACCTGTCCTAATAATTTCAAATGATCATCAATAGATTCTCTAGCTATCAAAATATCATCAAGATAAACCACTATTCTCCCACTGTCATCTTATTAATAAATCGCTGAAAGACAGAAGGAACATTTTTAAGGCCGAAAAGCATGCGCAGATATTCAAACTGTCCCTCAGGTGTCACAAATTAAGTGTATTTAATTGATTCCTCAGAAACTCTAACCTGATGAAATCCACTCTTCAAATCCAATAGACTGAACACTTTCTTATTACTCAAATACTCCAAGCAATCATCCATAAGAGGCAGAGAATAGTTGTCTCGGACAGTGATCTTATTTAAGGTACGATAATCCACGTACGTACGTGTCTCACCATTTTTCTTCTTAACTAATACAATGGGTGATGTATAACGAGACTCACTCGGTCTAATGGTTTCACTATGCAATAAATCACGGATAATTATTCTTACGTCTTCTTTTTCCTTAACTGAAAGGCGTCGCGGATGGGTATAAAATGGTACGTCATTTTCCAGACGGATACACATCTCATAATCTGGTACATTAACTTCTGAAGAATCAACACCCAAATATTTAGTATTAATACATTCCCCAGCACATCTAATCATATTTATTCCTAATTTTGGATCTATATCATACTGAACACTAGGAGCACTATTCACAGAAGCGGCGATTAAACGGAAATCGGAACAGAAGGAATTAAGATTAGAACAGGAGGAAACCTTAAGCAAAGCTGCACTAGGATTATCAATGGACAATTTACCATTTAACGACTCAGATCGGAATACCGTAGCCAAATGGGTATTCAGGACATGATCATCATGGCCACAATCAGAAACAGAGGGAGACACATTTACTGTATCGTATGCCAATTTATTAACACCTTGATGTAATGATAACGAATTCACTTTATTTATTCTCATAAAACATAATCCAATATTAAAAATATGTAGTATATCTCGCCCAACTAGCAAATCAACGGGAAGTATGCGATCTGGAACAACGAAAACAAAAACTGATTTAATCTTTTGACGGATACGCAAATAACACTGAATGTTACGGATTTAACTAAGGGGCCAATAGATACATTATTAGGAAGCAAACTCCTATGCAGAAAACTGGTCGGACTACCGGTATCCAAGAGATAATTAATTAAATTAAATTGCGTACACTGCTTAAGATTTTTACCAAATGCAACACTTACCTGCGGCATACTCCTCATAGTCTGAGACAGCTCTTTAACCTCATTATACTCTCCAGGAATAAACTGGATTCCAGCAGCAACACCTTTTTTGTTTTTTGGACAATTAAATTTTTTATGCTCGGATGAGCCACACGTTAAACTGGACCCTAGTGCTCGTCTAGGTGCCGAACAATTAGCTGACATATGTCCAAATTTAGAACAATTATAGCATCTAGATTGCGCACTTGGTCAGAAGCAGCAGACAGAGTAGATAATTTTCTAATATCCGAAGTTTTAATTTTGGCCCCAATAGAGTTACTATAGTAAGGCCATAAGATATCAATCGCTCGTAAGCAGGCACGGCATCAAACAACTGCTCAACTGTCTGAGCACTGGCCAACAAAGTACATAATATATCTAGAAGTATCTCGTAGCTCAGAAACAATAAGAGATATTAAATCTCTTTCTGAAATATTGGCTTGCATTGCGGTTTCCTGCATACACGTAACATAATGCACAATGGTTTCATCATTACGGCGAATATAACATCTCAATTTTTCATAAACTTCATATGATGATACTTGACGATCAAAGCGCTTGAGTACAGCTTCACGTAATTCATTCCAGGTAGTAACTCGAATAGTACGTAAAAAGAGCTCAGCTGTGCCCTTAAGCAAGTGACGAGCCATACGATACCGATAATTGTCATCTGCACCCAATGAGGTCATAACATCTTCAAAATCAATCATCCACTTTGAAACCATATAATCGTCTGCACCACTAAACGTTGAAATCAAACTATCCACATCAGAAATATTCACTTTCTTTTTAATCGTATTGCTGAGGTTGCTAATAATGAAACTACTGGCTGCGATTTCGTAAATTCAATAGTCGCTCACGGATTTCCAGTTTAATAATTTTCGTCAGTCATTTCCTCTAGGGTTTCTTCGGAGGTTTGATTCAAATTTTCATTACTTAAATGGAAATCCAGCTGATCAATACAAACGGTAGTTGCTAACGCAGATGTAGCATTGTCAATCGGAGGGTGAACCCCAGTGGATGCCCACATCACTCAACGCCAATACAATTTCGCCACGAGTTGGGAGCGTCATAATTTTAATTTTCTCGATACACGTGTATTTTGATTATTGCACAGAAATTTATATTTTATTATTATTATTATTATTAATAATTAATCGGATTACCCCACATCTGATATTTTAAAACAATCAGATTTCAATAATCTTATTAGATTTACACTTCACTTTAATTACATGTGTTTTTCTCGTTCTCTTCCACAAGATAGAATGAATCTCTTCCCTTTCCCATTTTTTTCGACATTTTCCTTTTCTACTTCGCTCAGAAGAGGTTCATTCTATTTCGAAACAAGTTCAACCAGAGCACCCTGTATTTTATAGAGCCATAATCAAAAAATCTGAGCTTTTATAAGGGAATTAGAAACGAGGAAAAAACGAAACTTTTCATAGTAAAACACACAAAACATATGGGAAATCACTTTTTTTCCTAAGAAAAATTTTTAAATGAAAACGTTACAAATTCATAATTATGATTTCTGAAATACTTTCATAAATGTTTGAATTTCAACATATTTGAATATCGTTTAAGTAAATCGTTTTCATTTTCTTGTAATAATTGTTTTATTTAAACCAAAATATTAAAAAAAAGTTCATAACAACAGCATTCTGGTCAAATTGAAATAAAAGCTTACTGCGATTCGTTTGGTCATTAAGTCAATATACATTACATAGATGGCAGTGATGGCCGTAAAAATTTAGAAAAATCGTACCAAAAATTACCACCTGGAGAAATTTCTAGTTCAAAAATTGTAGGAAAAGCAAAACAAATTCACAAAATATAGGAACGTGTGATAATTTTGCGATTAAATAATTTTTTTTCGTATTTTTCTGTAGCCATTTTAGACATCTTACGTACACTAGTAAAACTAAAGATAAATTTAGCAAGTATTATTTTAATTTTTCAGAGCCAACTTTGATGTATTTTTCAAAATGAAAATGCGAAAAAATATATTTTAGAAATAATTTAATTTTAATATTTCTGCAATTAAAATTTACTTAATACGAATATGGTCTTCTTGTATATTGTTCTTAAAGATATGTAGAAAACTTTTATATAAACGTTTTATAATATATTTGCTTTTTTCATTGAAAAACATGAAGCTAAAAACACCATTTTTACTATGGATTCCTATGGAAATCAGTGAAAAGTTATACCACTAAAAAAGCTTCTAAAAATACGTCATTAAGATTATGGCTCTATACTCTAGAAGGCTCTGGTTCAACTCTCTAACAATACAATTTTATTGTACTAACTAACCTCTTTAGTTCGAATCTGAGCTTTTAGGACACACTCCATTGTAATTATTTCCCTGACTGTCACACTCAGACTCCGAATACGTAAGAATAGAAAAAGAAGAATACCATTTTTTAAAATACTGGCATGTAAATACGAAGAAGAATTTAATGTTAGAATTATTGAGCTTTTTTTATGTTTCTCGACTGTACGTATACGAGTATTTATAAAAAGTTTATTCTTGACAAATAAGTAGTCGAACAGTCGACTCATTTCTTATTATTTCTGAATTTTTTTTTTTATGTTAACGTTTATCATGCAAATTGCTAAACTTAAAATTGAATGAAAATAGAGCAGAATTTTCATAAATTTGTGTTTTTTATTTTCGAGCTATGTGGATAGTCGTCATGATGTACATACTTCGTTTCACTTTCTGTTTTAATTTTATTTTATTATTTTGTTGTTACGACTTGAGAATTTCTTTTATATAACTTTAAAGCTTTTTTTTTGAAGTAAAACAGTATGCTTCATTTATGTCTGTATGCATATGTGTGTGTACATATGTATATAGGAGATAAGAAGAAAACATTTTATCTATAACCATGCATTTAATGGTTCATAATAGTTTTTTGTATAAGTAAATTTATTTTTATTGCTTTCAATGACTCGGTTTTTTATTTTTTATTTTTTTTTTGTTTGCTATCTATAAGAAAATATTATAGTTTTTAGCAGCACAGGTAAAAATGTTGTAATTGTGTTGCATGCGGGGTATATATGTACATATGTATATTGCTATCTTGCAGAATAGTAAAGGAATACTAAATTGTAATAAGGAAAATGCCATATTCTTTCCAGTTTTGAACGAGTGTTTTATGCAAAATTGATGGTAGTAGCATGGTAGGAGAAAATATAGTTTTTAAACGGTTTTTATATGCACCTGAAATTATATAAAGTATAACATTGTGTGGGAGTAAATTAGATGGGAATTTTCTCGTTATAATGCTTTAGTTGTAGTTGCTAGATGATTATTTATTTCCGATTAGTTTACTTTTATGATAACATGTGTAAATTTGCTTTTAATACATAATGTATGCATAAAAATTATAAGAAGTTAACAAAAATAAGAAAGAGGAAAAATAAATAAAAATGAGCTTTTACTAGAAGCTTCTTCGTTTTAATAAAAAAAACAGTTTTTTCATATACACTGTGGGCAGCTACATAATGAATGTAAAGTCGTCAGCTTCCTCACGACGCTTACCACATAAAGCGACTTGGGCGCTTGTACCATCCGTTGATGGTGAACCATAAGTTGGGGTCACGAAGAACATATTTTATCATACAGCAGGTAGAAGTTCTTTGTTTTGGATGTAATAACTAGCTCAACGAATCAACAATCTCAGTGGACTCAATGTCATGATGAGCATGAAACCACTTAAGCATAACTCTGTTATGAGAACAAAGGATATTAATGTGGGTGTGTACAGTTTTTAATCAATTTTGAAACCGTCAAAGGATTTTTAGCGAATAGAGCACCGATTAATAATATTTTCCTATTTTGTTAAGTGTCAATCCGTAATTCGTAATAATTTATCAGTCAAGGTACGGTCTATTCATATTTTCTCGGTATTCGGATGATACCTTCGGTGAGCTTCTGATCTATTACCGAAGTGAAATTTTTCCCAAATAACAAAAAATATGTAAGTATGTGTTTGTATAAATTGCATTCATTCAGGCGATATTTTGTGCATTAAATGTTGCATATAAATTCCAAAAAGTTGACCTTGAAATCAGATGCATGTGAAGTTTATCCTAAATTTCTCCTAAATAAAAAAAAATGGCGTTTAGTATTATTTTTGGAAAAAGTTCACACGTCTATATAGAGATGTGAAGTTTATACTAAATCTTTTAAAATGCGAATGTATTGGTGAATTGCAAACATTTAGGCGATTTTAATTTATAATTAGGCCGCTTCATAAAGTTCTAATGAATTATACACTCTCAAATATGGCCTGGATTGCACCAACCCACTATGATATATAATTAAGGGGTAATTTAAAGCAACCGTGTTTCCACACATTCTAAACCACATAAACTTTATGTATTTCACTTAGTATTAGGTAATGCTTATCAAACGATTCATGTAAAACCTTAAGGTCAGAATTAACCAAAGAAATCACATACGTGGGACATTTATCAATATATGTTAAGGCTAAATAATCAGCAAACCCAGTACTCTTACGATTTAATTTAGGTTTAAAAATAGGATAAGTATACACTAGAAATAGCAGTGGTACTCCAACTTCGACAGCTCTAAAATCACTAAAAGTATCTGTTAATTCTGACTCTAGGTAGGAAGCAAACCACTTGTTTGACATAACCCTAAAACCAATGTCAAACAGAATAGATAACAAAAGTGTATGATTAATCCAATCGAAGGCCTTAGAAGCGTCAATAAATAAACCTGCACAAATATTAACATTCTTGAAACCGGTATGAATAACATCCAAAAATTCCAACATAGGTGATTCATTCTGATGAACTCTTATTGTTTTACAGTGATTTAGAAATATGGTAACTCTATTTTTACTTGCCTTTACGAGAACTTTGAGAACAACTGGTTAGATTGCAAGTGGTTTTTAGTTTCCCTTATCACTACGATCATCTAACCACTCCATGCTTCAAGGAACAATTGAAAATATGAGCAAGAACAGGACCGACAAATAATTACTAATTCCTTCGGTAGTATCTTTGTTCCTCTTAACATGAACATTAATCTGCATGGCACAATGGTATAAAGAACATTTTTTAATGAATGACTTGACACGATCATTCATATTAGGAAACTCGTAATATTGTTTAAGTCGCTTAATTGTTCTTGAATATCCCTGATGTCTACCAAGAGAAGTAATATGGAATTCCTTTATAACTTCATTTATGTCTTCTTCGGTTTGGTACATTGTTGTTTGGGATAAAATTTTTAGAATGGGCTTTACCAGCTCATTCTACAAACGGTAACGAACTACCATAAATGGAACTATTGGGAGTTTGTGTTATAGTATCCTTAGATATATCACCAGTGTCATCTTAAGGTCTCTGGTTACAGCTGCAATTATTTTAGCCGATTCAGATATGTTGAGCCTTTCACAATTTTTTAAACGACTAAGTGCATGATTAAAATTCTTTGGTTTATATTCTATTTCATATGAATATTCAGCTAATTCAAGTTGCCATCGGATTAAACCGAGAAGAAGCTTTTGGGTTTGTTTTCAGCCAGATTAAAGGACGATGATTAGTCGTTGAGTAGCCCAAACCAGATCCTTTTCCACGGTATGGTAATTTCGTTCCGCATCGTTTAGCAATCTACTCGCAAATGAGATTGGTAGATCTTTTCCTTCGACATCTTGTGATAGAATCGCTCCGATTGCGTAATCATTCGCGTCTGTAGTTAGAATGAAGATGTCATTGAAATTAGTACGTTGAAGTATAGGAGATGAAGTAACGACTCAATGAGCAATCTATTCAAATTTTACATTTTTCCGTAACAATCGACTTGAAGGTTCGGAGATCTTGGAATAATCATCAAGATATACAAAACATATTAAACCATTTAATCCCAATAATATCGTGTTCATGAGCCGCTGAAATGTAATTGGAGCCTTTCTTCAGAATAAATGGCATTCGCAAAAAATGGTAACGACCGGTTTGGGTACTAAACTGTGAAATACATTGCTTTGCCCAGTTGGTCTAATATCTCTGTTATGTTCGGCAGAGGGAAAAATTGATCACTAGTAATGTTGTTTAACCTGTGAAATCCTACAACTAAACGCCATTTTTATTCATCAGCTGAAGATTTCTTGGGAACGATCATTAGAGGAAAGTTCCAAGGACTATTAATTGTATCTATCGTCTTATTGCGAATTTTGAAATGTTGGACTCTAATGACAACATGCGTTTGTTATAGTCAGTCAGATTATCGCTTTCTAAGGTAGAAATCTTCGTTGAAATTACAGCTAATTTTGAATATGGAAGATTTTTTTTTTCGTTCAAGTGACTGAGATTTAGATTTTCAGTAAGCTTGATCAATCTTGCTTCTAGGTTTGGATTCCATTTCCCATATTTAGTATTATAAAGGAACTTGCTAAAAGCTCGGTTTTATTTTACCGATATTAACTGGATAATCGTTGGTATTCACTATCTTCACTGAAAAACGTACTCGTTTTACTTTTGATATGGATTAGGTGTACATTCTGTCAAAAAACTACCGGGAAATGATGATTTAAAAAGCCGGCTTAAACGGATTGTACATTTTTTACTGTTGCTAAGTTGGCACAACTGTCCTCTATCATTATGTAAAGTTCGAGCGCGATCTGTCAAGTGAGTTTTGCGATTTTTACAATGAATAAAAATTTGTCTCAAATTTTGTATTGCAAATGGAATTTCGTATGTCGAATCGCTGAAAATATTACAGAAGGCTTACAGTGAATCGATTTTATCAAAAGCAAGTGCAAATGGTTGGTATACAGTGCATTCAAAAACGGTCGAGATGTGGTGGAAGATTTTCCTCGCTCTGGCTTGAAACATAATTAACACTTTATAAAATTATTGTTAAAATTCGACGTTAATTGAGGCCTAGGTTTGTTCATCAACGAAATCTCTTCCTTTTTGCGAATCAACAAGCTTCAACTATTGTTGAGACAGAAATATTCTTGGAAATCTTGGAATGATCTTAATGCGGTTGTTCACTTAAAATTTGGATCACCTTTTTCGGTTCTTCGCCTTGTCTATATAGATACATGCACCCTTTAGGGTGGTAACATTGACAGAGTTCAATCAATTCAATTTGCAATTGGTCGACTGAACGAGAATCTTCGAATTGTACAGTTAACTCTTTTTTTAATTGTTCCCATGTTGGCCCATCATGTAACGGCAACTGAATATTTTTCGCACATTGTCGGTAATACTATAGGTAACACTATTAGGACAATTGTTAAGCACATTCTGTTGATTAATTAATATCAAATAGGTTTCAGCACGCTGCTCGACAATAACAAATAGTAAAACGTTAAGGAATATAATCAGAATTATTGTATAACGACTTAAGGAAGTTTCGAGCTCACTATTTGCACACACTTCAGAATTTTTAGGTAATAGCTGTGATTTATCCTATGCACATTAGAGCTATCGGTCGCTATATGCAGGAGCAGAAAATTACCGAAACTGACGGAATGGGGCTTATAAAAGGTATTCTTGGATTACATACGCCCTCGATTTGAGGCATTTTACTACTTTAGTTATGTTGTATGGTCCCTATATATTGATCTCATATTGGGTATCAGAAATCCAAGCCAAAATTCTAAAACTTGGTCAGTAGTTAAATTAGGCCCACATCTTGTCACCCAATAAAGGAATCCGATGAGCAATACCTACAAATGCGTTTAGTATTACGTCAAATTTCCTGGTCCGTATATATTGATCTCTATTTGGGTATTTGAAATCCAAGCTAAAATTCTAAAAGTTAGTCAGTAGTTCAATTAGGCCCACATCTTGTCACCAAATAAAGGAATCCGATGAGCAATGTCTATAAATGCGTTTAGTATTATGTCAAATTACGTGTTTAAATCGGTACGTGTCATTCTATTTTAACTTATGTTAATCTTTTAATATATTTAATATACATATTTAGTATAACTAAAAGTAATATATAAAATATATTATTTGCTAATCAACTTTTTTATTGTTATATCGATACTGTTAAAGTTAGCCGAAAGTTGGCAGCCGAAAGTGAAAAGTCGATAATGCAGATTGTGTTAGTCCAGCCGAAAGTAAAAAAATGGTAAGGCAGATTGTCTAATCCCATCCGAAAGTTTTCAGCCGAAAGTTTAAAGTCGATAATGCAGATTATGATATAACATTCAAGCCGAAAATAAAAAATTTAGTAGTTATCAACCGAAAATAAATAGGATACATAGAAATCTATAAATATAAATTTTTGTAAATAAATTTACGTGTAAAACTTTGCTTCGTAGAAAATATCGGAAAATCAGAAGAATATACAAAATTGGAATAAAATCAGCCTCTGGAGTATATATCTAAAGCTAAATCGTTTTTATGTGATTTGTCAATAGCTGTCGAATTACTAAATCCAGTTCAAGTTTCCCGTGGGAAATCTCGGAAAATTCGATTTTCCAAAAATTATTAGAAAATTTGTATAAAATCAGCCTCTAGTGTGTTATGTCTGGAGATAGATTCAATTGATGTGATTACTCAATAGCTATTGCAGGAAAAAAATTCAGTTCAAGTTTCCCGTGGGAAATATCGGAAAATTCGATTTTCCAAAAATTATTAGAAAATTTGTATAAAATCAGCCTCTAGAGTGTTATATCTGGAGATGGATTCAATTGATGTGATTACTCAATAGCTATCGCAGGAAAAAAATTCAGTTCAAGTTTCCCGTGGGAAATCTCGGAAAATTCGATTTTCCAAAAATTTGAATAAATTTTCTAATAAACTGAATTTTTTTCCTGCTATAGCTTTTGACAAGTCACATCAATCCAATCTATCTCTAGACATAACACTCTAGAGGCTGATTTATTTTCGGCTGGAATGTCAATAAGATAATCTGCATTATCGACTTTGCCCTTTCGGCTGGAAACTTTCGGCTAACTTTAACAGGGTGTTATATCGTAGGTTTCTGAAAAACGCCTAAATGTTACATTTTCACACATACTAGCAAACAAATTGTTGTTTTTGTATTTTTATGATAAATTTAGGATAAACTTCACATCCCTGAAATCAGAAGTATCAAATATTATATATTAGAATATTAGCTATGTACATCAAGTACGCTAAATGTCACAAGGTCGAACACATAATCAATCCTAAGGGTCAACGAAGAAATCTGTTCAACAAAACTCAATAGATTGATATTCGACTATAGTTTCTGGGATCTGTATTGTATAGGACTTGAACGTAAAATGTAACATGGTCGATCCTAGGTAGGGGTCAGCGATATAAGTAACAGGCAAAAACAAAACCTCCCAATTAAATAATTTCAAAGTTATTATTTTATTTTACATAATCAATGTATATGTTTCATTTTACCAGTGCTTGGATTTCGTTGCGCATATTTGACTTTTGTCTCGGAGAGTTTAGTATACGTACCAAGGATGAAAAAGTTGATCCTTTAATACTTTTTTCGGTTCTTTTGAAAATAAAAAGTACTTCGATACTTTTGTTCAACATTTCAGTCCTTTTAAAAAATATTTATATTCAAGTTTTGCTGTAAACGTTAGACAGCGCCTTAGGAAGAACGAATCATTTTTCGTTGGCCAACTCTTCGAATTTCGACTAAATTCAAATCTAATCGCCGAAACGACCGAAAAGCGACGGCAAACTAACATAACAACACTTTTTCGTTGTAATTTTGGTGGGCAAGCGTCTGCTTTCTAAAGTTTGTAAATTTATTAACGCAAGACGATTTATATAGGGTTCACGAACAAAACCATGGTTCAAGTTAGGTAAACGACGTAATGCATAAATCAAAAATAATTTTTGAATACTTTCGATTCTCTCGAAATGGGTGTGTTAGAACGGATCCGAAATCATTAGAGGGTCATAAAGTTCCCTCCCATTACGCCTAATGAAACCCAATAAGGAATACCCTCTGCTTGTAATGTAGTCCACATGATTATTAAATGTAAGGTTGCACGAAAAAATAAAGCCAAGATCACGAATATCAGAAACTCTGCTAATTGGCGCATCCATTAAAAAATAAGGGGCCTATATGCTAGATAAGCGTGATCGACCAAAAGGTATTACTTTGCATTTGCACGTGTTCAAGGGCAACTTAATCTAAGCGGACCAATCACAAAAGACAACAAGTTCGTCTTGCAATGGCGCAGTGTCAATTAAAGAATTAATTGTAGCATACATTTTTAAGTTGTCAACATACAATGGACATCGTCAATAAATATAGTGAACAATAAAGGTCCCATACCTGGCATGGGCTGCCTTGAAAAACACCAGAAGGTATAACGAATTCGAAGAAACGGACCTGCGAAATACTCACACATTGATGTCTTGATGTCAGAAAAGATGCGATCCATTTTATTGGAAAGAAATCGGATCCGAACTCAATCAAAGTTTTCGAAAAATCTGTGTAGACAACATCAACCTGGGCACGGTTTCCAACAGTCTCGAAAACATTGCCCCAAAAAACCATCAAATTAGTAATTGTTGATTTACCGCGAACGAAGCCGAGTTGACGCGCACTTAAAAGCAACGATTCAAAAAGTTTATGTGTAACCGAGAGAATTGAGATACCTCTGTAGCATGCAATATCACTCCTTCTAAAAGATTTAAATATACAATAGAAAAATGTTTTTCTCAAATATCAGGAAACACTCCCCTTGAAAGACTTTTATTAAACAAATAAAGTAATGGTACAGACAAAGAAAGCGCACACTTAGTGACCATCAATGATACCTGAAAAATTAGATATAAGTATCAGAGTTATCAAAAGAGGCCTGAAAAAATTTGGAAAACGCGTCACATATTTCATGAGGACCTGAGAATGAAATATTATTGCATGACATAATCTACGGATAGCCATGTGAATTTCTTATTTGATTTATAAATGCAAAAAACCGTTTAGTATTAATCAAAATTTCACTTTGGATCTGAAAAACATACATTTTGTAAAGAAAATCGGTGAGGTATTTAAACACTTTGCATAAGTCACGATATCTAGATTTGTCGTTAATATCCCCAGAACGCTTATAATTCTTAAATGCTCTAGACTTACGATTTGTGAGATTTTTTAAGCGGTGATTGAACCATGATTCTGTATACATCGAACCCACAAAAACCTTTGGAATTAATAATTCAAAACCATTCGTCATAATACTACAAAACTTTGAAACAGCAACCGAAATGGCAAATAAGTGACATAAAGCTGTCCAATCAACATTATCAAAAAAGTGGTTTAGCGACACCAGATCAGCATTCGTAAAATCAAATTTAAAATCGCTCTCAATAAAATTAAAAAAATCATAATCTAAAAATTAAAATTTAATTAAAAGTGGCGTGTGATGTTCCGCTACATCCGGACAAGATTCTACCACATGTCGATGAATTCGCAAGATGGAAAAACTAAGTCCAAAAATACGTTCAAACTCGTTAAAAAATAGTATTGAATTGACGCGTTCCAAAATCGCAAAACTTTCTAACACAGCTAGAAGTGATATAAACGGATGATCCCATAAACTGGTCATCGATCCAGCACCAAATATTCTTCCGATTTGAAATCAACCAGGGCCCAATTGCACCAACTACTTATCACATAATACTTATCAACTTATCATAATTTTTGATAATTTTCTGTTGTACCAAATTGAAATTTGATAAGTATTTAATTGAGTTATAATAAGTGATAAGCACTCACTTATCAAAATTAAGTTGCACCAATTTGCGAAATGATAAATGATAAGAAATATTTTGATAAGCGATAAGTTTGAGGTTTTTTATAATTTTTTCGTAGTTCTGTTGCACCAAAAGTTTTAACTTATCAATAATCGACTATTTTAATGATAACTTATCCAAAATATCAATAAGAAAAATTTCACTACTCAAAAAAATTGATAAGAGCTACAAATTGTAGTGGTATGACGGAAGTCTGTTAAAAACGTTTTTTTTTTGCTGTTGTTGTAAGATGAGAACTTTTGTTCAATTTTAAAAGAGTACAAACACATTTTTCAATAAAATTGTTTATTACTCAAATGATTATAAATGATAATGACAATACATGTAACAGTGTGTATTCAAGTTTATAACAACTTTAATTTCAAAATTTATCGCTATTTTATTGTATTCTATTCAGTTCTTGTGTATGACGATTGCCATTTGTGAATAATGTAGTTAAACTGAATTTCCTTGTTAATAGGAATTCTCTTAATTTATTTATTATGAAAATAAATTGTTTACGTTCAAGTACTGTTCAAAAATTATTTACAGTTAGAAAAGAGATTTTGTTTTAAAAGCAACAAAAAAAAGTTTTACAATTGATTCTAAAAACTGAAATAATAACTCTCAATTGAGAAACGTTTCGCTTCATGTATTACATACATGTAAAATTGTTGTTGTTATTAAATTACACAATAACAATTTTTTAATTGTTTTGCTATATAGGTACAAAACCATTGTTTAACATATAAAATGTACGGAAAGCACATTATTTTGCAAACACTATCACATTTATAGTAATTTTGTATAGATCATTACAACTTATCATAAAAATTGATAATTTGTCAATTGATAAGTTAAAGACATTCTGATGTGCAATGCTTATCACTTACCATTATCAAAATTTGATATGTTTTCAAATTGATAAGTGAGTGAGATTTTGTTACTTTTGGTGAAACACTTATCAATTATCATTATCAAAAAACTAACTTATGATAAGTTGATAAGTAATAAGTGATAAGTAGTTGGTGCAATAGGGCCCAGGTCTCCGTAAAAATAACGATGTCCTAGTTATAAGACAAAATAGATGAGTATTATTATTGTTGCTGGAATTATTTGGTGAAATGATGGGCATAATATTATGGAGTATAGGTCGATAGAAAACGTTACTATTAACATTGGTAGATCCCGGTATTATTCCACAAGCGTCAGTCTGAAGTTTTTTGGACGAGGTACAAACTCTCGGATCAATGCTCCGGCAGGCCATATGTGTAGTTGAAGGAGTTTGCTGAAATGGACTAAATCAACGGCGATTTTGAACGTAATTAAATTGAGCCGACTAACATCATGGCCAACTGACATAAGCACCCGACACTCAATCTCATCGTCAGAAATTACCAGCTTACCATACTTAGAAATTTCCGTAAAGCAGCCGGTTCAGTGGTGTTACCGAATTTTGAGGCATAAATATACTTTCTATCCGGAACAGCTTTGATAGTATCGTGGGTATCGTCGCAAGAGCCAACAATAAACTCCGCTTGCGGTGGTTGAATTGGAGCACTCGTAGATTCAACAGTGACAGGTGTAGCATTATTAGAATGGCCCGGGATGATTGACGTATAAAAACGCTGAACTTTTCCAATAGATCATCTACATTGAACGGAATAATGCCAACAAATTAGAGAAAAAGAGTCAGAGAAAAGTGAAATTCAAATGTAAAATGCCGTACTATGAGCGAATTCCGTTTTTCTCTAATTTTGAAGTAATTTTCGGAATTAATTAATTAAATTTAATTTGATTGAAAACATTACATTAATATTATAAATAGGCAAATATTTTATATATAAGTGATTTGAATAAGTCTAAAAAAAATGTTTACTCGCATTCGTAATTCGTGCTTGATGTAGGAAGCCCGTAATTCTAAACAAATTATCTGTGCCGACTTCTAAGACCTGGTTAATTTAGCAACAGAATACCTGTCTCTAATTCTTCACAAAATCAGCATTTAACGTTTTAACTGAACACTCATAAGAAAAAGAAAAACATTTTAAATACCCTTTTGTCACTTTTAGTTACACCCATCGCTGAAATATGTTAACACATCAAAAAAATTAAAAAGTACTTTAAAGCGTAATCTAGTCCTCTGTTGCTCAACATTTTAGTACTTTGGGATTTATTTAAATTTCATCCCTGATACGTACACCATGTATAGTATTGTTACGTTTTTGCCTTGTCAATCAAGGTTCGTATCACTGGATTGTGAATAATACAAACTCAATTCAATTTATCACCAACGAATAAATTCAATTTATCACCAACGAATTTATTTCACAAAATTTATTACATTTTACTTTATTTATCGCACTACAACACTTTTTTAATTCACTTTTTAATTCCTTTTAATCTTTATACTATCGCTTACCAAATATTACTAAACCAATTCGATTTCGTTCGCCTTTTTATATACACAAACCAAACTTCTAGAAAGCTCATGATTTTTCTAGTTAGAATAGTGTAGATCAATTTTATCATGGAAAATTCCATTTAGAACAGTTTAACATTGAGCTATTAATTTTAACTTATTCTATTAGACGCTAGGTGTCACCGTCACAGTATAAAATATTGTGACGGTGACACCTTGTGTGTAATAGAAGAAGTTAAATGAATAGCTCAATGTTTAACTGTACTAAAATAGAATTTTCCATGATAAAAATTGTTACGTAATGTTTCTACGCTATTCTAACTGGAAAAGTCATGAGCTTTCTAGAAGTTTGGTTTGTGTATATAAAAAGGCGAACGAAGTCGAATTGTATTAGTAATACATATTTGAAACGCGATTGAGTAAAGATTAAAAAGGAATTTAAAAAGTGTTGTAGTTCGAAATAAAAATTATAAGTGAACAGTAAAATTTGAGAATAATTTATATAAAGTGATTTTGTGAATTTTTATTGATAAACTGTGTTGTAATAAATTTTGTGAAATGAAAAACTTTGCAAATTATCCAGTGCCAAAATGATTGCTAGCATCTCCTTTTCACTGACCGTGTAGATTTCAGTGTGTTTAACGATCTGAATAATATATGTGATTGGTCATGTACCGAAGTCAAGACCTCTTTGATTTGACGAAATGCTTGCAGTTCCTTTTCAGCTGAGCTGGCTTTCAGTTTTTTTGATTGCTTTGCCTTCATCTGTGCATTTTCACTTCGTGTGAGGTTTTCTAAGGGCTTGTTGAACTTTGCGAAGTTACTAATGAAACGTCGATAATAGATGCAAGAATTTCTTTAAGTCTGGCCTGATTCCTTGGTATGATGCAATATATCCCAGGAATTCTGTTTCTGTTTTCAATAATTCCGTTTTGTCAAGGTTGAAATTTTCGAATTTTTTTTTCGACATTGGTTAGGCGTTCTTCTTTGATTATTACTTCGAATATGATGATGTGATCAATATAAGCAAAGCAGATGATTTCTATATGCATTCTTTCAATACGTCGTTTATCATCCTTTGGAATATAACCGGTGCATTTTTTGGTCCGAAAGGTAGTCTTAAAAATTCATACTTTCCGTTCATGGTCGGAAAAATTTTCTTCGGAATAATTCGGAAGGTGGAATCCTGATGTAAGTTCGATTGTCATAATACACTTTGCTTTTCCTAGATGTGGCATATCTGTCTGAAACTGTGACTGCGTTTATTCATTAAAAATCTATGACTATACAAATTGGTGAATTGTATTATGTATGGATTTGGATAAGATTTGGTTCTGGCTTTACATGCTTCAAAGTTGTTGACTGGTTTAAATAGTGTTTTGAATTTTGCAACAATTGAGTGGAATTTTGATATTTGAGGTTATTACCAAAATATTATTTTTTCGGTTGTTGGTTGGCTCCAAGTTTTCTTAGAGTATCGTAGCCGATTATTCTGTCGAACGTCTTTAAACAAGGTGTCACAAGAAACTCTATTATTGTGTTGATGCCTTGTGTTTTTTAATTGGCTTACCATTTAAAGCCCGATAATCAACAGCAGCAATACTCGTCGTTATCCAGGCAAAGTGCGAACAAGTCAAGACAATATCTGAACAGCTGTCCGAACAATCCAAATTTAAGTACGACAGACTGGGACGATCAACCTGAAATGACAATGAGGCAGGTGACTATGAGACAGGTCATTTCAAAGAAGCTGACATTATTCTCCGGTAGTCCATCGGAGTGGCTTATGTTCATATCAACGTATACACGTACTATACAGCTATGTGGGCTGACTGATGACGAAAATTTGGAACGTTTAAAAAAATGCTTACGGGGTGACGCAAGGGATGTGGTGAAGGCTTATTTATATTTTCCACATAACGTACCTCAAATTTTAAAAACGTTGAAAATGCTTTTTGGACAATCTGACGTCGTGCTTGACTTGATGATAACGCAGATTGAATCAGGACCACCAATCCATTCTGAAAGTTTAGAGGCATTGGTTAAATTTTCAATGCAAATTCAACACCTATGTGTAACAGCAATAGCCTGCCAGAATGAGGAACATCTGAACAACCTAACACTTATGCGAAAGGTCGTTCATAAATTACCGGCTCAACTAAAATTGCAATAGGCCGAATTTAAAGCAAAGTTACCATCGGTCAACCTACATACGCTTGGCGATTGGTTGGGCTCAAAGGCGGAAATGGCAAGCACAGTATAGTAACAATGTCTTCAGCACAAATACAAAGGTTTGACAGAACGGAAAAAAGGCAGGGAAATCAGAATAAACAAAAATATGTCAATACCATCCAGGTGGAATCTAATGTTACGGAAGATGGCCAGGTCAAGTTCGAGAAGGCGATAGATGAAGACGAAACATGTAAATTAGTTAAAGCAGCCGATAATGCGTTCTAAAATGTGAATCTGTACACCTACTGGCGGAGTGTCCTAAATTTAAAAAAAATGAAAGGCACTGAGAGGTGGAAGACAATATTAGCAAATGATCTATGAAGAAAGTGCTTCAGAAGACATCGGTTTTGGACATGCAAACTTGATGTAAAATGTGTGATAGATGGATGTAAGGGAAGCCATCACCAATTTTTGCATAATGCCGTAGTAAACAAAAACTACAATTCATCAAATAAGGTTACTGCGGAATCATCAGGTGTGGTTGAGATTCATCAACAGCCACAAATAAACAAACTGCTGTTTCGAATAGTACCGGTGGTACTACATGGACGAGAAAGTAGCGTCTAAAAACATACGCTTTCCTGGACGACGGTTCCAGTGTGACTCTGCTAGACGATGAAGTGGCGAACAAGTTGAAGCTCGATGGCCCACAAAGGAGCTTGGAACTAAAATGGACGGGAAGTACAACCTGGAGAGAAAAGCGCAGTTGTCTAGTTGAGCTGGAGATTTCGGGTGTTTCGAACAACGACGTATACAAAATATCGGACGTCTACACGGTTCCACGCCTCGATCTTCCAGAGCAAACAATGAAAATTAATAATAACACTCCCAAGTTCAGTCACCTACGAAGTATACCGTTTGTTTGCTACGAAAACGCTAGACCCAGAATCCTAATTGGGTTACAACACTTGCACTTAGCAGTGCCACTGCAAATTCGAGAAGGTCGTATAGGGGAGCCAATCGCTGCCAAAACACGTTTAAGATGGGCAATTTTTGGCAAACTAAATCAAACCCAAACTTGGTCCAGCGACGAGCATTCGGTGTTACATATCTCAAGCCAATTCGATGAGAAATGAATCCAGTCTTAAATTCTGGAAAAAAGATTACAGAACGCGGATGACGATCTGCATGACAAGGTGAAAGAATTCTTCTCGTTAGAAAATTTCGGCGTTAAAGTCCCAGAGAAATTGATAGAATCAAAAGAGGATGAACGTGCCAGAGAAATTATGGAGAGAACTACACAAAAAGTCGGTAATCATTATGAAACTGGTTTATTATGGCGGAGCGATAGCGTTACCTTTCCAAACAGCTCTCCTATGGCGGCGCGACGATTAGCTTGTTTGGAAAGGAAACTGGAGAAAGAACCAACTTTAAATGAGACCATCAAAAAGCGGCTGAAGGATTACGAGGAAAAGAGGTTTGTGCGGAAATTAAGCAAGAACGAAGCTATGGTGGTTGACGAGCGAACGTGGTACTTGCCTATATTTACAGTAACCAATCCGAATAAGCCAGGGAAGATTCGTTTAGTATGGGATGCAGCAGCAGAAGTAAACGGAACATCGTTTAACTCCGTTTTGCTCAAAGGGCCGGATTTATTAATTCCACTGCCGCACATCATAATGAGATTTCGTCAACGACCCGTTGCGTTAACGGGTGACATAATAGGTTCCATCAAATTAAAATATTAGAGAAAGATCAAAGGTCGCAACGGTTCCTCTGGCGCGACGGAAGGAAGGGTCAACAACCGGACGTGTATGTCATGAGAGTAATGATATTTGGGGCATCATGCTCGCCGAGCTCAGCGCAATTCGTAAAAAACCTCAACGCAATGAGATTCCAGGGAGAAAGCCCGGAAGCGTCAGCAGCGATCTGTCATAACCATTACATAGATGACTGGCTCGACAGTTTTTCGTCAGAAGAAGAGGCCATAAGAGTTGCTAAAGAAGTAATTCGAATCCACTCACTCGGCGGGTTTGAAATAAGGAATTTCGTTCCAAACTCCAGACGAGTAACAAGGGAGCTGGGAGAGTCAGAGCAATTACAGGGCAAGAGTTTGAATATAAGCGGAGAATCTGACGATGCAAAAGTGCTCGGAATGTGGTGGTCAGTAGCCGATGATACGTTGTACTATCGGGTAAATTTAAGTCGAGTCGATGGTGAAATTATGAATGGGACAAGAAAACCAACAAAACGGGAAGTTCTTCGAACTTTAATGATGGTTTTTGACCCACTTGGATTGATAGCCCATACCGTTGTGTATGTGAAGATTCTCCTTCAAGATATATGGAGAACAGCAATCAAATGGGATGACCCGATCACCGATGAGCAGGATGATAGATGGAAACGCTGGACTAACGTATTGTCAGAACTAAGGAAGCAAAAAATACCAAGGTGCTACATCAGGACGGGATTTAAATCTCTTTAACTCCACGTGTTTGTCGACGCCAGTGAGGCTGCGTATGCAGCTTCCAACTAAAAGCAACGTAGCCGACAACGCTACAAAGTAGAAATCTGAGCCCACAGTGTCACCAACGAATAGATGGTTTGTGGGACCCGAGTTTTTATATGGATCAGAAGCTGAGTGGCCCGTTCAAAGACTTCCAAATGAAAGCAGCAGTGTCAATAAAGAATTGAGACCACATTTTCCTCATAATACTGACGAACCATCGATATTAATTCCAGATGTCGAAAGGTTCTCTAAATGGTCAAGATTAGTACGAACAATGACATGGACACTGAGGGCAATCAATAACATGAAGGCTGATCGACGAAAGATCTTCAGGGAACTAACTTGTGATGAGACTCAAAAAGCCGAAAGTGAGCTGTTACGACATGTGCAACGAAAAGTGTACCCCGATGAAATTTCATGCTTAAAGGTTGATCCAGCAAAACCATTGGATAAGGCTAGCCCACTTTTTCGGCTCACACCATTTTCGGATGAAAATTCGATTTTACGAGTTCGAGGTAGAATATCAAAGGCGGAAGGAATTGCATTCGAAACAAAAAATCCGATTATCCTACCGCATAAACATCGTGTAACTCAACTCATCCTAGCCGAATACCACGAACGGCTACATCATCATAACCACGAAACAGCAGTAAACGAGGTTCGACAAAAATATTACATCAGCAAACTTCGAGTGGCACTGAAGCGAGTCAGAGCAAACTGTCAAAAATGTAAAATTTAAAGATCAAAACCGAACGTTCCAGAAATGGCTGGTCATCCTTCAGCAAGACTTGCATCGTACACTGCTCCATTCTCGTTCGTCGGGATTGATTATTTTGGGCCAATGGAAGTTACCCAAGGACGTCGTGCAGAGAAACGTTGGGGTGTTTTATTCACATGTTTAACGACGCGTGCTATCCACTTAGAAATAGCACATACTCTGGATAAAAGTTCGTGTCTTATGGCAATTCGGAACTTTATAGCACGTCGAGGAACTCCACTAGAAATCCGAACGGATAATGGGACAAATTTTCACGGGGTAAATAATGAGTGAAATCAACTACGTGAAAGCTTACAGCCCGATGATCTACGAAGTAAATTCGATAAGATACAATGGAAGTTCAACCCGCCAGCATCCCCGCATATGGGCGGATGTTGGGAACGACTGATACAATCAGTTAAAAAATATTTAACAATGGCAATGCCAACACGGAAACCTAACGATGAAGTACTCCGATGTTATCTGATGGAGGCGGAGAATATAATCAACTCAAGACCGTTGACCTACATATCGATTGAACCAGGTGAGAATGAGGCTCTCACCCTCAACCAGCGTTGTCAATTTCTTACGCAAAGATTGGAAATGGCTCAATTGATGGCGGATCATTTTTGGCGCCGATGGACGCGAGAATATCTACCCGATATTACTCGGAGAACTAAATGGTTTCAAAAGGTTAAGCCCATCGAAATCGACGACGTCATCATAGTGATGGATGAAAGGAAACGGAACTCATGGGTAAAAGGAGTAGTAATCGACGTCATCAAATCAAAGGATAGTGACCAGATTAGACAAGTAGTGGTGAGGACAGCCGAAGGCACATATAGCCGATCGGCAGCTAAAGTAGCAGTTCTCGATCTCAAAGTGGATGATAGTAAGCAAGATTTGCCTGGCGTATCCCTTTACCAGGGGGAAAATGTTGAGACTCAAAACTGAGTTGAATTGATGTGCTAAATTTATTGTCTTTCGAATTCGAACTTCGAAACTCATTAGGGAAGTAATCCGTTTTTTTATGTTTATTGGGTTTTTTCTCGAGGTGGAAAGAAAAAATGGAGGAAAGCGAGTGGGGGATAGAGAGCAAAACAACGAAGTAAAAAAGGGCAAAAAAAAAAACAACCGTACGAGGGTAAATACATTAGATGTATTTTGTAATTCTTAATTTCTTAACTTTTATCAGTATTTTCAATTTTTATTTAACTTTGTAATTTAGTTGGAGTTTATTTAAACATAATAAATAAAATTGTATCCAAGAAGTGTAGAATATTAACAAAACGGTGTGTGACTTTATTTTTCGGTGCGCATGGTTTTGCTCAGCCGAGTTGCATAGGCGATTTGAGTATCAAAGCAACAATTACCACTTTCTAAAGTTATTTTATTAAATAAATTTATTCAAGAAATGTTGCATATAAAATATGTCGGTAATGCAGAATATTTTTTCTGCTAATCAGTCAACACGTTTTTTATTTATCAAGAAAATTTACTAAATTGGATAAAATATGCTAATAAATCATTACATTGCAAATTTCAAGCATAAACATAGCATACAGTGGTGACTCTACAATAATGTGAAGCTCGTTGAAGAAAACTTTCTTATAGAGTTATAAAAAAGAGAATTTTGATAAAGGTTACAAAATTATTTTCCAAACTTTAAACTTTCCTATTTTACGACTTAACTAATCCGTTACTTACCATTTCTATTTTCACTGTCGGCCGGTTTCATTTGTATGGGATGATGCATCTGCAAAAAATTTTATAGAAATACTAATATTTAGAAAACATTTAAAATCACCATTGTACATTAATTGAAATATAATTAATTTAAATTATTAACAAAGGTAAAATAAACTCAATAAATAAAAATGTTGAACAAAAAAGAAATTACAAAAAATGGTAGCAAACAATAAATAAACAAAAAAGAAAAAACAAAAAAAATAAATTTGAACACTCACCCCTTCTAAGGTTTTTATATTGTGTAGCGCATCTTGAGCTTTTAGTGCGGCTTTTCTTGTATAAAACGTCACAAAACAGCACCCTGAAAACAAAACAGCAACCATATAAAGCCTACTACAAACACATATATGTAAATAAATATATAGAAATAAATCAAATTACTGTAAATTTACTGTCTATGTACTCTTATATGTATATAGATATGTACACGATAAAAACTATAACATTACAACAAAGTCTTGAATTATCATGCATCGCTAATTTCAAAAATTCCACAGCTTTGTATAAAAAAAAAATTTAAACGGTTATTGATCTCAAAAAAAAAAAAGAAAATGTCTTGTCTCATAAATAAAAATTGGAATAACCAACCAATGCACACAAGCTGATTATAGACTGCTACACTGTATATACTATACACAATCAATATCCATCGTTACCACATTTTTTTTTTTTTTTTTATACCATCGGGAAATGTAATTTTTACTTCCCTACTACCCAAAGTATTTCATTTTTATATCGTACAGTAGTTTTTCTTCTAGATTTTTTAAGTTTTCAGCATAATTTTTCATTCGATTTTTTTTTGCAAATTTTCAGTTGAATTCATATTCAATATAATAACATTTTTGTTGTTTTTGTTGTTCAGTGCACACTGTTGGTATATTATGTACATATACGTATGTTACATATATAGCATGTTTTACAAGAGTCTACATACTTGAGCATAATTTTTTAATATACTCGTACTCTGATATAATAAGTGAACTGGAAATGTCAATGCCATGATTTAACATTTGTACCATTTATGGTTTTAGTTTTTGATTTTTTTGATTTTTTTTTTGGGAAGGGAACACAACATACAAGCTTTGTAATTTGTGTTACAAATAAATGTGGTTACATTCGTTAAGGTATTTTTTTGTTTTGTTTAATTCAAAGGTATTTGGCCTGACCGTAAGCAATTTTGTGTTAAACTTTATGAGGGAGTTCTTTTTTTGAAAACATTAAACAATATTCAACGACATACGAAGGTTGGACAAGATCACAAGGCTTGATGATATTACATTGTGCGTTGTGAACCTAGTTGGTGATAGTTTTAGGGGTATGTAGATTGTGCCACAATTAAAAGAATGTCGTCTGCAAATTCAAACCAATCAATAACATCACTTATAAATAACATACATTTAACATAAGAAGGTCCGAATAACGAGTGTGAAGTTTTCCAAACATTCCAGAGATTTATCAATGGATTGGTATAACACTGCTAAAACCAATATTTATAGGAAAATTGAGTGTTATTCCAAACAATTGAGTAGTATTTAGAAAAGAATTTAAAAAAAAATTAAAGCAAATCAAAAAACATTACAAATTGTTGTCAGAGGCCGATAATGGCCCATGAGAGTTGAGTGGCATTTCCAAAATATAATTTTGTTGAAATTTTATTAAACGAACGATTCGTATGGATTAGAGTTTTTTAACTAAGTAATTTAAAGGCCTATTCCGCGTGATAGCAAACCTTTGTCATCATTGTTGGCATCATATTGGCCCTTGAGAGTTGAGCGGGATTTCAAATATTAATTTTGTAGAACTTTTATTAAACGAACGATTCGTATGGATTAGAGTTTTTTAACTAAGTAATTTTTAGGCCTATTCCACGTGCTAGCAAGCCTTTGTCATCATTGTTGGCATAAATTGGCAGTTGAGAGTTGAGTGCGACTTCAATAAAACATTATTGTAGAACTTTTAATAAACGAACTATTCGTATGGATGAGAGTTTTTTAACTAAGTAATTTAAAGGCCTATTCCACGTGCTAGCAAACCTTTGTCATCATTGTTGGTATCATTTTGCCTATTGTAGAACTTTTATTAAACGAACGATTCGTATGGATTAGAGTTTTTTAACTAAATAATTTAAAGGCCTATTTCACGTGTTAGCAAACCTTAGTCATCTTTGTTGGGATCATATTGGCTCTTTAGAGTTGAGTACGATTTCAAAAAATAATTTTGTAGAACTTTTATTAAACGAACGATTTTTATGGATTCGAGTTTTTTAACTAAGCAATATAAAGGCCTATTCCACGTGCTAGCAAGCCTTTGTCATCATTGTTGGCATCATATTGGCTATTGCAGAACTTTTATTAAACTAACGATTCGTATAGATTAGTATTTTTTAACTAAGTAATTTAAAGGCCTATTCCACGTGTTAGCAAACCTTTGTCATCATTGTTGGCATCATATTGGCCGTTGAGAGTTGAGTGCGATTTGAAAAAACGATTTTATAGAACTTTAATTAAACGAACGATTGGTATGGATTAGAGTTTTTTAACTAAGTAATTTAAAGGCCTATTCCATGAGTTAGCAAACCTTTGTCATCATTGTTGGTATCATATTGGCCCTTGAGAGTTGAGTGCGATTTCAAGAAATAATTTTGTAGAACTTTTATTAAACGAACTATTCGTATGGATTATAGTTTTTTAACTAAGTAATTTAAAGGCCTATTCCACGTGTTAGCAAACCTTTGTCATCATTGTTGGCATCATATTGGCCCTTGAGAGTTGAGTACGATTTCAAAAAACAATTTTGTAGAACTTTTATTAAACGAACGATTCGTATGGATTAGAGTTTTTTAACTAATTAATTTAAAGGCCTCTTCCACGTGCTAGCAAACCTTTGTCATCATTGTTGACATCATATTGGCCCTTGAGAGTTGAGTGCGATTTCAAAAAAACAATTTTGTAGAACTTTTATTAAACTAACGATTCGTATGGATTAGAGTTTTTTAACTAAGTAATTTAAAGGCCTATTCCGCGTGATAGCAAACCTTTGTCATCATTGTTGGCATCATATTGGCCCTTGAGAGTTGAGCGGGATTTCAAAAATTAATTTTGTAGAACTTTTATTAAACGAACGATTCGTATGGATTAGAGTTTTTTAACTAAGTAATTTAAAGGCCTATTTCACGTGCTAGCAAGCCTTTGTCATCATTATTGGCATCATAATGGCTCTTGTAGAACTTCTAATAAACTAACGTTTCGTATGGATTCGAGTTTTTTTACTAAGTAATTTAAAGGCCTATTCCACGTGTTAGCAAACCTTTGTCATCATTGTTGGCATCATATTGGCTATTGTAGAACTTTTATTAAACGAACGATTCGTATGGATTAGAGTTTTTAACTAAGTAATTTAAAGGCCTATTCCACGTGTTAGCAAACATTTGTCATCATTGTTGGCATCATATTGGCCCTTGAAGCTGCGTACATGCTATACTTTTCTGGTGAAAAAATGTAACCACGAAGTTAGCTGTATGAGTTGAATTATTTCCAACTAGAACAAAAAGTTCACCAGGGTTACCAATTTTAACTAAAAATTTTATTATTTTGCTAACTTCGTGGTGTACATTTTTTCACCAGGATTAGATCATGTACGCACCTTGAGAGTTAAGTGCGATTTCAAAAAACAATTTTGCAGAACTTTTATTAAATGAACGTTTCGTATGGATTAAAGTTTTTTAACTAAGTAATTTAAAGGCCTATTCCACGTGCTAGCAAACCTTTGTCACCATTGTTGGGATCATATTGGCCCTTGAGAGTTGAGTGCGATTTAAAGAAATAATTTTGTAGAACTTTGATTAAACAAACGATTCGTATAGCTTAGAGTTTTTTAACTAAGTAATTTAAAGGCCTATTCCACGTGCTAGCAAACCTTTGTCATAATTGTTGGCATAAATTGGCCGTTAAGAGTTGAGTGCGACTTCAATAAAACATTATTGTCGAACTTTTAATAAACGAACGATTCGTATGGATGAGAGTTTTTTAACTAAGTAATTTAAAGGCCTATTCCATGGACTAGCAAACCTTTGTTAAAATTGTTGGCATAAATTGGCCGTTGAGAGTTGAGTGCGACTTCAATAAAACAATATTGTAGAACTTTTAATAAACTAACGATTCGTATGGATTAGAGTTTTTTAACTAAGTAATTTAAAGGCCTATTCCACGTGCTAGAAAACCTTTGTCATCATTGTTGGCATCATATTGGCTATTGCAGAACTTTTATTAAACTAACGATTCGTATAGATTATTGTTTTTTAACTAAGTAATTTAAAGGCCTATTCCACGTGTTAGCAAACCTTTGTCATCATTGTTGGCATCATATTGGCCCTTGAGAGTTGAGTGCGATTTCAAGAAATAATTTTGTAGAACTTTTATTAAACGAACGATTCGTATGGAATAGAGTTTTTTAACTAAGTAATTTAAAGGCCTATTCCACGTGTTAGCAAGCCTTTGTCATCATTGTTGGTATCATTTTGCCTATTGCAGAAATTTTATTAAACTAACTATTCGTATAGATTAGAGTTTTTTAACTAAGTAATTTAAAGGCCTATTCCACGTGTTAGCAAACCTTTGTCATCATTGTTGGCATCATATTGGCCCTTGAGAGTTGAGTACGATTTCAAAAAACAATTTTGTAGAACTTTTATTAAACGAACGATTCGAATAAATTAGAGTTTTTTAACTAAGTAATTTAAAGGCCTATTCCACTTGATCGCAAGCCTTTGTCATCATTGTTGGCATCATATTGACTATTGTAGAACTTTTATTAAACGAACGATTCGTATGGATTAGAGATTTTTAACTTAGTAATTTAAAGGCCTATTCCACGTGTTAGCAAACCTTTGTCATCATTGTTGGCATCATATTGGCCCTTGAGAGTTGAGTGCGATTTCAAAAAACAATTTTGTAGAACTTTTATTAAACGAACGATTCGAATGGATTAGAGCTTTTTAACTAAGTAATTTAAAGGCCTATTCCATGGACTAGCAAACCTTTGTTAAAATTGTTGGCATAAATTGGCCGTTGAGAGTTGAGTGCGACTTCAATAAAACAATATTGTAGAACTTTTAATAAACTAACGATTCGTATGGATTAGAGTTTTTTAACTAAGTAATTTAAAGGCCTATTCCACGTGCTAGAAAACCTTTGTCATCATTGTTGGCATCATATTGGCTATTGCAGAACTTTTATTAAACTAACGATTCGTATAGATTATTGTTTTTTAACTAAGTAATTTAAAGGCCTATTCCACGTGTTAGAAAACCTTTGTCATCATTGTTGGCATCATATTGGCCCTTGAGAGTTGAGTGCGATTTCAAGAAATAATTTTGTAGAACTTTTATTAAACGAACGATTCGTATGGAATAGAGTTTTTTAACTAAGTAATTTAAAGGCCTATTCCACGTATTAGCAAGCCTTTGTCATCATTGTTGGTATCATTTTGCCTATTGCAGAAATTTTATTAAACTAACTATTCGTATAGATTAGAGTTTTTTAACTAAGTAATTTAAAGGCCTATTCCACGTGTTAGCAAACCTTTGTCATCATTGTTGGCATCATATTGGCCCTTGAGAGTTGAGTACGATTTCAAAAAACAATTTTGTAGAACTTTTATTAAACGAACGATTCGTATGGATTCGAGTTTTTTAACTAAGTAATTTAAAGGCCTATTCCACGTGCTAGCAAGCCTTTGTCATCATTGTTGGCATCATATTGGCTATTGTAGAACTTTTATTAAACGAACGATTCGTATGGATTAGAGATTTTTAACTTAGTAATTTAAAGGCCTATTCCACGTGTTAGCAAACCTTTGTCATCATTGTTGGCATCATATTGGCCCTTGAGAGTTGAGTGCGATTTCAAAAAACAATTTTGTAGAACTTTTATTAAACGAACGATTCGAATGGATTAGAGCTTTTTAACTAAGTAATTTAAAGGCCTATTCCACGTGATCTTAAGCCTTTGTTGCCATTGTTGGCATCATATTGGCTGTTGTAGAACTTTTATTAAACGAACGATTGGTATGGATTAGAGTTTTTTAACTAAGTAATTTAAAGGCCTATTCCACGTTTTAGCAAACCTTTGTCATCATTGTTGGCATCATATTGGCCCTTGAGAGTTGAGTGCGATTTCAAGAAATAATTTTGTAGAATAATTGTAATTCGTATGGGTTAGAGTTTTTTAACTAAGTAATTTAAAGGCCTATTCCACGTGCTAGCAAGCCTTTGTCATCATTGTTGGCATCATATTGGCTATTGTAGAACTTTTATTAAACGAACGATTCGTATGGATTAGAGTTTTTCAACTTAGTAATTTAAAGGCCTATTCCACGTGTTAGCAAACCTTTGTCATCATTGTTGGCATCATATTGGCCCGTGAGAGTTGAGTGCGATTTCAAAAAACAATTTTGTAGAACTTTTATTAAACGAACGATTCTTATGGATTCGAGTTTTTTAACTAAGCAATATAAAGGCCTATTCCACGTGCTAGCAAGCCTTTGTCATCATTGTTGGCATCATATTTGCTATTGTAGAACTTTTATTAAACGAACGATTGGTATGGATTGGAGTTTTTTAATTAAGTAATTTAAAGGCCTATTCCACGTGCTAGTAAGCCTTTGCCGTCATTGTTGGCATCATATTGGCCCTTGAGATTTGAGTGAGATTTCAAAAACAATTTCGTAGAACTTTTATTAAACGAACGATTCGTATGGATTAGAGTTTTTCAACTAAGCAATTTAAAGGCCTATTCCACGTGTTAGCAAACCTTTGTTATCATTGTTGGCATCATATTAGCTATTGTAGAACTTTTATTAAACGAACGATTCTTATGGATTAGAGTTTTTTAACTAAGTAATGTAGGCCTATTCCACGTGCTAGCAAGCCTTTGTCATCATTGTTGGCATCATATTGGCTATTGTAGAACTTTTATTAATCGAACGATACGTATGGATTGGAGTTTTTTTACTAAGTAATTTAAAGGTCTATTCCACGTGATAGCAAGCCTTTGTCATCATTGTTGGCATCATATTGGCCCGTGAGAGTTGAGTGCGATTTCAAAAACAATTTTATAAGACTTTTATTAAACGAACGATTCTTATGGATTAGTGTTTTTAACTTAGTAATTTAAAGGCCTATTCCACGTGCTAGCAAGCCTTTGTAATCATCGTTGGCATCATAGTGGCTGTTGTAAAACTTTTATTAAACGAACGATTCGTATGGATTAGAGTTTTTAACTTAGTAATTTAAAGGCCTATTCCACGTGGTAGCAAGCCTTTGTCATTATCGTTGGCATCATATTGTCTATTGCAGAACTTTTATTAAACTAACGATTCGTATGTATTAGAGTTTTTCAACTAAGTAATTTAAAGGCCTATTCCACGTGCTATCAAGCCTTTGTCATCATTGTTGGCATCATATTGGCCCTTGAGAGTTGAGTGCGATTTCAAAAAACAATTTTGTAGAACTTTTATTAAACGAACGATTCTTATGGATTAGAGTTTTTAACTTAGTAATTTAAAGGCCTATTCCACGTGCTAGCAAACCTTTGTCATCATCGTTGGCATCATAGTGGCTGTTGTAAAACTTTTATTAAATGAACGATTTGTATGGATTAGATTTTTTTGACTAAGTTATTTAAAGGCCTATTCCACGTGTTAGCTAACCTTTGTCATTATTGTTGGCATGATATTGGCCCTTGAGAGTTGAGTGCGATTTCAAGAAATAATTTTGTAGATCTTTTATTAAACGAACGATTCGTATGGTTTAGAATTTTTTAACTAAGTAATTTAAAGGCCTATTCCACGTGCTAGCAAGCCTTTGTCATCATTGTTGGCATCATATTGGCCCTTGAGAGTTGAGTGCGATTTCAAGAAACAATTTTGTAGAACTTTTATTAAACGAACGATTCTTATGGATTCGAGTTTTTTAACTAAGTAATATAAAGGCCTATTTCACGTGCTAGCGAGCCTTTGTCATAATTGTTGGCATCATGTTGGCTATTGTAGAACTTTTATTAATCGAACGATTCGTATGGATTGGAGTTTTTTAATTAAGTAATTTAAAAATCTATTCCGCGTGATAGCAAGCCTTGGTCATCATTGTTGGCATCATATTAGCCCTTGAGAAATGAGTGCGATTAAAAAAAACAATTTTGTAGAACTTTTATTAAACGAATGATTCGTATGGATTAGAGTTTATAACTTAGTAATTTAAAGGCCTATTCCACGTGCTAGGAAGCCTTCGTCATCATCGTTGGCATCATATTGGCTATTGTAGAACTTTTATTAAACGAACGATTCGTATGGATTAGAGTTTTTCAACTAAGTAATTTAAAGGCCTATTCCACGTGCTAGCAAGCCTTTTTCATCATTGTTGGCATCATTGTGGCTGTTGTAAAATTTTTATTAAACGAACGATTCGTATGGATTAGATTTTTTTGACTAAGTTATTTAAAGGCCTATTCCACGTGTTAGCTAACCTTTGTCATCATTGTTGGCATCATATTGGCCCTTGAGAGTTGAGTGCGATTTCAAAAAACAATTTTGTAGAACTTTTATTAAACGAACGATTCGTATGTTTAGAGTTTTTTAACTAAGTAATTTAAAGGCCTATTCCATGGGCTAGCAAACCTTTGTCATCATTGTTGGCATCATATTGGCCGTTGAGTGTTGAGTGCGATTTAAAAAAACGATTTTGTAGAACTTTAATTAAACGAACGATTTGTATGGATTAGAGTTTTTTAACTAAGTAATTTAAAGGCCTATTCCACGAGCTAGCAAACCTTTGTCATCATTGTTGGTATCATATTGGCCCTTGATAGTTGAGTGCGATTTCAAGAAATAATTTTGTAGAACTTTTATTAAACGAACGATTCGTATGTTTAGCGTTTTTTTACTAAGTAATTTAAAGGCCTATTCCACGTGTTAGCAAGCCATTTTTCATCATTGTTGGTATCATTTTGCATATTGCAGAAATTTTATTAAACTAACGATTCGTATGGATTAGAGTTTTTTAACTAAGTAATTTAAAGGCCTATTCCACGTGTTAGCAAACCTTTGTCATCATTGTTGGCATCATATTGGCCCTTGAGAGTTGAGTACGATTTCAAAAAACAATTTTGTAGAACTTTTATTAAACGAACGATTCGAATGGATTAGAGATTTTTAACTAAGTAATTTAAAGGCCTATTCCACGTGATCGCAAGCCTTTGTCGCCATTGTTGGGATCATATTGGCTATTGTAGAACTTTTATTAAACGAACGATTGGTATGGATTAGAGTTTTTCAACTAAGTAATTTAAAGGCCTATTCCACGTGTTAGCAAACCTTTGTCATCATTGTTGGCATCATATGGGCCCTTGAGAGTTGAGTGCGATTTCAAGAAATAATTTTGTAGATCTTTTATTAAACGAACGATTCGTATGGGTTAGAGTTTTTTAACTAAGTAATTTAAAGGCCTATTCCACGTGTCAGCAAACCTTTGTCATCACTGTTGGCATCATATTGGCCCGTGAGAGTTGAGTACGATTTCAAAAAACAATTTTGTAGAACTTTTATTAAACGAACGATTCGTATGGATTAGAGTTTTTAACTAAGTAATTTAAAGGCCTATTCCACGTATTAGCAAACCTTTGTCATCATTGTTGGGATCATATTGGCCCTTGAGAGTTGAGTGCGATTTCAAGAAATAATTTTGTAGAACTTTTGTTAAACGAACGATTCGTATGGATTAAAGTTTTTTAACTAAGTAATATAAAGGCCTATTCAATGTGCTAGCCAAACAATTGCCATCATTGTTGGCATCCTATTAGACCTTTAGAGTTGAGTGCGATTTCAAGAAGTAATTTTGTAGAACTTTTATTAAACGAATGATTCGTATATATTAGATTGTTTTATCTAAGTAACTTTGAGGCCTATTCCATTTGCTAGCCCAACCTTTGTCAAATCACCTTCGCGTACATTTTTGCAAGAGGCGCTAGTTCGTCTACAAAATTGTTTGTATACATTTTTTTATATGGAGTTTCGGTAAAAACAAGACAAAAAAAATCTCAAAATTCTTAATTATTATCTTTAATAAACGTTGAAAGTTTTATTAAAAAATTAGGGAATCTATTTAACATATTTTGTTTAAATTAAATAATCCGGTTATCTTGTAATATCGAAGAAAATTATGTCCGTTGTTTTAAAAATTTATTGGCAATTTTTTTTTTGTTTAGGGGGGGGGGACAACGACTAAGAGAGACCGGAGAGACGTGACAACTTCAAAAACAACATCAAGCAACACTACCTACAGTTAGTACAAAATTTGGCTGAGAACATGGGGAACATGATGATGGAACGAAATCTCGCCCCCCTCACAACCGCCGTTGGAAAAATTAGTGGAGAAAAAAATAATAATAAATAATTCAATACAGCTTTTCAGAAAACTTGCGTCACCAATGGGGAACGTTGATTAAGGAGATTGTGTTGTCTTGTGACTAACAGCTTTCCAAAAAAAAAAAAACAAAACTAACAAAATTTACTAAGAGTCTTTTAATACTAGCATACTTTCCCTCGATCTTGTTATTCGTCAAAAGGGGTTGGTACGGTGGAGTCATCGACCCGGTGACGTTCAAGTAAAAATGGCATTAGCGAATTTTGTATTTAATAAAAGAAAATAAAGAGAGCATTGGTAAGTTGCACTGAACAACATAAATTTAATAATTAGAATATGCGTTGGAAATGGGATTCTCAAATGATTTTTGGATGGAGTTCTGGAATGGATGGCCAATTGGGGTGGAACTTGCCTATTTCTCAACTGATTATGGTAAAATTTGATATATGCGAAGGCAATGGGATTCTACATTTCCATTCTATGGAACTTGCATATTTTTTAATCAATTATGATAAAATTCGGCTTGCACATTGGAAAATGGATTTTAAAATGATTTTTGGTAGATCTGTAATATGGCCAAGTATGACGGAACTTGTCTATTTCTCAAACAATTTTGATGAAATTTGACATGTGCGTTGTAAATTTTATTCTAAAATGATTTTTGAATGAAGTTCTGGAATATGGAAAAGTATGATGGACTTGCCTTTTTCTCAACCGTTTATGATGAAATTTGACATGTGCATTGGAAATGGGATTCCAAAATGGGTTTTAAATGAAATTCTGGAATTTTGCCAAGTTTGATGGAACTTGGGTATTTCTCAAACGATTATGATAAAGTTCGGTAGGTATGTGGACATGTGAGTATTGGGATTCTAAAATTATTTTTAGATGAAATTCTGGAGTATGGCCAGTTTAATGGAATTTTACGTGTGTGATTGTAAGGGGATTTTACAATTATTTTTAAAGTTCTCGAATATGGCCAATATTTGCTATTCCTTAACCGAGTATAATGAAATTCGAGATTGGGAATGAAAATTTAAAATAATATTTCTAATTCCGAAACTCTGCACTACCGTTATTAGTTTCAATACTGAGACACGTGTCCGCTACACATTTTTTTTTCTTTCTAAACAAGACTAAACTTACCGCTCTGACAGCAAATACTCAGAAAATATAACCCAACGTTTAAAGCGAAGGATTGGCAAAGAAAGTTTCTAATGGAACTTAAACATTGTTACGGAGATAATCTTGGTCGTTTAGCAATTGAAATAGTATGTTTAGGCTGTCTTAAAGAAACCTTAACAGCTTTATGATTCATAGAAACCTAAATAGACAACATTATAGAAGCCTTATTGACATATTTCTCACAACCTCGTCTAAAAATAATAATTGGGTCACATTTCCATTCTATTCGTTGGAAACGTTAAAATGCATCAAAATCGTTTAATATAGCTAAGTTATTTTCTTATTGACCATATTAGAGAACTTTATCCAAAAATCATTTTAGAATTCCATTTCCTCCGCACATGTCAATTTTCATCATAATTGGTTAATGAATAGCCAAGCTCCATCATTATTGGCCATTCATATAATTTGTTAAGGGTTCAATTTGGAATGTAAAAGGTCCAATTTGAGATGTAAAATTTCAGTTTGAAGTGTAAAAGGATCAACTTGAATTGTAAAACTTGTATGACGATATAGTTTTATGATGGTACGATTTTATGATGATATGATGGTATAATGGTATGAAGGTGGTGGATTGATGGTAAGCTATACATCACGGTGTGATAGTTCGACGTCAATATGGTACAATGATACGATTGTATGGATAATGGTATGATCGAATGATTATTTATGGTTATTATGGTACGACGGTACGTATGTCGGTATGATGGTGAGTAGAGTTTGAGTTGAAATTGAGTTGGACTTGAAGGAGAAGTTCGGTTAGGGACTAATTTGAGGTCGAGCCCTTTATATTTTTGCATTTCTTGTTTCGACGATAAGTTCCGGTATTTTCAGCATTTTGGAATTAACTAATGTTTGCAAGAAAACAAACCAACTATTTTAAATAATTGTAGGTTAAATATACGTAACTTGATACTCGAAAAAAAAAGAATACATAATGCACAAATAATTTTGAAACAGAAACTGAGTGCACAAATATTTTTGAAATTAACTTAATTAACGTTTTCTAATTTGAATTGCTTGCTTTAGTTTATTTAATAAAAGATATTTCATCCAAAAGTATATGGCCCACATCTAATTTTGGAAGCAATTTTCTTTTGTGATACAAACAATTTTCACGCTGTACCTATAATTTTTAAATTCGTAGTACATTCATAGGTTTCTGGTTACTAATATGCAAAAAAAAAAAAAAAATTCAATAGCCCCGAGCACGAAGTCCGTAATAAATACACAAAATTTTATCATAAAATTTCCAAATGTACCAATATATCTTTGTTTACCTCCTGTATTTGTACAAATGCAGTCATTTATTATTCCTTAACAATTATTGTACAGATTATGTAGAGTACAAAAACAAAAATCAAACATTACATATTGCAGTTATATTACGTACAACGTAAACATAAACATAAATATTTTTATGATTAATTTCTATAATAGTTTTTAGACTATTTATTTGGCAATAATAATAATTATGATTAGCCCCCCAAAAAATAAAAAAAAATAAAAAAATTGTGTGTGTATGTTTGCATTTTGAATTATCAGAGATATATTTAATTTCTATTCATTAAAATACAAAAGCTATACGAGTACATAATATATTATGTCTAGATACAGTATGTAGATCTTTATATCTACAGCATACGTACATAAAAACATATTATGGACAATAGGATTAGGAATGTTATTAATTACATTTACATATATGTATGTATGTGCATATGTAGGTATGTACTTTGCTTTTTTTTGTGTATACAACATTATATGGCAGAAAGATATAAATACAATTTTGAATTTATATTTTTTTGCAGATATGTAATTTAAAAGCAGAACTTAATTAAAATTTGGTTAAAAACAAAAAAAAAAAAAAAATCGGAAAAGTTTGCTTATCGATATGGAAAATTTGTTTATCAATAATACTCTATGTAAATAAATTCTTCGGTAGATGAATGAGCATATTGGAAAATATATTCTAAGGTTTACCTTTATGTACACACATATATGGAATTATGAATTGATAGATTTAAAAATAGTTTTTGGTTTAATTTGAATTACTATTATTTCATCATTTCGTATTGTGAAAGTCTTTTGATAGGGTATTACAACTGATACAAAATATGCTTTGCAAATTAAATTTTTTTTTTTTTTGTTTGTAAAAATGAATATTGTATATGTAACGTGTGGGAGAGTAATTTTGTGCTCCTCACTCTTCAATTATGTAAATATTATTCGTTGGTATCAATTTATAATTGATCAAATCAAAAATTTTTCTATTTTTGTGAATTAATTTGTAACTATGTCGATAGTAATTTAGTATACTCAGTGGCATAACTAGATATCTGCAGTACCCACAGCCGCGGGGAGGCCCACGGTTAATGGGGCTCACGAGAGTTATGAAGCGTTTGAATATTAGTTCAAAGTCAAGATCGGATTGATGGTAGCTCAGATTAAGCTTAAAGAAGACCACCTTTTCAAATTTTCAAACATTTTTACGAAATTTTTAAAAAAAGTCGTTGGTCTAGTTTTTAGAGAAAGAAAAATCATTCCTGTTGCTATTAAATATTTTCTTAAGACAGGCCCAACAATTTCTTTTTGGTTGGTGAAGGTGAATGTTACAGTAATTGGACGTAGCGGCCTTAGGTTCTGATAGATATTTAGATTTGGAAGAAAATTTGCCAACCTTTTACAAACCAAATTGAGTTGGATTTGATTTACAAAAGATTGCATGTGATTGACATAGTTTCTCGTTTACCGAATCTATATTATTACATTGGACAACAATTTAAATTTAACCGATTCGCCAAAGTTATATTTGAATTTTGATATTTCAAGCCGTAAACCAACATAAGCGCCTCCCTTTTAGATTCGGTGTTTCGAAACTGTCAGATTATTCGAGATTTTCGAAATTATTCGAAGAATATGATTGTTCGAAATTTACGAAATTATCCCATCTATTTAAATAATTCGATATTTTTGGAATTTTTTTAGATTTACATATGCCTACAGGTTTTAGATTTTTTAGTATTATTGAAATTGTTCGAGATCAATCGAGATTCACATATTATAGAGAGTATTTGAATTTCTCTGGGGTAATCGAGATTGTTTCGCGATTTATTCTAGATTTCTTAAGTTTTTCGACCCTTCTAGGATTATTCGAGATTTTTAAAGATTTTCCAATTTATTGAATTTTGTATGCCAATGTTCTGTGCGTAGCTTTGAAATAAAATACTATATTAAATACTTTTTACTTTTGCCTTACAAATCCTGTAAGGCAAAAGTAAAAAATATTTCATTGGGGATGCGGTGTTACAGATATAAATCTGAATCGTGATATTTAGTTGATTTTTCGATATTTCTTCAATTTCCTAGGTTATTCGAAATTATTCAAGAATGTCCAGATTATTTACATTTTACATGGCGGTAATTAACACGAATAGGATTTCCGGTGGTTTTACATACTTACCGATCATTCGATATTTGAGAACTTTCTAGAATATTCAAGATACTTTGCAAATTCGACATTTTTAGATTATTTCAAAATTCTTGATATTTTAAAAATTATACTTGAAATTTGTGATGCTGCTGTATCGATGTATTTAGAAATCGTCATAGCATGGAGTTAATTGCAAGAAATTTCGTTTTGTTTGAGACCATTAAACTAAATCAGGTGCTATTTCGTACGCTCGAAAACAGACACTTTTAATTAATGTGAGGCTGGACAATATGAAAAAAATAAGCTTTTAACAAAAAGCTTGTTCATAGGTACAAGACGCACTGAGAAACTCTGAGAAATTTGTAATTACGCCACTCGAATTTCTAAAATTGATTTCTATTTATCTTAAAGACGCAGTTGTTGATAAAACAGAATTTAAAATTTCAATAATTTGCGAATATTACTGGAAACATTAAAGGAAGCCGTATATCATAAGAACTTATCCGGCCACTTTTACCATAATATCGTTTATAGTTTAAAAGTCTTCAATTACTCTCTAAGGAAAAATCAAAGTGTGTTTAAAGTTGTAAATTCGAAGTTGTTTAATAACAAGGCCCAAAGATATCGATGACGAGTCAGCTTTTCCAAGTTGCTTCCTGCATCCGAATTCCGGTTCTACGACAAATGAGAATGAGAAATGATTTAATTTTTTTTCTTCGACTACTTAGTTCTCAGACTCATCAAAATTCTGATTCCCATATTGCCGATGAGTTTCAATTATAGTAAAACGTTATAGCATGGGTTATTTGATTTACTGGGTTATTTTTTGGCATTACTTTGTTGTAAAAATAGAATTAATAGAAAATCTGTGATAGATAATTTATAAATTTTGTTACATACAACAGTCTTATGTATTTACAAAATTCGAGCCTATGCGTAATTTTTAAATAGACAGGGTTTTCTCTGATCCGGAAATTTTTGCGATTTTATAAAAATACAGAAAAATTTGTACAGAAAACTTCCATTCGTACTTTATTGTCTAATGATCTTCATGTTTTGCAACCATATCTTATTCATTTGGTGCATGTATGGAAGTTTTTTACAGAAAAGGATAACATTCGTCATCTTCAAAAGACAACTTGAAACGTCGATTTAAGGTTTTAATTCGTTGTTTGTTAAATGATGAAGTTTATCTATTCTCCTTTAATGATTTTTCAGCGTTGTATCTCAACTGTGCTCATGATAATTTCATCTTCAAAATTCGTTGAACGTAAATCACGCAAACGTAAGAATATACTATGTTTTCTTGTTAGTGTAGCCTCTAGTTTTTGAACGTTATTTTTCGGAAGCCTTATTTATCCTCTATCCATCATTTATAGTCACTATATGAGAAAAATTCCGAGATTCGTGTTAATTGGCGTATAGTAGAGCAGCATTTTGCTCCTCATAATTTTTATTTTTCACATAGTTTGTCTCTCTCTGTTTAAGTTAATCGTGTTTTATTGCATATAATACCTGATCGGGTTTAGCCACACATTTTGCTATAAACCACAAGGTTTCCAGAGTGTTTTACCATTCATACTGCGATTTAATAAAATGGATTTAGCTAGTTTAGTCGAAGTAAGTCAAAAGAGTTTAGCTAAATCGGATTTAATAAACTGTAGTTTATTACGAGTTTGCATACAACTGAACGAATTAAATATTGTTGGTGTAGATGTACGAATACACATTCTATTTTCGACAAAGTTTGGGTGCTACTTCCGAAAATACTCAAGATTTTAAAGATTTAGTGAGATTATTCGAGATTTTCGATATTATTCGAGTTGGTTAGGATTTCATTGAGTTGGTTGGATTAATGTTGGTTCTATTCAAAATTATCAACTTTCACTTATCTTTAGGATAAATATGTTTTTTGGCTTTTGAATCGCTTAACATTGAGATTTTAATGATTATTCTACGATTATTCTACGAGATTTTCGCGAATATTCGAAATTTTTTTCAAGCCGAAGTCGATATTATGCTATCGATATTTTAAGGAATTTTCGAGGTTTTTAAGCTTGTTTAGATTGGGATGTTTAGTATTATGTTTAATTTTTTTGAAATTATTTGAGATTTTCGACATCACTCGAGCCTAGTTTGGAGTTAAATTGAGCATAGCACTGACTGAGCAACTATCATATGTTCTTATGGCTCCGAATAAGGCTGATGGTATAGGCGATATGGATATTTTTCAGTACGTTCAGTATTTACAACCATTTTTATACATTGAATCTAAAATTTTGATTTGTTTATCAACTAACAACTTCAACGTTAGATTCCCCAAAAAATAAACTGAACCAAAAAAGTAAATTTATTGTTGGAGCACTAAACAAATTAAAAAAAAATGGTTTTCGATCAATTGACCATTTTCAATTTCGGTGATTAGTTCTCTCATATGAGTTTATATACTCTCATATGAGAATGTGTAGGTTATGTAGTTTATGTTACTTTATTCATACGAAAAACGTATGACAAAAATTTTGATTTGCTTGTTTATTTTGTATTGTAAATTCAAATTTTCGTATGCATGCATGGCATTTATGGAGCAGCCGCCTCTTTACTTTCAAATACGATGTAAAAGTCGAAAATTTATTCATCCTACATTAATCCTTTGCTGTCTGATCGAACTACAATTCGCCACACGTTTGACAATAATAACGATCTAGATATCTCTTTGAAGCATTTTCCATCGGTGGCCTCTTGCGACAATACCTGTGATATTTATGTGATTGGTTTTGAACAGTAATTTAAAAATTAAAAAAAAAAAAAAAGAAAAAAACAATTGGGAATTCTTTCCACCTTGAAAAACGGTGTCTACTCGATTTGATTATCATGATATGTCGTTGCATTGAACAATTGAACAATAAGTTTCTGAAATGATCAAAAGCGATAAGTCGTAGCCAAAAAAATTAAAATTCAGGGTTCCTCCCATCCATAGAGAAATGACAAACATGCCTCTTGATTCTCATGCTTGAAGCTATTTTTCCTTATTAATGGGATTTTGCAACAAGTCCTGTCATATTCATGAACAATAAATTATACAAACCAAAAATAATTTCTTGACGTCAGATAAAGTTAAATGCTGTTTGCTGAGCATTATTCTGGATTTGAGAATAATTAGGTATATTACCGCCTAAGTCCAGAAAAATGTTCCCTGAAAATTTTCCTCGAAAATGTTTTATTTCTCTTAAAAACTTCTATATCATATTTTATACATAGCCTATTTCACTCAAAACTTGTGTATTTACTAATACTTGTATTTTGTTATTTGTTAGAAATTTTAAACGCGTATTTTAAGATATTCTGAACAAAATTAAGACAAAAAAAAAATTGGAAAATGTCAAAATGTTCATGGAAAATATGGCAATTTTTTCTTGCACCTCTTTGGTATCTTTTGCATTACATGTTCGATCAAAAATGTACAGAAAAATATAAACTGTTTCTTTTAGACAAGTTATTTTCACTAAATTATGTCAATATTCTAAATTAAATCAATATTTTCATACAAAAAACACATGAAAAATTGTTACATTGCACGCTAGATGCTAGGTCACGCTTGACGCAATTAAATATTGTTATATTGTTGTATTGTTGATAATATTGTTATTGTAATATTGTTGTATTGTTCGATCAAAAATGTACAGAAAAATATAAACTGTTTCTTTTAGACAAGTTATTTTCACTAAATTATGTCAATATTCTAAATTAAATCAATATTTTCATACAAAAAACACATGAAAAATTGTTACATTGCACGCTAGATGCTAGGTCACGCTTGACGCAATTAAATATTGTTGTATGCGAAACTCCATTACTCCGATCAAATATTATCGCTTAAAAGGGACAGCCTATAAAAACGAAATAAAAGAAAAGGTTTGATCTAAACAGAAACTGAACATAATAAACTGAACAGCAGGCTATCTCATTTTCGCAATTACGATTGGAATTTAAAATGAGATAGAGGAGGAGCAAAGTAAAATGGAGAATAATGTGTGATCTAAAACGATTATTTGTACTATGTGATGTGCGACAGTATCGCGATAGTTTAACATGAAGCTGCGAATGAATTTTTGTAGCGTTTTATTTTGTGTCTGTGTTTTTGAATCATTATAGCGCAGATAGCTGTACTGTAAATATCTATAGTTGTAAGTAATCATTTAAAATTGTTGTGTAATTTCGCCATTACACAATGTTATCAAAAAAAAAAAAAAAAATTGCAAGTTGTGTATTTTCACGCTACACCCATAAACTATAACCGGAATAAGTTGTGGCCTTATTGCACATTCAATTCCGGTTTTATTGCACTAAATTAGAATCCAATAAAGCGATAAAAAATAAATAGCACACGATCGAAAAAACTTGCTTATGCTAGTTGTCTTAGTAAATGTTTTTGCTGTTTCGGTTTTATTTATCAGAAGTTAAGCTTAGAGTTATTCTAAGTGAAGGTAACATTTAGATCCTTTGCTCTTTTCCCAGGAATTTAATCTCGTATTTCTTATCATCATTGATTCCTTATACGGAATGGAGTGTGTAGAATTACAAATAGGTGTAGAATTACAAAAATATGTTGAATACAATTAAAGGTGATTAATGTTTGGTTTTATATATAAAAGTGAAGGTTAAAAGTGGTTAAGTTGCAAATTTTTAAAAGAAATTATTTTGTGTAAAAAAAATGTAGAGAAATATAAAGATGGCATATGAAAATGGTGATGGGTGTTGTGAATTTATTTTTTGGTTTTTAAAATTAAAAAATATTGTGTAGTTATTTAGTTTTAATGAAAGTGAAAAGGCTATGGTCTCTTCTGTATCTGACTTTAAATGGTGGTTGTTTTAATTTTAAATATAGGTAGTGCAGGATATAGAAGTCATATTTTTTGCTGTGCTAATTAAAATTTAAAAAAAAAAAAAATAATAATAAGTGTTAATTTAGATTAATTAATTGTTAAAAGTAATAATTAAGTTGTTTGTGATGCATGTAATGTAAGTTAGACGTGAAATTTTGAGTGCAACAGTGGTTTATAAATAAATTAAAATCTGAGCTTCTAAAGTGAAATGGCCTGTGTTAATTTTGCTTTGATTGATAATCAAAACCATAAAGCTACAAGTGGTGTGTTGAAAGTGTAATCAAAAGTGAATTATTAATGTGATTTGACAATATTGTCACATTGAAATTGGTAAGAGAGTATAAAAAAAAAAAACAGAAAAGTGTTGTAGATTTGTTTTGTATTTTGTGCGTTGTTTCATGTTGTATTTTTGTTTGATTTTGGTTGAAACAAGTTTGTGTATATAAAGCATGTCGTATTGTGAGTGCTACGGTATTTTAAGTAATGGGGAGTGAATCGTATTTTGTTTAATATATAATGATGATCTACGAGTGTGAGGTTTTCCAGACATTCCAGAGATTTATCAATGTATTAGTATTGCACTGCTGAGACGGGTTCTTATGAGAGGATTAAGAGTTATTTCAAAAAATTGAGTAGTATTTAGAAAAGTATTTTAAAAAATCAAGCTCTAGCTAAATTACAACAAATCAAAATATATTACAAATTCTTGTTCGTTCGATATTAAAGTAATTTTAATTGATTTATTTTTTGAGTGTTCATTAAAAAACGGTATATAGCGTTCTAAAGTTGAAGTGTGATTTCAAAGAGGGTACTTTTGCAGAACTTTTATTAAATGAACGATTCGTAGGGATTAGGGTTTTTTAACTAAGTAATTTACTTACTCCCCTACAGTTTTAAACTTTTGAACTTTCAAACTTTTGAACTTTCAGACTTTTGCGCTTTTGAATTTTGAACTTTTGAACTTTTAGACTTTTGAACTTTTGAACTTTTAAACTTTTAAGCTTTTATTAGACTTTTATTAAACTTTTGTTAAACTTTCATTAAACTTTTGTTAAACTTTTTGTTAAACTTTTATGAAACTTTTATTAAACTGCTGTTAAACTTTTGTGAAACTTTTGTTAAATTTTTATTAAACATTTATTAAATTTTTGTTAAACTTTTGGTAAACTGTAGTTAAACGTTTATAAAACTTTATTAAACTTTTGTTCTTTTATTAAACTTTTGTTAAACTTCTATTAAACTTTCGTTAAACTTTTATTAAACTTCTAAACTTTTGAATTTTGAACTTTAAAACTTTTAAACTTTTAAACTTTTAGACTTCTAAATTTTTAAATTTTGGAATTTTAGACTTTTAAACTTTTAAACTTTTAAACTTTTAAACTTTTATACTTTTCAACTTTTAAACTTTTGGACTTTTTAACTTTTAGACTTTTAAACTTTTAAACTTTTAAACTTTTAAACTTTTAAACTTTTAAACTTTTAAACTTTTAAACTTTTAAACTTTTAAACTTTTAAACTTTTAAACTTTTAAACTTTTAAACTTTTAAACTTTTAAACTTTTAAACTTTTAAACTTTTAAACTTTTAAACTTTTAAACTTTTAAACTTTTAAACTTTTAAACTTTTAAACTTTTAAACTTTTAAACTTTTAAACTTTTAAACTTTTAAACTTTTAAACTTTTAAACTTTTAAACTTTTAAACTTTTAAACTTTTAAACTTTTAAACTTTTAAACTTTTAAACTTTTAAACTTTTAAACTTTTAAACTTTTAAACTTTTAAACTTTTAAACTTTTAAACTTTTAAACTTTTAAACTTTTAAACTTTTAAACTTTTAAACTTTTAAACTTTTAAACTTTTAAACTTTTAAACTTTTAAACTTTTAAACTTTTAAACTTTTAAACTTTTAAACTTTTAAACTTTTAAACTTTTAAACTTTTAAACTTTTAAACTTTTAAACTTTTAAACTTTTAAACTTTTAAACTTTTAAACTTTTAAACTTTTAAACTTTTAAACTTTTAAACTTTTAAACTTTTAAACTTTTAAACTTTTAAACTTTAAAACTTTTAAACTTTTAAACTTTTAAACTTTTAAACTTTTAAACTTTTAAACTTTAAAACTTTAAAACTTTTAAACTTTTAAACTTTTAAACTTTTAAACTTTTAAACTTTTAAACTTTTAAACTTTTAAACTTTTAAACTTTTAAACTTTTAAACTTTTAAACTTTTAAACTTTTAAACTTTTAAACTTTTAAACTTTTAAACTTTTAAACTTTTAAACTTTTAAACTTTTAAACTTTTAAACTTTTAAACTTTTAAACTTTTAAACTTTTAAACTTTTAAACTTTTAAACTTTTAAACTTTTAAACTTTTAAACTTTTAAACTTTTAAACTTTTAAACTTTTAAACTTTTAAACTTTTAAACTTTTAAACTTTTAAACTTTTAAACTTTTAAACTTTTAAACTTTTAAACTTTTAAACTTTTAAACTTTTAAACTTTTAAACTTTTAAACTTTTAAACTTTTAAACATTTAAACTTTTAGACTTTTGGACTTTTAAACTTTTAAACTTTTAGACTTTTGAACTTTTGAACTTTTAAATTTTGAAACTTTTAAACTTATAAACTTTTAAACTTTTAAACTTTTAAACTTTTAAACTTTTAAACTTTTAGACTTTTGGACTTTTAAACTTTTAAACTTTTAGACTTTTGAACTTTTGAACTTTTAAATTTTTAAACTTTTAAACTTATAAACTTTTAAACTTTTAAACTTTTAAGTTGTTAAACTTTTAAACTTTTAAACTTTTAAACTTTTAAACTTTTAAACTTTTAAACTTTTAAACTTTTAAACTTTTAAACTTTTAAACTTTTAAACTTTTGAACTTTAAAACTTTCAAACTTTTAAACTTTTAAACTTTTAAACTTTCAAACTTTTAAACTTTTAAACTTTTAAACTTTTAAACTTTCAAACTTTTAAACTTTTAAACTTTTAAACTTTTAAACTTTTAAACTTTCAAACTTTTAAACTTTTAAACTTTTATTCAACTTTTATTAAACTTTCGTTAAACTTTTATTAAACTTTTGTTAAACTTCTATTAATTTTTTGTTAAACTTTTGTTAAACTTTTGATAAACTTTTATCAAAATTTTGTTAAACTTTTTTTAAATATTTATTAAACTTTTGTTAAACTTTTGTTAAACTTTTATTAAACTTTTATTGTGTTCTTGATTATTTTTAATTATTGTGCAGTGGGATTGAAACGGAATAGATTAATTAGTAAGCAATTAAATAATTATCAATTTGATTTGATTTTAGAGGTATGTCTGGAATTAACTAATAAAGTTGTAAATTTGGAATCGAACTTATATGGTTTCAGGAATTAGATGATTTAAATTGGAATTTTAAATTTTTAAATAAATAAGCAATTGCATTAAATTTTTGTGTTACAATTTAATTGATAATTAGGAATGGATTGGATGCAGTGAAATGCTCATATGGGAAATCGGGCGCGGCTTCATTGTTTACCTATTATTGTTCATTATTTTAATTATTTATTATTGGACTTTTAGAGCGGAGAAATCGGGCGCTGCTTTTTATTTAACTATCGTTCATTATTTAACTGTTTATTTCATTTTTATAGTTGATTTATTAACTTTAATTAATTTAGCATGGAAAGGTTGAACTATTAGTATTTAAGCTTAAATAGCTTAAATACTAAAGACATTTAGTGTTTAAAATTCATAATTTAGGATTACAATTTTTATGTATCTTGATTTTCAGGTTATATGTATAGTTAGTAATTAATTTGCTGTCGTTCAATTTAGTTGTTGAATTGAATTTATTTTATTTAAGGGTGTTAAGGACTGATTTTAAATAAAGAATTAATGGTGAAGTAAATTAGGTTTTGGGTTGAAATAATTTTTATTAAAATTAAGTTGAATTAAATTTAGTGAAATTAATTTTTCGGTGTAATCGAATTATATGTCATAATATTATTGTTGATGTTGGTGTTGGTATTGATGTGGGTGTTGGTATTACTGTTCGTATTGGTGTTATTGTTCATATTTATTGGTATTAATGTTAATGATAGTTTGGTATCAGTATTCATATTGGTTAGTTAAAATGGTTTACCAAGATGACACTGGCTGAGGTGACAGCACGATGGCTTGATGGTAGTTGATTTAATTATTGTCAAACTATTAATGTTAATTTCTTTGTGGTACATAGGGATTGATCTATAATTTATTTCAGAGAATTAAATTTATACTTAATTAATTTAGGAATAGTTATTACAATGATGTGGTAGTCGAGGTAGTAAGTTGATGGATTGGAGTGACGAAGGTCTCGAGTTAGAGTCCAAGCAAAGCCAAAGTAAAAATATTTCTCTTAATTGTTGAAAGCTAATACTTAAATATTTGAAATTATAGAGCGGGTTGGACCAAGTGAGAGTAGAAATAAATAACTTATTTGTTTTTTGGTTTCAGAAGAACATCGAAATATATTTTATCATCAATTTTGTTAATCGGAAGTTTGGAGTATTATATAAATATAAATTCTAGTTTAAGATATTGTAATGTACTCGTTCTTAATCTGCACCCTATAAATATTGTAACGTCGTATTCAACTTGTGTTTACCGTATACAACAATTATGTGTACGCCGTTTATATTGATCACCTCATGATCATATTGAGTAGTCTAGTTGTGATTGCGAAAGCATTAAGTTGTGCCATAATACTTATATTAATAAATTCCATAAAAATAAAAGTGTGTTTGATTTTTCCTCAAATAAAACATTGGCGACGAGGATTAAAACGGAAATAATATTTTATTACATAATACCTAAATTGTGATTAATTTATTGCTCTTTAATAAATTAATCAAATTAAAATAATATTGTGACCGCGTGTTTAACACAAGTTATAGTTACGGTAAAAATATTACGAAAAAAAAAAAAAAAATCGTGTTATTAGTGAGTGAGTGATCATGCCTATCGGAAATATTGAAAATTTCGATACAACGAAGCCAAATGAATGGGGCACATATTCAAGGCGTTTTGAACTGTTTTGTGAGGCCAATAAAATCGAAGATGTGCAATTGAAGCGGGCCACGTTTCTTACACTATGCGGGGCGGATACTTTTGAGTTGCTAGAGAATCTTATAGCACCAAAAAGGTCAGTGATTTAGTGATCAAAGAAATCATGGACACTTTATCTAATCACTTTTCCCCTCGCCCATCGGAAATTGCGGCGTCGTACACGTTCTTCAAACGTGATCAACGTTCGGGAGAATGCGTCGCCGATTACATAGCCGAGCTTCGACGTCTTGCCAAAAGTTGCAATTTCCACAAGGATAGCCTAGATCGCATGCTACGAGATCGCCTGGTTTGCGGTTTGCGCAATATTCAATTGCAACAGATGTTTTTAGCTGAGAAGGATTTACAGTTAGATACTGCTATCGATCGCAGCATTGCCGCAGAAGCTGCCGAGAAGAATCAACAGGTCATTGCTGAAGCTCACAAAGTGCAACAAATCATGCCTAAACATCAAGCAACACCGGGCAAAGCTAATCAACAGAAGAATCCGTCACGCTCACAAGGGTGTTTCAGCTGCGGGGAGGACCATGACCGATCCACCTGCCGATACCGTACTACCACGTGTTCCTTTTGTGGTATAATGGGACACCTCCAACGGGTCTGTCGTGCGATGGCCAGCAGCAGCAACAAGCCTAAAAGCAACCAGAAGCGTTCGAATCGTCGTTACAGAGAAGTGAAAAGTATTTCCAATCCTTCTGCTGTTAATACATCTGCTACCGTCAACATAAACCATGTTCCGTGTCGTTTCGAAGTGGATTCTGGTTCAAGGCACACTATTATCTCCGAGATAACTTTTAAAAAAATGTTTCGAAAATCACCACCACTTCGTGAGGCAAATTTGAAATTGGTCGATTTCCAACGGAATCCAATCGACATTTTGGGATGTTTGGACATTGATGTTTATTACAATGGTAAATCAGTTTCCAGTCTACCGTTATACATCACCACCGGGAACAAAACCAGTGTTCTTGGTATCGATTGGTTCGAGCCTTTAGGGATTTCCATCCAAGGAGTCCATGCAATCACAGACACCAGTTTTTCCGATGTACTGGTGAAATACAGCCACCTATTTTCACCTGAGCTGGGTTCGTACAGTGGGCCTCCAATTATTCTTCAGGTGGATCCAAAAGTAATTCCGATACGTTTGCCAGCACGAAGAATTCCTATTGCCATGCGAGCAGCAGTTGAAGTTGAATTAGATAAATTGGTTGGACAGGGAATTCTGGAGCCGGTCGAGTACAGCGAGTGGGCTACGCCTATTGTACCTGTTCCGAAAGCCGATGGCAGTGTGAGAATTTGCGGCGATTACAAATCAACGGTGAATAAAGCTCTCACACCGCATTGTTTTCCGGTTCCATCAGCAAATCACCTGTTATCGACGATACCAAACGGTACTGTATTTGCAAAACTCGATCTCGCCCAAGCATACCAACAGCTCATCGTAGACGATGCATCCGCGCTAGTACAAACAATTACAACACACAAGGGAGCATTCAAGGTGAACCGACTCCAATTCGGTATTAGTACGGCGCCAGGAATTTTCCAAAATTTCATGGAGAATCTACTTCGAGGGATTCCGGGAGTCATACCGTATTTCGACGATATCATCGTCATCGCGTCGTCCGATACAGATTTACGACAGAAGTTGATCGACATCTTCCAACGATTTGATCAAGCTGGTATTCGTCTAAAACAAGACAAATGTCAAATTGGTTGTTCATCCACCGATTTTCTCGGGTACAGAATCGATGCCGAAGGTCTGCATCCAATGCAACAGAAGATCGACACAATTAGAAGCACCCCACCACCAACTGATAAAGGGCAGCTACAAGCTTTCCTAGGCTTAATTAATTTTTACCATTCTTTTATTCAAGATAAGGCAACGCTTGCGGAACCTTTGCACCAGCTACTTCACAAAAATATTCTGTGGAGATGGGGACCTGCCGAGCAGCGCAGTTTCGATGCGCTTAAAGATGCCTTGATGTCCAGCAACGTCCTAATGCCATTTAGTGAGAAATATCCGTTGTTGCTGGTATGTGACGCTTCCCCCTATGGAATTGGCGTTATACTGTCACATAGAGTGGGCACGAAAGAGCGTCCCATAGCTTACCACTCGAGAACGATGACCGAAACAGAACGACGATACAGCCAAGGTGATCGCGAGGCTTTGGCGATTATTGCGGGAGTGAGAAAGTTCCATGAATTTCTCTACGGTCGAGAGTTCGTTATTGTGACGGACCATAAGCCGCTTCTTGGTCGTTTTACCACAGATGTTCCAACTCCACAAATCCTATCGCCGAGAATGATTCGTTGGAGTACTTTCCTGAATGCATACACATTCAAACTCGTCTACCGTGCCGGGAAGGATGTGGGAAATGCTGATGGTCTTAGTAGACTTCCTGTTCCGGGCACTACGATCGTCACAGAGGAAGAAGAGGTGCTGCTTATAGATACGGTACACAAGCCGACCGTCCATGCCGATGACATTGCCGCTTCGACGAACAAAGATCCAGTTCTCTCGCAGATCCTTCAGTGGACACTGCAGGGCTGGCCAGAGAGTAAACCCGTGGAACAGTTTCAGCCATTTTGGGTTCGTCGTGCCGAAGTGAGTACACTCAAAGGATGCCTCCTCTGGGGATATAGAGTAATAATTCCACCATGTCACCATGCACAAATTTTGTCCGCGCTACACACTGCTCATCCGGGTATTGTTAGAATGAAGGCACTAGCGAGGAATTACGTGTGGTGGCCCAAACTAGATGCAGACATAGAGAAGACTGTGCGTCTTTGTAAAAAGTGTCAATCAAACCGTCCTGAGGTGGCACAGGCTCCCGTACACCCATGGGAGGAGACAACAAAACCATGGTCGAGAATCCATATTGATTATGCCGGACCTCATCATGGTAAGACTTATTTTATACTCATCGATTCTTATTCCAAGTGGTTAGAGGTAGTTCAAGTGGCCACAACATCAGCTGCTTGTGGCATACAGGCTCTTCGAAAGATATTTGCCACTCATGGAATTCCAGAGATCATTGTGAGTGACAACGGTACAGCTTTCGACTCCGCGGAATTCCGACAATTCTGTGATACGAATGGTATTCGCTCGGTGTATGTGGCTCCATACCATCCACGTTCAAATGGGCAGGCGGAGATAATGGTCAAAACGACGAAAGATTTCCTTAAGAAGGAGAGTTCTGGCGACATTCAACATCGTTTGGCGAAGTTTCTGCACCACCATCATGCAACTCCATCAACCGCAACCGGCAGATCACCCGCCGAACTCTTATTTAATCGTCGTATTCGAACTTTCTTCGATCATCTTCATCCGGATAATATTCGCGTTCACAAGACCAAACCAGTGGTCGACCAACCGCGAAAACTGTCTGAGGGTTCCACAGTCTGGGCGCGAAACTACTCGTCGGGTCCAAAGTGGATACCTGCTTCTGTTACAAGAACAACAGGGCCTATTTCTTATGCTGTAGAGACTGAACAAGGCCAATCAATGAGACGTCATATTGATCAGTTGCGAAGTCGAGCAACCGATGAACAGATGGACAATTCAACTACCATTCCGATAGATGAACCTCAATCGATTCTTCCGAAAGATGTTGCCAATTCGGAAGACGGTATTTCAACACCGAAAGATGTTCAACCATCAACATCAGGCACGCTAGAATCAACCATTGGTCCATCATCAACCGTACAACAAGAAAATGCACAGCCAAAGAAACGAGCAAAAAAGACACCATCTGAAACTGATGAAGCTTCCCTCCGTAGATCAGCCAGACCGAAAACAACTCCTTCTACATATGTGTCCTAATCAAAGGTGGAGGGATGTAATGTACTCGTTCTTAATCTGCACCCTATAAATATTGTAACGTCGTATTCAACTTGTGTTTACCGTATACAACAATTATGTGTACGCCGTTTATATTGATCACCTCATGATCATATTGAGTAGTCTAGTTGTGATTGCGAAAGCATTAAGTTGTGCCATAATACTTATATTAATAAATTCCATAAAAATAAAAGTGTGTTTTATTTTTCCTCAAATAAAACAGATATTATTTCAGATCGATCAGGTTCTAACGTTTTATTATTAATATTTTAATTGTGTTGTCATTGTGCTGTCATAAAACACTATAACTATCGGTTTTATTAGGTATCTGTAACCGGGCCAAGTCTGTCCTCACTAACATTCCTTTCCCATTCCTCGATTTTGTTATATGTAAAAAGGTGTACGATGGCTGCTTGGCCAGGGGCGGATATCACACTATTAGACTTATGTGGTTATCGATGTGGCGCCTTTCTTTACGGGGTGAATATTGCTATGTTTGGCTTCATGAAAAGCTGAGTATTATGGTACATATTTCCTTGGTGAGGGAGAGTTATGGTGTCTTATTATAACATGGGTATAGTGGTGTGGTGTTCGCATTTAGAATATGGGAGACTTGCTTAATGCTTGATCGTACATTGAAACAAACACTTGGATTTTCCAAAAATTAATCATATAGGTGTACAATTACAAAGCTACAACTATTTTCATGTACAATTAAGTGACAACTGTTATTTTCAGTGTTATATATTTCACTTTTTTTATTTTGTACCAAGATGTGCAACCTGCACCACCTCGAGTTACAACTATATATTTTGTTTGTATAAAATAAGACAGAAGTTACAAAACAACATTATAAACATTATGAAAATAATTTAACAACAACAGCAACAAGAAAGAATCATAAAAATTATGTCTTATGCATGTTATAAAGAAACAAAACAAATCCCAAAAGCTTAAAGTTACTTATGGTAGAATATCATTAGTTATAGTTGTATACATATAGTGTACAAAAAAAATGTGATACCAGTTGTACTGTATATAACTGTATGGTAATAATAAAAATAGAAAATTTACTATAAAAAAAAAAAACTTTCAAAGTTTTTTTTATTTATTTTATTCTTAAAAATTTTGTACATTTTCTCTAAACTCGTATATAAGATTAAATTTATTTAACTTTATTATAATACCCAACATAAATATGTATTATATGTTTTGTTTTATTTACGAAATCATTTGAATAAAAATGTAAAATTCTAATGATGTGTCGTCATCGTCGATGTGGGAGTCGATCGGAATATTCGTTCTTCCAATATAAAGTTTGCCACAGCTGTATGTGGCAAATTTTTTTTTTTTTACTTGTTTGTCATTCGGTCAATGATGTTCATGCGATGAATAACATATTTAATTGTATAGTTTTTGTAAGTATCGATTGTCTCAAAAGCACAACTAAATAATTTATAGCTTGTCCTTGTTATAATTATTATAGTGGGCTGTTGTATAGATATACCAAAAAATGTTTTTATCTTTTGTATTTAAACGAAACTATCAGTTATCGAATTTTGTATTTCTGTAAGCGATTTACCATACCAGCGCTGTGTAACTTAACATATCGTTGTGGTCCAATTAGATGCAACATGCCATTCGTCCGGAAACGATATTTAATATGCGCGTAACGCAGAACGCTCAAAGCGTTTGGTGTGTCTTGTGAACCAAGTTCTTATGATCTAAACTTTTCCACTGACTTTAGCTTTATCACTACAGTCAATGACGTTGCCTATAAAATTTAACATATATTTTACAATACCATTATGGCAAGAATAGGTCGGATGCCTTTATTTGGCCACCACTGAACTATAAATAACATTTTTATTTCCAAACTTTTCAATTAAACCAATTTTATTTTTGTATCAATTTTATCATTTATTCGATCTATCATTTCCACCCTTGTTGTATAGTACAGTTAATAACGAAATATAACGTAAAGTGAAAACAATTAGTGAAACGTTTTTTTTGTGCTACACGACTTTATAGTGGAATTGGATAAATAATCCAAAAAGCTAATATTGCAGCATAGACTGCTCTAGCTAGTAAATAACTTGTTTAATATATTATAGTTATTCTATAGTTGTACATAGATATACAATGCCTATATATATATTATTTTATAACTCTTATATCAAAATAAAACTTTAGATAAATTTACGTAATTGATTTGTTTTTGTTGTTGTAATACTATATAGAGTTTTGTGTTCAATCTGTGTTGCCGCAACCGATGAAGACAATTCTTTATGTACTATTACCATATAGAACGCAGAGACAACAATTATTGCAGACAATATCCAATTTTGGTTGTTGTTCTGTTCAATGCTGATTTTATCTTCTTATATATTGTGTGTTCTATTGTATTTACTATACAGATAAATCACTACAACACAAAAATAATAATAATGTTACAAAAAGAAAAGTACATACATAAATATGCAAAGTGTATATAACTACACTCAGAGAGTCACATTAAACTAAAGATTTTATGTTAAGTGGAAATGGATTTTCAAAAATTTTTGAAGAGTAAATGTCTGCATTGCATATTGTTGTAGATGCGCATCTGTGATATAATTATTGTATCGTAATATAGTCACTGATTTTTGAACCTTAATCTGTTTTATCAAAGTGTATAAAGCGGAATTTCCCTTCAAACACTCTGCCTTCAGAATTATGACTGCATTATCATGAAGTTTATAAACTTCTCAAAATTAAAATAATTTGTAGCAATCAAATTCAGATTTTCCTTTTTTTTTTCTAATACTCCAGTTTAGAAGATTTTTGTTTGTCTGTATGTATTAATATGATTTTTCGGCTTTTTTTTATCATAAAAAGTATATAACCCTTTAAAATGAGCGTTTTCCTTAAGCTCCCTCGTTAGTTTGCATTCCTACTGATAAAAAATTGGTCTACGCATCATCGTTGGTAGCTACTAGCTACAACTAAACTACAAAAAGACAAATGTTACTTTTTTCGTTTAAAACGAAGTAAGACCGCATTGTTTTAGCGAATTATAATATTCACTAATTTAAAATTCAAGGAAAACCGTGTGTATTTTTGTCTATAAAAAAAGCCGCAAAATCATATTAATTCATACAGACAAATAAAAAATTTCTAAATTATATTAGCGTGGGCTTATAAACACCAACCGTACGCAAATAAACTAATTGCGGTTCAAAATATAACTACTCGATTGATTTTAACATGAGTTTAAAATCATATTAATACTCTAGTTTGTTGAAACGTTAAATTATAAGCCTACAACTCATATCTTTTGTTTTTACCTTCAAACTCATGACACCGGTGTGAAGTATTTCACACAAAGTGTAGCTACACAAATTAACGAAAAATGTAAGTGTACTGAAAAAGTGTAGGCCTACATAAAAAGTGTAAATAGGAAGTAGAACCAGGTATGGGGCGATATTACCATAAAGTGGGCAGGTCAAGCTATCCGAAACAATTTTTCTTATTAAAATAAAAAGGGTTGGATATGTTCGACGCTATTTTGAAAATTGTGAAAATCAAATTAACTGTCGAAACCTGATGCTACAGTATGACCAATTACAAAAATGTGACAATTTTCATTATGATTGCTCGATTATTTCTAAACATTTCTTAGAAAATTCAATTTTATTGAAAATTAACTGTGCTATATATAGCCCACAAGTTTTAGGGCGGCAAAAATCTAAAATGGTTCGATTACGATGGTTGATACCTCTATCAATAGGTTTCGGGACCTGTAATTGCTGTGACAATTTTCATTTTCATTGCTCGATTATTTCTAAACATTTCTTAGAAAATTCAATTTTATTGAAAATTAACTGTGCTATAGGCCACAAGTTTTAGGGCGGCAAAAATCTAAAATGGTCCGATTACGATGGTTGATCCCTCTATCAATAGGTTTCGGGACCTGTAATTGCTGTGACAATTTTCATTTTGATTGCTCGATTTTTTCTAAACATTTCTTAGAAAATTCAATTTTATTGAAAATTAACTGTGCTATGGCCCACAAGTTTTAGGGCGGCAAAAATCTAAAATGGTCCGATTACGATGGTTGATACCTCTATCAATAGGTTTCGGGACCTGTAATTGCTGTGACAATTTTCATTTTGATTGCTCGATTATTTCTAAACATTTCTTAGAAAATTCAATTTTATTGAAAATTAACTGTGCTATGGCCCACAAGTTTTAGGGCGGCAAAAATCTAAAATGGTCCGATTACGATGGTTGATACATCTATCAATAGGTTTCGGGACCTGTAATTGCTGTGACAATTTTCATTTTGATTGCTGGATTTTTTCTTAACATTTCTTAGAAAATTCAATTTTATTGAAAATTAACTGTGCTATAGCCCACAAGTTTTTGGGCGGCAAAAATTTAAAATGGTCCGATTACGATGGTTGATACCTCTATCAATAGGTTTCGGGACCTGTAATTGCTGTGACAATTTTAATTTTGATTGCTCGAGTATTTCTAAACATTTCTTAGAAAATTCAATTTTATTGAAAATTAACTGTGCTATGGCCCACAAGTTTTAGGGCGGCAAAAATCTAAAATGGTCCGATTACGATGGTTGATACCTCTATCTATAGGTTTCGGGACCTGTAATTGCTGTGACAATTTTCATTTTGATTGCTCGATTATTTCTAAACATTTCTTAGAAAATTCAATTTTATTGAAAATTAACTGTGCTATAGCCCACAAATTTTTGGGCGGCAAAAATCTTAAATGGTCCGATTACGATGGTTGATACTTCTATCAATAGGTTTCGGGACCTGTAATTGCTGTGACAATTTTCATTTTGATTGCTCGATTATTTCTAAACATTTCTTAGAAAATTCAATTTTATTGAAAATTAACTGTGCTATGGCCCACAAGTTTTAGGGCGGCAAAAATCTAAAATGGTCCGATTACGATGGTTGATACCTCTATCAATAGGTTTCGGGACCTGTAATTGCTGTGACAATTTTTAATTTGATTGCTCGATTATTTCTAAACATTTCTTAGAAAATTCAATTTTATTGAAAATTAACTGTGCTATAGCCCACAAATTTTTGGGCGGCAAAAATCTAAAATGGTCCGATTACGATGGTTGATACTTCTATCAATAGGTTTCGGGACCTGTAATTGCTGTGACAATTTTCATTTTGATTGCTCGATTTTTTCTAAACATTTTTCAGAAAATTCAATTTTATTGAAAATTAACTGTGCTATAGCCCACAAGTTTTTGGGCGGCAAAAATTTAAAATGGTCCGATTACGATGGTTGATACCTCTATCAATAGGTTTCGGGACCTGTAATTGCTGTGACAATTTTCATTTTGATTGCTGGATTTTTTCTTAACATTTCTTAGAAAATTCAATTTTATTGAAAATTAACTGTGCTATAGCCCACAAGTTTTTGGGCGGCAAAAATTTAAAATGGTCCGATTACGATGGTTGATACCTTTATCAATAGGTTTCGGGACCTGTAATTGCTGTGACAATTTTCATTTTGATTGCTCGAGTATTTCTAAACATTTCTTAGTAAATTCAATTTTATTGAAAATTAACTGTGCTATAGCCCACAAGTTTTTGGGCGGCAAAAATTTAAAATGGTCCGATTACGATGGTTGATACCTTTATCAATAGGTTTCGGGACCTGTAATTGCTGTGACAATTTTCATTTTGATTGCTCGAGTATTTCTAAACATTTCTTAGTAAATTCAATTTTATTGAAATTAACTGTGCTATAGCCCACAAGTTTTAGGGCGGCAAAAATTTAAAATGGTCCGATTACGATGGTTGATACCTCTATCAATAGGTTTCGGGACCTGTAATTGCTGTGACAATTTTCATTTTGATTGCTGGATTTTTTCTTAACATTTCTTAGAAAATTCAATTTTATTGAAAATTAACTGTGCTATAGCCCACAAGTTTTTGGGCGGCAAAAATTTAAAATGGTCCGATTACGATGGTTGATACCTTTATCAATAGGTTTCGGGACCTGTAATTGCTGTGACAATTTTCATTTTCATTGCTCGAGTATTTCTAAACATTTCTTAGTAAATTCAATTTTATTGAAATTAACTGTGCTATAGCCCACAAGTTTTAGGGCGGCAAAAATTTAAAATGGTCCGATTACGATGGTTGATACCTTTATCAATAGGTTTCGGGACCTGTAATTGCTGTGACAATTTTCATTTTGATTGCTCGAGTATTTCTAAACATTTCTTAGTAAATTCAATTTTATTGAAATTAACTGTGCTATAGCCCACAAGTTTTAGGGCGGCAAAAATCTTAAATGGTCCGATTACGATGGTTGATACCTCTATCAATAGGTTTCGGGACCTGTAATTGCTGTGACAATTTTCATTTTGATTGCTCGATTATTTCTAAACATTTCTTAGAAAATTCAATTTTATTGAAAATTAACTGTGCTATAGCCCACAAGTTTTTGGGCGGCAAAAATTTAAAATGGTCCGATTACGATGGTTGATACCTCTATCAATAGGTTTCGGGACCTGTAATTGCTGTGACAATTTTCATTTTGATTGCTCGATTATTTCTAAACATTTCTTAGAAAATTCAATTTGATTGAAAATTAACTGTGCTATAGCCCACAAGTTTTTTGGCGGCAAAAATCTAAAATGGTCCGATTACGATGGTTGATACCTCTATCAATAGGTTTCGGGACCTGTAATTGCTGTGACAATTTTCATTTTGATTGCTCGATTATTTCTAAACATTTCTTAGAAAATTCAATTTTATTGAAAATTAACTGTGCTATAGTTTTAGGGCGGCAAAAATCTAAAATGGTCCGATTACGATGGTTGATACCTCTATCAATAGGTTTCGGGACCTGTAATTGCTGTGACAATTTTCATTTTGATTGCTCGATTATTTCTAAACATTTCTTAGAAAATTCAATTTTATTGAAAATTAACTGTGCCCACAAGTTTTTGGGCGGCAAAAATTTAAAATGGTCCGATTACGATGGTTGATACCTCTATCAATAGGTTTCGGGACCTGTAATTGCTGTGACAATTTTCATTTTGATTGCTGGATTTTTTCTTAACATTTCTTAGAAAATTCAATTTTATTGAAAATTAACTGTGCTATAGCCCACAAGTTTTTGGGCGGCAAAAATTTAAAATGGTCCGATTACGATGGTTGATACCTTTATCAATAGGTTTCGGGACCTGTAATTGCTGTGACAATTTTCATTTTGATTGCTCGAGTATTTCTAAACATTTCTTAGTAAATTCAATTTTATTGAAATTAACTGTGCTATAGCCCACAAGTTTTAGGGCGGCAAAAATTTAAAATGGTCCGATTACGATGGTTGATACCTCTATCAATAGGTTTCGGGACCTGTAATTGCTGTGACAATTTTCATTTTGATTGCTGGATTTTTTCTTAACATTTCTTAGAAAATTCAATTTTATTGAAAATTAACTGTGCTATAGCCCACAAGTTTTTGGGCGGCAAAAATTTAAAATGGTCCGATTACGATGGTTGATACCTTTATCAATAGGTTTCGGGACCTGTAATTGCTGTGACAATTTTCATTTTGATTGCTCGAGTATTTCTAAACATTTCTTAGTAAATTCAATTTTATTGAAATTAACTGTGCTATAGCCCACAAGTTTTAGGGCGGCAAAAATCTTAAATGGTCCGATTACGATGGTTGATACCTCTATCAATAGGTTTCGGGACCTGTAATTGCTGTGACAATTTTCATTTTGATTGCTCGATTATTTCTAAACATTTCTTAGAAAATTCAATTTTATTGAAAATTAACTGTGCTATAGCCCACAAGTTTTTGGGCGGCAAAAATTTAAAATGGTCCGATTACGATGGTTGATACCTCTATCAATAGGTTTCGGGACCTGTAATTGCTGTGACAATTTTCATTTTGATTGCTCGATTATTTCTAAACATTTCTTAGAAAATTCAATTTGATTGAAAATTAACTGTGCTATAGCCCACAAGTTTTTTGGCGGCAAAAATCTAAAATGGTCCGATTACGATGGTTGATACCTCTATCAATAGGTTTCGGGACCTGTAATTGCTGTGACAATTTTCATTTTGATTGCTCGATTATTTCTAAACATTTCTTAGAAAATTCAATTTTATTGAAAATTAACTGTGCTATAGCCCACAAGTTTTTGGGCGGCAAAAATCTAAAATGGTTCGATTACGATGGTTGATACCTCTATCAATAGGTTTCGGGACCTGTAATTGCTGTGACAATTTTCATTTTGATTGCTCGATTATTGCTAAACATTTCTTAGAAAATTCAATTTTATTGAAAATTAATTGTTCTATAGCCCACAAGTTTTAGGGCGGCAAAAATCTTAAATGGTCCGATTACGATGGTTGATACCTCTATCAATAGGTTTTGGGACCTGTAATTGCTGTGGCAATTTTCATTTTAATTGCTCGATTATTGCTAAACATTTCTTAGAAAATTCAATTTTATTGAAAATTAACTGTGCTATAGCCCACAAGTTTTTGGGCGGCAAAAATTTAAAATGGTCCGATTACGATGGTTGATACCTTTATCAATAGGTTTCGGGACCTGTAATTGCTGTGACAATTTTCATTTTGATTGCTCGAGTATTTCTAAACATTTCTTAGTAAATTCAATTTTATTGAAATTAACTGTGCTATAGCCCACAAGTTTTAGGGCGGCAAAAATCTTAAATGGTCCGATTACGATGGTTGATACCTCTATCAATAGGTTTCGGGACCTGTAATTGCTGTGACAATTTTCATTTTGATTGCTCGATTATTTCTAAACATTTCTTAGAAAATTCAATTTTATTGAAAATTAACTGTGCTATAGCCCACAAGTTTTTGGGCGGCAAAAATTTAAAATGGTCCGATTACGATGGTTGATACCTCTATCAATAGGTTTCGGGACCTGTAATTGCTGTGACAATTTTCATTTTGATTGCTCGATTATTTCTAAACATTTCTTAGAAAATTCAATTTTATTGAAAATTAACTGTGCTATATCCCACAAGTTTTTGGGCGGCAAAAATTTAAAATGGTCCGATTACGATGGTTGATACCTCTATCAATAGGTTTCGGGACCTGTAATTGCTGTGACAATTTTCATTTTGATTGCTCGATTATTTCTAAACATTTCTTAGAAAATTCAATTTTATTGAAAATTAACTGTGCTATAGCCCACAAGTTTTAGGGCGGCAAAAATCTTAAATGGTCCGATTACGATGGTTGATACCTCTATCAATAGGTTTCGGGACCTGTAATTGCTGTGACAATTTTCATTTTGATTGCTCGATTATTTCTAAACATTTCTTAGAAAATTCAATTTTATTGAAAATTAACTGTGCTATAGCCCACAAGTTTTTGGGCGGCAAAAATTTAAAATGGTCCGATTACGATGGTTGATACCTCTATCAATAGGTTTCGGGACCTGTAATTGCTGTGACAATTTTCATTTTGATTGCTCGATTATTTCTAAACATTTCTTAGAAAATTCAATTTGATTGAAAATTAACTGTGCTATAGCCCACAAGTTTTTTGGCGGCAAAAATCTAAAATGGTCCGATTACGATGGTTGATACCTCTATCAATAGGTTTCGGGACCTGTAATTGCTGTGACAATTTTCATTTTGATTGCTCGATTATTTCTAAACATTTCTTAGAAAATTCAATTTTATTGAAAATTAACTGTGCTATAGTTTTAGGGCGGCAAAAATCTAAAATGGTCCGATTACGATGGTTGATACCTCTATCAATAGGTTTCGGGACCTGTAATTGCTGTGACAATTTTCATTTTGATTGCTCGATTATTTCTAAACATTTCTTAGAAAATTCAATTTTATTGAAAATTAACTGTGCTATAGCCCACAAGTTTTTGGGCGGCAAAAATTTAAAATGGTCCGATTACGATGGTTGATACCTCTATCAATAGGTTTCGGGACCTGTAATTGCTGTGACAATTTTCATTTTGATTGCTGGATTTTTTCTTAACATTTCTTAGAAAATTCAATTTTATTGAAAATTAACTGTGCTATAGTTTTAGGGCGGCAAAAATCTAAAATGGTCCGATTACGATGGTTGATACCTCTATCAATAGGTTTCGGGACCTGTAATTGCTGTGACAATTTTCATTTTGATTGCTCGATTATTTCTAAACATTTCTTAGAAAATTCAATTTTATTGAAAATTAACTGTGCTATAGCCCACAAGTTTTTGGGCGGCAAAAATTTAAAATGGTCCGATTACGATGGTTGATACCTCTATCAATAGGTTTCGGGACCTGTAATTGCTGTGACAATTTTCATTTTGATTGCTGGATTTTTTCTTAACATTTCTTAGAAAATTCAATTTGATTGAAAATTAACTGTGCTATGGCCCACAAGTTTTAGGGCGGCAAAAATCTAAAATGGTCCGATTACGATGGTTGATACCTCTATCAATAGGTTTCGGGACCTGTAATTGCTGTGACAATTTTCATTTTGATTGCTCGATTATTTCTAAACATTTCTTAGAAAATTCAATTTTATTGAAAATTAACTGTGCTATAGTTTTAGGGCGGCAAAAATCTAAAATGGTCCGATTACGATGGTTGATACCTCTATCAATAGGTTTCGGGACCTGCAATTGCTGTGACAATTTTCATTTTGATTGCTCGATTATTTCTAAACATTTCGTAGAAAATTCAATTTTATTGAAAATTAACTGTGCTATAGCCCACAAGTTTTTGGGCGGCAAAAATCTAAAATGGTTCGATTACGATGGTTGATACCTTTATCAATAGGTTTCGGGACCTGTAATTGCTGTGACAATTTTCATTTTGATTGCTCGAGTATTTCTAAACATTTCTTAGTAAATTCAATTTTATTGAAATTAACTGTGCTATAGCCCACAAGTTTTAGGGCGGCAAAAATCTTAAATGGTCCGATTACGATGGTTGATACCTCTATCAATAGGTTTCGGGACCTGTAATTGCTGTGACAATTTTCATTTTGATTGCTCGATTATTTCTAAACATTTCTTAGAAAATTCAATTTTATTGAAAATTAACTGTGCTATAGCCCACAAGTTTTTGGGCGGCAAAAATTTAAAATGGTCCGATTACGATGGTTGATACCTCTATCAATAGGTTTCGGGACCTGTAATTGCTGTGACAATTTTCATTTTGATTGCTCGATTATTTCTAAACATTTCTTAGAAAATTCAATTTGATTGAAAATTAACTGTGCTATAGCCCACAAGTTTTTTGGCGGCAAAAATCTAAAATGGTCCGATTACGATGGTTGATACCTCTATCAATAGGTTTCGGGACCTGTAATTGCTGTGACAATTTTCATTTTGATTGCTCGATTATTTCTAAACATTTCTTAGAAAATTCAATTTTATTGAAAATTAACTGTGCTATAGTTTTAGGGCGGCAAAAATCTAAAATGGTCCGATTACGATGGTTGATACCTCTATCAATAGGTTTCGGGACCTGTAATTGCTGTGACAATTTTCATTTTGATTGCTCGATTATTTCTAAACATTTCTTAGAAAATTCAATTTTATTGAAAATTAACTGTGCTATAGCCCACAAGTTTTTGGGCGGCAAAAATTTAAAATGGTCCGATTACGATGGTTGATACCTCTATCAATAGGTTTCGGGACCTGTAATTGCTGTGACAATTTTCATTTTGATTGCTCGATTATTTCTAAACATTTCTTAGAAAATTCAATTTGATTGAAAATTAACTGTGCTATAGCCCACAAGTTTTTTGGCGGCAAAAATCTAAAATGGTCCGATTACGATGGTTGATACCTCTATCAATAGGTTTCGGGACCTGTAATTGCTGTGACAATTTTCATTTTGATTGCTCGATTATTTCTAAACATTTCTTAGAAAATTCAATTTTATTGAAAATTAACTGTGCTATAGTTTTAGGGCGGCAAAAATCTAAAATGGTCCGATTACGATGGTTGATACCTCTATCAATAGGTTTCGGGACCTGTAATTGCTGTGACAATTTTCATTTTGATTGCTCGATTATTTCTAAACATTTCTTAGAAAATTCAATTTTATTGAAAATTAACTGTGCTATAGCCCACAAGTTTTTGGGCGGCAAAAATTTAAAATGGTCCGATTACGATGGTTGATACCTCTATCAATAGGTTTCGGGACCTGTAATTGCTGTGACAATTTTCATTTTGATTGCTGGATTTTTTCTTAACATTTCTTAGAAAATTCAATTTTATTGAAAATTAACTGTGCTATAGCCCACAAGTTTTTGGGCGGCAAAAATTTAAAATGGTCCGATTACGATGGTTGATACCTCTATCAATAGGTTTCGGGACCTGTAATTGCTGTGATAATTTTAATTTTGATTGCTCGATTATTTCTAAACATTTCTTAGAAAATTCAATTTTATTGAAAATTAACTGTGCTATGGCCCACAAGTTTTAGGGCGGCAAAAATCTAAAATGGTCCGATTACGATGGTTGATACCTCTATCAATAGGTTTCGGGACCTGTAATTGCTGTGACAATTTTCATTTTGATTGCTCGATTATTTCTAAACATTTCTTAGAAAATTCAATTTTATTGAAAATTAACTGTGCTATAGCCCACAAGTTTTAGGGCGGCAAAAATCTTAAATGGTCCGATTACGATGGTTGATACCTCTATCAATAGGTTTCGGGACCTGTAATTGCTGTGACAATTTTCATTTTGATTGCTCGATTATTTCTAAACATTTCTTAGAAAATTCAATTTTATTGAAAATTAACTGTGCTATAGCCCACAAGTTTTTGGGCGGCAAAAATTTAAAATGGTCCGATTACGATGGTTGATACCTCTATCAATAGGTTTCGGGACCTGTAATTGCTGTGACAATTTTCATTTTGATTGCTCGATTATTTCTAAACATTTCTTAGAAAATTCAATTTTATTGAAAATTAACTGTGCTATATCCCACAAGTTTTAGGGCGGCAAAAATCTAAAATGGTCCGATTACGATGGTTGATACCTCTATCAATAGGTTTCGGGACCTGTAATTGCTGTGACAATTTTCATTTTGATTGCTCGATTATTTCTAAACATTTCTTAGAAAATTCAATTTTATTGAAAATTAACTGTGCTATAGCCCACAAGTTTTAGGGCGGCAAAAATCTTAAATGGTCCGATTACGATGGTTGATACCTCTATCAATAGGTTTCGGGACCTGTAATTGCTGTGACAATTTTCATTTTGATTGCTCGATTATTTCTAAACATTTCTTAGAAAATTCAATTTTATTGAAAATTAACTGTGCTATAGCCCACAAGTTTTTGGGCGGCAAAAATTTAAAATGGTCCGATTACGATGGTTGATACCTCTATCAATAGGTTTCGGGACCTGTAATTGCTGTGACAATTTTCATTTTGATTGCTCGATTATTTCTAAACATTTCTTAGAAAATTCAATTTGATTGAAAATTAACTGTGCTATAGCCCACAAGTTTTTTGGCGGCAAAAATCTAAAATGGTCCGATTACGATGGTTGATACCTCTATCAATAGGTTTCGGGACCTGTAATTGCTGTGACAATTTTCATTTTGATTGCTCGATTATTTCTAAACATTTCTTAGAAAATTCAATTTTATTGAAAATTAACTGTGCTATATCCCACAAGTTTTAGGGCGGCAAAAATCTAAAATGGTCCGATTACGATGGTTGATACCTCTATCAATAGGTTTCGGGACCTGTAATTGCTGTGACAATTTTCATTTTGATTGCTCGATTATTTCTAAACATTTCTTAGAAAATTCAATTTTATTGAAAATTAACTGTGCTATAGCCCACAAGTTTTTGGGCGGCAAAAATTTAAAATGGTCCGATTACGATGGTTGATACCTCTATCAATAGGTTTCGGGACCTGTAATTGCTGTGACAATTTTAATTTTGATTGCTGGATTTTTTCTTAACATTTCTTAGAAAATTCAATTTTATTGAAAATTAACTGTGCTATAGCCCACAAGTTTTTGGGCGGCAAAAATTTAAAATGGTCCGATTACGATGGTTGATACCTCTATCAATAGGTTTCGGGACCTGTAATTGCTGTGACAATTTTCATTTTGATTGCTCGATTATTTCTAAACATTTCTTAGAAAATTCAATTTGATTGAAAATTAACTGTGCTATAGCCCACAAGTTTTTTGGCGGCAAAAATCTAAAATGGTCCGATTACGATGGTTGATACCTCTATCAATAGGTTTCGGGACCTGTAATTGCTGTGACAATTTTCATTTTGATTGCTCGATTATTTCTAAACATTTCTTAGAAAATTCAATTTGATTGAAAATTAACTGTGCTATAGTTTTAGGGCGGCAAAAATCTAAAATGGTCCGATTACGATGGTTGATACCTCTATCAATAGGTTTCGGGACCTGTAATTGCTGTGACAATTTTCATTTTGATTGCTCGATTATTTCTAAACATTTCTTAGAAAATTCAATTTTATTGAAAATTAACTGTGCTATAGCCCACAAGTTTTTGGGCGGCAAAAATTTAAAATGGTCCGATTACGATGGTTGATACCTCTATCAATAGGTTTCGGGACCTGTAATTGCTGTGACAATTTTAATTTTGATTGCTGGATTTTTTCTTAACATTTCTTAGAAAATTCAATTTTATTGAAAATTAACTGTGCTATAGCCCACAAGTTTTTGGGCGGCAAAAATTTAAAATGGTCCGATTACGATGGTTGATACCTCTATCAATAGGTTTCGGGACCTGTAATTGCTGTGACAATTTTCATTTTGATTGCTCGATTATTTCTAAACATTTCTTAGAAAATTCAATTTGATTGAAAATTAACTGTGCTATAGCCCACAAGTTTTTTGGCGGCAAAAATCTAAAATGGTCCGATTACGATGGTTGATACCTCTATCAATAGGTTTCGGGACCTGTAATTGCTGTGACAATTTTCATTTTGATTGCTCGATTATTTCTAAACATTTCTTAGAAAATTCAATTTTATTGAAAATTAACTGTGCTATAGTTTTAGGGCGGCAAAAATCTAAAATGGTCCGATTACGATGGTTGATACCTCTAATAGGTTTCGGGACCTGTAATTGCTGTGACAATTTTCATTTTGATTGCTCGATTATTTCTAAACATTTCTTAGAAAATTCAATTTGATTGAAAATTAACTGTGCTATAGCCCACAAGTTTTTGGGCGGCAAAAATTTAAAATGGTCCGATTACGATGGTTGATACCTCTATCAATAGGTTTCGGGACCTGTAATTGCTGTGACAATTTTCATTTTGATTGCTCGATTATTTCTAAACATTTCTTAGAAAATTCAATTTTATTGAAAATTAACTGTGCTATATCCCACAAGTTTTAGGGCGGCAAAAATCTAAAATGGTCCGATTACGATGGTTGATACCTCTATCAATAGGTTTCGGGACCTGCAATTGCTGTGACAATTTTCATTTTGATTGCTCGATTATTTCTAAACATTTCGTAGAAAATTCAATTTTATTGAAAATTAACTGTGCTATAGCCCACAAGTTTTTGGGCGGCAAAAATCTAAAATGGTTCGATTACGATGGTTGATACCTCTATCAATAGGTTTCGGGACCTGTAATTGCTGTGACAATTTTCATTTTGATTGCTCGATTATTGCTAAACATTTCTTAGAAAATTCAATTTTATTGAAAATTAATTGTTCTATAGCCCACAAGTTTTAGGGCGGCAAAAATCTTAAATGGTCCGATTACGATGGTTGATACCTCTATCAATAGGTTTCGGGACCTGTAATTGCTGTGACAATTTTCATTTTGATTGCTGGATTTTTTCTTAACATTTCTTAGAAAATTCAATTTTATTGAAAATTAACTGTGCTATAGCCCACAAGTTTTTGGGCGGCAAAAATTTAAAATGGTCCGATTACGATGGTTGATACCTTTATCAATAGGTTTCGGGACCTGTAATTGCTGTGACAATTTTCATTTTGATTGCTCGATTTTTTCTAAACATTTTTCAGAAAATTCAATTTTATTGAAAATTAACTGTGCTATAGCCCACAAGTTTTTGGGCGGCAAAAATTTAAAATGGTCCGATTACGATGGTTGATACCTTTATCAATAGGTTTCGGGACCTGTAATTGCTGTGACAATTTTCATTTTGATTGCTCGAGTATTTCTAAACATTTCTTAGTAAATTCAATTTTATTGAAAATTAACTGTGCTATAGCCCACAAGTTTTTGGGCGGCAAAAATTTAAAATGGTCCGATTACGATGGTTGATACCTCTATCAATAGGTTTCGGGACCTGTAATTGCTGTGACAATTTTCATTTTGATTGCTCGAGTATTTCTAAACATTTCTTAGTAAATTCAATTTTATTGAAATTAACTGTGCTATAGCCCACAAGTTTTAGGGCGGCAAAAATTTAAAATGGTCCGATTACGATGGTTGATACCTCTATCAATAGGTTTCGGGACCTGTAATTGCTGTGACAATTTTCATTTTGATTGCTGGATTTTTTCTTAACATTTCTTAGAAAATTCAATTTTATTGAAAATTAACTGTGCTATAGCCCACAAGTTTTTGGGCGGCAAAAATTTAAAATGGTCCGATTACGATGGTTGATACCTTTATCAATAGGTTTCGGGACCTGTAATTGCTGTGACAATTTTCATTTTGATTGCTCGAGTATTTCTAAACATTTCTTAGTAAATTCAATTTTATTGAAATTAACTGTGCTATAGCCCACAAGTTTTAGGGCGGCAAAAATCTTAAATGGTCCGATTACGATGGTTGATACCTCTATCAATAGGTTTCGGGACCTGTAATTGCTGTGACAATTTTCATTTTGATTGCTCGATTATTTCTAAACATTTCTTAGAAAATTCAATTTTATTGAAAATTAACTGTGCTATAGCCCACAAGTTTTTGGGCGGCAAAAATTTAAAATGGTCCGATTACGATGGTTGATACCTCTATCAATAGGTTTCGGGACCTGTAATTGCTGTGATAATTTTAATTTTGATTGCTCGATTATTTCTAAACATTTCTTAGAAAATTCAATTTTATTGAAAATTAACTGTGCTATGGCCCACAAGTTTTAGGGCGGCAAAAATCTAAAATGGTCCGATTACGATGGTTGATACCTCTATCAATAGGTTTCGGGACCTGTAATTGCTGTGACAATTTTCATTTTGATTGCTCGATTATTTCTAAACATTTCTTAGAAAATTCAATTTTATTGAAAATTAACTGTGCTATATCCCACAAGTTTTAGGGCGGCAAAAATCTAAAATGGTCCGATTACGATGGTTGATACCTCTATCAATAGGTTTCGGGACCTGCAATTGCTGTGACAATTTTCATTTTGATTGCTCGATTATTTCTAAACATTTCGTAGAAAATTCAATTTTATTGAAAATTAACTGTGCTATAGCCCACAAGTTTTTGGGCGGCAAAAATCTAAAATGGTTCGATTACGATGGTTGATACCTCTATCAATAGGTTTCGGGACCTGTAATTGCTGTGACAATTTTCATTTTGATTGCTCGATTATTGCTAAACATTTCTTAGAAAATTCAATTTTATTGAAAATTAACTGTGCTATAGCCCACAAGTTTTAGGGCGGCAAAAATCTTAAATGGTCCGATTACGATGGTTGATACCTCTATCAATAGGTTTCGGGACCTGTAATTGCTGTGACAATTTTCATTTTGATTGCTCGATTATTTCTAAACATTTCTTAGAAAATTCAATTTTATTGAAAATTAACTGTGCTATGGCCCACAAGTTTTAGGGCGGCAAAAATCTAAAATGGTCCGATTACGATGGTTGATACCTCTATCAATAGGTTTCGGGACCTGTAATTGCTGTGACAATTTTCATTTTGATTGCTCGATTATTTCTAAACATTTCTTAGAAAATCCAATTTTATTGAAAATTAACTGTGCTATATCCCACAATTTTAGGGCGGCAAAAATCTAAAATGGTCCGATTACGATGGTTGATACCTCTATCAATAGGTTTCGGGACCTGCAATTGCTGTGACAATTTTCATTTTGATTGCTCGATTATTTCTAAACATTTCGTAGAAAATTCAATTTTATTGAAAATTAACTGTGCTATAGCCCACAAGTTTTTGGGCGGCAAAAATCTAAAATGGTTCGATTACGATGGTTGATACCTCTATCAATAGGTTTCGGGACCTGTAATTGCTGTGACAATTTTCATTTTGATTGCTCGATTATTGCTAAACATTTCTTAGAAAATTCAATTTTATTGAAAATTAACTGTGCTATGGCCCACAAGTTTTAGGGCGGCAAAAATCTAAAATGGTCCGATTACGATGGTTGATACCTCTATCAATAGGTTTCGGGACCTGTAATTGCTGTGACAATTTTCATTTTGATTGCTCGATTATTTCTAAACATTTCTTAGAAAATTCAATTTTATTGAAAATTAACTGTGCTATGGCCCACAAGTTTTAGGGCGGCAAAAATTTAAAATGGTCCGATTACGATGGTTGATACCTCTATCAATAGGTTTCGGGACCTGTAATTGCTGTGACAATTTTCATTTTGATTGCTCGATTATTTCTAAACATTTCTTAGAAAATTCAATTTTATTGAAAATTAACTGTGCTATATCCCACAAGTTTTAGGGCGGCAAAAATCTAAAATGGTCCGATTACGATGGTTGATACCTCTATCAATAGGTTTCGGGACCTGCAATTGCTGTGACAATTTTCATTTTGATTGCTCGATTATTTCTAAACATTTCGTAGAAAATTCAATTTTATTGAAAATTAACTGTGCTATAGCCCACAAGTTTTTGGGCGGCAAAAATCTAAAATGGTTCGATTACGATGGTTGATACCTCTATCAATAGGTTTCGGGACCTGTAATTGCTGTGACAATTTTCATTTTGATTGCTCGATTATTGCTAAACATTTCTTAGAAAATTCAATTTTATTGAAAATTAATTGTTCTATAGCCCACAAGTTTTAGGGCGGCAAAAATCTTAAATGGTCCGATTACGATGGTTGATACCTCTATCAATAGGTTTCGGGACCTGTAATTGCTGTGACAATTTTCATTTTGATTGCTGGATTTTTTCTTAACATTTCTTAGAAAATTCAATTTTATTGAAAATTAACTGTGCTATAGCCCACAAGTTTTTGGGCGGCAAAAATTTAAAATGGTCCGATTACGATGGTTGATACCTTTATCAATAGGTTTCGGGACCTGTAATTGCTGTGACAATTTTCATTTTGATTGCTCGATTTTTTCTAAACATTTTTCAGAAAATTCAATTTTATTGAAAATTAACTGTGCTATAGCCCACAAGTTTTTGGGCGGCAAAAATTTAAAATGGTCCGATTACGATGGTTGATACCTTTATCAATAGGTTTCGGGACCTGTAATTGCTGTGACAATTTTCATTTTGATTGCTCGAGTATTTCTAAACATTTCTTAGTAAATTCAATTTTATTGAAAATTAACTGTGCTATAGCCCACAAGTTTTTGGGCGGCAAAAATTTAAAATGGTCCGATTACGATGGTTGATACCTTTATCAATAGGTTTCGGGACCTGTAATTGCTGTGACAATTTTCATTTTGATTGCTCGAGTATTTCTAAACATTTCTTAGTAAATTCAATTTTATTGAAATTAACTGTGCTATAGCCCACAAGTTTTAGGGCGGCAAAAATCTAAAATGGTCCGATTACGATGGTTGATACCTCTATCAATAGGTTTCGGGACCTGCAATTGCTGTGACAATTTTCATTTTGATTGCTCGATTATTTCTAAACATTTCGTAGAAAATTCAATTTTATTGAAAATTAACTGTGCTATAGCCCACAAGTTTTTGGGCGGCAAAAATCTAAAATGGTCCGATTACGATGGTTGATACCTCTATCAATAGGTTTCGGGACCTGCAATTGCTGTGACAATTTTCATTTTGATTGCTCGATTATTTCTAAACATTTCGTAGAAAATTCAATTTTATTGAAAATTAACTGTGCTATAGCCCACAAGTTTTTGGGCGGCAAAAATCTAAAATGGTCCGATTACGATGGTTGATACCTTTATCAATAGGTTTCGGGACCTGTAATTGCTGTGACAATTTTCATTTTGATTGCTCGAGTATTTCTAAACATTTCTTAGTAAATTCAATTTTATTGAAAATTAACTGTGCTATAGCCCACAAGTTTTTGGGCGGCAAAAATTTAAAATGGTCCGATTACGATGGTTGATACCTTTATCAATAGGTTTCGGGACCTGTAATTGCTGTGACAATTTTCATTTTGATTGCTCGAGTATTTCTAAACATTTCTTAGTAAATTCAATTTTATTGAAATTAACTGTGCTATAGCCCACAAGTTTTAGGGCGGCAAAAATTTAAAATGGTCCGATTACGATGGTTGATACCTCTATCAATAGGTTTCGGGACCTGTAATTGCTGTGACAATTTTCATTTTGATTGCTAAATTTTTTCTTAACATTTCTTAGAAAATTCAATTTTATTGAAAATTAACTGTGCTATAGCCCACAAGTTTTTGGGCGGCAAAAATTTAAAATGGTCCGATTACGATGGTTGATACCTTTATCAATAGGTTTCGGGACCTGTAATTGCTGTGACAATTTTCATTTTGATTGCTCGAGTATTTCTAAACATTTCTTAGTAAATTCAATTTTATTGAAATTAACTGTGCTATAGCCCACAAGTTTTAGGGCGGCAAAAATCTTAAATGGTCCGATTACGATGGTTGATACCTCTATCAATAGGTTTCGGGACCTGTAATTGCTGTGACAATTTTCATTTTGATTGCTCGATTATTTCTAAACATTTCTTAGAAAATTCAATTTTATTGAAAATTAACTGTGCTATAGCCCACAAGTTTTTGGGCGGCAAAAATTTAAAATGGTCCGATTACGATGGTTGATACCTCTATCAATAGGTTTCGGGACCTGTAATTGCTGTGATAATTTTAATTTTGATTGCTCGATTATTTCTAAACATTTCTTAGAAAATTCAATTTTATTGAAAATTAACTGTGCTATGGCCCACAAGTTTTAGGGCGGCAAAAATCTAAAATGGTCCGATTACGATGGTTGATACCTCTATCAATAGGTTTCGGGACCTGTAATTGCTGTGACAATTTTCATTTTGATTGCTCGATTATTTCTAAACATTTCTTAGAAAATTCAATTTTATTGAAAATTAACTGTGCTATATCCCACAAGTTTTAGGGCGGCAAAAATCTAAAATGGTCCGATTACGATGGTTGATACCTCTATCAATAGGTTTCGGGACCTGCAATTGCTGTGACAATTTTCATTTTGATTGCTCGATTATTTCTAAACATTTCGTAGAAAATTCAATTTTATTGAAAATTAACTGTGCTATAGCCCACAAGTTTTTGGGCGGCAAAAATCTAAAATGGTTCGATTACGATGGTTGATACCTCTATCAATAGGTTTCGGGACCTGTAATTGCTGTGACAATTTTCATTTTGATTGCTCGATTATTGCTAAACATTTCTTAGAAAATTCAATTTTATTGAAAATTAACTGTGCTATAGCCCACAAGTTTTAGGGCGGCAAAAATCTTAAATGGTCCGATTACGATGGTTGATACCTCTATCAATAGGTTTTGGGACCTGTAATTGCTGTGGCAATTTTCATTTTAATTGCTCGATTATTGCTAAACATTTCTTAGAAAATTCAATTTTATTGAAAATTAACTGTGCTATAGCCCACAAGTTTTTGGGCGGCAAAAATCTAAAATGGTCCGATTACGATGGTTGATACCTCTATCAATAGGTTTTGGGACCTGTAATTGCTGTGGCAATTTTCATTTTAATTGCTCGATTATTGCTAAACTTTTCTTAGAAAATTCAATTTTATTGAAAATTAACTGTGCTGTAGCCCACAAGTTTTTGGGCGGCAAAAATCTAAAATGGTCCGATTACGATGGTTGATACCTCTATCAATAGGTTTCGGGACCTGTAATTGCTGTGACAATTTTCATTTTGATTGCTGGATTTTTTCTTAACATTTCTTAGAAAATTCAATTTTATTGAAAATTAACTGTGCTATAGCCCACAAGTTTTTGGGCGGCAAAAATTTAAAATGGTCCGATTACGATGGTTGATACCTCTATCAATAGGTTTCGGGACCTGTAATTGCTGTGACAATTTTCATTTTGATTGCTCGAGTATTTCTAAACATTTCTTAGTAAATTCAATTTTATTGAAATTAACTGTGCTATAGCCCACAAGTTTTAGGGCGGCAAAAATTTAAACTGGTCCGATTACGATGGTTGATACCTCTATCAATAGGTTTCGGGACCTGTAATTGCTGTGACAATTTTCATTTTGATTGCTGGATTTTTTCTTAACATTTCTTAGAAAATTCAATTTTATTGAAAATTAACTGTGCTATAGCCCACAAGTTTTTGGGCGGCAAAAATTTAAAATGGTCCGATTACGATGGTTGATACCTTTATCAATAGGTTTCGGGACCTGTAATTGCTGTGACAATTTTCATTTTGATTGCTCGAGTATTTCTAAACATTTCTTAGTAAATTCAATTTTATTGAAATTAACTGTGCTATAGCCCACAAGTTTTAGGGCGGCAAAAATCTTAAATGGTCCGATTACGATGGTTGATACCTCTATCAATAGGTTTCGGGACCTGTAATTGCTGTGACAATTTTCATTTTGATTGCTCGATTATTTCTAAACATTTCTTAGAAAATTCAATTTTATTGAAAATTAACTGTGCTATATCCCACAAGTTTTAGGGCGGCAAAAATCTAAAATGGTCCGATTACGATGGTTGATACCTCTATCAATAGGTTTCGGGACCTGCAATTGCTGTGACAATTTTCATTTTGATTGCTCGATTATTTCTAAACATTTCGTAGAAAATTCAATTTTATTGAAAATTAACTGTGCTATAGCCCACAAGTTTTTGGGCGGCAAAAATCTAAAATGGTTCGATTACGATGGTTGATACCTCTATCAATAGGTTTCGGGACCTGTAATTGCTGTGACAATTTTCATTTTGATTGCTGGATTTTTTCTTAACATTTCTTAGAAAATTCAATTTTATTGAAAATTAACTGTGCTATAGCCCACAAGTTTTTGGGCGGCAAAAATTTAAAATGGTCCGATTACGATGGTTGATACCTTTATCAATAGGTTTCGGGACCTGTAATTGCTGTGACAATTTTCATTTTGATTGCTCGAGTATTTCTAAACATTTCTTAGTAAATTCAATTTTATTGAAATTAACTGTGCTATAGCCCACAAGTTTTAGGGCGGCAAAAATCTAAAATGGTCCGATTACGATGGTTGATACCTCTATCAATAGGTTTCGGGACCTGCAATTGCTGTGACAATTTTCATTTTGATTGCTCGATTATTTCTAAACATTTCGTAGAAAATTCAATTTTATTGAAAATTAACTGTGCTATAGCCCACAAGTTTTAGGGCGGCAAAAATCTTAAATGGTCCGATTACGATGGTTGATACCTCTATCAATAGGTTTCGGGACCTGTAATTGCTGTGACAATTTTCATTTTGATTGCTCGATTATTTCTAAACATTTCTTAGAAAATTCAATTTTATTGAAAATTAACTGTGCTATAGCCCACAAGTTTTTGGGCGGCAAAAATTTAAAATGGTCCGATTACGATGGTTGATACCTCTATCAATAGGTTTCGGGACCTGTAATTGCTGTGGCAATTTTCATTTTAATTGCTCGATTATTGCTAAACATTTCTTAGAAAATTCAATTTTATTGAAAATTAACTGTGCTATAGCCCACAAGTTTTTGGGCGGCAAAAATCTAAAATGGTCCGATTACGATGGTTGATACCTCTATCAATAGGTTTTGGGACCTGTAATTGCTGTGGCAATTTTCATTTTAATTGCTCGATTATTGCTAAATATTTCTTAGAAAATTCAATTTTATTGAAAATTAACTGTGCTATAGCCCACAAGTTTTTGGGCGGCAAAAATCTAAAATGGTCCGATTACGATGGTTGATACCTCTATCAATAGGTTTCGGGACCTGTAATTGCTGTGACAATTTTCATTTTGATTGCTGGATTTTTTCTTAACATTTCTTAGAAAATTCAATTTTATTGAAAATTAACTGTGCTATAGCCCACAAGTTTTTGGGCGGCAAAAATTTAAAATGGTCCGATTACGATGGTTGATACCTTTATCAATAGGTTTCGGGACCTGTAATTGCTGTGACAATTTTCATTTTGATTGCTCGAGTATTTCTAAACATTTCTTAGTAAATTCAATTTTATTGAAATTAACTGTGCTATAGCCCACAAGTTTTAGGGCGGCAAAAATTTAAAATGGTCCGATTACGATGGTTGATACCTCTATCAATAGGTTTCGGGACCTGTAATTGCTGTGACAATTTTCATTTTGATTGCTGGATTTTTTCTTAACATTTCTTAGAAAATTCAATTTTATTGAAAATTAACTGTGCTATAGCCCACAAGTTTTTGGGCGGCAAAAATTTAAAATGGTCCGATTACGATGGTTGATACCTTTATCAATAGGTTTCGGGACCTGTAATTGCTGTGACAATTTTCATTTTGATTGCTCGAGTATTTCTAAACATTTCTTAGTAAATTCAATTTTATTGAAATTAACTGTGATATAGCCCACAAGTTTTAGGGCGGCAAAAATCTTAAATGGTCCGATTACGATGGTTGATACCTCTATCAATAGGTTTCGGGACCTGTAATTGCTGTGACAATTTTCATTTTGATTGCTCGATTATTTCTAAACATTTCGTAGAAAATTCAATTTTATTGAAAATTAACTGTGCTATAGCCCACAAGTTTTTGGGCGGCAAAAATTTAAAATGGTCCGATTACGATGGTTGATACCTCTATCAATAGGTTTCGGGACCTGTAATTGCTGTGATAATTTTAATTTTGATTGCTCGATTATTTCTAAACATTTCTTAGAAAATTCAATTTTATTGAAAATTAACTGTGCTATGGCCCACAAGTTTTAGGGCGGCAAAAATCTAAAATGGTCCGATTACGATGGTTGATACCTCTATCAATAGGTTTCGGGACCTGTAATTGCTGTGACAATTTTCATTTTGATTGCTCGATTATTTCTAAACATTTCTTAGAAAATTCAATTTTATTGAAAATTAACTGTGCTATAGCCCACAAGTTTTTGGGCGGCAAAAATCTAAAATGGTTCGATTACGATGGTTGATACCTCTATCAATAGGTTTCGGGACCTGTAATTGCTGTGACAATTTTCATTTTGATTGCTCGATTATTGCTAAACATTTCTTAGAAAATTCAATTTTATTGAAAATTAATTGTTCTATAGCCCACAAGTTTTAGGGCGGCAAAAATCTTAAATGGTCCGATTACGATGGTTGATACCTCTATCAATAGGTTTTGGGACCTGTAATTGCTGTGGCAATTTTCATTTTAATTGCTCGATTATTGCTAAACATTTCTTAGAAAATTCAATTTTATTGAAAATTAACTGTGCTATAGCCCACAAGTTTTTGGGCGGCAAAAATCTAAAATGGTCCGATTACGATGGTTGATACCTCTATCAATAGGTTTCGGGACCTGTAATTGCTGTGACAATTTTCATTTTGATTGCTGGATTTTTTCTTAACATTTCTTAGAAAATTCAATTTTATTGAAAATTAACTGTGCTATAGCCCACAAGTTTTTGGGCGGCAAAAATTTAAAATGGTCCGATTACGATGGTTGATACCTTTATCAATAGGTTTCGGGACCTGTAATTGCTGTGACAATTTTCATTTTGATTGCTCGATTTTTTCTAAACATTTTTCAGAAAATTCAATTTTATTGAAAATTAACTGTGCTATAGCCCACAAGTTTTTGGGCGGCAAAAATTTAAAATGGTCCGATTACGATGGTTGATACCTTTATCAATAGGTTTCGGGACCTGTAATTGCTGTGACAATTTTCATTTTGATTGCTCGAGTATTTCTAAACATTTCTTAGTAAATTCAATTTTATTGAAAATTAACTGTGCTATAGCCCACAAGTTTTTGGGGGGCAAAAATTTAAAATGGTCTGATTACGATGGTTGATACCTTTATCAATAGGTTTCGGGACCTGTAATTGCTGTGACAATTTTCATTTTGATTGCTCGAGTATTTCTAAACATTTCTTAGTAAATTCAATTTTATTGAAATTAACTGTGCTATAGCCCACAAGTTTTAGGGCGGCAAAAATTTAAAATGGTCCGATTACGATGGTTGATACCTCTATCAATAGGTTTCGGGACCTGTAATTGCTGTGACAATTTTCATTTTGATTGCTGGATTTTTTCTTAACATTTCTTAGAAAATTCAATTTTATTGAAAATTAACTGTGCTATAGCCCACAAGTTTTTGGGCGGCAAAAATTTAAAATGGTCCGATTACGATGGTTGATACCTCTATCAATAGGTTTCGGGACCTGTAATTGCTGTGACAATTTTCATTTTGATTGCTCGATTATTTCTAAACATTTCTTAGAAAATTCAATTTTATTGAAAATTAACTGTGCTATGGCCCACAAGTTTTAGGGCGGCAAAAATCTAAAATGGTCCGATTACGATGGTTGATACCTCTATCAATAGGTTTCGGGACCTGCAATTGCTGTGACAATTTTCATTTTGATTGCTCGATTATTTCTAAACATTTCGTAGAAAATTCAATTTTATTGAAAATTAACTGTGCTATAGCCCACAAGTTTTTGGGCGGCAAAAATCTAAAATGGTTCGATTACGATGGTTGATACCTCTATCAATAGGTTTCGGGACCTGTAATTGCTGTGAAAATTTTCATTTTGATTGCTCGATTATTGCTAAACATTTCTTAGAAAATTCAATTTTATTGAAAATTAATTGTTCTATAGCCCACAAGTTTTAGGGCGGCAAAAATCTTAAATGGTCCGATTACGATGGTTGATACCTCTATCAATAGGTTTTGGGACCTGTAATTGCTGTGGCAATTTTCATTTTAATTGCTCGATTATTGCTAAACATTTCTTAGAAAATTCAATTTTATTGAAAATTAACTGTGCTATAGCCCACAAGTTTTTGGGCGGCAAAAATCTAAAATGGTCCGATTACGATGGTTGATACCTCTATCAATAGGTTTCGGGACCTGTAATTGCTGTGACAATTTTCATTTTGATTGCTGGATTTTTTCTTAACATTTCTTAGAAAATTCAATTTTATTGAAAATTAACTGTGCTATAGCCCACAAGTTTTTGGGCGGCAAAAATTTAAAATGGTCCGATTACGATGGTTGATACCTTTATCAATAGGTTTCGGGACCTGTAATTGCTGTGACAATTTTCATTTTGATTGCTCGATTTTTTCTAAACATTTTTCAGAAAATTCAATTTTATTGAAAATTAACTGTGCTATAGCCCACAAGTTTTTGGGCGGCAAAAATTTAAAATGGTCCGATTACGATGGTTGATACCTTTATCAATAGGTTTCGGGACCTGTAATTGCTGTGACAATTTTCATTTTGATTGCTCGAGTATTTCTAAACATTTCTTAGTAAATTCAATTTTATTGAAAATTAACTGTGCTATAGCCCACAAGTTTTTGGGGGGCAAAAATTTAAAATGGTCCGATTACGATGGTTGATACCTCTATCAATAGGTTTCGGGACCTGTAATTGCTGTGACAATTTTCATTTTGATTGCTGGATTTTTTCTTAACATTTCTTAGAAAATTCAATTTTATTGAAAATTAACTGTGCTATAGCCCACAAGTTTTTGGGCGGCAAAAATTTAAAATGGTCCGATTACGATGGTTGATACCTCTATCAATAGGTTTCGGGACCTGTAATTGCTGTGACAATTTTCATTTTGATTGCTCGATTATTTCTAAACATTTCTTAGAAAATTCAATTTTATTGAAAATTAACTGTGCTATAGCCCACAAGTTTTTGGGCGGCAAAAATTTAAAATGGTCCGATTACGATGGTTGATACCTCTATCAATAGGTTTCGGGACCTGTAATTGCTGTGACAATTTTCATTTTGATTGCTCGATTATTTCTAAACATTTCTTAGAAAATTCAATTTGATTGAAAATTAACTGTGCTATAGCCCACAAGTTTTTTGGCGGCAAAAATCTAAAATGGTCCGATTACGATGGTTGATACCTCTATCAATAGGTTTCGGGACCTGTAATTGCTGTGACAATTTTCATTTTGATTGCTCGATTATTTCTAAACATTTCTTAGAAAATTCAATTTTATTGAAAATTAACTGTGCTATAGTTTTAGGGCGGCAAAAATTTGAAATGGTCCGATTACGATGGTTGATACCTCTATCAATAGGTTTCGGGACCTGTAATTGCTGTGACAATTTTCATTTTGATTGCTCGATTATTTCTAAACATTTCTTAGAAAATTCAATTTTATTGAAAATTAACTGTGCTATAGCCCACAAGTTTTTGGGCGGCAAAAATTTAAAATGGTCCGATTACGATGGTTGATACCTCTATCAATAGGTTTCGGGACCTGTAATTGCTGTGACAATTTTCATTTTGATTGCTGGATTTTTTCTTAACATTTCTTAGAAAATTCAATTTTATTGAAAATTAACTGTGCTATAGCCCACAAGTTTTTGGGCGGCAAAAATTTAAAATGGTCCGATTACGATGGTTGATACCTTTATCAATAGGTTTCGGGACCTGTAATTGCTGTGACAATTTTCATTTTGATTGCTCGAGTATTTCTAAACATTTCTTAGAAAATTCAATTTTATTGAAATTAACTGTGCTATAGCCCACAAGTTTTAGGGCGGCAAAAATCTTAAATGGTCCGATTACGATGGTTGATACCTCTATCAATAGGTTTCGGGACCTGTAATTGCTGTGACAATTTTCATTTTGATTGCTCGATTATTTCTAAACATTTCTTAGAAAATTCAATTTTATTGAAAATTAACTGTGCTATAGCCCACAAGTTTTTGGGCGGCAAAAATTTAAAATGGTCCGATTACGATGGTTGATACCTCTATCAATAGGTTTCGGGACCTGTAATTGCTGTGACAATTTTCATTTTGATTGCTCGATTATTTCTAAACATTTCTTAGAAAATTCAATTTGATTGAAAATTAACTGTGCTATAGCCCACAAGTTTTTTGGCGGCAAAAATCTAAAATGGTCCGATTACGATGGTTGATACCTCTATCAATAGGTTTCGGGACCTGTAATTGCTGTGACAATTTTCATTTTGATTGCTCGATTATTTCTAAACATTTCTTAGAAAATTCAATTTTATTGAAAATTAACTGTGCTATATCCCACAAGTTTTAGGGCGGCAAAAATCTAAAATGGTCCGATTACGATGGTTGATACCTCTATCAATAGGTTTCGGGACCTGCAATTGCTGTGACAATTTTCATTTTGATTGCTCGATTATTTCTAAACATTTCGTAGAAAATTCAATTTGATTGAAAATTAACTGTGCTATAGCCCACAAGTTTTTTGGCGGCAAAAATCTAAAATGATCCGATTACGATGGTTGATACCTCTATCAATAGGTTTCGGGACCTGCAATTGCTGTGACAATTTTCATTTTGATTGCTCGATTATTTCTAAACATTTCGTAGAAAATTCAATTTTATTGAAATTAACTGTGCTATAGCCCACAAGTTTTAGGGCGGCAAAAATCTTAAATGGTCCGATTACGATGGTTGATACCTCTATCAATAGGTTTCGGGACCTGTAATTGCTGTGACAATTTTCATTTTGATTGCTCGATTATTTCTAAACATTTCTTAGAAAATTCAATTTTATTGAAAATTAACTGTGCTATAGCCCACAAGTTTTTGGGCGGCAAAAATTTAAAATGGTCCGATTACGATGGTTGATACCTCTATCAATAGGTTTCGGGACCTGTAATTGCTGTGACAATTTTCATTTTGATTGCTCGATTATTTCTAAACATTTCTTAGAAAATTCAATTTGATTGAAAATTAACTGTGCTATAGCCCACAAGTTTTTGGGCGGCAAAAATTTAAAATGGTCCGATTACGATGGTTGATACCTCTATCAATAGGTTTCGGGACCTGTAATTGCTGTGACAATTTTCATTTTGATTGCTCGATTATTTCTAAACATTTCTTAGAAAATTCAATTTGATTGAAAATTAACTGTGCTATAGCCCACAAGTTTTTGGGCGGCAAAAATTTAAAATGGTCCGATTACGATGGTTGATACCTCTATCAATAGGTTTCGGGACCTGTAATTGCTGTGATAATTTTCATTTTGATTGCTGGATTTTTTCTTAACATTTCTTAGAAAATTCAATTTTATTGAAAATTAACTGTGCTATAGCCCACAAGTTTTTGGGCGGCAAAAATTTAAAATGGTCCGATTACGATGGTTGATACCTCTATCAATAGGTTTCGGGACCTGTAATTGCTGTGATAATTTTAATTTTGATTGCTCGATTATTTCTAAACATTTCTTAGAAAATTCAATTTTATTGAAAATTAACTGTGCTATGGCCCACAAGTTTTAGGGCGGCAAAAATCTAAAATGGTCCGATTACGATGGTTGATACCTCTATCAATAGGTTTCGGGACCTGTAATTGCTGTGACAATTTTCATTTTGATTGCTCGATTATTTCTAAACATTTCTTAGAAAATTCAATTTTATTGAAAATTAACTGTGCTATAGCCCACAAGTTTTAGGGCGGCAAAAATCTTAAATGGTCCGATTACGATGGTTGATACCTCTATCAATAGGTTTCGGGACCTGTAATTGCTGTGACAATTTTCATTTTGATTGCTCGATTATTTCTAAACATTTCTTAGAAAATTCAATTTTATTGAAAATTAACTGTGCTATAGCCCACAAGTTTTTGGGCGGCAAAAATTTAAAATGGTCCGATTACGATGGTTGATACCTCTATCAATAGGTTTCGGGACCTGTAATTGCTGTGACAATTTTCATTTTGATTGCTCGATTATTTCTAAACATTTCTTAGAAAATTCAATTTGATTGAAAATTAACTGTGCTATAGCCCACAAGTTTTTTGGCGGCAAAAATCTAAAATGGTCCGATTACGATGGTTGATACCTCTATCAATAGGTTTCGGGACCTGTAATTGCTGTGACAATTTTCATTTTGATTGCTCGATTATTTCTAAACATTTCTTAGAAAATTCAATTTTATTGAAAATTAACTGTGCTATAGCCCACAAGTTTTTTGGCGGCAAAAATCTAAAATGGTCCGATTACGATGGTTGATACCTCTATCAATAGGTTTCGGGACCTGTAATTGCTGTGACAATTTTTATTTTGATTGCTCGATTATTTCTAAACATTTCTTAGAAAATTCAATTTTATTGAAAATTAACTGTGCTATAGCCCACAAGTTTTTGGGCGGCAAAAATTTAAAATGGTCCGATTACGATGGTTGATACCTCTATCAATAGGTTTCGGGACCTGTAATTGCTGTGACAATTTTCATTTTGATTGCTGGATTTTTTCTTAACATTTCTTAGAAAATTCAATTTTATTGAAAATTAACTGTGCTATAGCCCACAAGTTTTTGGGCGGCAAAAATTTAAAATGGTCCGATTACGATGGTTGATACCTCTATCAATAGGTTTCGGGACCTGTAATTGCTGTGATAATTTTAATTTTGATTGCTCGATTATTTCTAAACATTTCTTAGAAAATTCAATTTTATTGAAAATTAACTGTGCTATGGCCCACAAGTTTTAGGGCGGCAAAAATCTAAAATGGTCCGATTACGATGGTTGATACCTCTATCAATAGGTTTCGGGACCTGTAATTGCTGTGACAATTTTCATTTTGATTGCTCGATTATTTCTAAACATTTCTTAGAAAATTCAATTTTATTGAAAATTAACTGTGCTATAGCCCACAAGTTTTTGGGCGGCAAAAATTTAAAATGGTCCGATTACGATGGTTGATACCTCTATCAATAGGTTTCGGGACCTGTAATTGCTGTGATAATTTTCATTTTGATTGCTGGATTTTTTCTTAACATTTCTTAGAAAATTCAATTTTATTGAAAATTAACTGTGCTATAGCCCACAAGTTTTCGGGCGGCAAAAATTTAAAATGGTCCGATTACGATGGTTGATACCTCTATCAATAGGTTTCGGGACCTGTAATTGCTGTGATAATTTTAATTTTGATTGCTCGATTATTTCTAAACATTTCTTAGAAAATTCAATTTTATTGAAAATTAACTGTGCTATGGCCCACAAGTTTTAGGGCGGCAAAAATCTAAAATGGTCCGATTACGATGGTTGATACCTCTATCAATAGGTTTCGGGACCTGTAATTGCTGTGACAATTTTCATTTTGATTGCTCGATTATTTCTAAACATTTCTTAGAAAATTCAATTTTATTGAAAATTAACTGTGCTATAGCCCACAAGTTTTAGGGCGGCAAAAATCTTAAATGGTCCGATTACGATGGTTGATACCTCTATCAATAGGTTTCGGGACCTGTAATTGCTGTGACAATTTTCATTTTGATTGCTCGATTATTTCTAAACATTTCTTAGAAAATTCAATTTTATTGAAAATTAACTGTGCTATAGCCCACAAGTTTTTGGGCGGCAAAAATTTAAAATGGTCCGATTACGATGGTTGATACCTCTATCAATAGGTTTCGGGACCTGTAATTGCTGTGACAATTTTCATTTTGATTGCTCGATTATTTCTAAACATTTCTTAGAAAATTCAATTTGATTGAAAATTAACTGTGCTATAGCCCACAAGTTTTTTGGCGGCAAAAATCTAAAATGGTCCGATTACGATGGTTGATACCTCTATCAATAGGTTTCGGGACCTGTAATTGCTGTGACAATTTTCATTTTGATTGCTCGATTATTTCTAAACATTTCTTAGAAAATTCAATTTTATTGAAAATTAACTGTGCTATAGCCCACAAGTTTTAGGGCGGCAAAAATCTTAAATGGTCCGATTACGATGGTTGATACCTCTATCAATAGGTTTCGGGACCTGTAATTGCTGTGACAATTTTCATTTTGATTGCTCGATTATTTCTAAACATTTCTTAGAAAATTCAATTTTATTGAAAATTAACTGTGCTATAGCCCACAAGTTTTTGGGCGGCAAAAATTTAAAATGGTCCGATTACGATGGTTGATACCTCTATCAATAGGTTTCGGGACCTGTAATTGCTGTGATAATTTTCATTTTGATTGCTGGATTTTTTCTTAACATTTCTTAGAAAATTCAATTTTATTGAAAATTAACTGTGCTATAGCCCACAAGTTTTTGGGCGGCAAAAATTTAAAATGGTCCGATTACGATGGTTGATACCTCTATCAATAGGTTTCGGGACCTGTAATTGCTGTGATAATTTTAATTTTGATTGCTCGATTATTTCTAAACATTTCTTAGAAAATTCAATTTTATTGAAAATTAACTGTGCTATGGCCCACAAGTTTTAGGGCGGCAAAAATCTAAAATGGTCCGATTACGATGGTTGATACCTCTATCAATAGGTTTCGGGACCTGTAATTGCTGTGACAATTTTCATTTTGATTGCTCGATTATTTCTAAACATTTCTTAGAAAATTCAATTTTATTGAAAATTAACTGTGCTATAGCCCACAAGTTTTAGGGCGGCAAAAATCTTAATTGGTCCGATTACGATGGTTGATACCTCTATCAATAGGTTTCGGGACCTGTAATTGCTGTGACAATTTTCATTTTGATTGCTCGATTATTTCTAAACATTTCTTAGAAAATTCAATTTTATTGAAAATTAACTGTGCTATAGCCCACAAGTTTTTGGGCGGCAAAAATTTAAAATGGTCCGATTACGATGGTTGATACCTCTATCAATAGGTTTCGGGACCTGTAATTGCTGTGACAATTTTCATTTTGATTGCTCGATTATTTCTAAACATTTCTTAGAAAATTCAATTTGATTGAAAATTAACTGTGCTATAGCCCACAAGTTTTTTGGCGGCAAAAATCTAAAATGGTCCGATTACGATGGTTGATACCTCTATCAATAGGTTTCGGGACCTGTAATTGCTGTGACAATTTTCATTTTGATTGCTCGATTATTTCTAAACATTTCTTAGAAAATTCAATTTTATTGAAAATTAACTGTGCTATAGCCCACAAGTTTTTTGGCGGCAAAAATCTAAAATGGTCCGATTACGATGGTTGATACCTCTATCAATAGGTTTCGGGACCTGTAATTGCTGTGACAATTTTTATTTTGATTGCTCGATTATTTCTAAACATTTCTTAGAAAATTCAATTTTATTGAAAATTAACTGTGCTATAGCCCACAAGTTTTTGGGCGGCAAAAATTTAAAATGGTCCGATTACGATGGTTGATACCTCTATCAATAGGTTTCGGGACCTGTAATTGCTGTGACAATTTTCATTTTGATTGCTCGATTATTTCTTAACATTTCTTAGAAAATTCAATTTGATTGAAAATTAACTGTGCTATAGCCCACAAGTTTTAGGGCGGCAAAAATCTTAAATGGTCCGATTACGATGGTTGATACCTCTATCAATAGGTTTCGGGACCTGTAATTGCTGTGACAATTTTCATTTTGATTGCTCGATTATTTCTAAACATTTCTTAGAAAATTCAATTTTATTGAAAATTAACTGTGCTATAGCCCACAAGTTTTTGGGCGGCAAAAATTTAAAATGGTCCGATTACGATGGTTGATACCTCTATCAATAGGTTTCGGGACCTGTAATTGCTGTGACAATTTTCATTTTGATTGCTGGATTTTTTCTTAACATTTCTTAGAAAATTCAATTTTATTGAAAATTAACTGTGCTATAGCCCACAAGTTTTTGGGCGGCAAAAATTTAAAATGGTCCGATTACGATGGTTGATACCTCTATCAATAGGTTTCGGGACCTGTAATTGCTGTGATAATTTTAATTTTGATTGCTCGATTATTTCTAAACATTTCTTAGAAAATTCAATTTTATTGAAAATTAACTGTGCTATGGCCCACAAGTTTTAGGGCGGCAAAAATCTAAAATGGTCCGATTACGATGGTTGATACCTCTATCAATAGGTTTCGGGACCTGTAATTGCTGTGACAATTTTCATTTTGATTGCTCGATTATTTCTAAACATTTCTTAGAAAATTCAATTTTATTGAAAATTAACTGTGCTATAGCCCACAAGTTTTAGGGCGGCAAAAATCTTAAATGGTCCGATTACGATGGTTGATACCTCTATCAATAGGTTTCGGGACCTGTAATTGCTGTGACAATTTTCATTTTGATTGCTCGATTATTTCTAAACATTTCTTAGAAAATTCAATTTTATTGAAAATTAACTGTGCTATAGCCCACAAGTTTTTGGGCGGCAAAAATTTAAAATGGTCCGATTACGATGGTTGATACCTCTATCAATAGGTTTCGGGACCTGTAATTGCTGTGACAATTTTCATTTTGATTGCTCGATTATTTCTAAACATTTCTTAGAAAATTCAATTTGATTGAAAATTAACTGTGCTATAGCCCACAAGTTTTTTGGCGGCAAAAATCTAAAATGGTCCGATTACGATGGTTGATACCTCTATCAATAGGTTTCGGGACCTGTAATTGCTGTGACAATTTTCATTTTGATTGCTCGATTATTTCTAAACATTTCTTAGAAAATTCAATTTTATTGAAAATTAACTGTGCTATAGCCCACAAGTTTTTTGGCGGCAAAAATCTAAAATGGTCCGATTACGATGGTTGATACCTCTATCAATAGGTTTCGGGACCTGTAATTGCTGTGACAATTTTTATTTTGATTGCTCGATTATTTCTAAACATTTCTTAGAAAATTCAATTTTATTGAAAATTAACTGTGCTATAGCCCACAAGTTTTTGGGCGGCAAAAATTTAAAATGGTCCGATTACGATGGTTGATACCTCTATCAATAGGTTTCGGGACCTGTAATTGCTGTGACAATTTTCATTTTGATTGCTCGATTATTTCTAAACATTTCTTAGAAAATTCAATTTTATTGAAAATTAACTGTGCTATAGCCCACAAGTTTTTGGGCGGCAAAAATTTAAAATGGTCCGATTACGATGGTTGATACCTCTATCAATAGGTTTCGGGACCTGTAATTGCTGTGATAATTTTAATTTTGATTGCTCGATTATTTCTAAACATTTCTTAGAAAATTCAATTTTATTGAAAATTAACTGTGCTATGGCCCACAAGTTTTAGGGCGGCAAAAATCTAAAATGGTCCGATTACGATGGTTGATACCTCTATCAATAGGTTTCGGGACCTGTAATTGCTGTGACAATTTTCATTTTGATTGCTCGATTATTTCTAAACATTTCTTAGAAAATTCAATTTTATTGAAAATTAACTGTGCTATAGCCCACAAGTTTTAGGGCGGCAAAAATCTTAATTGGTCCGATTACGATGGTTGATACCTCTATCAATAGGTTTCGGGACCTGTAATTGCTGTGACAATTTTCATTTTGATTGCTCGATTATTTCTAAACATTTCTTAGAAAATTCAATTTTATTGAAAATTAACTGTGCTATAGCCCACAAGTTTTTGGGCGGCAAAAATTTAAAATGGTCCGATTACGATGGTTGATACCTCTATCAATAGGTTTCGGGACCTGTAATTGCTGTGACAATTTTCATTTTGATTGCTCGATTATTTCTAAACATTTCTTAGAAAATTCAATTTGATTGAAAATTAACTGTGCTATAGCCCACAAGTTTTTTGGCGGCAAAAATCTAAAATGGTCCGATTACGATGGTTGATACCTCTATCAATAGGTTTCGGGACCTGTAATTGCTGTGACAATTTTCATTTTGATTGCTCGATTATTTCTAAACATTTCTTAGAAAATTCAATTTTATTGAAAATTAACTGTGCTATAGCCCACAAGTTTTTTGGCGGCAAAAATCTAAAATGGTCCGATTACGATGGTTGATACCTCTATCAATAGGTTTCGGGACCTGTAATTGCTGTGACAATTTTTATTTTGATTGCTCGATTATTTCTAAACATTTCTTAGAAAATTCAATTTTATTGAAAATTAACTGTGCTATAGCCCACAAGTTTTTGGGCGGCAAAAATTTAAAATGGTCCGATTACGATGGTTGATACCTCTATCAATAGGTTTCGGGACCTGTAATTGCTGTGACAATTTTCATTTTGATTGCTCGATTATTTCTTAACATTTCTTAGAAAATTCAATTTGATTGAAAATTAACTGTGCTATAGCCCACAAGTTTTAGGGCGGCAAAAATCTTAAATGGTCCGATTACGATGGTTGATACCTCTATCAATAGGTTTCGGGACCTGTAATTGCTGTGACAATTTTCATTTTGATTGCTCGATTATTTCTAAACATTTCTTAGAAAATTCAATTTTATTGAAAATTAACTGTGCTATAGCCCACAAGTTTTTGGGCGGCAAAAATTTAAAATGGTCCGATTACGATGGTTGATACCTCTATCAATAGGTTTCGGGACCTGTAATTGCTGTGACAATTTTCATTTTGATTGCTGGATTTTTTCTTAACATTTCTTAGAAAATTCAATTTTATTGAAAATTAACTGTGCTATAGCCCACAAGTTTTTGGGCGGCAAAAATTTAAAATGGTCCGATTACGATGGTTGATACCTCTATCAATAGGTTTCGGGACCTGTAATTGCTGTGATAATTTTAATTTTGATTGCTCGATTATTTCTAAACATTTCTTAGAAAATTCAATTTTATTGAAAATTAACTGTGCTATGGCCCACAAGTTTTAGGGCGGCAAAAATCTAAAATGGTCCGATTACGATGGTTGATACCTCTATCAATAGGTTTCGGGACCTGTAATTGCTGTGACAATTTTCATTTTGATTGCTCGATTATTTCTAAACATTTCTTAGAAAATTCAATTTTATTGAAAATTAACTGTGCTATAGCCCACAAGTTTTAGGGCGGCAAAAATCTTAAATGGTCCGATTACGATGGTTGATACCTCTATCAATAGGTTTCGGGACCTGTAATTGCTGTGACAATTTTCATTTTGATTGCTCGATTATTTCTAAACATTTCTTAGAAAATTCAATTTTATTGAAAATTAACTGTGCTATAGCCCACAAGTTTTTGGGCGGCAAAAATTTAAAATGGTCCGATTACGATGGTTGATACCTCTATCAATAGGTTTCGGGACCTGTAATTGCTGTGACAATTTTCATTTTGATTGCTCGATTATTTCTAAACATTTCTTAGAAAATTCAATTTGATTGAAAATTAACTGTGCTATAGCCCACAAGTTTTTTGGCGGCAAAAATCTAAAATGGTCCGATTACGATGGTTGATACCTCTATCAATAGGTTTCGGGACCTGTAATTGCTGTGACAATTTTCATTTTGATTGCTCGATTATTTCTAAACATTTCTTAGAAAATTCAATTTTATTGAAAATTAACTGTGCTATAGCCCACAAGTTTTTTGGCGGCAAAAATCTAAAATGGTCCGATTACGATGGTTGATACCTCTATCAATAGGTTTCGGGACCTGTAATTGCTGTGACAATTTTTATTTTGATTGCTCGATTATTTCTTAACATTTCTTAGAAAATTCAATTTTATTGAAAATTAACTGTGCTATAGCCCACAAGTTTTTGGGCGGCAAAAATTTAAAATGGTCCGATTACGATGGTTGATACCTCTATCAATAGGTTTCGGGACCTGTAATTGCTGTGACAATTTTCATTTTGATTGCTGGATTTTTTCTTAACATTTCTTAGAAAATTCAATTTTATTGAAAATTAACTGTGCTATAGCCCACAAGTTTTTGGGCGGCAAAAATTTAAAATGGTCCGATTACGATGGTTGATACCTCTATCAATAGGTTTCGGGACCTGTAATTGCTGTGATAATTTTAATTTTGATTGCTCGATTATTTCTAAACATTTCTTAGAAAATTCAATTTTATTGAAAATTAACTGTGCTATGGCCCACAAGTTTTAGGGCGGCAAAAATCTAAAATGGTCCGATTACGATGGTTGATACCTCTATCAATAGGTTTCGGGACCTGTAATTGCTGTGACAATTTTCATTTTGATTGCTCGATTATTTCTAAACATTTCTTAGAAAATTCAATTTTATTGAAAATTAACTGTGCTATAGCCCACAAGTTTTAGGGCGGCAAAAATCTTAAATGGTCCGATTACGATGGTTGATACCTCTATCAATAGGTTTCGGGACCTGTAATTGCTGTGACAATTTTCATTTTGATTGCTCGATTATTTCTAAACATTTCTTAGAAAATTCAATTTTATTGAAAATTAACTGTGCTATAGCCCACAAGTTTTTGGGCGGCAAAAATTTAAAATGGTCCGATTACGATGGTTGATACCTCTATCAATAGGTTTCGGGACCTGTAATTGCTGTGACAATTTTCATTTTGATTGCTCGATTATTTCTAAACATTTCTTAGAAAATTCAATTTGATTGAAAATTAACTGTGCTATAGCCCACAAGTTTTTTGGCGGCAAAAATCTAAAATGGTCCGATTACGATGGTTGATACCTCTATCAATAGGTTTCGGGACCTGTAATTGCTGTGACAATTTTCATTTTGATTGCTCGATTATTTCTAAACATTTCTTAGAAAATTCAATTTTATTGAAAATTAACTGTGCTATAGCCCACAAGTTTTTTGGCGGCAAAAATCTAAAATGGTCCGATTACGATGGTTGATACCTCTATCAATAGGTTTCGGGACCTGTAATTGCTGTGACAATTTTTATTTTGATTGCTCGATTATTTCTAAACATTTCTTAGAAAATTCAATTTTATTGAAAATTAACTGTGCTATAGCCCACAAGTTTTTGGGCGGCAAAAATTTAAAATGGTCCGATTACGATGGTTGATACCTCTATCAATAGGTTTCGGGACCTGTAATTGCTGTGACAATTTTCATTTTGATTGCTGGATTTTTTCTTAACATTTCTTAGAAAATTCAATTTTATTGAAAATTAACTGTGCTATAGCCCACAAGTTTTTGGGCGGCAAAAATTTAAAATGGTCCGATTACGATGGTTGATACCTCTATCAATAGGTTTCGGGACCTGTAATTGCTGTGATAATTTTAATTTTGATTGCTCGATTATTTCTAAACATTTCTTAGAAAATTCAATTTTATTGAAAATTAACTGTGCTATGGCCCACAAGTTTTAGGGCGGCAAAAATCTAAAATGGTCCGATTACGATGGTTGATACCTCTATCAATAGGTTTCGGGACCTGTAATTGCTGTGACAATTTTCATTTTGATTGCTCGATTATTTCTAAACATTTCTTAGAAAATTCAATTTTATTGAAAATTAACTGTGCTATATCCCACAAGTTTTAGGGCGGCAAAAATCTAAAATGGTCCGATTACGATGGTTGATACCTCTATCAATAGGTTTCGGGACCTGCAATTGCTGTGACAATTTTCATTTTGATTGCTCGATTATTTCTAAACATTTCGTAGAAAATTCAATTTTATTGAAAATTAACTGTGCTATAGCCCACAAGTTTTTGGGCGGCAAAAATCTAAAATGGTTCGATTACGATGGTTGATACCTCTATCAATAGGTTTCGGGACCTGTAATTGCTGTGACAATTTTCATTTTGATTGCTCGATTATTGCTAAACATTTCTTAGAAAATTCAATTTTATTGAAAATTAATTGTTCTATAGCCCACAAGTTTTAGGGCGGCAAAAATCTTAAATGGTCCGATTACGATGGTTGATACCTCTATCAATAGGTTTCGGGACCTCTAATTGCTGTGACAATTTTCATTTTGATTGCTCGATTATTTCTAAACATTTCTTAGAAAATTCAATTTTATTGAAAATTAACTGTGCTATAGCCCACAAGTTTTTGGGCGGCAAAAATCTAAAATGGTCCGATTACGATGGTTGATACCTCTATCAATAGGTTTCGGGACCTCTAATTGCTGTGACAATTTTTATTTTGATTGCTCGATTATTTCTAAACATTTCTTAGAAAATTCAATTTGATTGAAAATTAACTGTGCTATAGCCCACAAGTTTTTGGGCGGCAAAAATCTAAAATGGTCCGATTACGATGGTTGATACCTCCATCAATAGTTTTCGGGACCTGTAATTGTTGTGACAATTTTCATTTTGATTGCTTGATTATTTCTAATCATTTCTTAGAAAATTCAATTTTATTGAAAATTAACTGTGCTATAGCCCACAAATTTTTGGGCGGCAAAAATCTAAAATGGTCCGATTACGATGGTTGATACCTTTATCAATAGAATTCGGGACCTGTAATTGCTGTGACAATTTTAATTTTGATTGCTCGATTATTTCTAAACATTTCTTAGAAAATTCAATTTAATTGAAAATCAACTGTGCTATAGCCCACAAGTTTTTGGGCGGCAAAAATATAAAATGGTCGGATTACGATGGTTGATACCTCTATCAATAGATTTCGGGACCTGTAATTGCTGTGACAATTTCCATTTTTATTGCTCGATTTTTTCTAAACATTTCTTAGAAAATTCAATTTTACTGAAAATTAACTGTGCTATAGCCCACAAGTTTTTGGGCGGCAAAAATTTAAAATGGTCCAATTATGATGGTTGATACCTCCGTCAATAGGTTTCGGGATCTGTAATTGCTGTGACAATTTTCATTTTGATTGCTCGATTATTTCTAAACATTTCTTAGAAAATTCAATTTTATTGAAAATTAACTGTGCTATAGCCCACAAGTTTTAGGGCGGCAAAAATTTAAAATGGTCCGATTACGATGGTTGATACCTCTATCAATAGGTTTCGGGACCTGTAATTGCTGTGACAATTTTCATTTTGATTGCTCAATTTTTTTTAAACATTTCTTAGAAAATTCAATTTTATTGAAAATTAACTGTGCTATAGCCCACAAGTTTTAGGGCGGCAAAAATCTAAAATGGTCCGATTACGATGGTTGATACCTCTATCAATAGGTTTCGGGACCTGTAATTGCTGTGACAATTTTCATTTTGATTGCTCGATTATTTCTAAACATTTCTTAGAAAATTCAATTTTATTGAAAATTAACTGTGCTATAGCCCACAAGTTTTTGGGTGGCAAAAATATAAAATGGTCCGATTACGATGGTTGATACCTCTAATCAATAGGTTTCGGGACCTGTAATTGCTGTGACAATTTTCATTTTGATTGCTCGATTATTTCTAAACATTTCTTAGAAAATTCAATTTTATTGAAAATCAACTGTGTTGATAGCCCACAAGTTTTTGGGCGGCAAAAATCTAAAATGGTCCGATTACGATGGTTTATACCTCTATCAATAGATTTCGGGACCTGTAATTGCTGTAACAATTTCTATTTTGATTGCTCAATTTTTTCTAAACCTTTCTTAGAAAATTCAATTTTACTGAAAATTACCTGTGCTATAGCCCACAAATTTTTGGGTGGCAAAAATCTAAAAATGGTCCGATTACGATGGTTGATACCTCTATCATTAGGTTTCGGGACCTGTAATTGCTGTGACAATTTTCATTTTGATTGCTCGATTTTTTCTAAACATTTCTTAGAAAATTCAATTTCGACGGTTTATTTGATTTTCACAATTTTTAAAGTAGCGTCGAACTTACTCAACCCTTTTTATTTTAATAAGAAAAATTGGTAACATCTCTGAGATTTTTGTAAATGGTCATAGTATAGCATCGGGTTTCGACAGTTTATTTGATTTTCACAATTTTCAAAATAGCGTCGAACATACCCAACCCTTTTTATTTTAATAAGAAAAATTGTTTCGGATAGCTTGACCTGTTCAGTTTATGGTAATGTCGCCCCATACCTGGTTCTACTTCTTATCTACACTTTTTATGTAGGCCTACACTTTTTCAGTACACTTACACTTTTCGTTAATTTGTGTAGCTACACTTTGTGTGAAATACTTCACACCGGTACTCATGACTGGGGTCCGAGCGCACCATACGCTTTTCTTGATCATAAAACGTCTGCTATGCTGATAAACAGACTTCATTATACATGGTTTTCTTCGTTTTTTCATAAGGAAGAGAATGATGCAGGAGAAATCTGATTTTATTTACAGCTAGTTAATGAAAAACCCATTCGAAGTCACTTCGGAGAAAATCATTGAGAAAGTAACCAAAAATTGTGTTTTAAAGGTTTCTTTTATTATAAATTGGTACAAAAAGTTAAACTGACTTACTAGGATATAGTACCGTACAAAAATTTAATCAATTGCCGCACAATCGGTGCCAAATATAGGAGTTTGTACTCTCTGTACATATGCTAATAGCAAATTATTGCGACGATCTGTCGGTGGTTTATTTTACCGCGAGTTCACTGTATTTTACTATTATCCTCAGATTACAGCTGCAACCGGCCTAAGTTCGCGTGGGGGTGCATTTGGACCCCGCAGTTATGAATTGTTAACCACCAGTAAAATAATATCACATTCATAAATGTACAAAAGTATTTTTTTTTTATTCAAAACTTTGATAACAATCCTCTTCTTTAAAATCACCTCTCAACCTCTTACACCCAACTATTTCTAGATTTAACTCGATAAATTTTAAAATAGTTCACCATGATGACTATTGAATTGTCTTAACACAAAAAAAAATGTAAAAACCCAAAAAGTTAAAAAAGACGTTATTATATTTAGCTTTTATCAGCAGTATAGCATAGGGGAGCGCCGCAAAAAAAAAAAAAATGAGTCAATTGTAAAATATTAAGAAAGATTAACGAAAGACTTTAAAAACTAAATAAAAATTCAACAGAAACGTTACATAAAAGGGAAGCGGCGCGCACAACCCTTAAATTATATAGATGACTAGTAAAGATGTAGGGAGAGAGAGAGAGAGAGAGAGAGTTGAATTTTTAAACAACTGTGCTAGGAAAAAAAAACGTAGGATCGAAGGAAAACTTTTTTTTTTTTGTATTCCTCGACTTTAATCTTTTTTATAAACTGTTTTCTTATTGTTTGGGTAGTTTTTCGTTTTGGTGAATTTCGTGATGTGTGTATTCGGAGGAAGGCTAATGCAATACAAAATATAGGATAATAAAAGGAAATTTGGAAAACTTTTTTTTTGTTTGCTTTTGGTACTGGTACACTATACTAAACACACATACCATATACCTATATATATGCACCAATAATAAATCCGACAAAATCTTTCCCTACTTAAGACGATAGTTTTTATTTCAAGATTTTTTTATATTTTAAATCTTTAAGTTTTTAAGAAAAGTTTTTTGTATTCTGTTGTCTTTTCGGTAAAAAGGGATTTTAAGTGCTAGACAAAAAAAAAATTGTAGCAAAAAAGTTGTATACTTTATGTGTCTGATTATAGTTTTGTTTAGAGTTGTTTTATAAAAAAAAAAAAAAAAGTCACAAACTGAAACTTTTTTGATTATCATTATTAATAAATGAACTTTAACAATGTCAGGTATACACTATAAACAGGTATGGATGTGGAATAGTTTTACGATTTACTAACAAGATTACAGTCAGTTTGGTTTTTTTTTTATTTTATTGTTTGGCTCCAATTTATTTACAAGATTAATCAATTTTCAATTATTTATCGATGTATTTGGTCGAAATTCAAAATTGTTTCCACTTTGCGTTAGCCTCGTGGACTAGAATAATTGAAATTGAACAAATTTTAGAAGTGTTTTATTATTATTGTAAGCTCCAAAAAATAAAGAGCTCTAAATTATAAATAGTCAATATCTTAATTTCAAATATAACTCAATAATATCGCTAAAGTACTTTATTGGAATATGGTCGCCTTAAGAAAACCGATACATACCTAAACGATTCTATATGACATAGGGTGGCGAAAAAAGCTTACGATAAGCATTTCCAAGTTTACGATTTCCAATAATGACCAAATCGGTACATCTGTCACCAGCGATGTAATGGTGATTTCGATAACTAAACGACACAATTAAATTTGTTGCATTCTTCAAGACCTTCGCAACGATATATGGCAAAATAATATTCTCCTGATAAAAAGTTTTCACCTCACGTGACCTTTTTGTTTTTTGTATCTTTCTGAACTATTAAGAATATTCGAGTTCATTTCGCCCAAATGTCGATGCAATTGCATCAGGTTTAGCATGCTAAACCAGTCTTTTAGTTCAAATTAGTAACTGCAGTACTTTAGCCTAGGTAGGCTGTATGTCAGGTGTCATACTAATACTAAATATTAATTAGTTTATAATATAAGTATCAACATTCAGGCTAATTATTTATGTATTCGAGTATTCGCATTGAGAACATCCTAGGCTGTTCTTGAACATAATTTTGATATATGTATAAGGAATATATACATATATAAAGCAAACGTCAAAAAAGATTTTATTGTGTGTATGGTGGGATTGTTGAGGTATAATTCATCACAAGTTATTGAATACAAATTTAGCGATTACTGCTGTTCAGCATCTCCCAAGAGTATAAGAGAAACTCCATGAAAAACATCCTGCACTCGTAAATGGCAGAAACATCATTCTTTTACACGACAATATGCGACCAAATACAGCAAGGGTAACTCAAGAAAATTCTTGAGCTTGGTTGGTCTGTTTTACTATACACCCACCTTACTCCCCGGGCTTTGCCTCGTCAGACTACTATTTTTGAACGGAAAAACCTTCAATTCTGAAAAGCAAGTCTAGTTTTGATCAGTTCCAATTTTGGACATTCAAATTTGCATCTAATTTCAAACGATCGTGTATCCTTTATCTTACAGGAATGACATCTGTTTACAGTATAACTATTTGAAAAGAATATACCACATGATTTATATTTTTGGGATTCCCCTTTTATGAAATTTAGTGTCAGTGGAATTTAGTCCGCATGGTGGTTTTTTTTATTGCTCCGAAAAATTATAAAATAATCAATTAAATAAAATAATTATTTTATTAAATTTGTGGATTAGTGAAACCTGAAAGCTACTCGAAAAGGATTTAGTTAAAAGTAAGTGGGAAAAGAGGTTTATTACCCCATATTTTAACCTGTGATTATTTTGTGTCCAAATATGGAACAACCGTATAGTAACTAATTATTTTTTCTAGATGACAAAAAAATTGTACACGTTGGCCGAAGCTGTGGCTGAAATGGAGAAATGGCAGGATGAAAATGAGGACGAACCCGAGTTGCCGGATATTGCTATTTTTTACCTCCTGCTGATTTTGGAGGAATAAGTAATGAAGAGTTTCTGGATGAGGATGTCCTGGACGTGAATAATATAAAGGAAGAATTTCAGCATGATATTGCAGGTATGATGGAAATAATTTTGGATGAGATAGTTTTAGATGCTGATGCTATTTGGGACGAAGATGATTCAGTCCCATTGAGCCAACTATTACCCCGTAAAACTATACCCATATACAATAGTAAGTGGACTTTGCCTCAATCTCAAAAAATCGAATTTTTGAAAAAACCGAAAAATATTGAATTCGAGAGAACAGAACATTTAAAAAACCTGCTAGCTGAAAAATCGCCAATTGAATTATTTTACGAGTTTTTTTGATGAATCCGTATACAACTTGATACTACAACAAAATAACATATTATATGCTAGCCAAAAGAATGTTAGAATCCTATTATTTTCTGGACATCATCCTGTTCCTCAAGAACACCTATATTGGTCGGTATCTTTGGATTATGATTTTAAAATTATAAGAAATGCAATGCCTCGAAGTATGTTTCTTAAAATCAAATCAAACTTGCATTTAGCAGATAATAATAAAATTGATACTTCAGATAAATTTTACAAAGTGAGAACATATATGAGCATGATATCCAGTAACTGTTCAAAATTTGGAATTTTTGCGCATAATTATCGATAGACGAATCAATGTGGCCATATCACGGGCGTCATAGCTGTAAAATGTTCATTCGTGCTAAACCCATTAGATTTGGTTACAAGATTTGGTGCATGACCTCTGCAAATGGGTTTTTATATAAATTTTTTCCATATGGCTTAACTTTCAATGGCTATTTTGCCACGGGCACTGTCCGCGATAACCGAAATGGAAAATGCCCATTGCTGCTATTGGACTAAGATGGAACGATAATTCTGTTGTAACATTTCTTTCAAACTGCGATACGATCGAACCCGTTGCCCATGCTAAAAGGTTTTCGCAGAAACAAAAACGCTATATTGAAATACCTTGCACTGAAATTGTTAAAGCTTACAATAAAGGAATGGGTGTAGTCGATTTATTCGACAGATTTATTTCCCAATATCGCATCAAAATTAAAGGGAAGAAATGGTGGTGGCCTTTATTTGTGAATTGTTTAGATGCTGCAGTTTCCAATGCATGGTGCTTACATACGCTGGTGTCTGAAAAACTTATGCCGCTATTGACATTTCGCCGAGAGGTAACTTTGGCCTTGCTATCAACTTCAACAGATATCAACTATAATTCTGAATTAATTGGACGTATGACGAGAACGTCATTAGATACAACTCTTAGAATATCGAATCAGCGTCATGAGATATTAAAGATAGCGAACAGTAAGCAAAAGCGCTGCTGGGTCTGCAAAAAGAACACTACGTTTAAATGTTCCCGATGCTCAAGTCATGGTATTGAGATTCCACTGCATTTGAAATGTTCACCGCAGTTTCACAGCAAAAAATAATAAACTGTATTTACATGAATTTTGAAATTATTTACTAATAAAAAAATAAAAAAATAATAGTGTTCCATATCTCCGAAAATAGCAGCCAGATTTGGATGAAACCTGGCAATTATGTTTAGTGAATCAAAATATGTTAGAGTTTTAAAAATCGTATTAATTGCTCCGTGGGACTCTCCCAAAATTCACGCGGGGAAGGAGAGAAACTCGGCGCCCGGGGGGTTTTTTAGGTCGCTGAATTCAAATATGGTATCGGCGAACACCCCACAGACACCTGGTGCGCCGGAACCTGTACGCGGACGTTATCTCCGAAAATCATTGTGGGGGCGTTTTGTGGGGCGCTGAATCTGAATTTCATGTCGAAAACGACCCTCCGAACACCTGGTGCACCGGAACCTGGCACTGAACGTCATCTCCGTAAATTTTCCTGACACAATCGAAAAAGACGATCCGAAAATCGTTATGGGGAGTTTTTTGGGCCGCTTAATCAAAATTTCACGTCGAAAACTACCCTCCCAACACCTGGTGCACCGGAACTTTTATCTTGACATCGATGTCATTCCCATGAAAGTCAACCAAACCTGATGTCTTAGAGACCGACGTCAATACTGCAATAGCTGTGTGGAATTGTTGATTCTACACTGAAAATATTTTTGTGTATTTTATTTACGAATGGCGTTCGTTAACCGCAGTTCGTACTATTAATGTAAAAATTACTATATTTACGAAACAAACCAAATTTAGAAAAAAATTCATAAACATTTTTGCGTTAATAGAACGAATCATAGTTCATAAACTAAAAAATGGTTTAGTTTATTGTTCTATAGATATAATACATTCACATGTTGTTTGCGTATTAGTGCAACTTGCATGATTTTATTAAATAACTGCATTTATGAACAATTCATAATATTTATGAATAAGAGGAGTGCGAAAATATTTATTAAATACTTATTGTTCGTTATATTAACGAATGTGGCACTACAATATATGAATATTATAATTCGAATTTTAAATGTATCTGTGGGTGGCTGCTTATGTTTAAAGAAATCCTACTTTTATGACATCTATTGAATAAGAATTTTCGTTTCTCATTTCCACCTCCGGAACAGAAATTGCTACAGAAGTGAAATGCATACCAAATAATCCTAACAAATTAATATATTGTACATAAGAGCTCCATTGTATTTCTAATTATGCGAAAAGATCAAGTTTTATCATTACGTAATGTACATATATGAATTTATTCGTATTATTAATTATTGGACGAATCTAATCTATGAAAATAAAGTAAAGTTGAATAATATTCGGAACAACGACAACAACTGTAATAATTGACATTGTAAAATTTTTAATGTAACAGATTTTTGTATGCTGAAAAACAGGTAAATATGCTATTTTTTGCCAGTGTTGTACAAGTGTTTCCATTTTGCAAGTGTTCTTATTCAAATACAGCCAATTTTCATTCGGTGAAATTAAAATATGAACACTTTTCTGGGCAAAAAATAAATTTCTTTTAGTCTATAAATAATGTGTAAATAAATAAATTATGTGATCTACAAGACTAAATTTTAATGTGTTAACTGTACTGCAGCATTATTATATGTAGTTGCTGGCAAGAAAATGTCGTATCTATGTATATCGATTCAAATATGATCGTCCGGAACTCGATCCACCTTATACGGTATCAACCATTCCAAATTTTGGCGCTCCTGTAAATCAAAATGTATCAGCAGCACAAGAAGGAGGCCATAGATTAAAATCGTTTTTGCAGTAGTGGGATCAAACGAATATACTGAGTGTTTTAAAAGGTAACAAAATTTACAATTAAATGTACTGTGTGATTGTTATTTAATTTATTTAATTTACAGAAGGGCAATAAAATGAACCATGGCGCATTGTAAATATTTTGGATTAAATTACCTCTTATCAAATTTGTTCTTAAAATTTTATCAATTTAATATTCTAAAAATAAACTAAAATTTAAAAAATGAATGAGAGTAGTAAGCGTTAACAAAATTACAAAATTTTATGTTTTTTTTTTCTCTGCACCCAGTATAGATTTTATGAATTTATTCATCAATCGACCCAAAAATTTACATTCTTGCTATGAACCATACATAAATATTATGTAGTTTTTTGTATCAATTATCGTTCCTACACATTATGAATTATTTTCAGTATATTTATGAAAATAATCATCATATTTGTGAATTATTCGTAACTGCTGAGTATTCCATTCTTCCTGTACACAAATAATTTCGTATATACAAATAATCAATTTCTAAACTTATATGTATGAATTTATTCGTTAAAGTGATTTAACATTTCATTAGTATTATGAAAAATTTCATGGTATCTTTAATTTCTTACTTTAATAATAAGAAGTTGTTCATCCAAAAATGCTTTTAACTGCTTTAAAATAATAACATTTATTCATAAATACTACAACGTAAATAGTTAAGATTAAAATAAAAAAATTTGTGTGTTTCACTATATTAATGTATGATTTTCTTACTATTAACGAAGCGTCGTATCGGCTCAGTTTTAACGAATTATTTTTACTATTAATGCAGTTTTTGTCTACATTGATGTAGGATTTTTTTCAGTGTAGTTAAATTATGTGAGGAGGAAAGAAATAGAATAAATAGAAAGTCAATATTTATGTAATTGGAACTCAAATCAAATACAATCCAACTGTAACTTTACCTTACCTCATTAATTAATAACATCAATTTTTAAATACGTAACTAAATATCAAATTCTCCATCAAGTGACACATCGCTAGTCTGTTCATTTTCTTCGTCATCAACTGACGTATTCATAAGTAGATCATCTTCCTCATGTAACGCCTCTGTCTCTGCTGTAATAACGTATTCAATTGAATATCTGTCAGTATTGTTGGAAGTTGAGCCTACACAAATTTTACAGGCAAGATTGCAAGGGATGCCACGTGCTTCCTGCAATTACAGGACATCAGATTTAAATCTCCTGCTCATCTACAGGGACCAGTGTGTCGCCTTCCTTTCTCCACCCCCATTCTGTTGGGTTCAGATGTTGTTGAATGGCGTCTAGTGTGGGGAGAATTTTCCCTAAATTAACTCTCCCCTTTACAGCGGTTTTTGTATACATTTAGAACCTGTACTTCTGTAGTAACTGGTCCCATTTTAGCTTGTACTCATCAGGAAAATTCGGCTTCCTGAATGACAGTTGAGCACCGTACATTACCAGGATTAGCTGCGCCCCATTTTCAAAAATTTCTTCGCATGACAAACCATGTGCCTTGAACTTCGCAGCATCAGCTTCAAAATCTGTGAATTTCTAGAAGGTTTTGAAAAATTTTGTTTTTCCCTGGTAGTACGTTGCTGAAATGGTATCGCACCACGTTATTGCATGGAGCAACAAAATATTATTCGCAACTTCTGGCATATGAGACAAGCTAAGTTGGCAACATCTATATCTTCGGTGACTATGACTACCTTTTTTGTAACGTCCCTGGATTCTTTCAGAGCTGTCGTTACAATCGAGTTTCTCTCCTCTCTTCCCATAAAGTAGCCATATTTTTTACAAAAAATTTTTAGAAGAGAATGCAAAACACCGCATTCCGATCCGTCCTGTACTAAAAAATTCCGAACTTTTGGCCTTTTTAGTAGTTGAAGAATTTGTAAAGTTTTCTTTTAAAAATTTGTCGTAGGAAAAAAAGTGATTTTGCGTATGTTTTGTGTGTTTTACTATGAAACGTTAGGTTTTTCCATCGTTTCTAGGTCCTTTATAAAAGCTTGGTTTTTTAGGCTATGGCTTTGTACAATCAAGGTTGCTTTGATATTAGTGATAAATTTGGTGATACACTACCTGCCTGTGTAAAATCAGAGCACCCTGTATTTTATAGAGCCATAACAGAGCACCCTGTATTTTATAGAGCCATAATCAAAAAATCTGGGCTTTTATAAAGGAATTAAAAACGAGGAAAAATCGAAACTTTTCATAGTAAAACACACAAAACATATGGGAAATCACTTTTTTTCCTAAGACACGTTTTTAAATAAAAACGTTACAAATTCTTAATTATGATTACTGAAATACTTTCATAAATGTTTGAATTTCAACATATATGAATATCGTCAAATTGAAATAAAAGCTTACTACGATTCGTTTGGTCATTAGGTCAATATACATTACATAGATGGCAGTGATGGCCGTAAAAATTTGGAAAAATCGTATCAAAAATTACCACCTGGGGAAATTTCAAGTTCAAAAATTGTAGGAAAAGCAAAACAAATTCACAAAATATAGGAACGTGTGATAATTTTGCGATTAAATAATTTTTTTTCGTATTTTTCTTTGACCATTCTAGACATCTTACGTACACTAGTAAAACTAAAGATAAATTTAGCAAGTATTATTTTAATTTGTCAGAGCCAACTTTGATGTATTTTTCAAAATGAAAGTTCGAAAAATATATTTTAGGCATAGTTTAATTTTAATATTTCTGCAATTAATATTTACTTAATACCAATATGACCTACTTGTACATTGTTCTTAAAGATATGTAGAAAACTTTTATATAAACATTTTATAATATTTTTGCTTTTTTCATTGAAAAACTTGAAGCTAAAAAACACCATTTTTACTTTGGATTCCTATGGAAATCAGTGTAAAGTTGTACCACTAAAAAAGCTTCTAAAAAATACGTCATTAATATTATGGCTCTATACTCCTGAAGGCTCTGGTAAAACGCATAACATTTGGATAAATAACAACAAACTTCCATTTCCTCAACGTCGCTCTTATCCAGGGGCGGTCTTGCCGTAGGAGCAAATGGTGCACTGCAACCGGGCGCAAAAATAAACCAATATTTAATGGGCGCCATAGTTAAATTAAATACACTGTTATATTAACATTAATAAAATTATAATTTAATTTATTAAACTAAATAAAACTTTCATACGAAAAATCAACGTCTATTATTCGACTGATAATTTATTTTATCCATAATTTACCTTGATAAACGATAAAAGATATGAGAAGAGTAAGCTCAATTGTAATAGTTGATATGAAATATAAAAAAAATATTTTATTTAGTATCAAAATCAACAACAAAATCCAATTTACATATTGGTAGCTTTATGAATTTTTTAATTCTAAGATCTCTCTCCAAATAAATTTAAAATTATCAATAATGTCGCATCTTACCTCAATATACAATTAACTAAATATGTATATCAAAAATGATAATATCATAATTGCTAATATGTACATGAAACAAATATTAACCAGCTATTTACTTCATATATTTTTAATAAATTGAGGTGAGATAGACAATAAAATAAAGTGTATTGATTGATATGCATAGGTTTTAAAAAAAATTGTGAACCAAAAAAAAAAAAAAAAGTCGTACATACAAATAACAATACCAAATAATTTAGTATTGTGACGGTGACACCTAGCGTGTGATAGAATAAGTTAAACCAATAGCTCAATGTTATACTGTACTAAATGGAATTTTCCATGATAAAAATGTTTCTACACTATTGTGACGGTGACACCTAGTGTGTAATAGAATAAGTAAAACTAATAGCTCAATGTTTACTGTACTAAATGGAATTTTCCATGATAAAAATTGTTACGTAATGTTTCTACGCTATTCCAACTGGAAAAGTCATGAGCTTTCTAGAAGTTTGGTTTGTGTATATAAAAAGGCGAACGAATTTTAAAAAAAAATTGTGTTGTAATAATTCTTATGCTAAATAAATAAATTCGTTGGTGATAAATTAAATTGATTTTGTATTATTCACAATCCAGTGATACGGACCTTAATTAACAAGGCAAAAACTTAACAGTATCATATAATCACATTTCATATTTCCTATTAGAAAAAATATTTGGTTCACTTTATTTTTATCAACCATTAAAAAATAAAAACCAAACGCATAATAATTGTATTTGTTCGTATTGGATTTTTTTCTTGGCTCTCTTAATTTATCTTCTCTTTATTTGCTTCGTTTGTGTAAAATGCATACACGGTGAAATTAAGGAGAGCATATCTCCTTGTCTCACCCATAAAAAGGGACAAGGTAAATTATTTAACGCTCTAATGACACTAGGTAAAGTGATTTCAGTGCCATCTTTGATTATATTTTCGAAAGTTTTTTATAAGACAAAATATGATAGCTAATTCTTCAGTGCAATTGTCATCAAGGTTGACGAAAATATTCTTTAGGTAATTATTATTTTTAATTATTAAAATTAAACTAATTATGAAAAGAATTACTTCCAGTGTGTAAGTGAGACCGGTTTAATTATTTCTCCTGACCTCCCATTTCTTGAAGTTAGCCCGGATGGCATATTATTCAATGGAGATGAATGGAAGCTGCTATATAAATATAAGTATAAATTAAAAAAGCACCATCATTATTCTGGTCAAATTCAACTGGGCCTTGCCGTTACTAATTTAAAAAATTATGATTTAGTTAAATTCTCCCCAAAAGATGATACTTTTGAAATCATTGAAGTTCCTAAAGACGAAGATTTCTTAGATGTTTATATAAACACCCTTATTCAAATCTATTTTGAAAATGTGATGTCGTTTGTTTGTAGAATAATTATACATATTATACACTTATATTATACTTATTACGACCCTGAATTTTAAGACAAAGTCAATTTTTGTTTTATATAACATAATAGTATACATTTTATATTTTAAGAATAATTGAATTTAAATTAATGATGTACACAATCACAGTGATATTACCTGAATTGAAGACTGATAGTCAATTTTTGATATTATATAAGTTTGATTTGTGATAGAATAAAAATGCTGAATTTAATGTAATAAATTCGTATTTATTTGTTTTCTTTTAAATATTTATTATTTATATAAACTTGTCGTCACTTAAAATAGGATTACTTAGGTTGGAAATGGCACATGCAACTGTTAAAATATCATCCAAATAAGGAAGTATGGACAACGAAACCCTTTCAGATAAAGTTTTAAACAATTTAATTCTGGATATACGGCTCTCAACTTGGACTCTAGCAGCAGCTATTAGTCGATCATTTTCGACATCGGCTTTCATTCAATCGTAATTCATAAAGCTTGGTCGAATCATCTCAACTCCTGCTTCTGAAAGCTCATTTCCAATCATGAACCCCTTGTCTACTATTACTCCGTCACCTGGCTTCAACTTATCTAGCAAATTTGTCAAGTTAAATACAGCTTTATCGGAAGTCCTTCCGCCTACTGCTATGTACTTATAAAATTGGCAAATCCGGATGGAGAAACCCCAATTAACAGTTTAACTGTATGAGCGCCCTTATATTGGGAGTAAGTGCAGGTTCGACAGGTCAAGCAACGAAATTGTACGGTTTTGATTTCTGTACAATCTAGTACCGTCATCGTATTTTTAAATTTAGCAAAGCAAGTTGGCATACTTTTCAGATTTTCCTCTTTAGTTTGGAAATAAACACAACATTCCAGTGTATTTGATAATAGTTGTACGCAGTCATTAAAGTAGTATTTGGAAGTTTTTGTGTTTAAATTGAACAGAATCGCAGTCTGTGCATTCGACGAATTAGTTTTTATTCTATACATTGTTAAGATAATCCTGTTTTTTAGTGATGTCTTAATGTTAGTTCTTTCGGATGGACGAATAATTGAACAAGAATCGACTATTGCATTCAATAACTTTCTAGTCGGTATTCCTGTCATTGTATTCAATTGTTTATCTGTATATATTTTAAACGGCAAATTGTTAAACTGGATGTCATCGGTAGCTTGAGTACCTTTATCAAACCTTAAAATGTTTTGATGTACCTGTACACCAACAGATTTTTGTGCTGAGGAACCCAGTGGCCCAAGCGTAGAATAATTAGAATCAACAAATTCACTATTTCTACGAATTTCTGACTCTTCCTCAAGAACCCGTTGCAACTAAAATAAAATATAGTTTGAACTACACCTTAATTATTACATACCGGAGTTTGGCATTATTGCGCCTTTCTAATCTATTGTATTTAGCTTCAATTTTTTGGATACATATTTTTGAAACACACGAAGATTTAGGTAAATTTTTCGATGGAATTACTGATCTCAGAAGTGTGGCCTTTGTCCGTTTTGTTCCTTTTCGAAGTGGAGGCTGCAAATCACAAAATTTTTTGGGAATGGTTTTCCCATTTTGAGCACAATCTTTCACTTAAGAAGCTCTTTACGGTTATTCATAACATTACGAGGAATTTTGTGCATAGAAATGCCCGATTTACGTTAGGTCTTGCATTGCGAAACGCCACAACACTGTGTACGAGTATTCGTTTTCATCGTAAACAATTTACAATTTCTGGTTAGGCAAGAATTTCAATTAAATAAGTTAAATAATAAAAGTAAATATACAAGTATCCTCACTATTTTAATTTCTTTTAAATGCACTTTTTAATCCAAATTTAATTTAATATGCTTATATTGAAAACTAATTGTTTAAGAGCTGTGTAATTTTAAATAAGATTTAACAGTGATCAATAATTGTGTCTTACAATAGACTTTCACCATAATTCTGTTAGGTGGCAGGTTACCTAGTGTCAATACCGTGTGAATTACACTTGAATAATATTCGTTTGAATAACATTGTTTTGAAATTGAAGTTCAATTTACATATGTCAATCGCTTTAGATCAGCTGTTATATTTTACTGTTTTTTGATGTGATATATTGATGTGATATTATAGAGTGATCTGATTGATAAAATCTGTGTTTAATTGTGCAATATAATTTGATTTCTAAAATCGGTCTTTTTGTGCGGGAAATTTTATATTTCATCAGTGTAAATTATATTTACATATTAGTTACCGATTGCTGTTTAAAATAAGTGCGAATAAAAAATTATCGGTATGTGAATTTCGCAAGCGAAACAGAAATCGCGATCATTTGGTAAAACACAGGCAAGTTCTTTGTTAAAATATTTAGATATAAATTTTCCTCTAGTAGGTACACAGAATTCTTTGGTTGAAGACACTACTGCGATTAGTTGTAATTTAAATTATTGTAGTACAATACAGTCTAATTCGAATACTCCCCTGATTGACGATCAAATAATTCTAGATCCAAATTTAGTATCTAGATCTGTTACGCTAGATAAAAATGATTTAGAAAAATTAAGTGTAGAGTGTGAGTACTTCTCACGAAGTTGAACATAATTTGCATGTTTTAGTTGATTTAAGTGATCCAGCAAAATGGCCAAAGCTAAGTGAAAAGATTATTCAACTAATTGTAGAAAATGGTCCCGTACAAGTTGATAATTTAAAGTTCTATATTAAGATTAAAAGAAAGTTCAATCCAAATATTTATGAGAGGGTGATGGCAAATGGACAAATCATTAAACGAAATTGGCTCATATATTTTATTTCAACGCATGCCGTATTTTGTTTTTGTTGTAAATGGTTTACTTCCCGTTGTGATGATAATATGACTCTTTTTAATCAAGGATTTACAGATTGGAACCATTTAATCAGATTAGTTCAGTCACATGAAAATAGCGTGAACCATTTACAATATTTTAAATCATGGAAAGAATTAGAAAAACGCTTAAGATCAAATACAACTATGGATTTTGATCTTCAATGTCACATGACTGCAGAAGTTCGACACTGGAGGGAAGTGCTTGAGCGCTTAATAATATTTGTTGAATTTTTAGGAACACAATCACTTGCATTTCGGGGAAAATCTGAAGTAGAAGTGAACCTGAACGGAATTTTCTAAAACTGGTTGAATTTGTAAGTAAATTTGATCCTGTGATTTCTGAACACCTTCGAAGAATAAATAATAACGAAATATTAATTTTTTATTATAAGTTGTTTATAAATGAGATTAACTTGTTTTTAGCCATCGCTTTGAATTATTAATTTTTCTAATGTTATAGGACAACAGAGTATGGATTTTGTGTTGTTTATAAACGAGGAATAGGCCTACTGGGGATACCTCAATAAAAAAAACGCATCATTTTCTAACCTTTTTGTGCCATTCTATTTTAACGTTTATATCTTCAGCTATAAAATCTATCTGATTTGACAAAAGTTATAAGTCTGAAAGAAATTTACTTAATGAAAAGTACTTCAGGTTATGTGGAATAGAGATAATAAATATACGTATAAAAACATAAGTATGTATGTATGTATATACTAAATTAATAATAAACTTGACCAAAAATTATATATATGGAATAAAATAAGTAAAAATTATTGGGGCGCAATAAAATGAAAAATTGCACCAGGCGATAAAGTGCTTGCGGACCGCCCCTGCTCTTATCCTTGCTTAGACGAATAAATATACAAAGAAAATCAAATCAAAGCGATTAAGAATAATTGCATTATCAAATATCTATCAAATTAAGTTGAAATAATATTGGATTTATAATGATAAATTGAGTTTTCCTCTATAATAAAAGAAAAACGTACAAACACAAAAAAAAAAAACAAAAATGTGGAAAATATTACAACAATATTATGTTGAATTTTTTTTTTATTGGAACAAAAAATGAAAATTGTTGATTTTCACATTTCTCACCTTGAAACACATTGGATTTTTTTTGATTTCTTTTTTAATCAGATTACTCTTATATACGGGACGTGAATATTATGAATAAAGTGTTTGTGTGGGGGCTGAGGAAATAGAATACAGGTAGGTATATGTTGTTTTTCCCAGACATATCCTTGATATTATTTGTGTGTGGGGGGACTTGCTTCACTTATTGTATAATGTTATGAATGTTATTTACAATAACATAAAATTGCATATTTTAAAATATATTCCAAAATAGAGCTTTTTAATTATTTCGTACATACATACGTAGCTAAATAGAAGGGCATACATAGTGGTATAACCAAACCATAGTGCAAATAATTCATTCGGAAAGATAATTACAACATTTTTCCTTGGTATATACGGTATGTTCCACCGCTTTCTGTGTGTTTTGGTGTGTAGGAAAATTCGTGAAGACTATTTTAAGGGTTGTAATTTTTTGTGGAGGAAGATTAATTTTTTTTTTTGCTAAATAATCATCACTCAAAAAGAACAATGGCAAACATTTTTTTCCAGTTCCACATGTATAGTTGATAAAACGTTGATAACAATTTTTCTTTTTTTTTTCGTATTTTAATCACAAAATGATCTTACGAGTGGTGTATACTTTTTATACTAAATACAGTATAGCTGATGTATTTTTGAACAATAGCCACATAACTAGGTACGACGACACAAGTATTTATATGCAAGGATTATTTTTAATTTTTTTTTTTCTATCCCATTTGAATAGACTTTAATGTAATTTTATGTTTTGTTTTATGAATGGATATTATGTGAAACAACACCCAGATTATTACAATTTTAATATTATACATGTCTAGGGTTATTATGGTGTGTTGTCTGCCATATTATAAAAATTGCCATATTTTTAAAGGGTAATTGTGATTACCACCGTATGTAAAAAAGCACCCACATTGAAACCATCGGTATTGATTTTTTATTTTTTTTTTGTTATGTAAAATGACAAATGGTTATTCGTTATTTTTGTTTTGTGTGTAACCGACGAAAATTTTCTGTTTTCACTGAATTGATTCTTTGAATCCTAAGTTCTTGACGTTTGAATTAAAAAAGTTTTTCTTTTATACATTTCGCCTCGTCTAATTCTAAGTTTTTTTTTCTTTACCGCATACCATATTCAAAAACCAAAAATTTAGAAAGCGAAAAATAAAGTTTTTGAAAAATACAAAAAAAAAAATGTGTGTGGCAAAAAAATTTATTTAACTGTTTTTAAAAAAACCAATAGAGCGTAATATAAATTCAATAAATCAACTTTTTCACGATAAACACAATAAAAGAGCAAAAAAAAGTTTTCCGTTTTCGAGAATATTTTTGTTCTAGAATCGTAAAAGTTTTTCATTTTTATTCCAGTTGTTGTTTTTGTTGTATATTTAGGCATTTCAAAAACTAATCCCTAAATATTTATTTTTGGAGGGGTGGAAATTTTATTGTATATGTACAATATAATGTACGTATATATGTGACTCAGTATTATACTTATCCTAGTTTTGGACCTTCCAATAATCTTAAACCATAAATCAAGCAAAAAGTTTTTTTTTGCTGATTTTTGTTATGTTTTGATTAATTAAACCGAACAGTGACATTGGCAGATATTAATAAGATTTGGTAAACTGCTTTAAATAGTTAATAAAGTTATCAATAAATATAAATCTTAAGCGTTTTTTTGAACGATAAAAAAATTGGTGGTCAAAATAAAGCTTTCGTTGATTTCCTTTATTTCAACATCAGTTTATCAAAATTCCAAAATTTTTGCTAGCTCCTAGCTGTATTATTTATTTAATGAAGTTATACTTCTTTGCGCCCGTTGTACACATTGGGATGGGGTGTTGGTCGTGAAACCGCGTCACGCGTTACTAGTAAAATCCAAACCACTACAAAAAAATTTAAATAAAAAAAAAAAATCACTTTGAAAATGGGGTTACACACAGGAGAGATTTTTTTTTTTTGTGCACGTAGTAGTTTGTCAATTCTCGCGATTGAATTTTTTTGAACCAAGCGAACAATTTTTAAATAATATTCTTACATTTTTGCCTTGTCAATCAAGGTTCGTATCACTGGATTGTGTATAATACAAAATCAATTTAATTTATCACTAACGAATTTATTTATTTCACAAAATTTATTACAATACAGTTAATCAATAAAAATTCACAAAATCACTTTATATAAATTATTCTCAAATTTTACTGATCACTTTTACTTTTTATTTTACACTACAACACTTTTTAAATCACTTTTTAATTCCTTTTAATCTTTACACTATCGCTTACCAAATATTACTAATTCCAATTCGACTTCGTTCGCCTTTTTATATACACAAACCAAACTTTTAGAAAGCTCATAACTTTTCCAGTTAGAATAGCGTAGAAACATTTAGAACAATTTTTATCATGGAAAATTCCATTTTAGTACAGTTAAACATTGAGCTATTCATTTAACTTCTTCTATTACACACTAGGTGTCACCGTCACAATATATTTGTTTGGTTGACACAAAAGTCGACATTTCGGGAGATAAATGCGGAAGGAATGTACAGGGGATAAATAAAATATGTTTTCTCATAATAAAGGTTAGACAGAATATTGAGTTTTAAAGATTTTTTGATTTTTATAATATGTTAAAACTATAATCCGGGACTACATATTGTTTTTTTTGATTATTTTTGTTTAGAAATCAACAATAATGAACGAACGACACTCGAACTTATTGACAACGGAATCGACATCGGAATCTGACACTGAAATAGGGGTCTACATAAAGTTAACAGATTTTTAGAAAACAAGTCCAACATAAATGCATGCAACAAAGTATGAAGAGAAAAAGGAAGAAAGCAGAGTAAAACAGAAATTGTAACGCAAGAAAAAAAATTGGTGGATGACGAAAATTCGATCGCTCAAAGAAAAAAAAAACGCGCGGAGTATCAGAGAAAGTACCGTGAAAAGAAAAAAGAACTTGAAAAACAAAATGCTATGGATACAGGACAATCTGATACAAAGAACGAACTATAAAAAAAAACGATAACCAAGACATTGAAGCTAATCGGAAAAAATTAGCTGCGATTCGCGCGAAAAACTACCGGGATAGAAATACTGTACGGAAAATTCATCAAATTGCAGACAACGATTCGCAAGCACCTGAATTTGCAAGCAAAGATTTACCACGAACCAAAAAAAAAAATATTCATTGCTCGCAAATAGCAGGGCCTTCACATAGACAAGTGCCATTTGGCCGAAAAAATCCAATCCATGGTTAACAGATAGCGGGTCCATCTACAAAAGAAGTTCCCAGAATTCCTACGGGAGAACGTCCCGGTAATTATAGAAATGAAGCATATCGGCCATACCCATTTCTAATGCTGAAATTGAAATTGTAGAAAATGAAAGGGAAGATATGACTCCTCCTAGAGAAAGCGATTATGAAGACCATGATCAGGAATTTGATTATGATAGTCTTGACAAGAATGATAATGAAGACGGAGAAAACAGCATAAACAATATTCAGATGGAAGAGTATCAACAATCACTGCAGAGTAATGTTTATACATCGTACAATCAGCATATTTATGCACATAAAGAGTTTTTAAATAAATTTATCAATAACCCATTCGGTTATCCTTGTGACGTCTGTGATCGCCTTTGGTTTAAAAATAGTGCTTAATCAAAATGATACAGAAAATATTACACTCATTGGATATACACTCGATTCTTTTCATCAGGAAACAGGTTCTTTTCATCGTTTTCAGATAGCTGGACTGTTTATCTTCTTAACCAAAAACATCCAATTTGGTTGAACATTACTACAATTCAGATAATTTAAATGTTGACTGATTTTTATTGGTTTAAATAATTATTTAACGTCGATCCTAGAAATGTCTCGAAAGGTCCCGCATATTTCCTAGAATAGGTAAGCCATATAGCGGTCAATGTCACCAAGCCGAACCAATTATAATGAACTATTTCACAGTTTTTGGAATTTTTAATAATTTTCCAATATTTTAAAAGTTTTATATCGCCGACCACAGAGATGTCCACAAGGTCTTGCCTATATTTTTGGATAACTTGACCATATGCCAGCCTACGTGGTCAATCTTATCCGATTGTAATGAACTATACTATACTTCACAGAATTTAGAATTTTTAATAATTTTATTGGTTTTAAAAATTGTTGTATCTCCGATCACAGAGATATTCACAAGGTCTTGCCTATATTTTTGGATAACTTGGCCATATGCCAGTCTACGTGGTCAATCTTCCATACCATCAAAAATCAGTGAAGTTTTAAATTATCTGAATTTTAGGAATGTTCAACCAAATTGGATGTTTTTGGTTAAGAAGATAAACATATTGTCCAGATATCTGAAAACGATGAAAAGAACCTGTTTCCTGATGAAAAGAATCTGTTTGGTGGTACGAAAAATCCAAAATTACAAAAAATTTAAATTTTCATATAATTTAAATTCCAATTGGAAAATAGCTAATTTAACAGTGTAATTTTTGTTATTTTTTTTTAGAATAAACTTCACACTCAAAATTTTACAATATGTTCTACGTGCTTTAGAAGCATTCAAAAGAATCACATTCCACAATTATCCATTTATAATGGCTTCAAATATCCAGAATATCCGGATGATTTACGTAATCATCCATTAGATTTGGTAACCGAACGATTAATATCCCGTCGTATTCCGTTTATGCAAATAAGACATCTTCGACATATCAAGGGCCAGTATGTAATTTATGGACAAGTTATAAACGTCCCAGTAGAGGTTGATAATATGATTAAGAAGTTACCCCCGCGATGCGGATGATGATTATTGTATCAATGTACATATAAAAGCAAGAAAATTCATAAATCGAGTTTCGTACAAGGATTGGTGAATAAGACGGTAATAAAAATATGGCTAAAATATTTAATACAAACGCCGTTGTATACTACGTACCAAATTACAATTGATGATAGTTTTTAAAAACTATAACGAAGATAATCACTGTGACAAAGAACAATTTCGTCATTTTGACGATGATAATGTATTTGTGGAAAATATCCCTATAGAGGAGAGTTTAGTTGCATAACAACAATCATTGATTTGGAACGAGGATTTCTACCTTAGAATCGCACCGGGATAACATAATGTGCCAATAAGTCTATTGTTTTAAGAGCATGCTGAAGAACTTTCTTTCCCTGGAATATATCTAGAGCACTTCAGAGAATTCAGAGAGAGAGAGAGTTAATGTCATGGCTTTTATGATGGCAACGAGTGAATTAAGACGATCAGATAGACGTGGCGTAACTCCATATCACTTATTATATATGGCAATGAAAATAATGAGAATCAGATTCAAAGACTCTCTCACCATAGCCTTTAAACATGTAAGGAAGAATACTAAGATTACAAAGGAACAGATATAATCAGAAGATTACATTCAAGGATGTATCGAAAGTAACCTAGCTTTTTTAAGATCTATGATTCGTCAATTAGGGAAACCAACGCTATTCTTTACGATTAGCGCAAATGAGATTGGATGGCCAAATTTATAGCAATTAATTTACAAATTACGGAACAAGAAATTAATTTCAAGAAAAGAAGCCGAACAATTAGAATACATGCACAAGAGTACTCTAATTAATGAAGACGCTGTTACATGTGCACTGTACTTTCACAAATTAGTTAATGTTAACATGAGTATATACAATCCAAAAGATTCAGCCTATTCAAGAAGTACAGAATTCTACATTACTTCAAGAGAATTGAGTTTCAACATCGAGGAAGCCCACATGCTCACATTATAGCTTGTTGTGATAATGCTCCCGATGATCCACTGGGAAAAGACTATCAACAAGCTATTGATCTGATTGATGCGCTCATTTCCGTCTCAGCATCGGAAGCTTCAGGTAATATTAAATTGAATACTCACAAGCACACTTTCACCTGCTACAAGAAAATCGCATCCAATCGTGCGCAAGAATGCAGATTCGAAGCTCCTTTTATGCCATGCAAGAAAACCGCTATATTAATTCCAATGAAAGATACTGAAGCTAATTTTCTAATTTTGAAAAAAAAAAGTATAAGGAAATAAGAAAAAATTTATAAAACGACGACTATACTGATTTTGATCAATTTTGCTGTGGATGAGGAACATTTAAATATTTTGCGAGCGGGAATAAAGCATCCACGAGTGTTTGTGAAACGTCAACCTTCAGAAAAATGGCTAACTCCTTTAATCCGTTTATATTTAATGTGGTTAAGTCAAATATCGACATTCAATTTATTACGGAAGAGTATTCTTGTGCAGCATACGTTGTTGAGTTCGTTAATAAAACAAATCGCGGCTTGAGTAATTTACAGAGGAAAATTATAGAAACTATGAATGAAAATCCCGAATTTGATATAGTAGATGTAACGAGGAGTTTAAGTGTTAATCTTTTAAACAATACGGAAATGACTAGCCAGGAAGGTGCTTGGTACCTGATGAGAGAGCCGATCTCTAAAGCTTCTACTCAAATAGTTTATATACCAACCGTGTGGCCCGTTGAACGCCAAAGGATTAAAAAAACAATGAAAGAGCTCTCTGCATTAGAAGGCGAATCAATTGATATATGGAAGGAGAACTGGTTCGACAAGTATGAACGCAAACCGAATGAATTGGATGACATTTCATTGGCTCAGTTCGTTTCCCAATATTACAAAAATAATAAAGGGGAATATGTTAAAAAAGATGAAAAGAAAATAATAAGATATCGAAATTATGACATTGGGTCGGATTTCAATGAATATAGAAGGGAAATGGTGACATTACATGTACCATTTAGAAATGAAGAACAAGATATATTAGCGGATATGAAATTTTTAACGAACAAATCATATTACAAAGGAGAAAAAAATTCGAATACAATATAGATATTGAAAAAACTATTCAAATATGTAGGGAAATTTGTCGAGAAGAAACACCTTGCGATGACGATGAAGTTCCAGGCGTCAAAGGCAGATTCCCGGAAGCTAATCCATTTGAACATTTATATAACGATCCGAATATTGACGGTTTTGCTGATTTACGACTAGCTGCCTTGAACAAATTAGGTGCCATTGCTTAAAAGAAGAGAAAATGTTTTACCGCATGCACAGTTCTGTAGTTCTGTGTCTAGTGAAGATAATCCTCTCCAGATATTTTTTACGGGGCCAGCTGGATGTGGTAAAACATTTGTAATAAAATTAGTCATGAAAATATATAATAGATTTTCCGATAGCGATGGCTATTGTAGTGCCTACATAACTTGTGCTTCTACTGGGAAAGCTGCTGTTGCTATCGATGGCACCACTGTTCATACGGCGTTAAAAATATCTCTGTCAAAATTGTTACCATTGAGTATAGAGGTAGCTCATCAGTATCGAGCCTTGTTTAAATATGTCAGAGTTATTATAATTGACGAAGTGAGTATGATATCGGCAGAATTATTAGAACAAATTGATCAACGATTTAAACAAATCACGGGAAAATTAGGAGATTTGCGTCAATTACCCCCAGTAAGAGCAACGCGCATATATAAACAAATTAAAAAAAAGTTACTGGGGAGTCGTTGTGGCATTGTTTACAATTTTATGAATTAATAGATGTTATGAGGCAAGCTAGTGTTCAGTTCTCATCAGCGTTAACTAAAATTGGCAATGGAGAAAAATTGACGGAAGAAGAACTCCAGCTTATTGAATCGCGTTTTCTTCCACAGGACGAAGCAAATGGACTATGCTCACATAGAGTACGATTATTCCACTCAAATGATTCCGTTAACAGATATAATAATTCCATTTTGAAAAATGCTGTTGATAAAGTTAATTCGATATAATCACAAACATCGATGTTTCGGATAGTCTGGCTAATGGCACAGTCGGATAATTATGTCACATAGAATTCAACGATGATGGGGAAGTGTCAAAAGTGTGGCTTATTTTCCCAAATAAAATTGGGCACAAGCTGCAGAAAAAATGTGCAGGATACATGGCACAACACAATATTGATCGCAATGCCGTACCTATTTTATGAAGGTCATCCGTGATACCGATGAATAATAATAAAACAGTTAACATTCGGAGAAATCATTTCCCATTGGTATCATCTTGTTCTATCACGATACATAAATCGCAGGGTGGGACTTTCGATGAGATTGTTTATGAATACGACAAAAGCCACTCCATAGAATTAGTGTATGTTGCCTTATCTAGAGTGACGAGTATTAATGGTCTATATATCACTACAAAAGGTGACAGCAACATTTTCCACCATGGCAGAAGAAATTCTTTGGGTACAACAGATATACAGAGAGAATTTCAAAGATTATCACTCAGTAGACTACCAACAATTATTGAGTCTTTGGGTAGATTTATTTCTAATAGGACAGGAATAAGTTTTTATTCAATAAATAGTCAAAGTCTCATTGCACATGCACTCAATCTGAATCACAGCGTATTCAAAAAATGTACTATTATCGGAAACACATTTCAGAGATGGGCAAAACATCGACATTCCGAATATGTTCGTGTAATATTTCATTTATGTATCCTGCCTGTCTGTCTGTGTGCATGTGTGTGAGTGAATGGCCAAAGAAGTATAACTTCCACCGTCTGATCCGACGCAGACCCAATTTTTTATTTGATACCTATACAGTAACACTACAATCGGTACAAACAATTACGGCTAACTACAATGATAAAAAAAAACTTAAATAAACCATTCTTGAACAAATCTCTCGACAAGTGAAAGTCGAAAATTTCAAAAACTGAATTGAACACCCGTGATATTCTCAGGATCGGTTCCGAAAGACCATAGTTGGTTGGCACCAGGTCAATGAATAAAAGGCCATCACGTTGACGCATTCGGCGTTCGGGAGCATAGATTTTTAGACTTGCGACTAACTCGGTACAATCGATACGGGAATTAATGATATCCCATACGTACAGCGCGGAAGCTACGTGCCGGCGATAGTTTAGACGTTGCAGTTTCAAAAGATTACATCGGTCCTGATAAGGTGGGGGGACATATTCCACAGCGCGCGTGGACGGCAAACATCGGAGCGCGAACAAACCAAATTGCTTCTGAACACTCTCAATCTTGCCGGAATGACAGCGGTAGGATGGCTCCCAAACTGGAGATGCATACTCCAAAATAGATGAGGATGAATTGGAACAACAATTTGAAAATCGGGAGCAGAGTGAGGGATATTATTTCATATCAAGTTCAAATCTTAAAACTCTATTGAGACAAATTACCATGGCGACTTCAATGCATGATGCCAAGGTAAGCCCAGTCGATGCTACCACACCACACCAATCAGTCGAAATTCAGTTACCACGCATCAAAGTGCCTGTCTTCGATGGTAATTATGGAAATTGGACGGAATTCGAAAGTTTGTTAACTGATTTGATCGACAAAAATTCAAGATTGACTGATTCACAGAAGCTCCATTACCTGAAAGCAAACTTAACTAGTGAAGCTGCTACCCTATTGAGAACGGTACAAATCAGTGATGCGAACTACAACGAGGCGTGGAAGATCCTCACCGATCGGTACAAACACCGAAGTTTCATCATCAACAATCACATCCATCGATTCCGAAATATGTCCGCGTCCACTCATGAATCCGCAATCGGATTGAGAAGCATCATAGATGTCTCTACAGACACAATTCGAAGTCTGAAGGTTTTGGCAGTTCCGGTGGCCGTGTTATCGTCGACAAACTCGATACAGAAACTCATCGTCAATGGGAATTGACACTAACTCGAGCGCAGTATCCCAAATATCAACCGCTGATGGATTTCTTGGAGACTCAATGGCAATCGTTGGAAATGATTTCCATGTCCAAGTCAAATTCGTGGAGGCCAGTCACTTAGTCAATACGCCGGGGAAACGAACCAACAATATATCGTTCACCATCAACAGTTCAACCTTGATCATCAGACCCGAGCTCGAAGCGCGAATCTTCAATGCATCAATCTCATTCGTTCGTCGCTACATGGACTTCAATTACATCGCCGAGTTGTCCATTTTGCAGTGAGTAACACACAGTGCGTTCCAGTGCAGCAAATTCAAATCATTAACGTTTGATCAAAAATCAAATAAGATTCGTGAAAAGAATCTGTGTTACAACTGTCTGCGGAAGGGACATCGTAACGCAGAGTGTCGGTCAAGTTTCTGTCAAGTCTGCAACAGCAGACATCACACCCTACTACACATATCGGATGGGTCATGTCGAGCTTCAATCACCAATACGAGTAAAACACCGGCCAACAATGCGCCAATTACCAGTCATTCAAACGACGCCAGTTCGAATCATACCACATCACCACTGACAGATGTTTTACTCGCAACAGGAGTTGGAATCGTCGCAAACAGAAAACAAGATTTGACCATTCGTGCCCTGCTTGACTCTGGATCACAAGTTAATCTCATTTTGGAAAACGCCATAACTCGGATTGGCCTACAAAGGAAGCCAGCTTCGATCTCAATTAACGGAATCGGGGCGAGGGAAGCAGCCAAATCACAATCGATCGTCGAATTTGTTCTTAAATTACGTGTTGATTCGAGATTCTAGAGATTCTTATTCGAGAAATCAGTTGCTGAAAGATGGTCGAGATATCGAAAGAATCTGGGATTGTTGGGATCAATTAAAATCACTCGTTGGATGGATTATCGAACATGTCGCAGCAATCTTCAAATACACGGTTTCAGCGATGCCTCCATGAAGGCATATGCTGCGGTCGTATATGCTCGCACCACGTCGACAGATGGATCAATAAAAGTCACCATTCTAGCAGCGAAAACCAAGGTCGCCAAACTCAAAGCCATCAGCCTACCGCGATTGGAACTATGCGCCAGTCTGCTATTGGCCACTTTCATGCACAATATCGTCCAGTCACTCAACCTCAACGACATCCAACAGTTTGCGTGGACCGACTCACAATTGGTTCTTGGATGGCTCCGCAGTCCTCCCAGCCGATGGAAATCTTTCGTGGCGAATAAGGTTAAAAAAAAAAAAAAAATTATCGATCATCCAGAGCCTAGTGAATGCTGGTACATTGATATACGACACAACCCCGCAGACTGCGCGTCTCGCGGCGTCGAACCTTCGCTACTTCACGATCATCACATTTGGTGGATAGGTCCTGAATGGCTGTCGAAACACTCGGACACTTGGCCAACACACAAAATCAACGAGTGCTCCATACCCAGAAGCACCAAAGTCTGACGGGATCTATCAACTTCTGAGTCGCTGTTCCACTCGCGAAAAATTACTTAGAGTCACAGCCTATTGTAGACGCTTCATTCAACACTTTCGTATTATCAAAGCCGATCGCAATGACAGTTTCATCAGGGTTCCTGAGATGAATCGGTCATTCCGCTTTTGGGTCCGATTCGTGCAAGGGGCTCACTTCGCTGATGAAATCCGACGATGCCAATCCAGAGAAAACCTGCTGAACAAAAGTGTGCTTCGCCCGGTGGACGACTAAAAGATTCGTTCTTGCCGTATCAAAGCAAGTATCCGTTAATTCTGCCAACAACCAGTCCACTCTTCACGTTGGTCAACAATTAATGTTGGCACATCTTCGAAGCCGTTACTGGATACGAGCTTTTTTACACAGTGGAGTGGAATCGTTCCGATTTGAGTTCTGTTTCTTTGTTAAGTTGGTACATCTGTTGTTGATATTCCCTCTAAATCTTAGCGTCATAGCTTGACATTTGCAAAAGTTACGTAGCGAATGGATAAAAGCGCACATCGTTAAACGATTAGGTCTACGAATGTATTTGTGTAGATTAAAAGGTAATAGAATTACAAAAAGACACATTGATCGGTACATTTGTCAAGAGCCACCGCTGGCTCGGTCAGTAACTACTGATCGTTACTAAAAACTTCTTTGTACACAACATTCGTAGTGTATATTTTTGTTTTGTCTGGACCAATTCTACCTTGGCCATGACTGTCAAATATTTGTATTTTTACGTCAGATTCTCTTCTCACTCTTGAGAAGGCTACATAAAGCTATCCATGACTAAATACTGGTTCAGGTAAATAAATACCCACTTTATCCATTGTTTGACCTTGAGACTTATTGATGGTCATTGCAAAAGCCAATTTCACAGGAAATTGGCGTCTCTTCATTTTAAAGGGGAGATTTCCATCAGATGGAGTAAGGTCTATTCTGGGAATGAACACTAAGTTCCCTTTAAGATTTAACTTGTGAGGGGGCATACCGGAAGGGGTGAGACTATGAAGAAACTCAATAGGGAAATTATCAATTTCCTGAGGATCATCAGACACGACTTGGTCAATGCTAATGTAGGTCTTGCTTTCTCCTTCTAAGAGATCAAGAACCTCCTCATTTAATTTATCCACATCCTCATTTTTGGGACCCAAAATATTAGTTTTTGCTAATTGTGGGATTTCATCTTTTGTTATCTTTTCACCAAAAGTATCCTTTATTAAGGAGTTTGAAAGGTATTCTTGAGGTATTTCGAGAACATCGCCCTCAATACCGTCTTGGTTTTTTAATGTTCCATCTCCCATCTTAAGGAGGAATTCACTGTATGGTGGGTCTTGAGACCGCACATTATTTTTTAGTTTTAGAGTCTGGAAGTCTCTCCTTAGATGAAATCTTTTGACAGTTGCTTCTAAAATAGAAGTTCTCATTCCATGTTTAATAACTGGAAGGCACTGCCGGAAATCACCTCCAAGCAAAAAAACTTAACCACCAAAAGGTTGATTATTTCGCATTATCTCCCTTAGGAGTTTATCAACACAACATGCGTATTTAGGGGTCATTGTACATTCGTCCAAGATTTAAATTCTTCCCATAGATCTTTTGGGGATGACATTGTTGAAAGCCAATATCACTGCAAACATTTGCCTTAGTTGGTAAGGCATGGAGACTAAAGTAGCATCTTCAATGGTTTTTTTCCAAACCTCATCTGATTCCAAAACACCAAGGGCCCGGCAAGCTCCTTCAAAATTGGGATGCAAAGTTTCATCGACTGTTCTTAAATCTTCGTGGCTTATTGCACCTCTTACATGAAGGAGTAAAAGTCGGAGGAAGTATTTTTCACGGTCATTCATATTGACCGTGTACATTCCACCTATGATCTTATTCGCGCTTCTTTGGCGGGGTTTCCAACTTTTGGACGGTTCACCCTGGGCCTTATGTTACGGTCGAGTTTTCAATCTCCCGTAAACACATACCCGACCTAATTTCCAACGAGGAATCACATGCAACACAACCTTGGATATCACATATCCACAAGTCATTTTTAACTTCCGTGTTGACAAACATTCTTTACGCTAATATTTACGTATTTTTTTTTTTTTTAACTCAATGATCTAAGTTCAAAACAAAAGAAAAATCGAAAAAAAAACTAACGTAAATAAATAAATCGGCAGCTAATGCATAAGACCTATTTTTTTTCCATCCATAATAGTATTTTCGTATTTTTGCTGATAAGGAATTTTTTGTACTCAACTCATATTGTAATGCTTTGAATATAATGACCTTATTAGTCATAAATTATAAAAATGCAATTTGATCAAAAAAAAAAAATTTTTTGTACTCGTATAAGCACAAGAAAATATATATTGATTTTGCAAAATAGGCGTTCTATATGTTTTCGGTGTTTTTTTTTGGAATTTCACCTCAATTTAAAACGTATAAAAACTGCCGAAAAATTTGGATTGTGGTCATTCGTTTTGAGTTGGTTTTTTTTTAGACAACGATATTAATACGCCCCCACCCGTGGTAAGCGTATTACAGAGTCAAAAAAAAAAAATCAGTCAAGTCATCGCGTCTGTCTTAATTTTTTCTTCTTGTTATTTTTAATAAAATTTTTTAAAGGTAAATTTAACGTTTTTTTTTTCTTGGACGGAAGCAGACTGGCAGAGAATAGGTGAATATATTTATTTTAAAAAAATAAAAAAAAAATAAAAAAACTAACCCTCCCAATAGCAAGGCAAAGTTATTGGGAAATAACAATAATTGGTACCGCTAGTTGTAGGGTCTGCTAACGGCTTCATTAGAAGCGGGCTCAGAAAGGCTTATTTAGCCGCTGTCCCTATTGTCAGCAACGCTCACTAGCCACATCGACATAACTAATCCTCCCTCTTCAAGGGAAAATTAACCTATTTTTTTTGCTTTTCTAACCCATTTCTTTTTTTGTTTGTTTCCGTCATGGTTCGGCCTTAAGCCAACCACGACATGGTCTATCCCGCTAACGGATCCCATTTATTGGGTCCATATATTTTTTTTATTTTTAATAACCATCCTCTGGGTGCTGTAAAAGCCCCACCAAATCTCTAATTATTAAGCGGTTAACAAGGTCCAGATTAACCATGCCCCAAAACCCACAGCCATATCCTCTCCGGCTCAGAGCTACAGGAATTACCGCTGGGGTGTTGGCACTGGACAATTTCTGAGTAATTGGATTGAAGTTGGGTTTTCAAAACCAAACTTGAGTCCTTTTTTACAAAGTGGCGCCCAAAACAGGGGCCTAACAACATCAGGTTCCAAATTTTTTTATTTTTTTTTACACCCAATTGGTGTACCGACTAGCCTTTACGGAAAGCCCGGTCAGCATACCAATTGCTCACCCTTATTTACGCTGTTTTGTGTTCCCCAAAGCATGCTAATGTTTTTTCCCTTGGAGTATTCAGTGAGGGTGAATGGTGTTGTCACCCTAAGTTAATGTATCTCATCCTTTTCCCGCGGGGTATTAAAGGCGATACATTCTTAGGCTATGACAAGACTATTCCGTAAGCTGAAATTGCGTCAAGAACCTGGAAAAAAAACAGGACCCAAATAGTACGAACAATGTTCAAAATATGGATTCCAACAAAAACAACACGTAGTTAAGTTTGCGTAATGTCCGCTTTGTTTCAATTTCTAAATTTTCATCTTTCGGGATGTGGTTGCAAGTCCACCAAAGTTAATTTTAGTTTCGTCCAGGTTATTACTTAGCTGGTTGTTCACCTTCTGTTATCCTTCAATGGACGGAAGTTTGATGTCAAGGTGTGGACATAAACCAGTTAAGTGTATATCATGTGTTGTAGGAATTCCGAACGACAACCGGCGAGTTATCGTTCCCCATTGTCATGAATGGTACGTTTTTTTGTCACTATCACGGTGGAGTGCCTCCATGGTGGAGTAGATTACTAACTGTGGCAAAGAGGACAAAAGGTAAAATTCATGATCATTGGGTATAATTATGAGACTATTCTGTTGTGAGCCATAGCAATGAGGTTCGCTCGTAGATGGATTTCGAGTTTTGATCCATTGCAACATTGGGAGCAACAGAATAGGTTCATCAAAATTTTTTTTTTTTTCCACTTCCCTTTTCCTTTCCCTTTTTGACCCAACGTTTTTGTTTTCCGTAGCGGGAAAAGACCATGTTTTTTTATGTATTTAGTAGAAAAAAAAACAATATTTGTTTGTTTGTAGAAAAGTGTTATAGCAGTAGTAAGGTGTTAGTGTAGTTCGTGGAGTTTTTTTAGTTAGTGGTAATAAACCATAATATGGACGTCAATCATTTGTCAGAGGAGGAGTTGCTGATTGAGCTAGATGTAAGAAGTCTGCTCGGTACAGGACCACGAGTAGTAACTCCTGCCTTAAAGACCCAACTAGCTGAGAGGTTTAGCGCGGAGCGCGAGGGATTAGAACCGCCTCCTAGTAAGGCACATGAAGCTGCCTCTAAACAGCCACGACGTGAGGCTGAGGCAGTAGTAAAAAAATTAGTGGAATTACAGGGATCACTCATAAAGAAGGATCTAACAGATAAAACCAGGGAAGATATTTACCCAGAAATATTTTCCAAGCTCATACACATTCAAGGTCGACTCGCCAGAAGTAACAAGTCCCTTACGTTTGTAGGTATAACAGGGAACCTAGAGGAAGGGTTCCAAGCGTTTTTTCGTCTGGTTCACGAATTAAAGGCGAAAAAATTGGAACCCAAAGCATTCATTGACGCAGTAGCAGAACTGAAGTTTTTCCCCCCTCGTCAGAGAATTACTTTACAAGATAAAAACACTCAGCGCAATTTACCGTTTATGAAGGAAGGAGAGGACACTGAGGACAATCTAGATAATAGAAGGGCCGGAGACGTTTCCGGACTAGAACGGAGGTTAGACAGGTTGTCATTTAGTGACGACGTCAACGCCTGCTCATCGAGGGTTGGTCCAGAACATCGGGACCCAGATGTTGAATGGTCCAGTAACCAGGCTCCATCCGTTCGATGGGGGGACGCAGGCATGCGGCAAGAGGTGAGTACCTGGAAAGTAAGTTTCTCAGGTCTAAAAAGTAACCTCACAGTCGAGCGGTTCTTAACTCGCATCGAATGGCATGCTTGGAGATCCCAAATTCCGCTGGATGAGTTGGTGGGAGTATTGGACATGTGTCTAGAAGACGAAGCGCTGGATTGGTTCTGGACACTAGTAGACCGGGATTCAGGAACAAACTGGCGAGCTCTAAAGCAAGAAATGTTGCTGAGGTTCGGGGCGAGTCGTTCTGATGACGAAATAAGGCGACGGATGAATGAACGCAAACAAGCATACCCTCGAGAACGGTTCCAGGAATTCTATCAGGCCATTCTGAGGTTGGCCGCGCAATCAAGCAAAAATATACCAGACAGCCAGGTATACACGGTTCTTCGGCGTAATATGCGCCCAGGGCTACAAATGGCTCTGCACGACGAGCACAATTTCTGTAGTTTAGCGGAATTAGTAAGACGGTGTAGCTCGTTGGAGGATATGTGGCGTCGCTTCGGGAACAACCCAGAAATCGGACTGTCCGGTGTCGGGCAAGGAAGTCTCAGGGAAGCTTATAGGTACCAGGCTCGGCCGCAAGTCCGATTTGACAACAGACCGGCCAGGGTTAATGAGCTCAAATACTGGGAGCCAGACTGGGAGGAAACAGAGCCAAGGAGAGACTATAGCGAAGATGGAGAGACTCCTGGTTATTGTGAACAAGTCTGTGAGATAAACAGGCAGTTAAAAGTTCGTTCACAGAACCAGAGACAGGGGCAAAATATCAACACTGGTACTACACCTAAGGTGGGAGTTTTTCCGCAAAGAGGTACAGGTAACAGACAGGAGGTCCCATTTTCCACAAGCTGTTGGAATTGCGGAGATTCCACCCATTACTACAAGGAATGCAGAAAGCCGTTTAACCGGGTGTTCTGTTTTGGATGTGGGGCAAGAGGAATGTACAAGCTCGATTGCACCAACTGCTCTCTTCCGGGAAACGGACCAAGCGAGACGAGGAGGTATCGGAGTCCTCGTCGATCGCAAGCCAGTCCAGTAATGGTGACCGAGGAAGCAGCGTCCAATACCGACCCCGAGCTCTATCAGAATTGGCGTCGGTAGTAGCACCGCTACTAGTAAAGACATCTTCTTCAACTTCTTGCCAAACGGATAACAGGCGAGTTGTTCGAAGGAAATGTTATTTTTATCGGTGTAGATTAAGACGCCGATTAATAAATTCGACAGTTATCCATTCTAAACCTGACAACCGACCATACGCAATAATCCGGTTGGGTGAGAAGACAATGGAAGGACTGCTTGACTCCGGAGCCAATATCAGTGTGTTGGGTCACGGAGCTGAGCAGTTGCTCCAGACCTGTGGTTTGACTTACAAGCCATTTAAAACCAAGGTCCATACGGCAAGTGGTACGCCGGAGAGCATCCTCGGGTACTTAGAGGTACCAGTCACCTTTCGGGATCAAACAAAGAGGTTCCGGCTATACGTAGCACCTTCACTATCACAGGCATTATATCTGGGTACAGACTTTTGGAGTACATTTGGACTCAGGATTTCAGTGTCAGAGCTGAGCACGACCCCGAATACCTCCAGTAACCAATCTCCAACAATCAAGGAGGATGCTGAATATCACCTTCTGACGGAAACACAGAAACGGCAGTTGGATGTGGTGAAAGCTAAATTCCCATCATCAGAACAGTTAGGTCTAGGGAAAACTCACCTGCTGGAGCATGAGATAGATACAGGAGATGCCAAACCTGTCAAACAGCGTTATTACGCAGTGTCCCCAGCAGTACAGAAGGACTTAGATCAAGAGATCGAGCGAATGTTGAACCTAGGAGTTATTGAAGAGGCTTCTAGTCCTTGGAGTTCCCCTGTGGCAGTTGTGAAAAAAAGTAATGGGAAACTGCGAATGTGTCTAGACGCCCGTAAACTAAATGCAGTGACGGTAAAGGAGGCCTATCCATTACCCATCATTGACGGTTTACTAGGTAGACTGGAGAATACCAGGTTCATTTCCAGTTTAGACTTGAAAGATGCTTTTTGGCAGATCCCATTGGAAATTTCTTCCCGTCCTAAGACCGCCTTCACGGTACCAGGTAGACCACTGTACCAGTTCGCAGTAATGCCATTCGGATTATGCAATGCAGCGCAAACTATGTGTCGACTCATGCACAAAGTCATACCGCATGAATTGCATGATAGAGTGTTTGTCTACTTGGACGATCTTTTGGTGACGTCTGCTTCCTTCACGGAACACATGCATTTGTTGGACATTGTAGCCAGACAACTTCGGCAAGCCAACCTAACCATAAACGTAGAAAAGTCAAAGTTTGTGCTAACTCGACTGAAATACCTTGGACATATAGTAGGTGGAGGTTGTATCAAGGTAGATCCGGAGAAGGTGCAAGCCATCCAAAAGTTCCCAACCCCAAAAACAGCCAAGCACATCAGGCAATTCTTGGGAATGAGCGGATGGTATCGAAAATTTATTCCCAATTTCTCCACCATAAGCGCACCAATTTCAGACCTATTAAAACCAAAAGGTGCCATCAAATGGGATGAACAGGCCCAGGCGGCTTTTGAACAGCTGAAAGATTGCTTGTCATCAGCACCTGTGTTGGTTCATCCTGATTATAACCGTACGTTCTACATACAGGTAGATGCTTCAACCACTGGAGTAGGTAGTGTACTATTCCAAAAATATGAGAATGACGTTGAACATCCCATTGCCTATTATTCACACAAATTGAACAAAGCCCAAAGGAATTACAGCATCACTGAACTAGAGTGTTTAGCAGCTGTCCTCAGTGTGAAGAAATTCCGTGCATATGTAGAAGGGTATGAGTTCGTCATCATTACAGACCATGCTAGTCTACAATGGTTGATGAATCAATCAGATCTATCCGGACGGTTGGCCAGGTGGAGTTTAAAGCTCCAGGGATATAAATTTAAAATCGAATACCGAAGAGGCACTCAAAATGTGGTACCAGATGCTTTATCACGCAGTTACACCAATGAGGTAGAACAGTTGAATATCTCGGATGGGGGTTTGCAAATAGATCTACAGTCACCCGCTTTTCTTGGAGACGATTATTGTGCTTTGATACGCAAGATCCAGACTAGTAGTGCGAACAACAAACACACTAAAATTGAGGATGGAAAGTTATTAATTCATAAACCTCATCCAAATATCACCAGAGAAACAGATCAACCAGAGTGGAAACTGTGGCTACCGAAGGAGTTAATTCCTGAGGTCTTAGATCAAGTACATTTACCACCAAGTTCCGCACATATGGGAACTGGTAAAATGATAGAAAAGCTACGGCGGCAATTTTTCTGGCCGACACTGGTTCGAGATACAATGAATTATGTGCGTGACTGCAAAACATGCAAGCAGACAAAAGCAGTAAACTCAAATTTAAAACCACGAATGGGAAATTATCAACAGGTGGAGAGACCTTTCCAAAAACTATATCTTGACTTCTTAGGGCCATATCCACGCTCAAAGAAAGGGAACACATATATCCTTATCGTATTAGATCAGTATTCCAAATTTGTTATGCTTAAACCTTTACGGGAAGCTACAGCTAGTAAGGTGGTGGAATACCTAGAGCAAGAAATATTTCCGGTGTTTTCAGTACCAGAAATACTCCTTACGGATAATGGACCCCAGTTCAAGTCGAAGATATTACAGACCACCGTAAGGAAATATGGGGTTAAACACATGTTTACTCCGGTGTACTCGCCTCAGTCTAACGCATCTGAACGGGTAAATCGCTCTATACTAGCAGCAATTCGGGCATACGTAGGAGAAGATCACCAAACATGGGATGTATATCTTCCTCAAATCGCTAGCGCACTGCGTGACACTGTCCATGCTTCAACTAGTTATTCTCCCGCATACCTGGTTTTCGGCCAACACCATATCCAGCATGGGTCACAGTACGATTTATTGCGATTGGTAGGTGACGGCTCGTTAGGAACCTACACGGTAGAAAACAAGAGCGACCGGTTGGTGATAGCACGGGAAAATGTCCTACGGAATTTGCAGAAAGCATACCAACGCCATGCTCATCAATATAACTTGCGATCAACTAATCGACAACTTGCAGTAGGTCAGTCAGTATACGTAAGGAATTTTACCCAGAGCGACGCGGTTCAACGTTACTCAGCTAAACTAGCAAGAAAGTTTTTGCCTGCCAAAATAATTCGGCGCATTGGTAATGTTGCTTATGAACTGAGTGACGAGGCCGGCAAAACACTAGGGATCTTCCACGGGAAAGACATCCGGGTTTAACAACCACAGAGAAAGTAAACCAAAGAGATACCAGTATCTTCCAGGCCAAGCTGGAGGCCGCTCAGCGACAGCGGGCGCAGTTGCAGCGGGAGCGCCGCGAACGGGTAAGATCCCGGGCTAGACGATCACCAGCAACTGGAGGGGCGAACTGAAACTCCAGAGCATGAGCTTGCGGCCTACTGGACAGGCTATCATGCAAATGAACGGTTTGATAACAATAATTGAAACCAGTCCAGTTTACTTCATTATAATTTCCGCGTTTCTTACTTTACCATCCTTACCATCACAACGTTTAGAATGAGTAAACCCAGATAGACGATGTAATAGTAAGGATGAAGACTGAGATTTTACCACCTCAGGCTTCGTTTTCAGTCTGGGGAGGATGACGGTCCAGTGAAAACAATGTTTAATCCAATAATTTATTAGTAATTGTATTTAAGCTAAAGTCTAATAATAAAAAAAAATATATAGATTATTGTGTAACATTTAGTTTTCCACGCCTTTATAGCAATAATTCAGACATGTCCATTATGTTGTGTTGTCTCCTGGTAAGCTGTGTTGTCAGCAACCCCATCGTCACCAGCGTGGAGTTTAAAGCTTTCTCCACTGAACCAGGGATTTATTTCGCTGAAATCGGACGGGTTATGGTTTCCACCAGTGATTGGAAATTCGTTATGTTTTACAACCTAACCAGTTATTGGCACGAATGGGAACATCTACAAGAAACACATCATCGGTTACGAAAGATCTGCGAGGCCCCGCTAAATACTACGCAATATATCCGTAATTGTGGAGAACTAATCCAACCACTCACCTATGTACTGAACAGCCTGGAGAGCCGCAACCAAATACTTCGAGCACCAGCAAACAGAGTCCAAAGGTCGCCATTAGACTTTGTGGGGAACCTGCTTGGGGATCTGTTTGGCGTACTAGACCAGCGAGATGCCCAAAAGTACCACGATCAATTGCAACAGTTAGCCGACGGGACGTTGGAGCTCCAGGTTCTGGTCCAACAGCAGACACATGTGTTAGACCTCACCACTAACCTGTTACGCAAGGAGAAAGATTTAATTGACAGGCAATACCAGAGCCTACACAATGACATTGACAAAATCATGCTCCACGAGGAGTTCGTTGATGGGGTGTTACAGTTATCCTCCACAATCTGGTTACTCAAGGACGTGCAAGGGGATATGATTGATATACTATCGGATGTCCACCATGGCAGAGTCAACACTCAGTTGCTGCCACCCGCACAATTAGAAAAACAACTGCAGGAATTGTAGGGACAGCTTCCCAGCACCACCCGTATCCCAACTGGAAAAACCCATTGGTTTCAGGTATATAAGTTATTATCTACCAGGGCCGGAATTGTCCAGGACCAGGTCATTTTCGAAGTGCGACTACCACTATTGCACCGAGATGAATTTCAAGGTTTCAACATAATTCCTGTACCCACCCAGCATGAAGACAAATTTGTGTTTATTGAACCTGAATTCCGTAACGTTCTAATAAACAATCACCGGACGTGGTACTACCCAATCTCGGAAGAGGCTCTATCGGAATGCAGAGCCTGGGAAGAAGGTTCAAGAATCTGTACCCTACAAGGACCGTTATTTAACACCCAGAATCCTGAAGTTCACTGCGAAGTAGGCCTATTGATGCATGTAGAGATGCCACCCAGACAATGTCAAATAAAATCAGTACTACCAACCCAATATTTTCGACAGATACAAAGCAACAATTGGATCGTGGTACTTCCAAAAGAAGCAGTGTTTGATTTTCACTGTCAACAGAAAATCCAACCAGTCTCACTACAGGGTAGTGGGATATTGACACTACCTCCAGGTTGTTCACTGCGGGGAAAATCAGTATTAATCACCAGCCATGATTCACACGTAACAACAAAACAGGAGGTATACATTCCTATATTCAATTTATCACAGGAAATTGAAATAGGGGAAGTAATTGTGGGCTCAGCGGATATAGATGAGGAAATCACTGGACTAAGACAAACAGTGGCAGATCTGGAAGAGAGGGAACCCTGGCCAGGAGTAAGCTTTCACCACATAAGCCATTATACAATGACAGGGGGAATGTTTCTAGTCGTGTTAATACTGGTGGTTGTATTCTGTAAATATCAGCAGAACATCAGAGGAGAAGCCAAGCGAACTCCAATCATACAAACTGTGGTGGGAACTGCAGGACCAAGCGGGGCAGCACCAGACCGCCTTATATAAAAAAAAAAAAAAGAGAGTTCACTAACAACACAACAAGCATTAGAGTTAGGATCAGAGGAAGTTGAGGTTGTCTCAATTTGACGCCAGAGGAGTAATTAGGGTCAAATTGAGGCAGCGCCATCTCAAAAGTCAAAAAAAAAAAAACAAAAAAAAAAAAAAAAAAAAAAAAAGTTTGAAAAGAAATATTTGTATTTAATCATTAGAATAGTTATTTATGTACAAATAAGATGTAGATGGATATTATAATCAATAAAGAATATGTTATTTTAATTGAAGAAAAAAAAAAAAAAAAAAATCCATCTATCACTTATTTTAGTTAGGAAAAAATAGGTTTAGTAATCTCCTAGTTAAGTTTTAATTATAAATTTCGTTTTGTAAACCAACTGTTAAACCACAAATCATTTTTAATAATTGGCCTGGCTAGCTTAGTCAATCGAACATGAGACTAACTCAGGGTGTGGGGCGTCCTCCAGAACATGACCCAACCACCATCCCCCTCTAATAGAGCCCGAGATCTCTTTTCATCTCAGGGTTTGGGTTTTCCCCACGCTGTTACGGTCGAGTTTTCAATCTCCCGTAAACACATACCCGACCTAATTTCCAACGAGGAATCACATGCAACACAACCTTGGATATCACATATCCACAAGTCATTTTTAACTTCCGTGTTGACAAACATTCTTTACGCTAATATTTACGTATTTTTTTTTTTTTTAACTCAATGATCTAAGTTCAAAACAAAAGAAAAATCGAAAAAAAAACTAACGTAAATAAATAAATCGGCAGCTAATGCATAAGACCTATTTTTTTTCCATCCATAATAGTATTTTCGTATTTTTGCTGATAAGGAATTTTTTGTACTCAACTCATATTGTAATGCTTTGAATATAATGACCTTATTAGTCATAAATTATAAAAATGCAATTTGATCAAAAAAAAAAAATTTTTTGTACTCGTATAAGCACAAGAAAATATATATTGATTTTGCAAAATAGGCGTTCTATATGTTTTCGGTGTTTTTTTTTGGAATTTCACCTCAATTTAAAACGTATAAAAACTGCCGAAAAATTTGGATTGTGGTCATTCGTTTTGAGTTGGTTTTTTTTTAGACAACGATATTAATACGCCCCCACCCGTGGTAAGCGTATTACAGAGTCAAAAAAAAAAAATCAGTCAAGTCATCGCGTCTGTCTTAATTTTTTCTTCTTGTTATTTTTAATAAAATTTTTTAAAGGTAAATTTAACGTTTTTTTTTTCTTGGACGGAAGCAGACTGGCAGAGAATAGGTGAATATATTTATTTTAAAAAAATAAAAAAAAAATAAAAAAACTAACCCTCCCAATAGCAAGGCAAAGTTATTGGGAAATAACAATAATTGGTACCGCTAGTTGTAGGGTCTGCTAACGGCTTCATTAGAAGCGGGCTCAGAAAGGCTTATTTAGCCGCTGTCCCTATTGTCAGCAACGCTCACTAGCCACATCGACATAACTAATCCTCCCTCTTCAAGGGAAAATTAACCTATTTTTTTTGCTTTTCTAACCCATTTCTTTTTTTGTTTGTTTCCGTCATGGTTCGGCCTTAAGCCAACCACGACATGGTCTATCCCGCTAACGGATCCCATTTATTGGGTCCATATATTTTTTTTATTTTTAATAACCATCCTCTGGGTGCTGTAAAAGCCCCACCAAATCTCTAATTATTAAGCGGTTAACAAGGTCCAGATTAACCATGCCCCAAAACCCACAGCCATATCCTCTCCGGCTCAGAGCTACAGGAATTACCGCTGGGGTGTTGGCACTGGACAATTTCTGAGTAATTGGATTGAAGTTGGGTTTTCAAAACCAAACTTGAGTCCTTTTTACACTTACTCCAAGTGTAATGATTTGGTATCTAATGATACAGATGGGCATGAGTGTAAAATACTGATACGGAATAAAAACTAAAATACGTATCACTTGATGTATTTATTAATAAATAAAAGATTTTAATTCAATATTTAGTTTTATTTTTACAATGTTTTTAATAAACTTATAATTTCACAATGTTATTTGTCGCAAAGATGGATTTTATTCAGTTTTTTCACAAAGATTTTTTTTTTATATTATAATCACTTCCAAAATATTATTATTTTGTTATATTACCCTTTTGTGTTGATGTGTCCAGTCGCCTCGCCAAAATTTGAATGACCGAGCAAAAGTCCATCAGCATAATTTGTTCGTTATGTGTTTTTTTAGCTGTGTAATATTAAATATTGCCCTCCTTGCTTTACATAGTTCCATCTATGATATATATTTCAATTGAATACATTTTGTTTTTTTATTAATTTGGTTTGAGTTTTAAATAAAAATAATTCAAGGTAATTAACTTAATTCAGGTAATACTTTAAAAAAAATGAAATACAGTAAAACCTAACACTAAATATCACATTGTCAATAAACTGTCAACTAAATAATGCAATGGTAAGAATAGAATTAAATTAAATTATTATTAATTACATTTTTTCTTTAAAGATTTGATTATGAAATTCAAATAGCATAATTCAACAGGTAAGTATATAATGTATAAAAAAAATGTACGTTCACATCGGATTAACAAGTGTCTTTATTTCTAGGCATTCATCTACTTCAACAATGAGCATTGGCATCTCTTGCATTAAGGTCAAAATATCCCATTAATGTGGAATTGGTCCGATCAGCTTGATCTGCTAAAGCATGATCGTCTTTGTTTTCATTAAAGAAAACTGTCTGTTGACCTTCCAAATGCACTGCAAGTCTTATAATGGAATGAGAGTGCTCATGCATAGAGGAACCATTTAATCGCCACATGGCTTCAGGTGCATTCACATATCTCGAATCAACGAAAGAGTCTATTTCGTTGTGATTGTATGTTCCATATGTACCTATTTAGACATTAGCACAATCATAACATTTGTAAACATATTTAAATAAATATTTCACGCTTTTAATTAAAGCACAAACCTCCACATTAATGTGGCAATTGAACTTTAGGCTCAAGAAAGGATTGTAAGGTACTACCCATGAGTTATTAACTGGGGTTTTGTTTCTGTCATCTTTTGTATATGTACGGCCATCTCTTTTTTGGTAAAGAGGATAATCATTGACATTTCCAACTGTCTCATTTTGAAAAGCTTTGGGAAAGTGTTTTGTACATTTCCCATCTGCCATGCAAGGGGAGCTGGAGTTGGATGCCCTGCATGGTCCATGAATCATATGCTTAAGCACAATTTCATGGAGTCTGGGATTAGTTTCGGGATCAGGTATTTCAGCTTTAACATGCTGATCCTATCATCTCCTTTGTTCGGAGTTTGCTTTCTGCTGTCAAAATGATTAACATATGAGCATCACATTACCAAAGATGTTCCGTTTCTATATTTCTTCTTTAAGTTCTCTTAGCTTCAACTTAAAGACTCGAGCGACTAAATCTGGCTTATTCTCGACGCTTTGGCCGGTTTTAAGATTTTCCGTAATCTCTTTCCACTTGGGATTACACGTCATAGTGACAAAGAGATCGGGTCGGCCAAATTTCTGAACTATAGACATGGCATCTTTATAATTCTGTGCCATATTCCTTGGGCTTCCGATAAAAGTACACTATATACTGTTGGGTTAATTTCCCAGCCATTAATAGTGGATTGAATGTGTCATCTCGAACGTGCATTCGGTAGGAGAAGTACTGCATCTGGGATACCCGAAAATGGGACCCACCACCACCAAGTGGAATGTTTGGATGCCATCCTACCCCACCATACGGAAAGAGCAATGGATAGGTCATTGGATCAAGGCCAACATGATCAAATGCAAGAATTGAAGATCGCCATCATTGTTTCTAAAAACCACAGCAACTTCGTTTGCAGCTACTGGGTTATTATATCGTCTCTGATCTGATCTTGGATCTTGACGAATAGCCACCATTATGTTGGGAAAACCCCCAACCCCAAGGTCCTCATATTGCTCTTGTTCAACCTCATAAAGCATTTTATGGGCTATTGCATACTGGTTGTTGTCTTTAACCAAGCACCAAGTTCCAACATTAAATCTTTTGAACAATTAGTGTTCCCAAGATTTTCCATCCTAGTCCTGGTAGCTTCCTGAGCATCTAAAACATAGAGCTGAGCATACTGTCGTTGTTCACCTATAGCAGGGTGCAACGTTCGGGATTTATGGTAAATTTGTCCATGTATGCGAAAGAAGAAAGGGCCATGTCCAGGGGGAGGAGAAACTGAAGCTCCCATTGACACAATGCCATAAAGTTTTTAGATTCATCAGAATTTCCTGTAGTTCCAGTTAAAAGCTCTTGAAAGCGTACAGGATACTCTCTCAGAGGTGGCAGTACTACTTTGCCTTTAGCGCAACAGTTACACTTTTTATCTGTTGGGCGTTCTCCATGAAAATGCTTGGAGTTGCAAAACTCACAAACAGCATCCATGGGCCCACAATAGTGCTCAGGGACTAATAACTCATCATCAAAACAATTGATGGCAATTTCTTGGGCAGTCGATGCCCCACGTCTCATTCTGTTTTATTTATATTTAGACACCTTCATAAGGCGGCGAGTTCTTGCCTCAGAGCTTCCATTAGCTCTCATTGCTGCCTGTCTTGAACTTTCTGCCTGCCTGTGAGAATTGTTAGAAATTTGTTTACCAGGAAGGCTACTTTGGGCCTGTGAATCTCGTGCAGATGCATCGCGTCTTCTTTTTCGAGTCACCTCGGCTATATCAGCCTAAATGTTGATTACCAGTTTTACAATACAAAATTTTATGTTTTTCAATTCGTATTAACCCAATAAAATGCCGTTATGAAAAAAAAAATATTATTAAAATTAATACGGACTTTGATGAGCATCGAACCCGAAACATTTTCAGTAAGAAAACGAAGTTTGTTGTTACTATGTCATTGTCAAATCGTCAACACCTATATCACTTAGGCTACTGATGTATAAACTATGAAGATGTAAATTGGAAATATAAGAAAAGCACTAAACAGTGTTTTTATGGCCTTTGACCTTGAAGGAAGTCATAATTTCAAAATCAAAGAAGAATGGGGCCACCTAGATTTTTTTTGTGATTTTTAGAGCTATAGCATGAGGCTCTAGGACATTGGGAAGTAATTTTCCATAACAATATTAGATATTATTGAAAATTTAGTACAACTTAAGGATCATATATAATAGATAAATTTCTTCGATGAAATTTAAAGAAGAAGAAAAATTAATTTTAAGTTTCAAATATATGTATTAATAAGGACCAGTACGTTCTATAATGATAATTAAAAATAATTAAAGTAATCTTAAATTTAATATAAGCATTAGAAATTAATCTTGAATTCAGAAATAAGTTTACATATGTATGTACAAAGAATAAGTATATATATTTGATTATAAATCAGAAGGAATTAATGTAGATAATAAAAATCAGTTATAAGTTTGTTAAAAGGGGAAGCGACTGTGGTGTACTAAGATACTAATAAATAAAGTGCTAATTGGGTGTGCTAAAATGATGATAAATAAGGTACTAATATTTGCATTCGGTAACACCAATGAGGGATTGGAAAAGCGACTGTAGCGACACCACAAGCACTTCCCTTTCATACGTTTCGTTGACTACATGTACAACGTCACATGTATAAATAAAATCAATAATAAAGAAACATGTAAAGATTAACTAATCTTAAATCATCGAGTTTTATTAAACCAAAAACACAACAACTAGAATATCTGCTTAAGTCCTCCTGCAACTTTACGTAATCAGACAAACTAGAAACCCGGGCGAAAAATACTTCGACATCACTGATACACACGTACCATTCTAAAACCAAATTGAACTAGCCTTCTGACCAAATTGGATCGCAAAACTCGATTATGAAAGATTTATTAAGCAGCGTAACGCAAAACAAGTGCGTGACATAAATTTTAGTTTGCTCGTGTCAGCAAATTTTATTGATGCAAAATGCTTTAAGAAACCGCATACTAAATCGGGACTTTGTTAATATAAATTGCTCTAAATGTTAATAACTCCTGCTTTAGATATTTAAAAAATAAAACTCTGTAATTTAAAATACAAATATCATACACTTGCTAGAAAAACTAGGTTTTTTGTCTTATTTTATGCATTTTTTGCTACATACGAGTACATAAATATTTCTTTATATTCAATCATGTTGATCTAATTTCAAAAAATCCCACATTTTGGTTTTTGTGTGTAAGTCTAATTAAAATAATTTTTTTTCTTCAAAAACACAAAATTTTTCTTTAATTAGCAAATATTTTTTGTTTAAACTAATAAATTGTTTAATAACAACATAAAAAATAATTTTGTGAGAGAAACAAAAACAAACGGAAATCGAACAAAAACGAAAACTTTTAATTTTCTTAGTTTCATTAGAAAATTTAAAATTATCAATTAAAAAATTTTGACAATTTATATATTTTATTCTATGCTATAAATTATATTCTTATTATTATTTTTTATTATTATTTCGAAAAATATTTTGACAAATTGCTAAAGTTTTTTTTTTTTTTGTAGTATTACTTCAATGGATACAGTGCAGGTATTATTTATATTAGCAAGCAACGTACACAAATAAATTTTATAAATATTTCCAGAGCTGTAATTTTTAATGTGGAATATTTTTCTTAAATTTATATAATTAAAATATTAAAACTCTTGAAGAATTCTTTGAAATGTTAAGTTAAATAAAAAAATAATCAATTTCTTAAGTTTAATTTAATTTTTATTTTAACTAAAGAAAATCATATCTGGAAATTTTTTATTTCATTTCCCTCAAATTTAATTATTGTTATTTTTGAAAAATAATTTATTTCTTAGGATTTTTTTTGTTGTTTTCTTTGTGGTGTGAGCGTATGTAGTCGGTTGGCTTTTGTTTTAATTAAGATGTTATATAAATTTTATTTTGACATTTTTATTGTGATGGTTAAATTGAAATTCTTTTGTATGTGTGTGTAAGATTAAAATCTCTAGATTGGGTGATTTGAAAATTGATGTTTGTGGCTAGGCGGTGCGGCGGCTCTGTTTCTTTGGGAATTTGATTAATAAGGAAGATTGTATTTATAGTTAGTTTATATGTGTGTCGGGATTCAGTCTTGTTCTAATGTCTTGTCATTTTGTGGTTAAAAAAGCTTTTCCTTAAAAACCCATACCACTTTCAGTTTTCTGAATTAAACTAGAGCTTAATGTTTTTATAGGTTATTGAAAAGTGAAAAAATGTTCTTTCTATGGGCGTGGTTTCTCACAATTTAAAGGGTTATAAAATGAAAGAAAGCTGAATCTTTACAGAAAAGTTACGTTGAAGTTGGTTGGGTTTGAAGATTTGTCATAGTATACTTTTGATTTTTCTTTAGTTTTAAGAATATCTTCTCGCGCGACTCGCCAAAATTTTTGAAGGCGATTCTTTAGTTCCGAACAATAATCCATAAAATTATACTCAGGTTCTGGATCCTTTTTCAATGAATTAGGTATTGCTGGCATCGATCCGAATAATAATTCGAACGGCATATATTCTGTAACACAGAGAGGAGTCGAATTATATGAAAACAAAGCGTACGGAATCCATAGGTCCCAATTGAGAGGATCATTAGAAGTGTAATTACGCAAATATTGGCCAAGATTTAAATGCGATCTTTCTAATGCGCCATTGGATTGCGAGATCTTTGAACATTTGACTCATAAAGTTACTCCCTTGATCAATAACTATTGTTTTTGGAATTCCATAACGACAAATAACATTTTCTGCAAAAGCTTTAGCAACTTCGGATGTCTCTTGAGAATTCAGTGGTACAACTAATGAGTATTTGGTCAAGTCTCGTAAGTATGTACTTACGAGATTTCCGAACACGGGACATCTTTTTGGAAAATGGTAATAATACCATATTTCAATCGACGAACAGTTCTTAAAACTCCTTGATGTCCACCTAATGGTGTACAGTGCCATTCTTCAATGACTCGGTTAATATCTGTATCAGATTCAAGATTTATAATATTTTGTGATGTCGATTGACATGAAGATGAACTAGTAGTTGTTGTAGAAGTAGTAGAAATTGGTGAATTAGAATTTGATGAATGTAAATTAAATACTGTTAAAGTTAGCCGAAAGTTGCCAGCCGAAAGTGAAAAGTCGATAATGCAGATTGTGTTTGTCCAGCCGAAAGTGTCCAACCGAAAGTAGAAAGTCGATAATGCAGATTATGATATAACATTCTAACCGAAAATAAAAAATTTTGTAGTTATCAGCCGAAAGTAAATAGGATACATAGAAATCTATAAATATAAATTTTTGTAAATAAATTTACGTGTAAAACTTTGCTTCGTAGAAAATATCGGAAAATCAGAAGAATATACAAAATTAGAATAAAATCAGCCGCTAGAGTATATATCTGATGCTGAATCGTTTTTATGTGATTTGTCAATAGCTGTCGAATTAATAAATTCTGTTCAAGTTTCCCGTGGGAAACCTCGGTAAATTCGATTTTCCAAAAATTATTAGAAAATTTGTATAAAATCAGCCTCTAGAGTGTTATGTCTGGAGATGTATTCAATTGATGTGATTACTCAATCGCTATCGCAGAAAAAAAATTCAGTTCAATTTTCCCGTGGGAAATCTCGGAAAATTCGATTTTCCAAAAATTATTTGAAAATTTGTATAAAATCAGCCTCTAGAGTGTTATGTCTGGAGATGGATTCAATTGATGTGACTTGTCAACAGCTATCGCAGGAAAAAAATCAAGTTCAAGTTTCCCGTGGGAAATCTCGGAAAATTCAAAAAAGTTTCTAGCCGAAATTAAAAAATGGATGAATAAAATTAGCCTCTAGTGTGTTATGTCTGGAGATGGATTGGATTAATAAGACTTGTCAATAGCTATCGCAGGAAAAAATTCAGTTCAAGTTTCCCGTGGGAAATCTCGGAAAATTCGGAAGAAATGGATGAATAAAAAAAGCCTCCAGAGTGTTATGTCTGGAGATGGATTGCATTGATGTGACTTGTCAATAGCTATCGCAGGAAAACAATTTAGTCCAAGTTTCCCGTGGGAAATCTCGAAAAATTCGATTTTCCGATTTCGGAAAATTTTTGAATAATTTTTGGAAAATCGAATTTTCCGAGATTTCCCACGGGAAACTTGAACTGAATTTTTTTCCTGCAATAGCTATTGAGTAATCACATCAATTGAATCTATCTCCAGACATAACACTCTGGAGGCTTCTTTTATTCATCCATTTCTTACTTTCGGCTGTAAATTTTTTTGAATTTTCCGAGATTTCCCACGGGAAACTTGAACTTAATTTTTTTCCTGCGATAGCTGTTGACAAGTCACATCAATCCAATCCATCTCCAGACATAACACTCTAGAGGCTGATTTTATTCATCCATTTCTTACTTTCGGCTTGAAATTTTTTTGTATTTTCCGAGATTTCCCACGGGAAACTTGAACTCAATTTTTTTCCTGCGATAGCTATTGACAAGTTACATCAATCCAATCTATCTCCAGACATAACACTCTAGAGGCTGATTTATTTTGGGCTGGAATGTCAATAACATAATCTGCATTATCGACTTTTCACTTTCGGCTAACTTTAACAGGGTGTAAATTAATAGGATTAATTGATGAATCAATATTTTGATTTTGAGTTTTTGTTTGTGCCCTAGTGACTGCTAATACATTATTAGAAGTTTGGCAATTTAAACGGTCTATGCGACTTAATGCATCTGCGTTTTGATTTGATTTCCAAGGTTTATATATTATTCATAATCATATTCATCTAAATCGATAAGCCATCTTAAGAGGTGAGAAGAAAATTTATGATGGACGATGATCTGTTTCAATTATAAATTTCTTTCCATACAGGTAAGGGTGGAAACGCTTAACAGCCCACATAATAGCCAACAACTTTCTCAATTGTAGGGTAATTGCGTTCAGCTACATTTAAGCACCGACTTACGTAAGCTACAGGAAGATCGATTGTTTGGGATTTTGATTTTTGAGACAATATACCGCCAATTGCAAAATCACTTGCATCTGTGGTTACAATAAAGGTTTCGTTAAAATCGGGATAATTCAGAATAGGTGGAGAAATGAGCTTTTGTTTCAATGAATTAAAACAATCATCACAGAAAGCATCCCACGAGAAAGGAACGTCCTTTCTTAATAACTTATTAAGTGGTTCAGCTAGCTTGGAGTACTCCTCGATGAATCTACGATAGTAGCCGGTGAGTCCCAAGAATGACTTAACTTGCTTTTGATTGCGCGGAACGGGAAAATTTTGAACTGCTTCTATTTTGGTTGGATCGGGCTTAACACCTTGATTTGTAACGATATGTCCCAGGTAAGTAACTTCAGTACGCAGAAAAATGCACTTTCTTGGTTGTAATTTCAGATTATAATTTTTGAAACATTGAAGAACACTAGTCAATTTTTTTTGTAAGGTCCCCTAAGTCATATCCATAAATTATGCCATTTAACCCACTTAGCACTTGGTTCATTAAACGCTGGAAAGTTGCAGGAGCGCCTTTAAGACCATAAGTCATTCTATTCCAATATAATGTTCCCCAAGGTGAATTAAACGCTGTTTTATGTTTGTCGATATAGGGTGCATAGGAACCTGGTGGTAACCATTTGCCAAATCTAGAGTCGTAAAATAATTTGCATTCCGCAATTGATCCAAAATTTCCGTAATATTGGGCAACGGGTAACAATCATCGATGGTTATTTGATTAAATTTTCTAAAATCAACGACCAGCCTCCATTTCTTTTCATTGTCTTAAAATTTTTTTGGAACAATTAGAAGAGGTGAGTTATAGGGACTTGAGCAAGGTTCGATGATTTGATCTTTTAACATTTCGCCCAATTGTTTTTTCATTTCATTTTTTACAGATTCTGGGTGTCAATAATTTTTTGTATGTACCGGACGAGAGTTTGAATTAAGAGGAATTTCATGAAACGTTTTACTTGTTGTCGTTAATATGTCGCCAGGAAGATGAAAAACGTCGTTGAAATTAAAACAAATTTGAAGATTCGAATTTTATTCTTTCTCGTCTAAATGGCTCGTATTAATACGTACATTCGAGTACGAGCCAGATATTGAATATTCCGCTCATCCGGAAGTGCTGATTGGTGCTATGGACAAAGAATGTCCCCATTGTCATGCGCTCAAATTCAAACATGAGTCAGCCGGGATGTGTTGCGCATCAGGAAAAGTGCAACTACCAGAAATTGAGACATCACCAGAACCATTGAACCATTGTCTTGCTCATCGGCACGGATCCAGATTCAAACCTGTTCCTGAAGTCCATTCGCACATTTAATTCATGCTTCCAAATGATTTCGTTCGGAGCAACAGAAATAGTTCACAATACTGCGGCAAATGGTCAAAAATTCAATTCAACATTCAAAATCAAAGGCCAAGTATACCACAAAGTAGGCTCATTACCGCCAATGCCAAACGAATCACATAAATTTTTACAAATCTACTTCATGGGCGGTGGAGAAATCAATCGTGTGGATGCACGTTGCGCCTACAATAACCTCAATTCGCCTAATGCCAGGCGCCTCGTCGGCGAACTGGACGCCCCAATAACCCTATTGTCATTAATCCTGATAAAACACCAGTTGGAGAGCACGTGCGTAGATACAATGCGCCTGTTGTTGACGACGTTGCTGGAATCATGGTTGGCGACCGTACATCGACGCGAGAAATCGTGATTCGAAGAAAAACCAATAATCTGGAGTTCATCGCCGACACACACCGTTCATACGACGCTCTCCAATATTGCATAAACATTAAACAACGAGTTCCCGCCACAGGTAATTCATTCATTAGGAATACCATTACGCATTTTGAATTAATATTTATGAATATGTTGTTACAGGAGCCGAAACAAAGAAGAAAGTGAGCTCCACGGATTTTTGTGCGTATCGTATGATAATTCGACGCGGTCAGGACAACGTCATTCTGCGATGTAATGAGCTGTGCCAACAATTCATGGTCGACATGTACGCGAAGGTAGAGAGCGAACGACTGCGATTCCTACAACACAATCAACAGAAGCTGCATGCGGAATAGTACAATCACTTGCGAGACGCTATCATGAGTGACGGCGACATCGCCGAAATGGGTAACTCTATCATTCTACCATCATCGTACGTAGACTGCCTACGTCATATGCAAGAATACATACAGGATGCTATGACTTTCGTGTGCAATACATCGTCATGACATGTCATGACATTACAGCACGTGTGTTCAAACAAAAATTGAAGTCTTTAATGAGCTTTATTACAAAATTACACGTATTCGGTCCCACACGTTGCTGGGTGAATTCGATCGAATGGCAAAAGCGAGGATTACCTCATGCACACTTTTTGATTTGGTTAGTCGATAAAATGCGCCCTGAGGAAATCGATAGTGTAATTTCCGCGATAATTCCAGATCCAAACTGTTCGATATTGTTACCACAAACATGATTCATGGCCCATGCGGCGATCAGAATCGTTTATCGCCTTGCATGGCAGATGGAAAATGTACAAAGCGTTTTCTTAAAGATTTCACTAAGTACACGATCACAAATGTCGGCGGATATCCAATATATCGTCGAAGAAATACTGATAATGGCGGACAATCATTTACGCTAAATATCAAAAATGCAGACATTGGCATTGACAATCGTTGGGTGGTACCATATTCGCGTTTGCTGAGCAAACATTCAATGCTCATATTTTTGTTAAGTTTTGCAGTTCGGTAAAGAGCGTCAAATAAATTTGCAAGTATGTGAATAAAAGCAGTGATATGGCTGTGTTTCAAATTCAAAATACCGATGTGAATGCTCCTCGATTGAATGACAACGACGAAATAATGCGCTACCAAATTGGCCGATACATCAGCTCCAATGAAGCTGTCTGGCGTATCTTTGGCTTCCAAATTCATGAACGGGACCCAGATTTTTTCATCAACGAGACGTCAATTGAGCGTGCCATAAATCCACTAAAAACTAAACTCATGAAATTTTTCGATTTGTGTAATCGTGCGGATACTTTCTGTGCCTTTGCACGAACACTACTCTATTCCGAAGTATCACGCTATTTTACATGGAATCAAACTAAAAAATGGATACCCCGCAAGCAAGGTACACCAATTGATGCGTGCCCCGGCCTATTCAAATCAAACACTTTGGGCCGAGTATATACAGTCATTTCAAGATATGTGCAAAGTGAATGGACAACAGTATCCAACATATAAAGATGCATGCCTTGCACTCGGCTTGCTCGAAGACGACAATCACTGGGACGATATGCTCGCTGAAGCAGCATTGGGCTGTACAGCAACACAAATTCGTCTACTATTCGCTATAATGTTGACTACATGTTGCCCGGGACGAGCAGACACGTTGTGGGATAAGCACAAGGATTCAATGACTGACGATATATTGCATCTAATTCGTACACGGTGCAACGATCTAACGATTACAATCAGCGACGCTATGTACAATGAAGCATTGATTGCTATCGAGGATCTTTGCGTTTTCATTGCCAATTTACCACTCAGTCATTTCGGTATGAGTTCGCCAAATCGAAGTGCATCTGATTTAATGTACACCGAAATGAAACGTGAACTACAGTACGATACTGCAGAAATGGCAGCGATTGTTACTCGCAATGTCCCACTACTGATTCATGAACAAAAAATCATTTTACGACCGCATTATGCTGGCAGGTTGGAGAATTCAAGGTGGATTCTTTATTTTGGATGCATCCGGTGGAACTGGCAAAACATTTTTCATTTCGCTAATTCTCGCCGAAATACAATCAAATAATGGCATCGCATTGGCCGTTGTATCATCTGGCGAAAGTTAATGTGTTGAAAGTTAGTTAAGAAGTTTTATTTACTGAGGGATAAGCTGAGGAATGAGGTATGGTCTACTCTTTTGATGATACCAGCCATTTCCACCCGGTGGTTCCTCGTTTCGGCGCTCGGTGGGGCATCACTTAGCTAGCCTCTTCATTCCAATTCCGTTTTCTTCTGTCGAGATCCCCCATTGTTGGCAGGAAATTTATTATTACATTTTTTTTCTGCCAATACATGGACGGTACACTCTTTATCCTTCTCTAATCCTTGTCTTCTGTACGGTCCATTTTATCAGGAATTTATGTCCGGAAACCCCACGCCCCACCCTGAGCTTAGCCCTCCAGTGATACCGCACCGGACCTCTAAATTCGTGTTCCGATAACGGAATCATGGTCCCTTATCCTCGGAGGATAAATCGATACTTTGACAAAAATAAATTTTCGTTACAAAGCCTATAACAAAAGTCCTAAACCCTCTATCAGTTCTAGTTGCAATTCTCTAGGAGGCTCAAGATAATGAGGATGAAGATGATGCTGTTCTAAATAATATTAGTTTATGAGGCGATCAAAACTTCGTTACCGAAATGTACGTGCATAAATCATCTCATCTAAAGTAAACATTATCTAACATCGAACTCAACTCACAAGTCAATCCTAACCTGAACTTTTTAATCTTTTATTCATCTTCAACTCAACTTACAAATCAACATAGTCTGAAAAATTAAATGCGTCCACAAACTCAACTCAAATCAACTCAATCTAACCACCAACTCAAACCTCAACCTCAAATCTCGTCAAATCAGCGAAATTTAACCTTCAACTCAACTCCTATAAAATTCACCAACCGAATGAACTTCTCACTCAACCCTAACTCCGCTTCAGCTCAATTCGTGATCGAGCCAAATCTCACCCCTCTAGTCAACACCAAACTCTACGGCCAACTCAATCTCGAAATCAATCCGATACTAACTACGTGCGAATATGAGTACAACTCAATTTAATTCAAACTAACCTCCAACTCAACCTATAATTAAACCCAATTCGATCCCCAATTCAATCCTCAATCTAACCCTTAACTCAACCCCAAACTCAACGCCCATGTCAACCCCAATCTAACTTCCATTTTCAATCCTCAACTGAACCCCTCACCCAACCCCTCGTCCAACTCCGTACCCAACTCATCGTCCAACTTCTCGTCCAACCCTATCCGATCACATTTCAACCCTCGACTAAACCTCTAATTCAAACTACCGCAAACTAACAACCCAACTCAACCACAAATCTACCCGAAACTCAACCGGTCCGAAAAAATACTTGCGAATATGGAACTCAAAACCAACTCAACCCTCAACACAACTGCAAATAAATCGCAAACTGATTCGCTTACTCAACCGTAAGTTCACCTCAACCTTTAGTCAACTCCAACTCATCCCCAACTTGACCCTCAACTCAGCCCTTAAATCAATCCCAAACTCAACACCCAACTCAATTAGCAAACCAATTTGGTCTGAAAAATTCTAGACGTACATTAACCTCAATTCAAACTTAATCCAATTCCAATATAAACCGAACTCAACCCTCCACTGAACACTCAACTCAATCCCAAACTTAATGCCGATCTCAATCTTCAAACCAGCATTTATAAAAAATTGGTCAATGAGGATCGAAAACCAGATTGCAAATGGGATATGCCGTTCTGCGTGGGAGCAGAATCTAGTCAGATAGGCCGACATTTTATTTTGCTTTTTCTGACTTACAGAGCATTCACAATAAAAATACTTTTTACCTTTTAATTACAGGTTTGAATGAATTTCCAGTATAACAAGCAAAACATTTTTGTTCGTTATATTGGAAATTCAGACAAACCTGTACGTAAAAAGTTAAAAAAATTTTCATTGTTCTCATTATTCTCTGTTAGAAATCTTTGAAACGACAAGAAAGTGGTTCTGGGCCAAAATTTATACTCAGGTATTCGGATAATCCGGATTGTTAAAAACTAGAAGTTTGAATTATGGCAGGTTGGTAAAAGCAAATCGACTTAAATCAGGAGGTGTCATTATTGAGAGTATAGAGATAATGAAGGACAGGCAACAAGGAATTTATCTGTTTTTAAAGTGTAATATAAAAAGCTTTGATTTTGAGTTTTAAGTTAATTTTAAATTTGACTCTGCTATGTTTTGATCGCAATATTAGCTGATTGCATTTTATTGCTTAAAGCAAATGATTAGGTTTAGTTAAACTCTATTTGCTAATTCGCGCTGTGTCAAGGATAAAATAATAATATTGGAAAACGGATTTTATTTTGTAGACTCCTTAAAATACTTTTCGAGTATTGTATTCCTTCAAATAATTATTCTTGCGATCGCAAGCTGTTCCCAGCACCTAGATGCCAAGTTACATCAGAAGTTCTTCTCTTTTGGTCTTCAAAGCACCAATATCATGAACAGATCAACTTCGGTAAATACTGTTAAAGTTAGCCGAAAGTTGCCAGCCGAAAGTGAAAAGTCGATAATGCAGATTGTGTTAGTCCAACCAAAAGTAAGAAAAAATGGTAATGCAGATTGTCTAATCCCAGCCGAAAGTGTCCAGACGAAAGTAAAAAGTCGATAATGCAGATTATGATATTAACATTCCAGTCGAAAATAAAAAATTTTTGTAAATAGTTTTACGTGTAAAACTTTGCTTAACCTATTCGTAGAAGATATCGGAAAATCAGAAGAATCCACAAAATTGGAATAAAATCAGTCTCTAGAGTAGGGCATCCAATTTCTGTCCAAAATATGAATACCGGTATTTCGGTATTAGTTGACAACAAAACCAAAATACCGGTATTAATACCGGTATTGTTTATGCAACACTTATAGAAACATAATCAATCTCGATTTATTGTTTATTACAACGTCAAGCCTTTCTTGCAATCTAATCGATAATGATTTCCCTTCGCGCTTGTCGGTTGCACTATCAACATCACTTTCTGATGTTGAGTTAAGCTTTATCTGGAGCTGGGGTTGAAGAATACCGCTTTAAGATAGACAATTATATTAACTATTTCTTTTCTAGTTAGTCGACTAAAATTGACGTCCGAGCCAAAAATGCTTTGGACTTGCTTACATGTATGCAAATATTGCAAAAGGCAAAATAAGTTCGTCTTTCTACGATTCTCTGGACAAAAGAGGTTTTCATTCGGTCAGCTAATAGTCCTTCTCCCAAAGGTTAAACAATGAATTCCAGGGTAGCGTCAACTGACAGAAGAATGAGATTCCTCTTACACAACACTTCTATTGCCAGTTTCACTGGTAAAATCATAGTTAGAAAGCGTTAATTCTATACTCTAGAAACGCTCGTTTCAGTAAAGCAGATAGTTGATTTGACTGCGATCGGAGCAAGGTGCAATTTCTTAATTTATAAAACAGCCCCATCATAAAAAGTAAGCTATTCCGTCTTGTTTTTGGTTCTAAGATTACAGATAGTTTTTTGCCGAATTCAGTTTAACGTAAGATTTTAGACTAACATTTTTGATCGGTGATCTCTTCCTGAACTTTGCTTTGTTTATAAATTTTCAAGAGTTTATAAAATTGACTTTATACGATTCCTATTAAAATTCTGACTCTAATTACAATTCAATGAATATTGGGTGAATAATCAATAAAAATGTAAATCCTGAAATACCGGTATTGATCGCTCAATACCGGTACTGAAAAATAGTCCGGTATACCGATATTTTGGTTTCCGGTATACCGGTATTGGATGCCCTACTCGAGAGTGTATATCTGAAGTTCAATCGTTTTATGTGATTGAGCTATCGAATGAAAAAATTCTGTTCAAGTTTCCCGTGGGAAATCTCGGAAAAATCGATTTTCCAAAAATAATTAGAAAATTTGTATAGAATCAGCCTCTAGAGTGTTATGTCTGGAGATAAATTGCATTGATGTGACTTGTCAATAGCTATCGCAGGAAAAAAATTCAGTTCATGTTTCCCATGGGAAATCTCGGAAAATTCAAAAAGTTTCCAGCCGAAAGTAAGAAATGTATGAATAAAATCAGCCTCTAGAGTGTAATGTCTGGACATGGACTGCATTGATGTGATTTGTCAATAAGTATCGCAGGAAAAAAAAATCAGTTTAAGTTTCCCGTGGGAAATCTCAGGATTTAAAATTTGGGTAAATCGAATTTTCCAAGATTTCCCACAGGAAACTTGAACTGAATTTTTTTCCTGCAATAGCTATTAGCAAATCACATCAATGCAATCCATCTCCAGACATAACACATTAGAGGCTGATTTTATACAAATTTTCTAATGATTTTTGGAAAATTGAATTTTCCGAGATTTCCCACTGGAAACTTGAACTGAATTTTTTTTCCTGCGATAGCTATTGACAAATTACATCAATGCAATCCATCTCCAGACATAACACTATAGAGGCTGATTTTATACCAATTTTATAATCATTTTTGGAAAATCGAATTTTCCGAGATTTTCCACGAAAAACTTGAACTGAATTTTTTTCCTATGATAGCTATTGACAAATCACATCAATGCACTTCATCTCCAGACATAACACATTAGAGGCTGATTTTATTCATTCATTTCTTACTTTCGGCTGAAATCATTTTTGAATTTTCCGAGGTTTTCCACGGGAAACTTGAACTGAATTTTTTTCCTGCGATAGCTATTGACAAGTCACTTCAATGCAATCCATCTCCAGACATAACACTCTAGAGCCTGATTTTATACAAATTTTCTAATGATTTTTGGAAAATCGAATTTTCCGAGATTTCCCACGGGAAACTTGAACTGAATTTTTTTTCTGCGATAGCTATTGACAAATCACATCAATGCAGTCCATGTCCAGACATTACACCCTAGATGCTAATTTTATTCATACATTTCTTACATTCGGCTGGAAACTTTTTGAATTTTCCGAGATTTCCCACGGGAAACTTGAACTGAATTTTTTTCCTGCGATAGCTATTGACAAGTCACATCAATGCAATCTGTCTCCAGATATAACACTCTAAAGGCTGATTTATTTTCGGCTGGAATGTCAATAACATAATCTGCATTATCGACTTTTCACTTGAGGATGGAAACTTTCGGCTAACTTTAACAAGGTCTACGTTAATCATTTTTCTCACGCTCGCAAACAGTTGTCATTTGTTTCGATCTACGACATTATTTCATTATTCCTTCATTTACTTAGAAGATAAACTACATAGAATAACCGTGGTGTAAGTGCTTCCAAATAGGGAAAGCTGGCGACTGACCGAGTCTCAATCCTATAGCTGTATATTTCCTCATGACAAATTTTTATATTTTTACATAAGATGAAGGCATTGCTATTTTACATACGGATATAACCATTTTCTCCCACATCCCCCATCTGTGCATATTCCAACAATTTTTTTTTGGAGGCAGTTGCTATTAATTTCCCTAAACGTTATCGACGCGTTGTGAATAAACTTCGTTTCTAAACGATAAGGTCAATAATTAGAAATTACGTGTGCACAATACGACTTTCAAACCAATCAAAAAATTGATTTTGTTTGTAAAATGGTTGAAAATGGAATAAAAAAGTTGGATTCCACAAGCTTTTGTGTAATATTTTGCACCGAATTAAGCTGATGAATTACTGGAAAATTCTAAATGCATGCTTTGGTAATTCGGTTATGTGTTTGCCTAATTATTTACTTCAAACATCGACAACATTCGGTAGCGTTTGAAACAGCGTATTTAGCGTAGTTAGAGTTAAGAAATCTCTTATCCCTTGTGTCTATATCCAAGAAAATATTCCTTGTTCTATACCCGGCTACCCAGGTAGCCACGTACATATTCTGCTTATAAAACCAAATAATTTATATTTTCTTGTACGTTGTTGCAACCTTATTCAAAAATTTTAACTATTAATGACGAAAAAATGAAAGCTGCTGCATTTTGTGTGGATCACAGAGTGGAACAGCAATAGACTACCAGGACCGTTTCGATTGTTTATTTGGGTGCCACATAACAAATGTCCAAATCGCAAACGGCCTTCGTCTACCGATTCGTAGCACAAGCACAATTCTAATCGAACCCAAGGTTAACGGTGTGTGGCAGAAGAGACACCTGAAGAACGTACAGCATGTTCCTGAGCTGAAGCAGAATTTAATCTCAACGGCGTCTTCCAGATCGAAGTGTTTTGTGATAATGTTAACCCATGATGGCTACAAAATTTCGGATGCTGTTGGAATCGTGTATACTGTTGGCGTAAAAAATGAACTGCACGCAATTGTGAATGATATTTCGACAGAGAATCGATGAGCGTGCAAATTCTGCGACTGTCACGCTTAAGCAATTGCATCATCGATTGTGACATGTGAATGTGGACACGATAAAGCGTATGTGCAACCATTTTTCGCAATTCGACAAGCAATTCAGTGAAGCATATTCGTTTTGACAACGGTACTGAATTTGTCAATAAAGATTGTATGCGAGTGCTATCGAATGCTGGAGTGACAAAATGGGCGTGTGGAGCGTGAGATGCGTGCCGTTGTGGAATGCGCCCGCACGATGTTGCTTTGCAGCGGTTTGCAGAAGTGTTTATGGTCAGGAGCAGTACGAACAGCAGTGTACATCTTGAAAAGATAGTCGAATAAGAAATGTCCAACCGCAACTCCGTACGAGAACTGGTTTGATGTGAAACCAGAAATGGGTCATGTGCGAATTTTTGGTAGACGGGGCAAATACCAAAGCAATGTGGACGCAAAAATGGAACGCCAAGGCAAAGAAGGTGGTTGCATACGAGTCCACGTCGAAATTTTTTTGGCTGTTTGATCCAGACACACAGAAGATCATCGTGAGCTGCAACGTAAAACTGAATGAGAAACCTATGGATCATGATGTCAAGAAGCAAGTGTCGATCCTGAAATCGTCGACCGAGCTACAAACGAAAGAGAAGCTGCCAGTCATGGAACAGTACTCGCGCAGTGTATCAGCATGAATGATAATGGACATAATACATCGTCCATGTCTGATAATGAGTTACTCGATACAAATTATATGACGTTGACAGCAGATGCCAATGTGCATGAGATCGAGAACGTACCCAAAAATGTGCGTTATAATTTGCGTGAGAAAGTGAACGAGTGTCACGAGGAAGCTGCTAAATGGCGATATGCGATGAAAGATGAGCTGCAATCACTGAAGAAGAATTCGGCATGGGAGCTGGTGAAACGTTCGAAGAAACGCAACGTTGTGGGAGGTGCAATTTTCAAGGCTCGCCTTGTCGCAAAAGGTTTTACGCAACGAAAAAAGTTGATTATAATGAAGCGTTTTCACCAGTGGTTCAGCAGTGGGCAGCAGAAGATCTGGTGATGTTTCAGTTCGACGTGATAACGGCGTTTTTGAACAGTGACCTGGACGAAGAGATTTTCCTACCGGCTCAAGAAAAGTTTGTATGGGTTGAAGCAACCATCCAGAGTGTGGAACAAGAAATTCACGAAGTTCCTCAGTGATTTCAACATAGTGCATTCGAAGGCAGATCAATGTGTGTTCAGCGGCTATATCAACGGTGGTCATGTTATTATTGTACGTGGATGACGGATTGATTTTCTCGAAATGCAGAAACACGATTGAGACAGTGATGACGATTTTTATCAATCAGAATGCATACATCAAGAAAATCGTCGAGACGTTCAACATGCAGGATTCAAGGCACAACATATTGACCAAATTTTGCGAAGAGGGCAGCGTCGACTTCACGTAACGGCAAGGGATTGTATTGCTTATGTTTGCCACTATCGTGACCATACCAGACATGTCATATGCAGTGGGAGAAGTAAGAAAACATTTCTGTTTCTGCCGTCAAGCGCATTCCTAGATATTTGAATAAAACGGACCCGAAGAGGAATCGAGTATTCTGGATCGTCGATAACATTGAGAAGATATTCCGATGCTGAATATTTACAAGATGTTGATACGCGAAAGTCAACAATCGGCTATGCATTTGTTCTGGTCGAGGGCATTGTCACGTGGAAGAGTCGTCTGCAGAAGACAGTGGCCCTTTCCTCTACCGAAGCTGAATTCATGACGTAATGTGGGCTGCGCTCAATAGAGTCCACCAATACTATATATCGACAATCAGAGCACAATTCGGCCCAACCAATTGAATTGATAATCTGTGATGAAATATATTATTTTTATCTATAAACGCATTTATTTTACTATATTATTTTATTTATTAAGAATTTAACTTGTCTGTCTGTAATCAATTGATTTTTTCGGCTTTTTTATAGAAACCCTCCCCGTAATTTTGGCCCAAGGCCCAACCAATGTATTACTCTGCAAAAATGAGAACCCTCCATGGCATAATATACACACGAATGAGGTTTCTCAATGGATTTTTTGATATTTGATGTAGTGAATAATAATTCGCTATTTCAGTACGTTCTCGCCAGATACTTAATGTAAGTGTCTAGAGTGGAATTTTTTGTAGTTTGGTCGTAGCTGCCTGATGAGTAGACCAATTTTTCAGTACGAAACCAAATTACCAACATAAAGAACTCATGGAGGGTTCTCATTTTTGAAGAGTAATATATTGGTATAACTCTTTGGGCCTTGGACCAAAATTACGGGGAGGGCAGAATGATAGTTTTACTTTTTTTCGATAGATATGTTATGATGGATTGGTCTTGTTATTTTTATGATTTATTAAATCGAAAATATTGGAATTGTCATGAACAATTAATATATTTGTCTATAAAAAAGCCGAAAAAATCAATTGATTATATTATTTTATTTATGCAGTGACAATTCGATTTTCAATTACATTTTGTTATGGCTACCCGGGTAGCCGGGTATAGTCTAAAATAGTAAAACTTTAAAATAAGTAATAATTCAGTTTGTATAAAATATATATCTAACTTTTGTTCAAAACTCATTACAAAATTTACAAATATAGAATGACATGCAACTAGGATGGTCTAACTTCAAAATTACCATATTTACAGACGTTTTAAATCATAATGGCTACTCGGGTAGCCGGGTATAGACACAAGGGATATACTGTAATTTACAAGATCAAAATGGTTTGTTATTTTGTGTTCATCAAATAATTTAAAATTAATTAGTAAATTGATATAATAAAATGATGATGAAAGAATTACACAAAGCTCAAATTATTTAAATCCACAAAGACAGTCTGAAAAGCTTTTAACAGCCAACGGCTTAAATATTTTTTAATTAATTAACTACGAAGAACTACCCTGATTTCCTAGAAAAATGTAGAATCTATATGTTGATTTCTTAATAGGTATACCTACTACTTTTATTTATGTTTCCAGTTTTCAACTAAGCGTCTACCTCGCTCGAGCAATTAAAATATGTATTTTCCATTTTCATGAAAATGAAAAAAAAAAAAAAAATCCTTAATCTTCTTTTTGTAATATTTAAAAATAAAGCTTTCTGCTAAATTAAAATCACATTTTTATTTCGTTTTTATATACAGTTATAGTTTTCCAACAGAAACACACAGTACTGATTATACCTACTCCTACCTAATATAAAAGTCCTTTTGTGAATTTTAATTTATCCCCAAAAATTTTTTTTTGTTTTCAAATTTTACAATAAATTCTTTAGTAAATGGTTCTGGTTCATTTAATAGGATTACTAATTACGTTTTATAATTTAAAGTAATTTTTTGTATTAAAAATAATAAATTATTATTGAGGTTTTAAAAGTAGAAAAGAAAAAGATTGTGGCAGTGTATACAACGTATCCATGTATCACATTAAACAAAATATCCATCTCCTCATCACACGTTAAACAATTTATTTAATTAAAATTAAATATGAAATGTAACTTTGTTGTTTTTTTAATTTTTTTCAAATACACCTAAGCTGAAGAGAGATTAAATCGAGAGACTGTAAGAGTTTTAAAAATACTCTTATCATGAATTTTCATAATTAAGCTTTTCCGTTTGTAATTATAACAAATTTTCTTCATCTTAAGTAATTTTTTCTTTTCTTTTTTGTTTAGTTTCAACATTTTAAATGTCATAAAAAAATTATTTACATACTACATATATAACTTTTCATTTTCTCACAAAATTTTTTTTGCTGTATATTTATGAAAGCTCTACGTTAAGTTATGGAAGCGCAGGAATTATAAATATAAGTCATTTTAAGAAATTATAAGTTTGGAAAATTTAGAATATTTTTTTGTAAATTTTATTTTATTTCAATTTTAACATTTAATTAAAGTAGTTTTCATGAGATAAAACTAAGTTGTTGTTGTGTTCTGAGAAAAGACGAATATTTTTTCCTTTTTTATCGGAAGGTAATGTGAATGTAAGATTTGGTATCCTCAATAAGAGTATTGCTCAAGTTTGTTAATAGTTGTTTACCAAGATTAATTTGAGTGAAATTAGTGGGCCATTTTCAATATTCACCATCTAACTCCACTCAATATAATATTGGAAACAATCTATAAAGCCTTAAGTTTTAGAATTTTCGCTCAAACAATTTTAAGTTTCCGATCTTCCTCATTTCGAGTATTTCAGAATTTCACTCAAGTGTAAAACACAATATTTTTAGAGTAGTATAAAATTTCAATCAAAATTTTAAAAAATACAAGAACGTAATATAAATGTATTTGGAGTGCTTATAATAACAACCTATGTATGTATTTCAGTCAAAGAGTACCCAAGTTTATGATTTACCATATTTCGAGTGGTTTTCTGTTTCAGAATTTCACTCAAAATTATCTGGTTTTTGTAATAATAATGTGAATGAATCTTAAGTTCTCATGTGACTTTTGTAAAGTGAGCTACTGTAACAAATGTCATTGACAGTTCAGTGGAGCATCAACCATCATACAACCAACATGCACAAGTTATAGTTGAAAAAAGAACATTATTATTAACGTTAAACTAGTTGTGTTGTATTATTTCTGACAGTAAATTACATGGTGTCAGAAGTAAAAGAAGCTAATTAAATAATTAAAAAAGTGAATTCAAGAAGAATTTTCAAAGCCAAAGTCAAAAAAGCAACGAACAGTAAAACCGAACAGAGAATTTCATCATCGAAACATTGGATTGCAATGTGGTTCTGAGTCATCGGTACGAAATCAAACACATGTTCATCAGGAAATATCATCAATAAAATTGAATCATCGGGCAGCAGAAAGTAATCATCGGACTAATTTGAAGCCTAAACAACACCGTCTGGAAGAATTGGAAACGTGATCTTTTGGTGTACATGATCGCGAACGATAAAAATGGTCAGACGGAGGCAACGAACATCATGCGAATGAAGTTTATCCTAAATTAATAATAGATTTTACAACAACAACAAAATTGCGTTTGTATGTGTTTAAAAAAGCATACATTCGGGCGAATTTATTATATGCACAAAGAAAAATGCATTAAAATCAAATATTTGAACTTAATGCTGAAATAACAAAAATCCAAATACACAAAATTTTTTAAGAATTAAACTTTCACAAAGCTAATCTCATTAAATTTAATAATGGATCAAGGAGTTTACCTATTAATCGACAATGTTTGACAATTGAAATTTTAATCTTATCCATGTATAAGAAAGCTTTCTTCTGTTAGCACACATCCCACTATGATAATCAGATAGGCCTATGCGTATACTTTTAACATTCATATCCGCTAAAATTATGTAGTGTGTTTACCTATTGAAATATCGATTATTCGAAAACTTGAAAAATTTGATATTATGCATATCTAAGAAAATCGATATCTTAAAACTTTCTTCTATCGGCAAACATCTCACTATGATTTTTCGATAGGTCTATGTGTGTAGTATGATCATGCATATTTGCTAAAATTTGATATTGGGTTTACCTATTGAAATTTCGGTTATTCGAAAACTTGAAAAATTTGATATTATGCATATCTAAGAAAATCGATATCTTAAAACTTTCTTCTATCGGCAAACATCTCAGTATGATTTTTCGATAGGTCTATGTGTGCAATATAATCATGCATATTTGCTAAAATTTCATATTGGGTTTACCTATTGAAATTTCGGTTATTCGAAAACTTGAAAAATTTGATATTATGCATATTTAAGAAAATCGATATCTTAAAACTTTCTTCTATCGGCAAACATCTCACTATGATTTTTCGATAGGTCTATGTGTGTAGTATAATCATGCATATTTGCTAAAATTTGATATTGGGTTTACCTATTGAAATTTCGGTTATTCGAAAACTTGAAAATTTGGATATTATGCATATCTAAGAAAATCGATATCTTAAAACTTTCTTTTATTGGCAAACATCTCACTATGATTTTTCGATAGGTCTATGTGTGTAGTATGATCATGCATATTTGCTAAAATTTGATATTGGGTTTACCTATTAAAATTTCGGTTATTCGAAAACTTGAAAATTTGGATATTATGCATATCTAAGAAAATCGATATCTTAAAACTTTCTTCTATCGGCAAACATCTCACTATGATTTTTCGATAGGTCTATGTGTGCAGTATAATCATACATATTTGCTAAAATTTCATATTGGGTTTACCTATTGAAATGACGATTTTTTGAAAAATTTAATCTTATTTCTGTCTGTTTTGTAAATGTTTTTCGTAGTGACCAATACACCAATAAAACACACACTACAGTTGGTATTTTTAAATATACATATGTATATATAGTATATTGCGCAAAAATCACTGCTAGTAATTATAAGCTCTGACTATAGTTAAACTAGCAAAGATATGACCCATAAGTGCTTATAAGTACTTGCGGTGGTCGACACTAATTGCTGCGTTCCATTTCACGTGGCAAAATACACACAAGTAATTCTGACTGCACGCAGCTACTCTTGCTAAATTTTATGAGTAGTTTGCTTTTTGAATTTACGGCGACTTCGTTACCAGAATATTTAGTAAAACTAATCGGTAAGAAATGGCTGATCAGTTTTCAAATTAATAATTAATTTTCCAACTTTCAACTAATTTTCTGAGTTCCATTTATCATCTACTCTCAACTCTTAAGTACTTATTTGTACTTTGCCACGTCAAATGGAACGCAGCAAACATAAACCGTCTTACTTTGGTAACTGGAATAGTAATTGGTATAAAAATAAAAATGCAAATTATGCTCAATCGACATTTCAAAAAAAATTCAAAATTGTTACTGGAACAATTCTATACCAACAAAAACTTGGTTTGAAACTATTCATTGCAGAATAAAAATACACGGCATTGTTGCTGTAAAATACCCAAAGTAAGACTATAATAGATTGCTTTGGTTTTTTACTGAACATAGAACATACAGAGAATCATTTTAAAAAAAAATTAATTTGAAACTGGCTTTACACCAAAGATAGTATAATAGCAAAATAGTATAATATTATATTACTAATTTACCATCCACTATAGTCGGTGTAAATTCCACCACAGAAAATATTCATAAAAACAGAAAATTAAAACAAAATAATGAAAAAGTATAATTTTGGAATACACAAACATATGTACATAAGTAGTCTTACTTTGGTATTTTTACAACAACAATGGCGTGTATTTTCATTCTGGAATGAATAATTTCGTTCAACTGAGAAGTAGGTATAGAAAAATTCTCTACTTGACGTAGTTGTAGTGTTTACCACTAGAGTAAACATATTTAGCTTTATTAGTTGGTATTAAATACCAATTCTGATTTTTTCGATAAATCAGAATTTTAAATTTATTTAATTATCATTTGGAATCATTACTTTACTTTATTCAATAATTTGTTGTCACTAATTTATATTTGTTACAATTCTAAATAATAATAATAAACTAACGAAGCAATAAGAACATGTTGTTTCCTCTTTTTCCCAATATCACTCGCACAGCTTTTAACACTTTCTGACAGTTTTTGACAATTTTCGACAGTTTTTGAAACTTTTAGACAATTTTGTCACTTTTTGACGGTTTTTGACATAATCTAAGGTTTTTGACCTGTTTTTGACAAAATTGTCGAAATCTTAGATTTTTTAGCGTTTTACCCCTCTCTTGTCTTAAACGGACATAAAGGACACCAACGGCTGATTATAGCCATTCACACCGAGCAGGGCAGAAGAATTTTTTTTTTAACTTTTTTCAAAATTATTTTTGTATTATACGAGGCTTTAATACAATATTGGTGAAGAACGTTTATCTAAAAAAAATATGTCAGAATAATTGAGGTTATGTTTAGCAGTAAACACCAGTTTTTTTACTGCTGGGTGTGGAACCTGTTGATGCGAGGGCAGAACTGACTGCATTCGAAACATTTTCATTTCAAATTACAAACGCAAAATCCATTTTAATCTAATTCCTATTTTTTGTTCCATTATGACAGAATCCTAAAACACGGACTGAAATTTGATTTCTAGCATCTAAATACATACACTAAAACCTTCCAAAGACGGAATTTCAACGGAACGACAACTTTTCAGAGTTTTTCCGTGTATCGGTATTAACAACAATAGCTGTATTTTGTTGAGAAAAATTTGCTATAAAATATCAAAAATTTATGACAGTGAATTTGTGATAAATTAGTTTAGAAATATTTATGTTTATTCGGAAATTATACTTTTTCATTATTTATCAAATTAGATTCGAATGATAGCTATCAAATTACCCGGCTACTCCACCTGACATAAAAATTACCATTACAATTACCATGTCTAGTACCAAAAATATAAAAAATGGCGTCGGGTGAGTAAACATACAATAAATTTGACGGTTAGAAATCATTTGAGTTTTGGTATTTGAAAGAAACTGCAAAAATTGTTGCAAAAAAGATCGTCACACGTATATGTATTTTAATGATTCTCTTTTGGCTGCCACATTTTTAAGTAAGTATTTAAAAATATCTCAGCAAATTTTTTTTTTTTTTGTGGAACAAAAAAATTTTGTAAAAAAAGTTTCTAATTACAAATTAGAAAACTTCCATTCGAAACTGGTAGCCATGTTTTTGAATCCAGCCAAAAAATTTAAAATGTTGGTGTATAATCAAGTTATGCCTTCTTGGAAGCAAATGTTTGTATGACATATGGCAAGTCGTTGCAATTTCGTGTCTCTCTTACTTTCAACAGTTGGCACCATGCTCTAAAAATATAATTATTATTTAGAATTTTAACAAATATAAAATAGTGACAACAAATTATTGAATAAAGTATAATAATTCCAAATGGTAATTAAATAAATTTAAAATTCTGATTTATCGAAAAAATCGTAATTGGTATTTAATACCAACTAATAAAACTAAATATATTTACTCTAGTGGTAAACACTACAACTACGTCAAGTAGAGAATTTTTCTATACCTACTTCTCAGTTGAACGAAATTATTCATTCCAGAATGAAAATACACGCCATTGTTGTTGTAAAAATACCAAAGTAAGACTACTTATGTACATATGTTTGTGTATTCCAAAATTATACTTTTTCATTATTTTGTTTTAATTTTCTGTTTTTATGAATATTTTCTGTGGTGGAATTTACACCGACTATGGTGGATGGTAAATTAGTAATATAATATTATACTATTTTGCTATTATACTATCTTTGGTGTAAAGCCAGTTTCAAATTAATTTTTTTTTAAAATGATTCTCTGTATGTTCTATGTTCAGTAAAAAACCAAAGCAATCTATTATAGTCTTACTTTGGGTATTTTACAGCAACAATGCCGTGTATTTTTATTCTGCAATGAATAGTTTCAAACCAAGTTTTTGTTGGTATAGAATTGTTCCAGTAACAATTTTGAATTTTTTTTGAAATGTCGATTGAGCATAATTTGCATTTTTATTTTTATACCAATTACTATTCCAGTTACCAAAGTAAGACGGTTTATGTTTGCTGCGTTCCATTTGACGTGGCAAAGTACAAATAAGTACTTGAGAGTTGAGAGTAGATGATAAATGGAACTCAGAAAATTAGTTGAAAGTTGGAAAATTAATTATTAATTTGAAAACTGATCAGCCATTTCTTACCGATTAGTTTTACTAAATATTCTGGTAACGAAGTCGCCGTAAATTCAAAAAGCAAACTACTCATAAAATTTAGCAAGAGTAGCTGCGTGCAGTCAGAATTACTTGTGTGTATTTTGCCACGTGAAATGGAACGCAGCAATTAGTGTCGACCACCGCAAGTACTTATAAGCACTTATGGGTCATATCTTTGCTAGTTTAACTATAGTCAGAGCTTATAATTACTAGCAGTGATTTTTTCGCAATATACTATATGTACATATGTATATTTAAAAATACCAACTGTAGTGTGTGTTTTATTGGTGTATTGGTCACTACGAAAAACATTTACAAAACAGACAGAAATAAGATTAAATTTTTCAAAAAATCGTCATTTCAATAGGTAAACCCAATATGAAATTTTAGCAAATATGTATGATTATACTGCACACATAGACCTATCGAAAAATCATAGTGAGATGTTTGCCGATAGAAGAAAGTTTTAAGATATCGATTTTCTTAGATATGCATAATATCCAAATTTTCAAGTTTTCGAATAATTGTTGTTTCAATAGGTAAACCCAATATCAAACTTTAGCAAATGTGCATGATTATACTACATACATAGACCTATCGAAAAATCATAGTGAGATGTTTGCCGATAGAAGAAAGTTTTAAAATATCGATTTTCTTATATATGCGTAATACCCAATTTTTGAAGTTTTCGAATAATCGATATTTCAATAAGTAAACCCAATACGAAATTTTAGCTGATAAGCATGTTAGTATTATACGCATAGGCCTATCTGATTATCATAGTGGGATTTATTTAGTTATTTATTTTATTTTTTATTTATTTACCAACATAAATTTTGCGTTACATGGACCAACCCCATGCTTACACAATCTGTTTTGAGCAGGTGCTCATTCATAATAGATCATGTAAGACGAGGTGGTTTAACAACAAATTAATAAATTAAAAATAAAACAGAAACTGCCACTTCATAGTTTAGAATCGCCAACACCACAAATTCACCCGGCAAAATTAAATGTTTTTCTCAAGTAACATGGTTTCTAGCAATTAATGTAAGGCCTCACTTGTACGATTTGTACTTTATACCTTTAAAGTCACTTGGCTGGTTTCCGTGGTTGAATCTTTCTGAATTTTTGAATTTACATAGATATAAAATAATATTTTATACAAAAAAAAAAAAAACGATCGACTGATTGACTTGAAAGTCAAAGCAGCATTAGGATGTGTGCCAATAGAAGAAACCTTTCTTATACATGGATAAGATTATAATTTCAATTGTCAAACATTGTCGATTAATAGGTAAACTCCTTGATCCAATTATTAATTTATTGGGATTAGCTTTGTGAAATCCCAAATAGCTTAATTCTTAAAAAAAATTTTGTATTTGGATTTTTGTTATTTCAGCATTAAGTTCAAATATTTGATTTTAATGCATTTTTCTTTGTGCATATAATAAATTCGCCCGAATGTATGCTTTTTTAAACACATACAAACGCAATTTTGTTGTTGTTGTAAAATCTATTATTAATTTAGGATAAACTTCATTCGCATCGAACATCGCAATTTTACTGTGGTTAATTGGAACAAAGGGCGCCAATATTTACAATACTTTGTTTCCAAATGATGGATCCGAACAGTCACTGCTTGGAACAGTAATCACTACACAAGAAATTCCAGCGACATCAACGGCAACAACACGCACCGAAACGGTAACAACACAGCGAAAATTGGCTGATGTGTTGAAGGCATTTGATAATCATTGTCTGCCACAGAAAAACATGGAGTCATTCAAATTCAACAATCTGAACCAAAAGGAACGTCAGCCATTCAGCGAATTTTTGACAGAGCTCCGTGCGCAAATTGAACGTTTTATATTTAATTGTTCGTGCGGATTGTCGTATGAAAACCGAATGTTGCGTGATCGAATCATTACTGGGGTGTTTGAAAAGAAGCTTCAGTTAAAGTTGCTCGACGGTTGTGATGAAAAATTGGATCGCGTGGTTTAAATTTGCAAGATATTCGAAGCAGCAAATGTCAACAAAGGGATTTTGGCATCAAAACAATCGGCGAAACAGACACCGATTCAATTAATGCGATTAAAACAAACAACAAGAAAAACCTCTGTTTCAAATGTGGTGGCGAATGGAACCGAAAGCACTGAAGCAAGTGCCCAGCGAAGGATAACACAAGCGGATAAGAGCAAATCCAACGCCAGCGCATCGCAACCGAAATCAAATGGGAAACAACGTGTTGACAATCTCCATTGGGACGATGTGTATTATCATCAGGTAATTCAACGAATGAAAAGCGGAAATTGGAAACCATTCTTAGTGGCAAAAATTTTGTGCTTAGAATAAATTCAATCGGATCAAAAAGAAAACGATGGACCAAGGCATACCGATTAGTAAATAAACTAGTTAAGTTCAAAGTCGATACTGGAGCAGACGTCAATTGTATACCGTTGAGAATCATTAAAAAATTAAAATTGAAATTAAAACATGAGCAAAATGACTTCCCTGTATTTGACTATAGTAACAATAAAATTAAAGTTTATGGTATTGCCGAGATTAAATTATGGGATTCTAAATTAAATATTGAACAAATAACAGAATTCATTGTTGTTGTCGACACATTTGAACCGATACTTGGGCTTGAAACCTGCACAGACTTTGGGAGGGGTAAGGTTTGTAGGTGAAAATATCGATGTTTTCTCTAGTCTTGGAAATATTCCCGGAAAAATTACCATACATCTACAAGAAAATGCCAAACCAGTCGTGCATTATAGAAAACCATACATGGAAGAGTCGGGAATCATAACGCCAGTGACTCATCCAACAGATTGGGTGAATAATTTGCAAGTGGTTGAGAATTCAAGCGGTGATTTGTGAGTTTGCTTGGATCCCAAACCTCTCAATAAGTTCCTCAGGCGTGAACATTATTTGATACCCACTGTGGATGAATTGACCTCAGAATTGGTTGATAAGAAAGTATTCACAGTATTAGACTGCTTAAATGGATTTTGGCAATTGGAATTGGATGAAACGAGTTCAGAATTGACAACATTCATGACTACCCTTTGGTCGGTATAAATTCAATAGACTTGCGTTTGGCTTAAATATTCCACCAGAGATTTTTCAGAGACGCATGGTATATACCGGGTGTTTTTGTCTATTTTGATGATATTGCAATAGTAGCCTATAACGAAGAGGAACATGACAGAATCTTGAAATTCGTTCTTGAGCGCGTGCTCGCTCGAACAATGTCAAGTTCAACCCGGTCAAGATTCAATACTGCAAATCAGACGTCAAATTCATGGGTCTTATTTTGTCGGATGGCAAAATTAGACCGGCCCAAAAACCTATCGATGGATCTTTGTAAATACTTGGCAAAGTTCATTCAAATTTGTCAAAGATGACAGCGGAACTGCATTTATTATCGGGGAAAGAAACTCCGTTTCAATGGAATGAAAAACACGATATTGAAATTGACAATATAAAGAAAATAATCACATCCGATCCGGTGTTAAAACCATTTAATCCGGAAAATCCAATCGTCATTCAAACAGATGCATCAAAAGATGGACTTGGTTCGGGTTTGATTCGAGAAGAGCATCCGGTTGCATTTGCGTCTAGAACGCTTAGTAAAGCTGAAAAGAGAACTTTTGGCTGTGGTGTTTACATGTAAACGTTTTCATATAACTTTGTCTATGGACGTCGATTTATAGTTGAAAGTGATCATAAGCCACTTGAATCATTAAATTTGCGCGACATTGATGGTGTCACACCAAGATTGCAGCGCATGTTTATGAGTCTTTTGAAGTATCCAGGATTGGAAATTGTTTATAAACCGGGCAAACATATGTTGTTGGCTGATTGTCTCTCTCGTGCACAATTGGACACAATTGAAGAAGACAGAGAATTGAACACAGTCATTCACAGCGTCACACGATCCGTTTGTGTGTCGAGGAATAATTATGATTATTATAGACAGATAATAACGTCGGATGAAGATCTTAAGCGCGTATGTGACTACGTAAGAAATGGTTGGCCCGACTATCGATCTCTGAATGATTTTGCCAGGGTATTTCACAAACTAAAATCCGAACTGCATTTCGAAAATGGGTTGTTATTCCGAAACCACCGACTCGTAATCCCAACGAAATTGCAAAATAAAATGGCAAAAACACTTGGGAATTGAGAAAACACTTGCCAGGGTTAGAATGTTGTACTTTTGGCCGGAAATGAACACAAAAATCAAAAAAATGATTGCCTCATGCAATATTTGTGAAAAGTTCAAACGAAACTATCAAAAGGAGCCATTGCTTTAAGAAATAAATCCAAAGTATCCATACCACATCGTGTCAGTTGATCTATTTGAATATGCTGGTCGCAATTTCATGTCAATTTTTGACGCATATTCAAACTACTTGGTAGCAATTAAAATCAACAATAAGACCTCTTCACACATTATCGATAAATTTGGTTCGATATTCAGTAAAATTGGATATCCGTCGATAATTAAAAATGATAATGTTCCATTCAACTCGTCTGAATTCGAGAAGTTTTCAAGAGATTTCAACGTCCAATTCAAATACTCGAGCCCGAGATATCCGCAAAGCAATGGGTTGGCCGAAAAGGGTGTAGCAATCGCGAAAAATATTTTGAAGCGTTGCTACGAAGCAAATGAAGTAAACCAATTCCAATACAGAATCATAGAGTACGGTGTTCAGCTCTAAACTGACATGAGCTGCTACAGCAACCTTAGAAGGCTGTGTAGGGACAACAAGGTTACCCTCTTGTGGTCCCCCGGCCACTCTAATATACCAGAAAATGAGGCCGTAGACACCTGTGCAAAAGAGGGTGCGGGTGGTATCTTCTACGGCCCCGAGCCTAGCGTTGCCTATTCCAAAGGCCATGTAGCAAGGAGAGTCCTCTTCTGGGAGCAGAGATGTTTTGCTTCACTCTGGGAGTCATCTCGGGGAATGAGACAGACAAAGAAGCTCCTTAATTACAAGGTTACACACTTACAGGATATAATCAGAATGGATCGATCATCTCTGAAATCTCTCATATGGTACTTGACAGTACATGGTTCCTTTAACTACCATCTATTTAAAATGGGGTAAACCCCATCAGATAACTGCAGATTCTGTAATCTGGGAAGAGAAACATCCGAACACTTGCTGTTCGAGTGCAGTGCGATCGCCCTAAGAAGAATTAAAACACTCAATGCTTACTCTGTTCAGTGGCCTCAAGCGACCCTGTGGATGTGCATGACCTTGTGGCGTTTATTAAGGTCCTGGACCTACATTTCACATAGATTGATTTCTCTACCCTTACACGGGGATGCACAATAGACCTGGCTGGTCGAAGTGCACGGGGTTCCTCTTACCAACCCACCCTCTTTACACAAAAAAAAAAAAAAAAAAAAAAAAAAATCACGCGAAAATGCTTAAGAAGCTCTGAAAGAAAAAGAGCTTGAAGCAGACAGACATAGAAAACAAACCACATTTCAAAACGAAACTTTTGAAGAAAAGTCCGACCATCTTGAAGTAAATAGACAAAGGAACATCAAGTCACGGCAAATCGAAACACCTGATGTAACTCACGTTTGCCTACAAATACAAATGGAGCGCCAAAGAAAATTGAGAGCTAACAACTGTCTTTACCTGAAAGAAGAAGCATTTCATTATGATCCGTCATTGGAATACATGAATTTTCCGCAAGTTCTTGCAAGATGGACAATAAGTGTAATTTCTGTGGAGCACTCAAATTTAAAGGAGAAACACCCGGTTTTTGTTGTTCCAATGGAAAAGTCAATTTGCCCAAATACGACAAGTTATCAGAGCCATTAAACAGGACAAGGCCAAGTGTATTACAAAGGCGGTTCACTTTCTCTCGTTTTCCGCTGCCTCACGAAGATGCGAAATTCCTACAGATTTACTTTTTGGGCGATGAAGAAGCAGAAGCTCAACGTCGTTGCTCCATTATACCTGGGATCGATAAGAAATTAATCATATCACTTCAGAAGATGTTACACGAACACAATCACTACGTGAGGACATTCAAAACTGCATTAGACGAAAATCTACAAGATGACATGAGAATAGTGATCAAAGCTGATAAAAAACCACACGCAGAACATGGCAGAGTTTTCAATGCCTGGTCCTAGTAGACCGCCACCTAAACCTAACCTAACCTAGAGGCTCATATTTATAGAGTAGGCTCTGATTCAAACCTAGGATAAACTTCGTAAATAAATGATAAATTTTCCCACTCGCTTCAACAAAGTTGGTAATTCCTATAAACTGATGGTAATTTTTGTAATTAGATAACGAAAGGAAAGAAAACGCAGACTATAGGCCGAATTTCCTTAGGTCCAATTTCTTGTCTCCTTTCCGCTCGGATGAGGGTACTCCACCGGCACAAAACAAGGCTAGGGGGAAGAACCTGTCCCGGCGGTATCGGGTTCTGCGGTCCGGTCTGGAGTTACCTTCAGGCAGGCCGCGGAGTCGGAGATCGTTGGGATCTTGCCCTCTGGTTTACCTGAGGTTGTCCTCACTGGAGAGCAGCTCAAAGCTGTTCAAGGAGCTTAAACCTAAGTTCCTTAGCAGTCAGCTAACCTGCGTTGACCGGGCCTGTCTAGTGGCTCAGGGAGGCCATAGGGACTATTAAGCCATGGAAGGGTGCACAGCTGATCGGGGCCGAGGCGGAAAACCTGCCTCGAGCCAGGATTGTGTTTGGCATCTTCCCAAATAGTGCTTAATTGCCCATGGATAAGAATTTGGATTTATGAAAAGCCAAAATGAGGGCATGCAGGCGATCAACTGGAGAGTGATCAGGAGAGAGGCAAAATGCTCTTCCGCCTTTTGTACCTTCTTTATGGACCACTCTTCAGTTGAGAAGCTCAAGCGGGTTGGCTTTAAAGTCAAATATAAGTTTCGGACTGTCCAACTTCATCCCAAGGGTGCTCAGGGTGGTGTCAAACCGGATTCTGTGGGTCGGACCCAAGTGGTCAAGCCTGTGGAGGCTACGGTGGCGGCACCTGGAGCCAAGACCACTGGGGTGGCAGCCCTCTTCACGAGACAGGTGAAGAGAAGGTGGGAAAGAGAGAGGAAGGCGTCAGGAGTTCTACGGGGGAAGGCCCCGCAACGGGTCGTTTCGCGCAAGCCACTGGTAAGGCATGGTGGCTCTCAGGCAGCGCGGGCCAGTAGAACGGAGATGGATGACATTGGTCAGCCATCGGCCGGTCAAAAATGCATGAGATTGGTGGCGGTTCGGTAAAGGAGGCTGAGCATGGACTTCTGAAGAGGCCTTCCGAAAAATGAAAGCATATATCGCCTGCCTGCAGATTAACCTGCATCATGCAAAGGTGTCTTCGGACGTCCTTTGTGGTAGGTTTATCTGCCATAACATTGGCATGTCTCCGAGCCATGGGTGGCACGTAACCAAATTAGAGGTATACCAAATCAAGTGGGTAAGTTAATATAACATAACGGAACTGAGAGTCCAAGAGCGGCTATTTCGGCCAGTTCCAAATTAATTTTATTCCCATTTCAGAGTTTATCTCCAGGGACTTGGTTGCAGTAATGGTGGTGCTTCTGGCTATAAAGGCCTCCGCCTACTTTCCTAGAGACTCAGAGTTAATACATCCACTTGAAGTTAGGCGGCTCATAGCTCATTGCAAACACAATTTGCTGGCCTACCTGAGAGGATGCGATGCGATGCGAACGCGCACCACATGGTGTGGGGTAGTACATACACGAACATCAATAACAGGGGAACATAGAGTCTCCAAAGGGTGTGGAGATCTGTTTAAACCAGCTGTATAATTCTATACACTTGGCTTACGAGAACAACTGCCCGGTTAAGCGAAGAGAGTCCACAAAGATGGTCCCTTGGTGGAACGGGACGCTGGGTATACTGAGGAAAAAATCGAGAAGATTATTCAACAATGCTAAACGCACCGGTTAATGGGGCGAGTATAAGATGGGCTTGACGGAATATAATCTCGAATTAAGAAAATTCAAATGTGAGGAAATCAATGAATTGCCCTCTGCAGCTCGTCTGCAGAAAGTCATGTCCAGGGATCACGAAAATGGTTTAGGACTTCTCCAGAAGCAAGATGGGAGGTTCACTGAAAACCGGAAGGAAACCTTAGAAGTACTGTTAGAGACCCACTTTTCTGGATCCAGTAGTGGTAGGAGTCCAAGAGTACCCGCATGATCCCTCAAGTTAGGTGGCCTATGCACCTCACAATAGGATTTGGAGTCTCTCTGGGAGAAATTTTTACACCCAGCAAGGTTCGGCCAATTAGCCTCACACCGGTTCTATTGACGACGATGGAAAAATCCTGGAATATCAGGGACCAGTTTGCCTATCAAACTGGTAAATCCACTGTGATGGCAGTTAGCGGTCTAGTCATGAGGATTGAAAAGCGGTGACATATAAAGAAATTGCCTTTGATAATACCCCCTATGGATCGATAGGGGGGCGTTTGATAATACCTCCTATGGATCGAGAGAGAGGGCAGCAATGGAAAAAAGGGTTCCGCTTTCTACAACTAGGTGGATCCAGGATGGACTCAGTGTCAATCCAAACAAAACTGCCATTGTTCCTTTTACGAGAAGGAAAAAGCTCACGCTTATCGCTCCCTCGTTAAACGGTGCTACTGTTGCTTTTTCCAGCGAGGTTAAATATCTAGGGGTTATTCTAGATCAAAAACTGAACTGGAACTAACATTTATTGAAAGTTAAAAATAGAGCCACCAAGGCTTTCTGGGCCTGTAAAAGACTCTATGGTCGTACTTTTGGACTACAACCAAAAATGATCTATTGGTTATTTCTTACAATCTAGGTTCAGTATATAACCCGCATCGACGTTAGGGGCTTAATGAAACCATATACATGGAGTCAATTCTAGGACGGTCATCGTTACACCTGCATATTAAAAAGGATGCGGCAATTATGGCCTTGAAAACGCAGGCGGAAGGAAATATCAAACCGGGCAATACGGTGGGTCATCTGGAAATCCTTAAAGAATTTCAGACAGACCCTACCATAGGAATGCCTTCCGACTGTATGTCAGTTAAACTGGACTTCCACACACCATGTTGTGTTAGGTTACCTGACCGGGGTGTGTGGAGTGCAGGTGGACTATCCTTTGAGCGAGGGTCCATGGTATGGTTTACAGATGGATCAAAAACGGAAGATGGGGCGGGGATAGGAATACACGGGAGTGGCACTGCCCCCTCGAAGTCCTTGTGTACCAATGCTACCGTTTTTCAAGCAGAAGTACATGCTATAGAACCTTGCGCTAGGATAGGCATAGCAAAAGGCCTAAGTGATGCAAAGATTTATATTGTATCAGACAGCCAATCGGCCTTAAAGGCTCTTAGGTCTTGTACCGTTGAGTCAAGGCTAGTATGAGATTGTCTGAAGGTTATTAAACATCTGGCAGGATCAAATAAGGTAATATTTATGTGGGTGCCAGATCATACTGGAATCGAAGGAAATGAGGCAGCTGATGGCCTCGCTCGCGAGGGTACTACCTCTCTATTTATTAGACCAGAACACTTCTGCGGCGTCACTAAGGGATACCATAGAGCAGCGGTAAAACGCTGGGAGTATGTTCAAAAGTCCTCCTACTGGCGCAGAATTCTAGGTTTGCAACAGGTGAAGAAATTTAAATCACATTCGTCTGTCAGGGTTAAGGAGTGTCTTGAACCTATAAAATTTGAGTTGAGGCTGCTTACTGGCTTCCTCAGGGGTCATGTTCCCTTAAGGTATCACGTTAAGAAGAAGGGCCTACGTACAACAGATGGATGCTGCTTCTGCGATCTGGAAGCGGAATCAGCGGAACATGTTCTGTGCCAATGCCTAGCCATTTTCCAGGAAAGACTGCAACATCTCGGCCAGTAGTATTATCAGATTCATTAATAGCCTGAATATTGACTGGACGGATAATTAAGTAGGGTCCAGCACAATAGATCTTTTATGTCGCAGTGTGAGGTGGCGTATCGCCCAATTAATAATTATAATAATTGTCTCCTTTTATGTAAAAATACAAGCCCTGACGCTTGCAATGTATCATGATTATCCAAACAAAAAAATTTAGGGTTAAAACAATATGTCAAAAATATATTAAATCTGGCATAATGCTAACTAATTTTTATCACAATATTGCAATAAATATTACCTAACATCATTCTAAATCGTATATCATCCACATAAACCCCAAACCCGCAATTCTAAAATTTTAAATTGTATAAAATTCATATAACTAATCGAAAATAATTTTTGTTGGTGTCAAAAAATTGTTGAATAGTTTTTAATTGGATTTTGATTTATAATATTTTTGTTGGAAGCTTTTCACCGAAAGCTCTCAGACCAAAATCAGAAAAAAAAAAAAAAAATTGGTATTTATTGTTTTTGATGTGTGCCAAAATTATTTATAGAGTAATAATATGTGCATATGGTGTGGAAACAGCGACCGGAATAGTGATTTATGAAATACTGGCGCATAGCTATCGATTATTGATTTAATGAAATTAATCAATCGGTTTATATACATACATACATACATTCCACGGTTTACTTTATCGAGAGCAACATTTTCTCATTTCCGGTAACCATCTAACAAGTTTATTTATAATATGTCTCTTTATAATTTTATCATCATCATCATCATTGTGGAAAATTTTTTCCTCATCTTCCTCATTTTTCATCTCGATTTTTCCTCTATACGATACTATTTCATAATATTTTCTCTTTATTATATAACATCCTTTCGATATTATTTTTTTGTACATCGTTGACAATAATTTGTAACGTATATATTTCCCGGATAATGGAAAATTACTATAAATGTGTACATAAACCAAGAATAATTCAATAAAGTATATTAGACACAGGAAAATCGTACTCGTCATAAGTACGTTAAAAAAACACTGCGGAAAAATAGTTATCATATCAGGAAAAACTTTGTGATGCATAATTTATGTTACGGTATACAATAAAAAATTTTTTGTGTAACGGTTATTGATGTCTTTGTTAATAATTTTTGTATAAAGTACACAAAAGTATTTTGTTGGGGTTTAGTTTAGAGGAGACAGACACATCCATTTTATAATGGATTTTATTTTTTGGTATACACAGATGTGACCAAATTCTAGGCGGTGTATTCTGTTTGATATATTACGGCCTGTACAAACCAGCCATATCTAGACAAATTTGGGGATATGTTGAATTAAATCATTCCCTCCCATTTTTAATCCGTTACTGAATTATTTATTGAATCAACGAGTGGGATTAAAACATTTTTATCTTGTACATGGTTTTATCCATATTTTTAATATTTAAAATATGCTATCAATTCAATTACTGTGTACTAAGTCGATAAATTACAACCAAAACGAGTTATCTTATTTATAACATCTGTATATACATAAAAAGCTTGGCAATAAACGACAATTAGAGTATAATACAAAATTTTAAAACAAGTGTTGTGCTTTTATTTTTAAATCTAACGACCATAAATCTAATCTAATCTAATTTCATTGTGATAAATTACAAAATCATTTAGTGAAATAAAAAAAAAAACTAAATTTGGTGAAAAAGTTTTTTGTTCGTTTAAAAGTTAGTCCCCTTTCATAATAACGAACTATATATTTATATACAAGTTATCGAGTGGAGACAATTTTTGAAAAATTATTTACGATTTTATGCGGGACTGTGCGTTTTTACACTCGTACTCTATATACGATTTTCGTATTTATTTCGAATTTTTACTGGATGGAGGGTTGGAAAATGTCACTTCGAATGTTCGATGTAATTTTGATAAAGTTTTATGAAAAACTTTTTGACTATTAATCATGTTGAACGTTATGTTTGCATTTTGTCGAAAGGGGAGAAATATTATTTTTCGAGTGCAGTATCAAATGGTGTCGGTTATCGATTGAAATTGGAAACTTTACAAAATAAATTCACAGTATTTACGGCGGTGGAAAGCAGGTTTAGCTTATAAGATTTACAATTTACAGTGGCCGAGATTTAAGTAGTAAATACGCTGGCGAGACTTGTGTTGTAGTAATGTAAAAACATTTATATTGTAGGAACCTAACTTAATATTTTGTTCTAGCAAGGTTCACTGAAATTTCCATCTGTAAGCAATAAAAATAAAATACTCAAGGTAATGAGCTACATCATATAGAACAAATTAAATTGTTTTATCAATTTACTTTTTAATGAACGTGATCTAAATGTGGACTAGTTGGTTTGGCGTCTACGTGCACATCACGTGAGCTGCTTTGGTCATGTATTAGGGGGCTGCGTCATGGGTTCAATTGTGTACGGAGTAACCTGGTCACGGTTGTTGGGGGAGTAGTTTTAGGAGTCAAAGCTTTCTAGGATATGCGATTCTCATAAGACTTCTTCCTAGTGTAGTTACGCCTCCTCGTGGCGACAACCGGGCAATGCATCCTAGAATGTAGCCAAGTAACTTACACGACCGTGCAATGGCGGTAAATCCATTGCCCCAAGCTTTGGTGGGACAACATACACTGAGAGCTGCGTGGCTAAGGGGGAGCTTAGTCTTTAGTATGTGAACTCCGGGTACCAGGCGATCCCCGGTTTAAAGTAGCCTTCCCACAGTATACCGATCTCTGCTGTGGGTGACCTTCATTTCTCGGATACTCGTGGGATTCAAATGCAAACCGATTTTAAAAAAAACATAGAGGGTGATGCCTCTTTAAAAGCATCAACTTCACCAGCTGTTGAGCTGGGTCTCCTAAGTTATGATGGAATGGTAGATGCCACAAGGGCCACCACTCTTGATTATCTTAACGTCCGGACCAAGGAAAAGGTGGAACAGTCCACCTCTTCTACTACGGACACCTTCTGTGATGACAACATAAGTGTAATCTCTCAGTTATCGGGCACCTCAACCATTGGTGTTGATATTGGGAACATGTCCCTCAACGCCGGGGAATGGGTTAAGCTCAACTCCTTCGAAAGAAGGCGTTTTAAAAAGGGGGTCAAGGAAGGCAAAACTAGAGAAGAGGCTCTAGCTGCTGCTAAGTCCGCGACCCCTCTGAAAGCACCCTCGGGGCCTGTTGCTCCTACCCTAGACAAGAGGTCTGGTGGTAAGCGTGAGAGGTCTTTCGAGGTTGCTCCGGAACTAAACAAACCACCTGCCAAAAAAGCAAAAGAAGGGCCTTCTCCGGTAAAGCCCTCTTTCAGCCAGGTAGCAGGCAGTGTTAAGCTGGGCATCTTACCAGGTGATCTCAGTGGCAATCCTCTTAGTATGGAGCAAATGGCAAACATACAGGAGTGTGTCATTGACCTCATTATTGGGATGCAAGGCTCAAACCACAAGCCGCAATTCCTTGGCTGTTTCCGGAGAACAGGTTGGCTATTTTTTATATGTTCCGATCATTCCACAGCGGAATGGATGAGGAACAGTTTTGTAAGCCTAAGGGAAAAAATTGGTCTGAACATAAATTTGGTGGAAGAGGATGATTTTCCTCGGCCAAACATCGTTAGGGGGTTCTTTCCACAGAGCCTTAGCTTAACTAGCGAGAAGATTCTCGCTACCATGGCCGCGCAGAACGATGGTCTCGCGGCCAACTCATGGAAGATACTGCAACGGACGACAACTGGCGCACTCGTCCATTTGGTTATGGCCATAGGCGATTCTTCCATGAAGAAACTGCGCGAATCCAACGGCAACATCGCATACCGCTTTGGTAGGATAAAACTCCTTCTCAAGAAGGATTCCCCCTCTACCAACCCAACCACTGGAGTCAGCTCCAGTAAGGAGGGTACTTTACCAGCCCCAGTAGTAGGCACAATCACAGACGAGGAGGCATCCAGGAACAGCAGCGCTATTGAGCATTCTGTTCCTGCTGCCCCTTCGTCGGGAGCACGATCAACGGATCTCTCCGCAACTCCTACTGTGGGATCGAGTAAATCAGCACTCACCCCGAAAACTAAGCATATAGGCGCTCGGGGTGTTACTGGGAAAAGTGGCAGGAACAGGCCAAATCCCGCAAAGCAGACGGCTGGCAAGCAGCCAGGAGCGTAGAGCTCCTTTACCCTAATCATCCAGTATGGCTGGTACTATTAGGGTACTACAAGCAAATCTGCATCACGCAAAAGGAGCTTCGGATACCTTTTGCAACAGGTTCGCGAAACAACACTTAACCCTTGGCCTTATCCAGGAACCTTGGGTTAATGGAGGAAAAATCAGAGGTCTCCACCTCAAGTCATGTAAGTTGATTTACGATCGAAGGGATGAAGTTCCCCGAGCAGCAATATTTGTTTCATCTAATATTAACGTTCTTCCAATTCCAGAGTTCACCACTAAGGATTTGGTTGCAGTAATCCTGGAGGTTCCGACTAGCAGGGGAATGCAGGAGACAATATGTGCCTCTGCGTACTTCCCTGGTGAGTCGGTTAGTGCTCCACCTGTAGTTGTACAGGATCTGGTGGATTACTGCAACCTAAAAAACAAGCATTTCATCATAGGCTGCGATGCTAATGCACACCATATCATTTGGGGCAGCAGTGATACAAATGGCAGAGGTGAGTCCCTTTTAAATTATCTTATGAGTAGTCACATAGACATTTTAAATAAAGGTTCGAACCCCACTTTCATAAACTCGACTCGGGGAGAGGTGTTGGACCTCACTTTGTCAAGTCAGTTTATTTCCAACTCTGTTGCAAACTGGCATGTTTCAAGCGAAGCTTCTCTGTCGGACCACATGCACATCAGGTTCGATATACCGGGAGTGATCATACAGGCAACAGAGCGTCGTATCCCTTGTTTTACAAATTGGAAAACATATAGGGATATTTTATTTATCAAAGCAGACATGCTGCCAACATCTTTGAGTTCAATTAGTGACCTAGAAACTGCAGCTGGTCTGCTTAATGACGTGCTCCTATCTTCCTACGAAAGCAGCTGTGTGGTGCGTAACGTTGTGGTTAATCGCAAAGTTCCATGGTGGAACGAACAGCTGGCTAAACTTCGTAAGAAGGTTAGGAAATTATTTAATAGGGCAAAGCATTCCAATGAGTGGAATGAATATAGGCAAGCCCTAACCAGTTACAACACAGAACTAAGGCGTTCCAAACGCCTCACGTGGAGGAAAAACTGTGGAAATATCGAGGATATACCTACAGCTGCTCGACTCCATAAAGTTCTAGCTAAAGATCAGTCCAACGGGATTGGGCTTCTTCTGAAATCCGATGGTAGTTATACATCAGGTCGCAAAGAGTAACTCGAAACCCTGCTTCAAGTGCAATTTCCGGGCTGCACTGTTTGCGACACAAATACAATCACTAACTCCATATCTGGTACACACCTGGGTGTAAATATGGGTTGGGTTAATAGTTTATCCGGTAAGCTTTTTACTCCGGATAAAGTCAAATGGGCCATTAACTCTTTTCAGCCTTTCAAGGCTCCAGCAGGGGATGGAATCTTCCCAGCCCTCCTCCAAAGGGGCCTGGACTTGATTACCCCTGCTCTGGTGGCCTTGTTTAGAACTAGCTTCAATTGGGGTCACATACCACAGGCTTGGAGTCAAGTAAACGTGGTTTTTATCCCAAAGCCTGGCAATCGGCCATGTGAACTTCCTAAGTCCTTTCGACCTATCAGTCTTACATCGTTTATTCTCAAAACCATGGAACGACTTATAAATCTTCATATCAGAGACTGGTTAACTGCAACCAGACCTCTAAATCCAAATCAATTCGCCTATAGGAAAGGCAAATCCACAGAGGGTGCGCTGCATCTACTTGTCACCAAGATTGAAGCAGCCTATCGCTTGAAAGAAATTGCTCTGTGTGCATTTCTGGATATTGAGGGAGCTTTTGACAATACTGGATACGACTCAATTGCTAGGGCAATCAAGCGTAGAGGTATTGACGATCCGACTAACCACTGGATTAGTTCCATGTTGGTTAGTAGGAAGATTACATCTAAATTAGGTAATGAGTCAGTCACGATTACGGCAGCAAGAGGGTGTCCGCAGGGCGGTGTCCTGTTCCCTTTGCTGTGGTCACTCGTGATCGACGAGTTGCTTGATAATTTACATCTACTTGGGTACGATGCCATTGGTTATGCGGACGATTTGGTTATCATAGTCTCTGGAGGGCATGTACGTACGATGTCCGCCAGCATGCAACAGGCTTTGCTTGTTATTTCGAATTGGTGCACTGGGGAGGGCCTTTCGATTAACCCTAGCAAAACAGTCCTGGTGCCCTTCACCAAAAGACGTAATTTGAACCTTGGTTCAATTTGTCTAAATGATATAAATATCGGATACTCCAATGAAGTCAAATATCTGGGTGTTGTCCTAGATAAGAAACTAACTTGGAACTCTCATATTACTTCAACTACCGAACGCGCGGCCAGGGCCATGTGGGCCTGCCGGCGTATGTTCGGCAGGACCTGGGGCCTGAACTCAAAAATGATTTACTGGATGTACATCATGATAGTGAGGCCAATTGTAACATATGGGGCAATAGTTTGGTGGCCTAAGGTACAGCAAAAAGTTATTATGAACAAGCTGACCTCATTACAGAGACTAGCATGTCTCGGAATTACAGGTGCTATGCGCAACTGCCCTACGGCGGCAATGGAAGCTCTCATCGGGCTCACTCCACTTCATATCCACGTCAAAAAATCAGCTGCTACCTGTGCAGCTAGATTGAAGCTAGTGAATCAATACAGTCATGATGACCATATGGGTCACCTGGACATTTTGAATGAACTTCCAGACCTGAATATGTTCTTTAGTGTCCCGTACGTTATGCCGAAAGAACTCTGCTTTGGCAGGAATTTCGTGGTAACAATCTCCGATAGAACAGACTGGGATACTGGGTTACCTCAGATGGAACCTAACAGCCTAGTCTGGTACACTGATGGATCAAAAATGGATAGCGGAGTCGGCATTGGTGTCTTTGGACCCAATCACAAAATATCGAAATCACTGGGTACTTACCCCAGTGTTTTTCTAGCCGAAATTCACGCCATCGAAATCTGCGCCTCTACTATTATGACCAAAGGTCTTAAAGGCGCATCCATCCACATTTTGTCTGACAGCCAAGCAGCACTGAAAGCATTGGCTTCTAACTGCCTGGATTCCAAGTCGGTTCAAAGTTGTTATAAACTGCTACAATCTCTCTCTTGTCAAAACAAAGTAAGGTTGTGGTGGGTGCCTGGTCACATGGGCATCACTGGAAATGAGATAGCCGACGAACTTGCACGGGCAGGCTCGTCGACTACACTCATTGGCCCTGAGCCTTTTTGTGGTGTCCCGCGGGCTTCTGCAACCTACACAATCAGTAAATGGGAAAAAATACAGTGCTTGACTTATTGGAACTGTATTCCTGGCCTTAGACAAGCCAAATCTTTGATCAGACCATTTCACCACAAAAATTTGGCGATCAATTTCAGCAAAGAAAATATTAGGAAACTTGTGAGTTTTCTCTCAGGTCACTGTAACCTGAGATATCATTTGAACAAAATGAACCTGTCCACAGAGACGGAGTGCCGACTCTGTTTGGAAGAGACAGAAACCGCAGAACACATACTATGTGAGTGTGTTGCTCAGTGCACACGGAGGTGGATTCATTTTGAAGAGAGGTATCTGACCCCGGAGAAATGTAAATTGGCCTCTATAAACAGCATTCTCGCCTTTATTAGAGAGGTGGAGAAGCTCCTGGAGTAACAGTACCCAACAGCACAAAAGATCTTTTAGGTCGCAGTGCTAGCCGCATGTTAGCAGGGTCAAAAAAAAAAAAAAAAAAAAAAAAACCTGGTCACAATCCGCAAGTGTACGTGCTGCTCCATCGTGGCAACCACTGGTAACTGAGGCCATTTGGCACATTTAAAAAAAAAAACCTAAACTAACGTTTAACAGGATATGCCGATGCGTTTTATTTAGCGCGTTTTATTTAGCCTTCCTGTAGTAAAACTCTGTGACCTACAGGCGACTTTCCATTCCGAGCAACTCGTAAGAGTAAAATCAAACGGAAGACGGAGCAGGGGTATGAATAAACGGGAGTGGGACAGCAGAACTACATGCTGCAGTAAACATCTAGGAGGGAGAGCAATAAGCCCAGATAGCATGTATCACGTACCGGCCGGCAGTATTATCAGGTTCATTAAAATCCTGAATATTGACTGGGCGTTGAATTAAGCAAGATCTTATAGGTCGCAGTGCGAGGTGGCTGAATGCCCACATGGCCCTTGAATAATAACAATAATAATAAGTATGGTAAGTATCAATGCGTTAACATACTCGTGACCATTAAGAAAATGTTTTCTTAACCAGTAAAAAAATTCAGTGAACATCTAAACCTAATCTGAAATTTGATGATATTTTGACTGATGAATGAATTATAATTTTAATATTATAAATGATCCATAAATTTATGTAAATGGTTGAATGTGAACCCACACAAAACCGAATTGGTTCTCTTCTCTAGGAAATATAAACTTCCTCACATCGATCCTCCCACTTTAAATGGGTTCAGCTTAACTTTTACAGTTGAAGCGAAGTTTCTGGGTCTCGTTTTGGATAGCAAATTATATTGGAAACCCAATATTCTGGAAAGGGTAAAGAAAGCTTCTGTAGCGCTATACTCTTGCAAAAATGCCATTGGGAAAGAATGGGGGCTGGAGCCCTGCATCGTACATTGTTTTTATACCGCAGTAGTCAGACCCATACTCTTGTTTGGGGTAATATTCTGGTGGCCTACTCTGGACAAAACTGTCAACCAAAAGCTGTTGACACAAGTTCAGAGAACAATCTCTCTGTGGATCAGAGAGATTGTTCTCAAGTCACAAAATTAAAACATGACTTCCAAAAATTTGTGATTTTACGTATTTTTCACCATATTTGTCTTGTTTTTCTGTTTTTCTTTATAAATAATAAATTTAACTGAACCACACTTTTCATATATGTATATATATATATATATATATATATATATATATATATATATATATTATATATATATATATATATATATATAATATATATATATATATATATATATAGATATATATATATATATATATATATATATATATATATATATATATATATATATATATATATATATATATATATATATATATATATATATATATATATATATATATATTGTTTTATTTCATTTTTTTTTCACCTCTCGTTACTACTTCTCGTTTGTCAAAAGAAAATCTTAACTAAAAAAAATAAAGTTACAAGTAAGTACACCTGTCCCTCGATTAACACGGTACTTGATTAACACGGATTTGGTTTAACACGGTCAACGAATTGAGACGAAGTCTTGATTAACACGCACAGAAGTTTCGCCGCGTTAATCAAGTACCGTGTTAATCGAGGGACGACTGTTAGTCGCGATTAACACGGTTTTGAGTTACACGGTAATTTGGCGGAACGTAATTACCGTGTTAATCAAGGGACAGGTGTATTTGTAATGTGGATAATATAATTCAATAGTTTCGATTCACCACAACAGGTGGCAGGTAAAGCATCAATATTTTTTTTTGTTACAACTTCCTTCTGAAAGGGCATTTGAGTCTAACACTATTTTGACTGAGTTGTCTTTCAATTTTTGACTGAACTGCTTTTAACTGAGGCGCTGTAGTCAACGTATAGGTCTACGAAGGCATTTAAGTCAAAAAAACGAACCAAATAAAAGGTATTCCAGTCCAAAAATTTGTGACTAAAATACCTTTCAAGAAGGTTGTTCAGTCCCCAAAGATAAAGGGCATTTTAGTCAAACCATTTTCTGACCGAAAATCCATTTTTTTATGGACTGAAGTACCTTTTTAAAACGAGTTTCAGTCATAATATTTGTATGGGAAATTTTTTGACTGAAATGTTTTTGACTGGAATTGTATTTTGGGCATATTATAAGCGCAATAGGTATACATCCATCGGAAAACCGTCAAGAAGCAGTTAATAGTATGCGGGAGCCGAAACATTTAAAAGAGGTTTAGGCATTTTGAGGCCAAACTAGTAGTTACAATATATTTATACCAAATTTTTCTACTTTGACAGCACCACTAAACACCACTAACAGTAATTAGCACTGTATAAGATCGAACACCCCGAATCAGAACGAGGAAGTAAATGATGTTTACTGAACGCACCTACTAACTTGCAATAGAACGCACCCGTATAGATCTGGTCACACCTCACACCACGTCGTATTTGAGTTTCCCCCTTCCTTTTTTTTTCTATAACGTTTTTCTTACCTCGTTTTTTACTCATCATTCTGTGTACAGTTCTTGCTATAATAACACTAACAAATAACAGTTTAAAATAAATAATTCTGAGTACTTTATTCGTAAGCATAATATTATACATTTTGGTGCCTCCTGTAAGGAATTGAATTTAATAAGTGTATTCAGCAGCCAGATGCAATCGCTCCCCATGATGAACTTTTTGCCGAAACTGAATCGTCAAGTACGTCGATTACTATCGAATTACAAACCTGAGCCGGTGAGTGAGACCGGGCGCATTCATGCTGTAGACATGTGTATTGTGCATGGATCCAATATCTATTCCTGCTTTTGATGGACGGCCAGAGAATTGGCTCATATTTAAGGATTTATTTGAGGCTCTTGTACATAATCGGGCAGATCTGGAACCCACATATAAAATTAAGCAAGCTTCGACAATTTGTGAAAAGTGAGAATGTTCATATGGTCGCTGGTGTTTACACTGGTGGTTATGAACAAGTGTGAACCGAACTCAAGCAACGTTATGATAAACCACATCGTTTAGTTGAGACACACGTTAATCGTCTGCTCTGATAAGCAACAAGCATCCGCAGTACATTGCGACCATATTCATGAACCTACCGATGGATAAATGTGACGCGATAATTTATCCAATTCTATTAAGGAAATTGCCAAGAGCTGCAAGCAGTCAATTGGCAATGAGCCTTTCGGATGAAGAATTGGCGAAACTCAACGATATATGTCGTCATCGACTCCTCGAGTAGAAATATCTCAGATAAGCAGCAGAGGTAGATCTCATCGAATGCTTCGTGTAAATCACGCATCACATCACTCTAATTCAATTCAAGTATCGCCAGCAGCAGTAATTTGCCCACATTGTTCAGGTCCCCATCTTATGTATAGATGCCATAGTTTCCGGAATTTGGGTGTATGTTTTATCCCAATCATACTCTTGGAGAATGTCGATCGGGTATGTGTGCACCCTATGCTGTCCCGCAAACGCGTTTATACTGGATTGGTTTGGAAATAGTCCCTTTGTAGAATGCTTTGTGACCTCGGATCTCAGGTGAGCTTTATTACTGAATCGGTGTTTAACGATTTGAATCTTCACAGAATACGATGTGAGATAGCTGTCGAAAGAATTAGCGCATTAACAAATACCTACATCCGAGGTCAGACGACACTTATCATGCGCTCTTGGGTGGATGCCACCTTCGAATGCTGATTGGTGCTGGCTGATCCGCGATTTGCTAAGCCTGGATGTTTCGATATTTTGATCGGTGTTGATATCTGGGGAAAAATAATACATCATGGAATTGTCACTGGCCATCGCAACTAGCCATGTGCAATTCGAACCCATTTGGGTTGGGTCGTGTTTGGGCCTCTTAGGATTAATACAACTTCTGATCGACCATTGCACACATAAACAGCCACCAAATGTGTCGGTGAACGACGACTTGATGAATTGCTTCATAATTTCGGGAACTGGAAGAACCCGTAACTAATTGTCAATAACCGTAACTCTTGTCAATATTATATTTCGCTTCCGTAGATGGAAAATCGCCATTACAGGCGATACTGAGAAAATGTTCCGCCAAGTCGAAATTGATTCACGTCATCGACGATAGCAGCTGATATTTTGGCGTGAATCATCAACGGAACCGCTACGGACATATCAATTCAAGACAATTACTTATGGTATGGCATGTGGACTATACCTCGCTATTCGAACGCTACGACAATGTGCAATGGATAATCACCCGATAATCACTGATGCCAGCCGGGTAGCAGCAGCCGGCCACAGAATATGTAAGCGGCAAGGTATACGCAGCTATAGTTTACATGCGGATAATCGATGCTGACCATCACATAAATGTGTTTTTAATGTTTTTAATAATGTACGAATTGCACGTCATCTGATTGGTGCGGATTACACATTGTAGAGCAACTCGAATATTTTATTATGTTGGCTATGCAACCCAGCGGCGACTTTGAAACAAATGTGTCAAATCGAGTGGGTTACATCCAGCAGCATTTCGATGTCCAGCAATGGCGACACATCAGCACAGAATACAACCCGGCAGATTGCGCTAGCCGCGGAATATCACCAACCGCACTAGAAGGCCATTCCCTATTGTGGAAAAGCTCCTCATGTTTATATAAAGTACCGCGACGGACGTTGATGAACCACCAACGCTGACTTTACCGAAGGAAGAGATAGTTATACATACAAAACAAAACCGTTCCATACGTTACTCAGTACGAATCCCAGGTGGAAATCGGATCCCACTAGTTGAACTATTTAGCACCGTACAAAGAGTGTTACACCAGTATCTGCGATGGAGGCTGCGCTGCTTCTGCACATACGCAAAGCACAAGATAATGTATATCTTACTAAAATTAATTTATTCAAATCTCGTTGTAGTGTCGACGCAACCAGAAAATGGTTTGCACTTAATCCATTTCTGAATTAAAGGGAGATTCTACGTGTTGGCGGAAGGCTGACTCATGCTGATCAGCGTCATCCGATGATTTTACCGAAAGAATGTACATGGGATCGGTTACTTATTAATCATGTGCTCTTTTGTTTTGTGACTTTGGTTCAAATAAATCCAAACATTAATGTTTAAATCAATCGTGGAAACTATACGAATAAACTGAAAATCTACATCTACCTCATCTCTGAAAAATCGTAAAACACAGCGCTATACTTAATACTAAGCTAAACTGGAGTGCTATCGAACATCTTAAATAGTCTCGAAAAAATAATGAACACAAAACATATCTCAAATAATCCTACAAAATATCGAAAACATTTATATATCACCAATACACTTACAAATGTAGAATAATATTGAAAAAGATCAATGCTAATTGCAAAGCAAATCAAAAGCACAAAAAAAACATCTTTTTCGAAAAATAACAGAAAGGTCTCACCTAATTTGACGGTACGCGCAATTCAATCGAAGGTAAACTCAAATTATATCGAAAAATCTCGCATAATATCTATATACTTTATGCAATAGCAACACTCTTAGGGGAAAATACTTGATAATATAGCAAATCGCAATTCGGAACTCGAAAAACATTACTGCTCGAACAATTTTACCAGACCAAATTTTATGTCACGTTCAGTTGAATGAAAGTATCTGAATCTGGATCAAAAATCTTGAAATATTCGTAGCAGAATTTAAGCTCAGTTCAGTTTTTTTGCGACAATATAGACCACGACATTAATCTGAATTTTTTTTTATTCCCAGATTTTGTTTGTTTTCCAAAAAAGTATAAGCTAACAGTTTATTGGATCCATAAATAAAATGAGGAAGTCAAAATGAATACTGAAGGTAACAATTGCTTCGCAAATATTTTGTTTCTTTCTTAAGAAAATTGCTTGATACGTAGCTAAACTATTTGTGCCTATTGTTAAGAATATTGATCAAATATTATCTTATGTTTTCTAAGTTACATAATTACGTAAAGTTTCGTTCCATTTTTCTTTCTTAGTTCAGTGGTTCTTTTTCTATTATTTTTGTATGACAAGGACAACACTGTGTAAATTCATGTTTATATCATGTTTATATTCGTGGTTAATAGCTGCTGAAGTTGTATTGTGTAGAACACGTTGTGCGTACGAGAAATAAAGCGAGTTTTATAATTATCATCAGTGTGTTTCTTTTTTAACTCTAACAGGTTTTGAGCCCAGTCACCCAGAACACAACACTGATAGAGATATTATAAAGATTTTAATTAAAAAGTTATATAAATCCAGCCTTTGTGCAAAGTGAAATTAATATATAACATAAGAAAAAAAAAAGATGGATGGTGAACTCGCGCGAATCACAAAATTAAAGAACAGTGAAAATTGGCCAGCATGGAAATTTCAAGTGCGTATAATTTTGAATTTCAATAATGCTTGGAATGTTGGTTACATAACAACTCTCAAACCGAAAGCTCCGAACGAGAAAGATGAGGAGAAATTTCTAGAATACAATGCAAAACTGGCAGAATGGACGAAAGCGGATAACGTCGCGCAGAAAGTTATTGCGACAACAATCACCGATCAACAACTTCTCCATATAATTAATTGTGGTTCAGCAAAAGAAATGTGGGATAAACTCCTTGCGGTACATGAGCAAAAATCAGATGCCAGTAAACATATGCTACAACAACTGTGGTATTCAACAAATAAGAACCCAGTAGACGACATTGCTGCGCATATTTCAAAACTAGAAGACCTCTCTCATCGCCTTAGAAACATGGGAGAAGAAATCCCCAATTCGCTAATAATTACGAAAAATTTAATGACATTGCCCACAAAATATAACTATTTTGTAAGTGCGTGGGATTTAACACATATAAATGAAAAAACTCTGCCCAATCTAACTTCGAGACTTATAATTGAAGAATTACGTATCAACTCGCAAACCAATCTGGAATCAAATGCTTTTGCAGCGAAAAAACACTACACACATACTAATCACCGAAACAATCCTGGTAGTCAACACAATCAAGGTCATGGTAACATCGGAAGATGCTACAATTGTAATAAACCGGGTCATTATGCAAAAGAATGCTGGAGTAAGAAGAAAAACAAATCCCAAGATAAAACACACGGTAATGCGCTGATGAGTAAAACACTGACATCAGTCACGTCTTTCGATGCTGGGGGCACAGAATGGTATTTGGATTCTGGTGCCAGTGACCATATGTCAAATCAACGCGAATGGTTTGTTAATTACATTGTGTTCGATCCACAATTATCAGTAAGAATGGGTAAAGGCGAAAACATTTTTTCTCATGGCAGAGGTGATATAAATGTCATGGCGTTTGATGGTAACAAGTGGGTTGAAAGATTTCTAGCGGATGTTCTTTATGTACCAGAAATCAAATACAATCTATTTTCGGTGGGTGCTGCACCTAGACAAAGGGCTACAACTTGAATCAAATGACAGAAGCTGCAAATTAATTCGTGAGGGATACATTGTTGCAGTGGGAGAAAGGCAGAAGAAGTTGTACAAAATGAAATTTCGAGAAGTACCAGCAACAAGCGAGTTGGAAGCTAACATCACCGGAATGGAATCAATCCGAATCTGGCATGAGAAGTTAGCCAAGAAACCTGAAACAAAGAGTTCTGAAGTAGGAGAGCTCATTCATGCCGACGTCTGCGGTCCAATGCAGGAAATATCTATCGGGGGATCACTATACTTCTTGCTATCAAAAGATGATCTTTCACATTGGAAACAAGTGTATTTCTTGAAGGAAAAATCCGATGTAGCAGAACACTTTGAGGATTTTTTTAAAAAAACAAATAGACATTTAGGCAAAGGTATAAAAGTGATACGCACAGATAAGTGGTTGGAATTTATCAACCAACAAGTTAAATCACTAACGAGACGATATGTTGTCGTTCATCAAAGGACAGTTGTTTATACTCCACAACAAAATGGCACAGCAGAACGTGAAAATCGAACAATAGTGGAAGCTGCAAGAACACTTTTACATGCGAAGAGACTTCTTACAAAGCTATGGGCTGAAGCTGTACATACAGTTGTTCACATATTGAACCGGACTGGAATGAGTAGAGAGAAAGGCATAACACCATATAAACTCTGGATAGGAAAGGATGCTAATGTTATCGACCTAAAAATATTTGGTCAAGAAATCTACACTCACGTGCCAAAAGAGAAAAGACGTAAATGGGACCCTACAGCCGAAAAGGGATTCTTTGTGGGATATGATGACCAAGTGAAGGGCTGTAGAGTATGGTTCCCGTCCGACGATTGGATCAGCATCTGTAGAGACGTAAAATTTACAAACAGGTTCTATCATTCAGACGATGCCATGAAGTTGGTTGAGGATTGTCAAACACAAGTGGAAACATGCAACATTGAAGTACCACCAGTGGTGACAGAGGATGACTCTGATATATAGGACAGTGCAACAATTAAAAATGTTGATGATGGACCAGTGATAACTAACAAAGAGGTAGATTTGCTGGATCAGATCGATTTTACAGACTCTATCGATGAGGTACCCCCGTTCGCGACCATACAGGCAAGCGACCAGCGAGATTCGCTACGAGGAAGCTCTTAGCTGCAAGGATAAAAATGAATGGAAAAGAGCCATAGATGATGAAATCATATTACTTACTCAAAATAACACGTGGAACTTAATTGATTTACCGCAAGGCGAACCAACAATAGATAACAAATGGACATTTAAAATCAAGAGACATCCCAATGGAAGAGTAGAACGTTACAAGCCGCGGTTGGTGGCATGAAGCTCCAAACAGCAATATGGAGTAAATTATTTCGAAACGTTCAGTCCAGTAGTTACACTTGACTCCCTAAAGGGTGATTCTTTCGATTGCGGCATCAAAGGGAATGAAACTTCATCAATTTGACATTAAAACTGCATTTCTATATGGAGAACTGAAAGAAGACATTTATATGCAGCAACCCATTGGGTACGAAGATGGAACAGGTCGAATCTGTAAACTGATCCGGGGTCTTTACGGTTTTAAACAGGCCTCGAGATGCTGGAACCAACGATTTACAGATGTTCTGCAAAAATTCAACCTCAGAGCAACAACAGCAGATTCGTGCGTATTTTCAAATCACCAAGAAGACCATCAATTAATTTTAGCAGTTTACATTGATGATGGGTTATTTTCTTCAACAGATACCAGTTTAGCTGAGACATTACTTGAGGAATTGAAAAAACGAATTTAAATAACTTCCAGTATAGCCAAATACTTTCTTGGTTTGGAAATCGACAAACTTCCTGTGAGGTAGTCGGAAGCCTCATGTGTCTTTTGACCGGTACAAGACCAGATATCACTTTTGCGGTAAACAGTGCGGGACAATTTTTAGAAAAGCCAAAGAAAATTCACTGGAACGCGGTAAAGAGGATTTTAAAATACCTGAAAGGAACGCTACGCTATGGTCTTTTCTTTAATCGCCAAGGAAATTTAGTATTAAATGCATTCAGCGATGCGGATTATGCAGGCGATGTAGATACAAGAAAATCGACCAGTGTCTTCGGTAAGAAAATGGGATCGTCTATTGTTTCATGGAGTTCTCAGAGACAAAGTGTAGTTGCTCTATCTAGAACTGAGTCGGACTATTATGCTGCTACTCAAGCTGTCAAGGAGATCGTATGGCTAAAGAACTTATTACAACCACTTCTGAACGATAACAAACTAATGAGCATCTTATATATGGGCAACCAAAGTTCTATTCTGTTGATTAAGAATCCCGAGTTCCACGAGAGAACAAAACACATCGATGTAAAATATCATTTCATCAGAGAAAAATATGAATCGGGAGATTTCTCACTGGGGTATGTAGCATCAGAGAGCCAACAGGCGGACATCATGACAAAATCACTATCGAAAGCGGTTTTTCAACATCAACGTGAAATGCTACAAGTCGTTGACATTAAACGTTAAATATTATTGTATATTGAATTAAAATCTATAATTTAATCAAAGTGAGAGTGTTAAGAATATTGATCAAATATTATGTTATGTTATGTTATACCATATGTTACATAATTACGTAAAGTTTCGTTCCACTTCTCTTTCTTAGTTCAGTGGTTCTTTTTGTATGACAAGGGCAACACTGTGTAAATTCATGTTTATGTAATTTGTTGTTAATGAGCCGATTTAGACGTGTTTTCTTGCATCAGTTTCTTTAATCGTTTTTTTACTCCTCTCTCTACAAAAATATGACCTTCGAAATCAATTTATAGAGAGAGGGGTAAAGAAACGAGGAAAGAAACTGATGCAAGAAAACACGTCTAAATCGGCTCAATGGCTGCTGAAGTCGTATTGTGTAGAACACGTTGTGCGTACGAGAAATAAAGCGAGTTTTATAATTATCATCAGTACCCTGTTAAAGTTAGCCGAAAGTTTCCAGCCGAAAGTGAAAAGTCGATAATGCAGATTATGTTATTGACATTCCAGCCGAAAACAAATCAGCCTCTAGAGTGTTATGTCTAGAGATAGATTGGATTGATGTAACTTGTCAAGAGCTATCGCAGGAAAAAAATTCAGTTCAAGTTTCCCGTGGGAAATCTCGGAAAATTCGATTTTCCAAAAATTATTAGAAAATTTGTATAAAATCAGCCTCTAGAGTGTTATAAAAATTATTAGAAAATTTGTATAAAATCAGCATTTAAAGTGTTATGTCTTGAGATGGATTGGATTGATGTGATTTATCAATAGCTATCGCAGGAAAAAAATTCAGTTCAAGTTTCCCGTGGGAAATCTCGGAAAATTCCATTTTCCAAAAATTATTAGAAAATTTGTATAAAATCAGCATTTAAAGTGTTATGTCTTGAGATGGATTGGATTGATGTGATTTATCAATAGCTATCGCAGGAAAAAAAATCAGTACAAGTTTCCCGTGGGAAATCTCGGAAAATTCGAAAAGTTTCCAGCCGAAAGTAAGAAATGGATGAATAAAATCAGCCTCTAGAGTGTTATGTCTGGAGATGGATTGGATTGATGTGACTTGTCAATAGCTATCGCAGGAAAAAAATACAGTCAAAGTTTTTCGTGGGAAATCTTGAAAAATTCGTTTTTCCGATTTCGGAAAATTTTCTAATAATTTTTGGAAAATCAAATTTTCCGAGATTTCCCACGGGAAACTTGAACTGATTTTTTTTCCTGCGATAGCTATTGACAAGTCACATCAATCCAATACATCTCCAGACATAACACTCTAGAGGCTGATTTTATTCATCCATTTCTTACATTCGGCTGGAAACTTTTTTGAATTTTCCGATATTACCCACTGGAAACTTGTACTGATTTTTTTTCCTGCGATAGCTATTGATAAATCACATCAATCCAATCCATCTCAAGGCATAACACTTTAAATGCTGATTTTATACAAATTTTCTAATAATTTTTGGAAAATCGAATTTTCCGAGATTTCCCACGGGAAACTTGAACTGAATTTATTAATTCGACAGCTATTGACAAATCACATAAAAATGATTCAGCTTTAGATATATACCCTAGAGGCTGATTTTATTCCAATTTTGTATATTCTTCTGATTTTCCGATATTTTCTACGAAGCAAAGTTTTACACGTAAATTTATTTACAAAAATTTATATTTATAGATTTCTATGTATCCTAGGTATTTTCGGCTTGAATGTTATATCATAATCTGCATTATCGACTTTTAACTTTCGGCTGGAAACTTTCGGCTGGGATTAACAATCTGCCTTACCATTTTTTTTTTACTTTCGGCTGGACTAACACAATCTGCATTATCGACTTTTTACTTTCGGCTGGCAACTTACGGCTAACTTTAACAGTATATCATCAGTGTGTTTCTTTGTTAAATCTAACACCTATACCCAAAACAAATCTCAGATACGTTTAAAAACTTCGTTACCCTAAATTCAATAAAACATGGCGGAATTCCCTAAAGAGTTTTAGAATTTGAAACTAAAAACAGAAGAATTTGTTTTGACCCTGTCAAAGTTAGCCGAAAGTAGAAAGTCGATAATGAAGATTATGTTATTAACATTCCAGCCGAAAATAAACAATTTGGTGGTTGACAGCCAAAAGTAAATAGGATACATGGATTGCAATAAAAACTTTTGTAAATAGTCTTACGTAGAAAACTTTGTTTAACCTAGTCGTGGAAAATATCGGAAAATCAGAAGGATTCACAAAATTGAAATAAAATCAGCCTCTAGAGATCACATCTGAAGTTGAATCGTTTTTACGTGATTTGTCAAAATTCATCGCAAAAAAAAATTCAGTTCAAGTTTCCCGTGGGAAATCTCGGAAAATTCGATTTTCCAATAATCATTACAAAATTTATATAAAATCAGCCTCTAGAGTGTCTGGAGATAGATGGCATTGATGTGACTTGTTAATAGCTATCGCGGGAAAATATTCAGTCAAGTATCCCGCAGGAAATCGATAGCTATTGACATCATTCTACGAATAGAGAGAGGTTTCAATTTTAATAGTTTACATCGTCCCCTATAAGGAGCAAGAATATAATTGGGAAGATTATTGTCCCTAGGTAATCTACGCAAGGCATATTTTAAGAACTGTCTTTGAACCCTTTCTATAAGATCAGAAGAATCCTGATAAAATGGGTCCCAAATAACTACGCCATAATCTAATTGCGAGCGCACCAACGTAATATACAAGATTCTTATCTTGTATATTACGTTGGTGCGCTCGCAAATCGCATAATGATCCCAGAAGACTTTGGAGGGTTAATAAAAACACAACTCGTGTTCAATTCACAATTCTCATGTTAATAAAAACACAATGAAAATGGTCTAATCACCGGTAGTATATTAGAAATTACATGAATTAATTAACATTCAACAAAAATTAATAAAAGTAAAATTAGCTTACACATAGAGCTGTGTGAATATTGTGAAGAAGAAAAATTGTAAGAGATTTCATCTGTATTAGTATGATTCGCTAGTACTTAACGCACATTGTGGTATAATCAGTCCAGTCGCCGCGGCCTGATGAGAAGATTGATTTTTCATAATCATAAGCTCATCAGTTCGAAACTAGATTGAATTCTCTTACTTCGGAACATATTAAAATCATATACCTAAATCTTTGAAAGTGTTAACTTTCTCAATTCTATGGTCTTTGAGAAAAACTTTGTATTCAAAGTTCAAAACATTCCTTCTACGGGAAAATCGCATTGTTTTACACTTCTTAGTATTCAATAATAAATTTTGGTAAGTACACCAATTCGTAAAATCCGATAAATCCGACTGTAGCTCTTCTGCATCCCGAATATTCGAAATAGTTTTAAAAATTGTAATATCGTCAGCATATACTCGTATAAGAATCTCAGAATACTTAATACAGTTAATCACATCATTAATAAAAAAAATGAATAAAAGGGGACCCAAATGGCTTCCCTGGGGAACCCCTGACATAACATGATTTCGTGTATACATGTAATTCCCTATCTTAACGATTTTAGTTCTGCCATCTAAGTACGACTTGATCCACCTAATAGGTAAACTATTACAATCCAAAGACTCCAATTTAAGGAATAGTAGTTTGTGATCAATTTCGTCAAAGGCTTTGCTAAAATCTGAATAAACAACCTGTACATCCATCCCCAATTCAAAAGCCGTTGAAATATAATTGGTCAGTAAAAACAAATTCGAGACAGTTGATCTGCCAGGAAGGAATCCATGTTGTTTAGAAGAAATAAATCTACGAGTATAAAAAAAAAAATAAAATCTTTGACTAATTTTTCAAAAAGCTTCGGCAAAACGGATAAAATACTGATGGCTCGATAATTAGTAATATCACTTCTGGGACCTGAGTTAAATATTGGTTTAATTGAAGACCATTTCCAAAAGTTCGGGAAGTATCCTTGTCGAAGGCTTTTGTTAAAAAGAACTGTGATTGGAAAAGCGATAGCATGTGCTGTCATTCTAAGAACCAAGGGAGGAGGGGATTCAACACAGTATCAAGTTCCAATTGCAAGGAACAATTTATATTAGCCTCTGAACAGTAGCTCGATATCGAATTTGTCGTTAACGGTTTCTTTACATAAACACTATCAAAAAAAGTCAGCGAACAAGTTACAATTATCTTTCAAATTATGACCCAAACCATCGTCCAAAAACATAGTAGACGGATATCCCTAAGTTTTTTTTTTAGAATCAACGAATCTCCAGAAACTATCAGGTCTCTCCTTTATGTTCGATTCGATTTCCAAAATTTAATTGTTGTAAAGCAATTTGTTCAATATTCTGAATTCATTCCTCAAGGATTCAAATACAGCATATACCTATCAGGAGTAGGGAAAAGTTTAAATCTCTTATGAGCCTTGTCTTTACGGTTTTTCAGATTAATAAGCTGTTTATTATACCACGGTTTCTTCAACTGACGCGTAGTTTTAAATTTAGGAATAAATTTCACCATTCCTAGATTTAGAACATTATAAAATTCATCCAGTACTTCCTCTAAATGATCATTATCCTCAAATGCACTCCAATCATAATTATCAAGAAAAGCATTAAAGGAATCGTAGTCCCCAATTTTATAATTAAAATTTTCAACAAATAACTCATCCTTGACAATTTCACATACATCGAAAGACAGTGACATTTTTATTGGAAAGTGGTATATGCTCGACGCTCCAGCTAAATCGTCACACGTCTCGACAATAACTTCTTGATCCAACGGCAAAAATACCAGGTCCAAAACATTCCCACACTTGTTCTTGACGTCCATACATTGTTTGAGACCCATTAAAAGTAATCCGGTCATGAAGGTATCATAATTCGCATTCAAGTTCAACGGAGTTAAAAAATCATCAACTCGAAGCCAATTAACATTTGGTAAATTGAAATCACCCAATATACATAAACGATCCTCTGGTTGCAAAATCGGTACTGTGCTAGACTTGATAATATCAATGACTTTATCATACACCCCAAAATTAGAATCATATGGAATATACATGACACAAACGATTAGTGAAAACGAATGATATCTGATTCTTACTGCGATTATATCCAAGTCGCAATCCATCAATATTAAAGGTACAGATGAAAATTTATCCACAACAGCAATTAGCAGACCTCCACCTTTCTCATATGTGTCTTTATAAGAAGATGCCTGTCTCGACGATGAACAATGTACGATGCCGGAAAATATTCTTCCGTCTTAAAATTAGATGTTAGCCAAGACTCCGCTATACAGACCACTTCATATTCATCCTCATGTAAAGATAAAAATAGATTCTTTGATTTAGAGCGAATACTGCTTGCGTTATGATAATAAATGTTTATTCTTTGAGTAGCTGAATTTACTTGATGTGGTGATGATAAGATAGTAGAATTTATAGTGGAATTTAACGGAGGTGCTGACATGTATCCTATTTATCCTATTTACTTTCGGCTGATAGCTATAAAATTTTTTATTTTCGACTGAAATGTTATTAACATAATCTGCATTATCGACTGTTTATTTTCGGCTGGGATTAAATAATCTTCATTATCATTTCTTTAATTTTGGCTGGACAAACACAATCTGCATTATCGACTTTTTACTTTCGGATGGCAACTTTCAGCTAACTTTAACAGTATTTTGTTTTGTCTATAATTTCAAATTGCTATACAAAAAAATAGCAGCAGCCACTGTTGCCTATACATTGAGTCTGAGGATTTCAAAAAAATACCAAGAAAATAATGAACTGAAAAAACAGCGGAAAGTGAAGATAAAACCAGGTAATTTAAATGAAGCTGCATCACTTCAAATTACGTATAGTTGGTCGTACAAGACTATCAAACGTCGGCTGTTTGAGTCTCGACAGCCAATTCTAAAACTAACTTAAATCAAAAGATAAAATCGTTCGGTCGCTTTGCTAAGCCCCTGTGTTAAAGCTTCTCCTGAAAAACAGTTTTATTTAGGAATACGACTAATGTTTCAGAAGGTTTATTTACTAACAAAGAACTTGCAGTAAACCCCCACTTTAATTTTTTAATAAGATTTTAATTAACTTGTAATAATTTCGTTTAATTTGCTAACACCATTAAGTACTTAAATAACTGCTGAAATCTTGTTTTGTATAATTTTCTAAACGAAAAATCCAATTTCAGGCGCTTAGCCCAAATTATCCAATTTTGCATCTAAATATGTTTAATATAGGATGTAATTTTAGTTTAGGCAAAAATTCGGCAAAAAAAAAAACGAAACAGACAACAAAATCCTTCAAAATATACAAAATACAATTACAAGACATTAAATTTTGATGGAATCATACTAAATAGTCATGTAGCCATAAATAATCATAATATGTATGTAATAACACAATGTAGTACGTAAAACAATTACTTGCATGTTATAATAGTAATTTACACATTAAAAAAAAATTTCAGGATACACGTACGATAAAAAATTTATGTATGATAAAAAAAAAAAATGTACAGGTAAATTTGTAATTACGGAAACAATTATGATTTATTTGGTTCTTGTTATTTCCATAACTACCAAATTCATCCTGTATAAAATGTACTACTGTACTCTATGCGAGAGTTTACTAAATTTCGATATACATACACTCTTTATACTATATAGAATATAAGCAAAATAATTTACCTTTACTAATGCCAGTCACTTTATCTCGCAGTACATTAATCGTATGCACACGGCCATATTCTTCGAACATTGTTTTCAATTGTTCCTCATCCATTGATTTTGGTACTTGGCCCACAAACATTTTTATATAATCGGGATCCGGTTGATCACCGCTCATTAGACTATCGTTACTATTGATTTCTAGTTGGTCCCCATCCATGCTGCTATTTAGCAACAGGTTATTATCAAATTCAAGATTTATATTATCATTATCAGTAATATTGTTTAAAATATTATTATTATTATTATTATTATTTAACGTTGTGCTATTATTGTTATTATTTAAATTAGGGTTAGTCTCATTAATTTCTTTCATGTTGTTGACGTCCATGATTCTGGAAAGAAATTAAAAATAAAAATGTTACTGATTAGAATTTTTTCTTTTATTAGTTCTATATATTAAATTTAGTATTTTAAAATTTTATTCAGCAATAATTTTGCTGAATTACCCAGCCAGGGCCCTATTGCACCAACTACTTATCACTTATTACTTATCAACTTATCATAATTTTTGATAATTTTCTATTGTACCAAATTGAAATTTGATAAATATTTAATTGAGTTATAATAAGTGATAAGCACTCACTTATCATAATTAAGTTGCACCAATTTGCGAAATGATAAATGATAAGTAATATTTTGATAAGCGATAAGTTTGAGGTTTTTGATAATTTTTTCGTAATTCTGTTGCACCAAAAGTTTTAACTTATCAATAATCAACTACTTTAATGATAACTTATCCAATATATCAATAAGAAAAATTTCACTACTCAAAAAAATTGATAAGAGCTACAAATTGTAGTGGTATGACGGAAGTCTGTTAAAAACGTTTTTTTTCTGCTGTTATTGTAAGATGAGAACTTTTGTTCAATTAAAAGAGATTTAAATAATTAATTAAAAGATTTTGTTCAATTTAAAGAATACAAACACATTTTTCAATAAAATTATTTATTATTCAAATGATTATAAATGATAATTAATGACAATACATGTAACAATGTGTTTTCAAGTGTATAATAACTCTAATTTCAAAATTTATACCGCTATCTTATTGTATTCTAATAAGTTATAATATTAAGTCAAAGTTAGAACAATTTCATTCTGTTCGATTTATCATAGAGGTAAGACAATTGTTTTTCGATATTTTAAAATTGATATAAAACTATCAAATATAGGTATTGTATCAACTTTAGTGAACAAAAACTGAAATTTATTAAATGAAAAATTATTTTTATAAATAAATGCGTCGGTTCGAAAGATTATTCGAGGATGAAAACGAAAGAAGGAATTGTGTAGTGAAAGCCAGAACCAAATATTCTCTGGACTCGCGAGTGATAAAACATCGTTTGTCACATGAACAAATTGAGCACGTATTATTAAAAATCGGAGTAAATTTGCACCATGGCAGCGACGGAAACTGCGCATTGACTCCTCTATAGCAGCTACTAACAACACTGCGTTAGTTAGGAATATCTAGGATAGAAGTTTATTGAGATGGATGGTTACCCTCAGGTAGCTGGTTGCTTCGATGGAACAATGATTAATATAGATGCACCTACGGTCAATGAAGAACACCTTGCGAATCGACATGGAAAACATTCACTGAATGCAATGATGGTGTGTGGCCCAGACCGCAGCTTTTATGCAGTAAATTCTAATTGGCCATGACTCCAGAGTATTGCCATATACAAGGCTATTTAGCAATTTTGAGTCTTGTTTTCGCCCGTTTCCCGGTGCTGTGATTTTGGGTGACAGTGCTTCCCCTTATAGATTAGCTTTTCCCACCAATGCGAAGAAATCCGGATGATGGAATAGAGCAAAGATTTAATCGTGCTCATAAGCGGACGAGACGAATAGTGGAAAATCATTGAGGATTACAATTTTTGTATAATGTAGTTAAATTCATTTATTTGTTAATAGAAATTCTCTTAATTCATTTGTTATGAAAATAAATTGTTTACGTTTAAGTACTGCTGAAAAATTATTTACAGTTAGAAAAGAGAATTTATTTTAAAAGCAACAAAAGAAAAGTTTTACAATTGATTCTAAACACTGAAATAAGAACTCACAATTGAGAAAGGTCTTCATGTATTATTATATACATGTAAAATTGTTGTTGTTATTAAATGACAGAATAACAATTTTTTAATTGTTTTGCTATATAGCCTATATTTAACATATAAAATGTGCGGAAAGCATATTATTTTGCAAACACTATCACATTTATAGTATTTTTGTATAGATCATTACAACTTATCATAAAAATTTGATAATTCATCAATTGATAAGTTATAGACAGTCTGATGTGCAACGCTTATCACTTATCATTATCAAAATTTGATAAGTTTTCAAATTTATAAGTGAGTGAGATTTTGTTATTTTTGGTGAAACACTTATCACTTATCATTATTAAAAAAACTAACTTATGATAAGTTGATAAGTAATAAGTGATAAGTAGTTGGTGCAATAGGGCCCAGGTCTCTCCATCACATTTTCATTTTAAAAATCAAAACTCAATTTTTTAATTTATCAAAACTATCGAAACTATCTGCAGGCTTCGACATACTCTCAATTCTCAGTTTACGACCAAAATCCATACTCAAGTTTCAATATTCAAACGAATGGTTTGTGTCCGTGCTAAAATCAAAATATAAATGGTACAATGACTAGATTTACCTAGTTACAAATTTTTAGAATTGGATTGTGATTATCTGGGTTAGGTTCATTGACAGATTTTAATAATTTTGGGTCTGCCATTTTTATGCAGTTAAACACCGGTAGCTGTCACTCGGGTCGCGCCCTAGTACACACAATTTTCATGGATTTTCACATCACAAAACGTTTTAGCTCTTCGTTTCAAAATTCGATAGATTCAAGTTTACAAATTGATGATTTCAAAGTTTTAAAATTTGTTCGTTTTAAGTCTCAAAACAAAAACACAAGCTTTTGACGTGTTGTGAAACATTTCACACTTTTAAGTTTCAAAATTTCGACGGTTCAAATCAAAATCTAAAAATTTGCAGATTTACTTCGGTTCAAAAGGACCGAAGTGTTGAAATCCTGTCAAAAACGACCAAAAATTTGGTTGATCCAAAATCAATTTTCGACGTTTTGGAAGCCTCTGGCGGACTTAGACACAAAAAAGGCTAAAAAAATATAAAGCGCTCAAACCTCTTCTCATGAGGTGGTCAGAACTTTGGTCCTGAAAATTAACTCAAATCACAAATGAATCCCTAACTAAATCTCTTAACTTAATCATTAGCTCAACGTTCACCTCAACCTAGATCTCAACTTCCAGCTCAATCTCAAAGCAATCGTCAACTTAATCACCATTTCAATCACAAATCAACTTTCAAACCAATCCTTAACGTAAACCCAAATCAACCACTAACTCAACTTCAACTTAACTTAGTTCGATCCAAATCTCAACCGTTTTACTTTTTACTTGTGGTGGTTTTGAAACAATTCGTATGGTGCGTACTACACTACTTTGTGTAAAGGTACCAAAAGCTTTTCATTAATTTCACCAAGGGAATAGATTGGCCAAAAAAAATTCAAAATCGGACAAGCCGTTTTCGTGATACCATGGGTACAAACAGACATCCAGACATCCAAACGGATGGATGGAGTTTTTTTTGTTGTTTGTTTTTGATTAAAGAGGTTTTAGACCCCAACCAAATGTTTGATAATTTTTCACAAAAGATTTCAGTACTTTGGTCATGTTAAATCGAAGTAAATGTCCGTCCGTCTGTTCTGGTTTCTGGAGAATGGCTTGTTTGGTTTGGAATTGATAAGCTTCTGGAAGTTTTACGTTAAGAGGATCGAGTACCTCTTATATGAATTGCACAAAATCCACTTGGATATATTACCATGTTAAATTTTTTTTTATTGTATGCTATTGCGGTTGAGTAAAGTTGATACATATAAGTAGTTTTCGGACTGTGTTGGTTTAGAGTTGAGTTGGGAATTGAGTTGGGGTTGAGTTAAGGCTTAGTGAGTTCCAGATTAATTTAGGGAGAGTTGTGGGTTGAGATGGAAGTTAGCTTGAGTTGATTTCATGTATAGTCATACATTTTTTCATATCTCGTTAATTTTGGGATTGAGTAGCGAATTGAGTTGGATGTTGAGTTGAGGGCAGACTTTTTTTTTGGTAGAATTGAGGTTGAACCAAGTTGGGTTGGAATTAATTTGGGGTGTATTTAGCCGTTCAGGTGGGAATTTTTTTGGGGGCTGAGTTGAGATTTTAGTTGTATGTTAAGCTGAACATTGAATTAAGAGGTTCAGTTAGGGATTCATTTGGGAGTTAAGTAAATTTTCACGACCAAACTTTAGACCACCTCGTGAGGTGTGCGCCCTTTATATTTTAGGTTTTAAATTTTTTATGTTCTTGTCTCAGATCTTAATAGCTTCAAATCTTTGGTGGTTCAAGATTAAAATTATCTGAATTTACTCACGGTGCTCTGTAGTCGGTTTAAAAAAAAAGTGGGGTGTCTCCGAAATTCTTGCGCCCAACGTTTGAACACCTAAAAAGGAGTACTTTCAGCCGCTACAGAAAAAAATCGGCTCGGCGCTTTTTTTTCTAGGACGAAAATACGAAAAATAATATGCCTGGAGAAGATAACGCCCTTTCATGTGTGATGATGATTCGGGATATATATACAAGGTGTCATATACATTCGCATTGGTTTCATACACATATGTAATGATAGATATAGGGTTTCCGAGAATGGTTTGGAAATGGATGTGATTCCTAAAAGCGAAAAAACACAACAAAAATAATAAAGATTTAGAGACGTTCGTAACACCCGTTCTACACCGCCGCGAGATAATTATAAAGTAAATTGGCCGGTTTTGGTTTTGAATGAGAGATAGAGAGCCAAGATTCAATGTTTACATTTAGTATTCCCTATTCCGGTAGGCACTGACGAGTAAACAATAATCTGAAATCGCTGATTTTTCTATTTTCGATATGTTTTATCCGGATTATAAAAAGCGTGGAAATCACGAAGAAAACCGTTTCAAAATATATCTGTGTTGTGGAAAAAAATAATAAAAAATGGTGATCATTCAAGGAAAGGTGAAATCAAACTTGATGGAAGTAATCTCGGGTTTTGATGAATGTGATACAATAGTGCCAGTTGTACTGTGCCCAGCTTGTAATCTACGCCTGGGCAAGTCATTGAAAGAAGATAAAAGATGTGAATTCTCAGAAATTGGAAAATTTCTGTCTATGACAGAAGTGTGTGAGTACAGCACGAGATCTATTAGGAAAGGAGACCAGTGCCAATATTATCTTTGTGTGTTAGTTACCGGCCCTGTGGTACCAAATTTCCCGCGAAATCTGACACCAGTAAAAAGGCCTCTAAGGTTCCTGAAATTAAAAAAAAAGCAGTTATCAAACGTTGTGGTAAATATTTAGGATTATTGGCCAGAGGAATTAATCACGTGTGCAAAATTAGGGCTCAATTCGAAACAAAAAGAGCATATATCGACTCGCTTATTGAAAGATAAGATAACTACAAATTCGTGTGGAGGAGAAGGCTCACGCTCGCGTGACGAAGGGTTAATATCCCTCTCGCAGCATCACGGGAAACCATTGACCGTGAATAATGTTGGAGGAACAAGGAATTCGCACGTACCATCGATTTCGGCAAATTCCCTGCGGCAAATGCAAACTGATATGGATTTAAGTACCAGAAAAGTGTTGAGAATTGCTGCTTTCAACCGTCTAGAAACCAACACATCAGGAATAATAGAACCCAATTAACAAAAAAAAATATCAGAAAGTAATCATCGGTTTGACGAGTATTTTGAGCCACGAGTATTTGCATTTGTCACAACTAAAGGTGAAAATCTGTCAATTCTCCAGGGTTTGTCGTCATTTGCAAGAATCTGCGAAGTTTCATTCAAGATGTAATAGAGCAACGACAAGTTTCCAATGTACAACTCATATTCGGAATTGACGGTGGGGGTGGTTTTCTAAAATTTTCTCTTTCCATCCAGTCATCGAAAGCTTCCAAGTACATGATATGCTGAAAAATTCCTCGAATCTGGGGTGAAACGATTATTTATTCTTTGTTTAGCCCCTAACACTCAGAATGTCTCGCTTATATGGTCAGCATTAGATATAAATTCCTTTCTTGGAACAGTTGCAACGGATTGGAAGCTGGCCAATATTATTTCGGGTCTTATGAGTAACTCAAGTGCACATCCTTGCACATGGTGCGATGCTCCCCAAAAAAACTTAATCAACTTGGGCAATTACAGAACGATCAATGATTGTCGCGCCAAATGCGAGAAGTGGCGTTCAGAAGGAGTACTTAGAAAGTCAGCCAAGTTATTTGATAATTGCATACATCCAGCTCTCTTCAATGCAGACGAAAATAAGCGGATCATCAACATAATCCCACCTCCAGAATTGGATTTACTGTTGGGAGCAGTAAATACCTTCTTCCACCATATGATGTTGGAGAAGTCAGGCTAAAATGGGCCCGGGAGTGCCACGTGGACCGGGAGTGTACCTATGGTAGTCCAACATTTAAAGGAAATGCGTGTAAGGTTTTGCTCGATAAGGTGGATGTTTTAGATGCCATGAAATGCCTTGGCTGTGTCAAGTATGTGGAGACATTTAGAAATGTGAAGAAAGTTGTCGATTATTGCTTCTCATTGCAACTAGACCCCAATTTCATGAGATATATTGAATATTTCAAGGTTAGTTATCAAGCACTCGAGATACCTGTGACACCAAAAATTCATGGCATACTATACCATGTAGTAGATTTTTGTTCCGAAACCAAAAGAGGACTAGAGTTTATAGCGAACAAGCTGTCGAATCGACCCATGCTGATTTTAGTTAGACTTGAAGTCGTCACAAAGTACTAAAAAATCATCCTGACTATTCATTCAAATTATTGCGAGCTGTATGCGAATATAATAGTTTTCATTTATGATACGTGTGCTATTATATTTTGTTTCTTACTTGTCTAGACAAGGCCCTCGAGGGGGCCGTAAACGGATCTTACTAACTTCTCTAACCTCTCTCTATTCGCATTGGTTCATACCTCTCGGTATGAACCAATGCGAATGTATATGACACCTGTATATATATCTAGAATCATCATCACACATGAAAAGGCGTTATCTTCTCCAGGCATAATATTTTTCGTATTTTCGTCCTAGAAAAAAAAGCGCCGAGCCAATTTTTTTTTGTAGCGGCTGAAAGTACTCCTTTTTAGGTGTCCAAACGTTGGGCGAATTCAAAATTAAAAGTTTTAAATCCAAAGGTTCGTTGGACACACATTTCAGAATATAGTCTCTTGCTTTGATAGCTTAAAGGCTCAATACTTGAAGGCCTCCTAAACTTGTAAAATTTGAGGTAAAATCTTGAAAATTTTGATTTTCGAAATTTAGTCTTAAGCATTACTTAATTTTATTGTTTGTTGGTTCATTTGAGAAAGTTTTTATTTTTTCAATTTTTCAAATTTTGAAAGATTTAAATTCCATAATATGTATTTGTTTCCTAGCCATCAACATTTTTGCAGCAAAACACAAAAAAAAAAAAAAATTAAAGATTGAAATTTTAAACCTCAAATTTCAGACTTTTATTATATCAGTCAACAAATTTGAATAACTTAAAATTTACTTAATATCATTGCAAGCCTTATATCTTGGAGATATCTATAGGAAATTTCAGGTTTGTCGAAAATTTCAGGTTTTATAATTTGAAATAACTTTGAACGGTTAGGGATTTGAAGCTTAATTCTCAATTTTTCATTCAACATTTTAATTCTCAAAATTTGACGGTTTTAAGTGCCAAGCTAAGTTAATTTTTTAAGTTTTAACATTCTCAAGTCATTAGGTGGTAAAATTTGATTGTTTAAAATCCCTAAAATTGAATTTTAAAACTCTGATTTTTGAATATTTTAAATCATAATTTGATGGTCTTAATTTAATACTGAACATCTAATTCGTAATTTGAAATGCCTAAATGATTATCATATAGGTTTCAAATCTCAAATTTCGCTTGATTCAAGTGTTACAATTTGATGAATCCAATTTCAACTGTTTCCATTTGGTTTTTAAAGAACTATTTTTGGTTAGAAGTCACAAAATTTGCTTGATGCTAGATTTCGAAGCTTATACAAAATTTGTTGCGCGCAATCAAAAGCGTATATGCTTCAAAACTAAACCTATACTATATATCTTAAATTGAAAATTCTTTCAAACTTTTGCCTTACCACAAAATATGAAAAGCTTAAATCTCAAATATTTTTTGGATTTTCATTTCTACGTTTAAAACTTCTTGGATTAAAGTTTTCGCAGAGCGTAAACTTTTTGATACAAATTTGATATTGCATCAACTTTTGTACTTATCGCCATCAAATTGTAGCATTAGGCAGCCTCTTCTATCATTTGGTCTTTGCAATGTATGTTAAGACAACTCAACATGTATTTGAAATCTTATATTTAATGTTTTAGTCATTGAAGTGCAGCTTATTGAGAAGTGCCCTTTTTGTACTTATATACATATTTATATTTAAATTATAATTAATATTTAGTAAATGTACATAGGATGTGCTACGCTTATTTACTCTAGGTGGTTTGGCGTCTATTGGGGGGGGGGATCAAAATTGAGTAGATTAATCTACCAGCTCCGTAACCTTCCAGTAGGGTGCGCATCACGGGAGCTGTTCTGGTCTTGTCATTAGGCAGCTGCGTGATGGGTACAATTGTGTAAGGGGTCACCTGTTCACAATTCGCAAGTGGACGTACTGCCTCCTCGTGGCAACCACTGGTAACTAAGGCCACTTGGCACATTTTTGGCCATTTGGCACAGGCTAAAGTACGGCGCTAAAGGAGAAAACCTTGACAAAAAACTCTAATCTAAGGTGGAACAGCATATGCCGAAAGATGAATGGCTGATAGATTAATCAGCCCAAAATATGCGGACCCTGGATACCAGGCATCCTCCAGTTTTATTTAGCCTTCTGTAGTAAAGCTGGGTGACCTACAGGTGATGTGCAATTCCCAGCAACTCGTAAGAGTAAAATCAAACGGAATACGGAGCAGGAGTAGGAATATACGGGAGTGGGGCAACCATCTCGAGGTCCATGACCTCCAATGCTACCGTCTTTCTAGCGGAACTACATGCTGTAGTACACACATCTAGGAGGGAGAGCAATAAGCCCAGATAGTATGTATCACGTACGGGGAGGCAGTATTGTCAGGTTCATTAAGAACCTGGACGGATAATTAAGCAGGGGCCAGCACAATAGATGCGAAGTGGCTGATCGCCCGCATGGCCTCCCAATAATAATAATAATAATACTCTAATTCCGGTTGATTGCGTTACTTTGAATTGATAGAGTATTGGTGACAAGCAATGAATTGAGTAAATAGGTGTAGTATATAATATGTATATAATACGTTTCATCTCCTTCTGAGTACTGTAACTTGTTCAACATTATTATTTGAACTTGCTTCCGATCAAGTCATTTTGAAGTTAAAATTAAATTCGCGGAGTTACGCGGAGTGTTGTGTTTTTATTAAAACAATGTATTTAGAACCCTTCCATTTTGTCTACTAAACGCATCATCGAAATCATCAAACGACAATCAAATTCCTTCTAGCAAATTTGAGCACAACAAGCAAAAACAAAGCAAAAATCTTTTAAATTACATTAATTTAAATGTTTATGCAACTCAAATACAGAACAGTACAATAGAATTAACAATCCGATGAATTGTCGCATGTCGAATCGCCCAAATAGCAAACACAAAAAAAAAAAAAAAAAAAATTGGAAAATGAATCAAACGAACAGAAAATAAATAAGCAGGGCAATTACTACATCAGTGTAAAACGCGGGATGAAAAATTTAAATTGTGATATGAAACTTTTTTGAAAGCTTTTTGTATTGTTGTAAATTTGGTTGATTTCAACAATTTGGTTGCGTCTAAAAGTCATTCATATATATTTATGTACGTACATCGTATATACGTAAATTGGACAGTGTTGAGTTTTAGCGAAATCGAATATAAAAAAAAGATTTCAAAAGTATTTTAATTATATTCCTTTGCAGAGAGGGAGAGACCATCCCGATGAAAATTAATGAAACACAATTTTCATTTGATTTCACATTCAGTTTCCTTTTTTTTTTTTTTTTTCAGTTTATTGGATTGTGCACGACAAAAAAAGTTTTTTATTACTTAGAATTTGAGAAAGAATGCTGAATGATGTGATGATGTGAGGCGCCAATTTGATGTTCAGAATAACTTTGTTTTTTTTTGTAAGACTAGTGTCCGATATGTTACACAATGGTCGCCAATTTAAATTTTGGAGTTTTATCTTAGAGACTGAGTGTTCTTATATAGTATGTTTTCGAAATAAGTTTGTTGATACAGCTGATTAAAGCAAATCTATAATAGTTCAAAAGTTATTTTAACAAATTTCATTTCCATGTCCTAGATTAGGTCACAAAATTCTTATTAACGAAATTGACCACTCTCTCATGTTTGATTCGGCTATCATTTTGCTTTGGGCTCTAGTAAATATATTGAACTCATATATTTTTCCAGATCAGAGTTCATTGTTCCTTAAAGATAACAAAATTATAATGTTACTAAGAAACGAAACTGTGTACAAACGGATGTAAACATTTCATGAAGTATTTATTGCTTTAGTGGTAATATCAACTTCCCATTCTGGAATCTTTAAAATATTTCGTTAATTTCAAACCATTACACATTTAACCACCACTATAATATTCAAGGTATATTCCACTCAACACTCTTGCTGCCATCTGCAACATCTACATCTCATACATTGACCATTTTTCCTTACAATATCTTTGGTGGCACGACTTACACATACACAAACACAAAACAAAAGAAACTAAAAAATTAAATTAAATTAGTCTCATCTCGGATTTTGCGTTGGCAACAAGCACACGCTATCGCTACAAATAAAATATTGGTGTTAATCTAACAAATTTTGTGCTTAAGTTATAAGGCTAAGCGTTTGCTTGATTAGCGAAATTATCTAATTAAATTACCGATGGTAATGTTGTGTTGGAGTGATGTTTCTGGATGCATGTTGTCGTTTTTTTCCTGCGTAGAAAAAGATATACCAGAGTTATGATGAATATGATGTCCGAACAGTGGTATATCGATGATCTCCAGTAGTTTCGCTTTCTTGATTTCTTGTAGAATGATTGTTAAGAATTAAATGTAAATTTTTAAGTTTTATATGCACAGATAGATGTCACTAGTAAATAATTTTGTTCATGTGGCAATTCTCGTTAATAATGAAAATTTAGTTAGTTGGGTTTGTGTTGCTGTCACACATGGTTTTGTTTTATTGGTATTGTGCTCGAAATTTAGTATAAAATAAAATGTACAACAAAAACAAAATTTAAGTTGTTTCTCTATATAGTCCACATTAGTAAAAATCTTAATATTTGGTCCGATCGAGCCGAATCGAAGCTAAAATTGATATTGTTGGTTGGTTAAAAACAAATAAAAAATAATAAAAAAGTGTGGTTATAGTTTAACCAAACCTCATGGCAAAACGATACAAAATATAAAACTTGTGACAATAATCGTGGAATATCGTCGTCATCGAGTGTTATCCTTGGGATATCACATTAAAATATTATCGAGTGATTGATAGTTTTCGTAATTTGGAATTAATTGTAGAATTTCAAAATGGAAGAGCTTCAATCGGCGATGAAAAAGTTGAAAATTGAGCGACGTGGTTTTAACGTTCCATTGGCATCGTATAAGAAGTTTATCGATGGGTTTACGAATGATGATGAATTAAATCAGTTTACACTGAGAGAAAAATTCGAGAAGTTTCACAAATTATATATAAATTATTATTCGGTTTACGAAAGGTTAAAGGAGGTCGCCATAGATATGTTCGATGAGAAGGAGGCAGAAGAAAATGAAATGGACAATTTGGAATTTTACGATTCGTATTTGGTGGTACGCTTTGGATATCGAAAACATTTGAATTCCAAGCAAGCTGATGGAAATCATTCAAATAATGGTGATCATGTTGATAAAAAAATTGGAAGTGTTTGAATTATTGTCAACAATTGGTCAATTTCTGACGTAGAAAAATATTTTTATCTGGAGGGCTCCTTGGATGATAAAACAAAATCAATTATGTCAAGTGTTGAATTTTCCGAACGTGGGTTTCAGTTGGCTTGGGATAGTTTGTTAACTCGTTTCAACGATGATGTGGATACAAATTGACATACAAATGAATGAATTTTTCGGATTAAAATTAGTGAAAGATGAATCGGCAGTGGAGTTGCAACATCTTTTAGAACAAAGCCAAATTCTTATTAAATCGCTTGAACAATTGGGTGAATGTTTAACTGATGCAGTTATAGTACACACAGTCAAGAAAAAACTAGACGTTGAGTCCCGAAAACTGTGGGAATACGAAAACAAACATAATACAAGGCAAAGCTGGACAAATTTAGGAGAATTCATAAGAAGGAGAATTCGAGTTCTGGAAAAATCGCAGGAGCAACATGCAAGTAGTTATCAAAACAAATGTAAAAACAGTTCGTTTACCAATTCCAAAAGTTTTGTGGTTGGTGTCAAACCAAGATGATTTGTTACATAAGTGCACGATATTTTTGAAGATGACACCTCAAGAACGATATAATCACATAAAATTAAACAATCTGTGCTTAAAATGTTTCAAGTCATCACACAGGGCAGATATATCTTCATTTTTTAATTGTAAAATTTGTAATCGACGGCATAACCAATTGTTACACTTTGTCAGTGTAAATAATTCAAATAATGGGTTTCGACATAGCAGTAGGAATGATCCAGAATATAGTAATGTGAATTCAAATTCAAATTGTGGTGAAGGAAATAGTCTGGCGACAGCAGAAATCAAAACAGGTTCAACTGATTCATGTGGTGGTACAGTCACTGCACATATCTCTTATTACGATGAGGGTCAAGTTGTACTATCAACACAGCAAAGGTTGATTTGTGATCAGTTTGGTGGATTTCATTGTGTACGTGCGCTATTGAATAGTGGATCTATGAAGAATTTTATTACCAATGACGTGGCTGAAAAATTGAATTTGGTTAAGCTACAAACTAACGCTGCGATAAGCGGATTGAATAATATGAAAGCGAATATTAAACATCGGGTAAAATTGGGCATTTTTGGACAAAAGAAAATTGGCGGATCCTGAATTTAATGTACCCGATTCGGTAGGATTACTACTTGGAGCGGAAATATTTCACCGAATAATGCTCAATGAAAAATTACGTGTAGAGGTTACTATATGCCTGAAGTAAGAAATACGATGTTTGCTTCCTTTTTCTTAACCAATAATAACGAATATTCAGAAGACGAAAATTTAAATCAACTGGTGCAACGTTTTTGGCAAGCTGATTCATTTGAATCAACTTCACGTTTATGACGTGATGAAAAATACTGTGAGCAACATTTTCGAAAATCTCACTCACGAGATAGTAATGATCGCTACTGCGTTGAGTTGCCTATTAAGGACAAGGTAACTGAATTAGGGGATTCATTACATACAGCAATACGGAGGTTTAAATATCTAGAAACCAAGTTGAGCAAAAATCCTGATTTGAAATCACAGTACATAAATTTTATGACAGAGTATCGTGAAATGGGGCACATGAAGGTGTCAATAAGAAGGGCTGAAACAAGGTCAAATGAGGAATATTTCATGCCACATCACGCGGTGTTCAAACCTGATTCGTCAAGCACCAAACTTTGTGTCGTATGCCATGACAACTGATATACAAAAAATTTATAGGCACGACTGACTTACGGAACTACATCGGCTCCATATTTAGCAACAAAGGTACTACAACAATTGGCGAACGATGAAGGTGAACATTATCCTTTGGCAAGACAGGCTTTAAATGAAAATGTATATGTTGACGATTTGCTGGTGGGTGTACAGAATGTAAATGATGCACTGAAGTTGCAAACGCAGTTGATTGCAATATTGGCGAGTTGTGGAATGCAATTAAGGAAATGGGCGGCAAACGATAATAATTTATTAGCAAATATAGCTGAGGAGGATATGGAAAAATATTTTGATACAAGTGATTCTATTAAGACACTGTGCCTTCATTGGGATACTACCAAAGATCAGTTTAGTCAGTAGATCAGTAACAACAAAACGGGGTGTGTTAGCTACGATTGCGAGATTATTCGATCCATTAGGATTCATAGCGCCTTGCATTGTACGCGCAAAAATTTTGATTCAAAAGTTATGGATTTAAAAGTTGAGTTGGGATGAACAGCTGCCAGAAGAATTACAGAAATTATGGAACCAGTTTTGTGATGAATTGCCGACTCTAAATAGGCTAAGGCCGCTTTTGGTGCTTGCATTTATTTGAGATGCATTGATGAGTTAGGAAATATTAGTACAAAATTAATTTGCAGTAAATCGAGAGTTGCACTACTAAAAGTGTAAACAATAGCACGATTAGAGTTGAATGCAGCATTGGTATTGGCCCAAACAGTCAGTAAGGTTATCGAATCGTTGAAATTAAATCAGAACAGTGTGACGTTGTGGTCTGATTCTACAATTGTCTTACAATGGCTTAAAATGGCCATGTATGTTGAAGGATTATGTTGCTTATCGAGTATCCGAAATTCAGAATACAACATCACAAATGGAGTGGCGATATGTAGAACGTGATCGCAACCCTGCTGATATCTTAAGTAGAAGTGCGACACCTTTAGAATTGATGGATGACAACAACTGGTTCAATGGTCCGAGTTTTCTGAGAAATGATGGAGAACTTGGCTAAAATATATAATCGGGAAAATTGAGGTACCTGAAATTAATCATAAGACTACATCGATGGTGTACGCAGCCGATTTGTTCACAATTGCCGCACATCACCCATTTTTAGACGAGGATTTATTAATGCGTTTTGGTGGTCGTCTAAGTAAATCATCATTCTCGTTTGACAAGAAGCATCAATATATTTTACCATACCATCATTTTACAACTCTGATTGTAAGACATGTACATTTGGAAAACGGTCACTGTGGTGTACAACAAACTGTTGCAACTATGCGCAATCGTTACTGGGTTATTAATGGTGCGAGTTTCACAAAGCATGTGATCCATAGGTGCATACCATGCTATCGAGTTAAACCAGTGTCAATGAGGCAATTGTTGGGCGAATTACCTCAACATCGAATTGAATCATGCAGGCCATTTTATCATACTGGTGTGGACTTTTTTGGATCTTTTTCCATAAGATATAAAAACCAACGAAAGGACACCTACCGTAAGGTCTATGTATGCATGCAGCGATTTTTTAGTAGGAGAGGTCACAGTGCTCATTTGTGTGGTGATAATTTAACGAATTTTGTTAGCGCCAATAACAAGCTTAGTGAAATGTTTCAGGTTTTAAAAACATCTAGTAGCGATATTGAACGATTGTGGTTGACAATGTAACAGGAGCAAAAAGCACTTGCGTCAGATGTAAAGTTGTTTCTTTCTTGAATACTGTTTTGATGTTGTGTACTCTTTGTTATTTGACTTCTCGATGAGGTTGAACACGTAACGGAGTTGTTGGTTGAATGATGCTTGTGTCTTTGTGAGGACAATCTCGTTGTCAGATTCTATGGGTAGTGGTGATAATTTGTGAATTGGTCTTTTTACGAGGACCGCTTCCGGGCCTCGAAGTGAAACTACTCGAATTTTTTGGTCTATGCTTGTACTTCCACCACTCGCCAAGTCAGTCATTTTAATGGGGGAACATTGTCATCCTTGAGGAGCACTAGATCACCTACTTTCAAGTTTGGTTGTTCAGATGACCATTTTCTTCTATGTTGAAGTTGATTTAAGTATTCGGAGTGCCATCTTGTCCAGAAATCTTGTTTTATTTTCTCTACCAGTCTCCATCGTGGTATGCCGTAAATGGTTGGTTCTGCTATAACATCTTGCGGAATTGCTCTTAATGGTGCACCGATTAAGAAGCGCCCAGGAGTTAAAAAAGTGATATCTGTAGGATCTGAAGTCATTGGTGCCAGAGGTCTTGAGTTTAAGCAAGCTTCTACTTGTGAGGTGACCGTTGGAAGTTCTTCGAAAGTCAAGGTTGCTACTCATTTTTACTGAATGTTTTTACTGCCTTTACTGGTGGTGTGCCGTCTATTGGAGGGGGGGGGCAAAGTTGAGTAGATTAATCTACCAGCTCCGTAACCTTCCAGTAGGGTGCGCATCACGTGAGCTGTTCTAGTCTTTTCATTAGGCAGCTGCGTGATGGGTACAGTTGTGTAAGGGGTAACCTGTTCACAATTCGCAAGTGTACGTACTGCCTCCTCGTGGCAACCACTGGTAACTAAGGCCATTTGGCACATTTTAGGCCATTTGGCACACGCTAAAGTACGGCGCTAAAAGAGAAAACCTTGATAAAAAACCCTAATCTAAGGTGGAACAGCATATGCCGATGGATGAATGGCTGCTAGGTTAATCAGTCCAAAACATGCGGACTCTGGATACCAGGCACCCTCCAGTTTTATTTAGCCTTCCTGTAGTAAAGCTGGGTGACCTACAGGCTATTTGCAATTCCCAGCAACTCGTAAGAGTAAAATCAAATGGAATACGGGGCGATAGTAGGAATATATGGGAGTTAGACAACCCTCTCGAAGTCCTTGGGCTCCAATGCTACTTGTCTTTCTAGCGGAATTACATGCTGTAGTAAACACCTAGGAGGAAGAGCAATAAGCCCAGATAGTATGTATCACGTACCGGGAGGCAGTATTGTCAGGTTCATTAAGAACCTGAATATTGACTGGACGGATAATTAAGCAGGGTCCAGCACAATAGATCTTTTAGGTCGCAGTGCGAAGTGGCTGATCGCCCGTATGGCGCTCCAGTAATAATAATAAATACTGCCTTTACTGCCGCTTCCGAAAGTCCTCCAAAATGGGGTGAGGCTAGAGGTATGAAATGCCATGTTGTTCCATCGTTTGCCAATAGTTGGGAAATTTCTTTAGAGGATTTACGAAGTGGTGCATCTAATTCTCGATTAAGTTGGTTTTTTGCGCCCACACAATTAGATCCGTTGTCGCTATATAGATCACTGCACATTCCTCTACGTGCAGTGAATCTTTTATAAGCTGCGATGAATGCTTCGGTGGTTAGATCACTAGCTGGTTCGAGATGTGTGGCTTTTATTGTCATGCACATAAAGATTGCTAAATATCCCTTATGTTCTTTGTGCCCTCTTCCCCTTGTTGTACGAATCAGAAGTGGTCCCGCATAATCGGTTTCGTTCTTGATTTAGAATTGAACCGATGACACCTTAAACACTTTGACATTAAATGTTTTGTTAGATTTCGACCATGTATGATCCAGTATCTGGTGCGGATGTGTGCCAAAGTTAATTATGTTCCTCCATGCATCGTTTGTTTATGTGCTTCTTGAATCAGCAGCTTGGCGATTAGATGGGCTTTTGGGATAATAACTGGATGTTTCTCATCGTAGGTCCATGACTCGTCAAACATCGTCGAGTAGGAATGGAGATAAAGATTTAATCTTACTTGTGTTTGCTATTCATTTCTGATTTTGGAGATCTCGAATTTCGTTTTTGAAATGTTGTCTCTGCGCTATTTTGATCAGACTTTGCATGTCATGTTTTATTTCTTCTACCGTGGAAGCTTCGTAGCTGGTTACAATCTTTTGGCATTTATTGATAAAAATCTCACCACATACACTATAACCCTTCTTATGGTATTAAAATTTGAGTACATCAAAAGTAATTGATCAAAAAGGTCGTGTGTTGTTACTGTCATGGCTCCCAATATGGGTTGTTTTAATTCCAATTGATCTGGTGTGTCTTCCACTATTATTGGCGCTAGCTGGATTGCTTTTTCAAAGATTCTCTGAGAGCCGTTCCACCATTAATTGTGATTGATTAATTGATTTGCTGCGATTCCCGGGTTTTCGGATGATTTGGCGTAAAACTACTGAGACTGAGTAGTTATCTTCTGGATACCCGAGATTCGGTTTGCTACAAATGTTTTAAATTTATGGGGCTTGTTTTTCACCCATCCTAGCTCAATCAATTTTTGCTGTTAACCATGTTGCCTTGTTTGAAGTTAATTTTTAGAAGTATATCACTGCTGCGTAAGCTACTTCGGAAGCATTACAGAATCCATGTAATTCTCTTGGGAGAATTGAGTTGAAATGGATCCACCTTGGAATCTTTATCTCCTCTAGTTTTTGGAAGGGATATATAATACTGTTGAAATTTATTTTCTATATCTTCTGGCATTTTAGCTTTTATCAGGGTTGGAGATAGCCACCCCAATGGATCAAATAATTTGGATGACTCAGACAGCATTTTTCGTTTGGTCATTTTCCCAATTTTGTTGTTGTGGTTCGCCTTAAACTCAAATGTATCAGTGCCTGGATTCCAAATCAATCCTATAATGTCTTTACTGCTTCATCGTCAAATGTAATGGGTTCGAATACTCTCGAGTCTGGATCGACACCTTCTATGAGTTGAGGATGATTAGAAGTCCATTTTCTCAGATTAAACCCTCCGGTTCGTAGCAAGCTGATCAGTTCTCCATAATATTTTTTGGTACTGTTGATCATCGGGATGTACTTTTATATGTCGGTACATTTGTTCTATGTCCGCTGTATATGCTATCTTGTATTTTCTCCATCGTAGTAAAATTGACATCAGATACTCTTATAATTTGGGGCCCACGAGTTGTATTTCATTTCAGCTGATATTGTTGCTCGTTTTTGCCGATGCGTCGAATACTACTCTAAATTTGGTTGTAGTACTAGTAGTTTTGATCACTGCATGGTGAGGAATCAAATGCCTCTGATTGTAGTATCCTTGTATGCACGCCCGATAATCTTTAGAAAAATCACTGGCCAGTGACAATCGCCATTCTAGTTGAATAAATCTAGCCAAGGCTTTCTTCTGCTTGGATGAACCGAGCCATGGTATGCTTTGTTTAAAAGGAAGTCGTACTATGTAACGACCAACTGTGCCTCGTCGGTAATTCTGCTGGTAATGTTCTTCACACAGATTTTCTTCTTCTGTATAAAGTTTCTTGGGTTGTATTTCTTCTATTTTCCAAAATTTCTTTAATTGGTTGTCGATGTCTGTTAAAGTGATCAACGACTCGATCTTGGATGGCTTGTAGGTTGAGATACTTCCGAATATAATCCAACCTAGCTCTGTCTGTTGTGCGATTGGTTCTCCTTGATTTCCTTTTACAACCTGGTCCATCAAAATACTTGGATAGTAATCGGCACCCAATAAGATGTCGATTTTGTATTAGGGTTTCAGGCAGGGACCGTGTGATTTTCGGCATATATTTTTGGCTTAGATGCCTCCTCGGTGATAAATGAATTTTGTGACTCGGGATCTATTAGCATTCGTAGCAGCTTTGATTGTTGTCTGCCAGCCTGCACCTAGTGCATTGCCGAGGCTAACAATGTGCCAGTTGGTTGCTCGTATTGGTTCACTAGATGATTTGTTATTGTATATTTTTCGTTTACCTCATGATGGGGTGTCTTTATTTTTTGTGGTGAGCATTGCACGTTGATTATTAGTATGTAGTAATGTGTTGTGAGTTCCCTTACATACCAAACATCGGATAGAGTGTAGGGGCATGGATGGTGTTTCGCCTCAAGACACATGTTGCAAAGTTGATGGCGAGCAATGATTTTAGATCGCTCTAAATTAGACATTCCTTGGAATTTCGTACAGTCCTTCAAATCATGTCCCTGCTTACACAACGCACATGTCTTTTTTGTTTGTGTGTGACATGTATTGACCCTTGCTTTTTGTGGAGCGGGAGCTCCAGGACTGCGAAATATTGATTTTGGTTTAGTTGCCTCTAATGCTTGGAATCGGCGTTCTAGAAAACAGAGGAAGTCGGCTATTGTTGGCATTTCTTTAGAATCCACAGTAGACATCTCAAATAATAGTGATGTTTCATTGTCTAATTTTTTCATGATTATTGGAATTATGATGTAATTCCAAGAAACTGTGAGGATGACTAAGTTTTTGATGGCATACATGTTTTCGGTTAGTAAGTCATGTAACGACTTTATTGCTGTTGCTGATTCGGAGTGAATTACTGGAGAGTTCAGCATCGCATTGACATGATTGGACGCCAGCTGCCTTTTGTTTTGGTATCGGTTTACCAACAGTCTCCAAGCTTCACAATAATTATCACACGTTGCCTCCAAGTGGCTTATGGTTTTGCTCTCGCTTCCAAGTACAGTGGTTTTTAATTGGTGCATCTTGACAGTGTCACTTATATCGTCGTTTTCGTGAATGATCCTTCTAAATAAATCATGGAGGGATGCCCATTGCAGGGGATCACCAAGGAAGTGTGGAATCTCAATATGTCTTAGTTTGATCTCGTGTTTTTCTGGACCCCTTGGTTTTGGTTTATTCAGCATCCCGGTGATTCTGGATCTCAGCGTCTCAAAGTTGTTGACTAAAATTGCATAGTAGTCTTCTTTGAAGTAGGGCATGGTAGCTTCTTCTTCAGGCGTGGCATCTACTAATAGTTCTTCATGCACCTGCTCAATTTGTGTCATTATCGCATCGAGTTGGTGCAGGTTGTGTTGCAGTTGATCGTGGCTGCTTTCAACTGCTAAAAGATGTTCCGCCTCGTCCACTAATCTATAACACAAACGCATTTTTACGTCTTGTGCTTTATATTTTCGTAGTTGTAAAGCCGAATCCCCTAAAACGTTGTTGTTTAATGCAGTTTCGCTCGTATTGCTTGCCTTTTGAGTATTGGAAATTGGCATAGCCGAAGGAGTTATTGTGTCTTCTAGAGTCAGCGACACTTCTTCACTTACTTGTACTTCTAATGTTTTTAATTTAGCTTCTAACTCAGCTCGATAGTTAGCGTAAAATTTATTAACGGTATCTTGTTCGTTCCAATAGGAATGAGCTGGATTCTGATCAAAGAGTTCGTCTTTCATCTGTCTATCGGTGTCGATGAATTCCTCCCATATTATTTCGATACTTGCCAGCCTTTTCTGCAAGTATTCCTTCGTCTTCCTACCCTCGCCATCCTTGTTATACTCGTAATTTGTTTTGCTTTTTTGAATTCGATCAAAAAGAGCATTTTGAGTTATTCCTCCATTGCCAATATTTAGTGGCGTTAATATGAAGATCTATGGCTCGAAGGACCTATGTTAATTTAACAAATTTTTTGCTTAGGTTGTAAGGCTAAGCGTTTGCTTGATTAGCGAAATTATTTAATTAAATTACCGATGGTGGGGTTTAATTAGATGGAGAATTAGAAACTACACTTTTGGTGATTAAGTTTATTCTGAATTATTTTTAATAAATTTCGAGTTTAAATACATTTTTAGAAACTGCTTAATATTGTGGATATTCTTACATTCTAAACTATTTTGCATAGTTGACAAATTGTATGTATGCATACTTCCGTTATTAATATTTCGCTTTATGCAACGTATGCGATTTTTCTGGAAACAATTTATTTGTTTATTACTTAAAATTAAATTAAATTGTGACTGAACATGAGTCAGTCACAAGATTGAAAAATTGGTGATTCGTAAGTGATACGTCGGTTAGGGTATTATATTATTTGGATTTGTAGCGACTCACTCGTATTTCGTCCTTAATTGAATACAAAAAATATTGAAACTCGTTCATCGCCGCAATATAACATTCACGTACCATATATTGGTTCACCACTTATCAACTTCAATTATCCATCATCACGATATATCAATCATATATGTATAGTATGTCAGCGCGTATTTATTCAAAATACATATCTTCACAAATAACATTTCCGTTCTCACGCGAACACCATTCAAAATAAAAAAAAACGCACCTATTGAATCCAAATTCAGGCATACCAACTGCAACTACGAATAACCAAAAAAAACATAAAAAAATTAACAAACAAAACATTCAACTTTTGTTGTTCGTCATGACATATAGAAAAAAAAAATTCTCGCGAATAATTTTACATTTTGTATTAAAAAAAGTACGAAATAAACGTGAGTCGCTGCAGGACTCCGCCGCAAGTGATTTTCCCTTCCCTAGGGAATAATTTCATTTACTGTGCACAATTAATTTACATCGTTTTCTGCACACCCTATTTTGAGCATCAGCTCATTCATAATAGGGTGTACCAAAAAAAAAAAACAATTTCACCCAGTAGCATCTTCAAATTCCTGCATAACTTGAGTCTTTGCTTGAAACAGTAAATACATCAGTTTTTCTTTTGGTTTCACTAGATCTTTTCTCTGACCCACAAACTTCATCAAAACTTCATCTGACAACATGACATCAACGTTTCTGTTTGTTTTCGGGATGATACTTGTATGTCTCGAGCGTTTACGTAAATTTTAATTTAGCGAAAAAAAAAAAAAATCAGAAAAAAATTGTATTAGTGGAAGCAATGTGGACGGTCATGTGTACCCGATGTCTTGATATTTGCTCAGCCGAACTATTATTTCGCAAGCTGGTTTATGGCGATCGATTGAAACGTTGGAATTTTTCCCGTGAATCGATAGGATGAAATGTTTCCTTAATCTACAAAATCTACAAAATAAAATCGAAGTTGTTGAGCTATTTCGGAATAAAAACGTCATCTCGCCGTTGGCTTGTGGATGGTAAGCCATTGTCTGTAGCCGATGTGAGCCAAAAAGGTTTGTTTCGGTGAAAAGCATGGACTCAAACTGCGTATCTTGATCTATTGTGATGTTGAATGGTATGCCGAATCTTGATACGTAATTGTTGTCGAATGATCGACACAAGTGAGTAGATATGAATATAAATTAGATGGCGGAAGTGGTCTTACGATGTTCAAATCGACCAGATGGAATCTCATTTAATGGTAAACGGTAATAAACGGTATGCCATTAAACTTTAGCACGTTAGCATGATAAACAAAACTTAGCCCAATTGCCTACGTCTTTGTTTATACTGGGCCAAATGTAGCAAGCAGTAATCAATTTATGAGGTGCACCGACTCTAGGATGTGAAATGTTATGTAATGTGTAGAAGATGGTTCGGCGCATTGAATCTGCGATGTATGGCCGATTGTTCCCACTTGCGATGATCGCAGATGATTTCGAGGCTAGGTAATTTGAAAAGCTCTAGTTTTATTGATGAACATTGTGTGACATTCGGAACCAGTAAATCAATTCTGAAGTTCACGTCGGAGTCACCAAATGTTGTAGATATGTACAAAATGAATAAATAAATTTATTTATTTTAATTAATTTATTGAATTTTTATTTTTATTTAATTAATTTATCTAGCACATTTTGATTTTTTATTATTTTCCAACACCATTTTGTACCAATTTGATACCGCACGAAGAGCGCACCTGCGTGCGACGTAAAATCCGAGACGAGACTAATTTTTGATTTTAATTTTATTTATTTTGTTTGATGTTTTTGTTTTTGTCGCTCCGTTGGTATGATTGAGTATGACCAGTGTAGCGTATAGGTTAATGAGGATATAATTATATGGCTCTCAGGGAGAGCGGTAGTGGTATTCCTGTATTGTATTCTTGATTATGATTATATAAATTCATGCACGGCAGTCGTGCGATAGATGTCAAATGTGAATGTAAAGATTATATTAAATATAAATTATTGAAGTAGTGAACCAGAACATAGAAGAGTTTTATTTACAACATTACAAGTGGCGACGAGAATAAATCGGAATTCATTTAAATATTATCAATTACACATCGGGAAACCAAAATCAAAGGAAAATAAAGGAATATTGGAAAATCGTGGCGTCAAAACAAATTAAATTTCGGCAGCCATATTGTGGTCGATGAAAATATTTTACCGGAGAAGACACAAAATTGAGGGACTCAAAATTGGATATATACGTATATAATATAAAACGAGGCTGAAAACGGTAATTATATATACATATATATTATATATTAATTTGAGTGAAAAAAAGAAAATCATAAGGCGATTAAATGTTCATAGCACATTTTTATGTATAATATAAAATACGATCAAGGAAATTGTACGAGTAAGATCGTATGTAGTGTAATGTGTATCACAAAGGCATACGAACAGGCATGTACACTTACGCAAATATTAAATCATAAAGTATTAAATAATTTAAATATTTTGGTGTAAATAAGAAATTATAATGCCACCTTAAAATAATTTGAGAATTGGGTAGTGTGTTTGTAGATTTGTGTGGGGTATGAAGGTACTGTATACGGGCATGTCAGGGCAAATCATTGTGCTGAGATTTACGTGATATTTAGAAATCTACCATGCTGTGGTTGGCTTATGGAAGTATAGAAAAGTGCAAATCGGTGATGAAAATTTAACAGATCTCGCGTATACATATATATGTATGCGTATATGTAGTATATATATATATATGTATATATATATATATGTATATGATATGTATATGTGTATAATAAAATGGCGGGAATACAGTGATGCATAATTGGGGGTTTGGTTTATGTAGCCGCGCCGGAATCTTTACAAATCAAAATATTTTTAATATTCAAAATTATTTAAAACGTGACGTTACGGAATTTAATATTAATTTATAATTTTTAGCTTTATGAACTATAACATCATGGTTTTATCAGTATTGCCATGACATGAGCATATGATTGGGTACAGTTATTCAACATTCATTCAGACATACAAATAGGCATGCATATGTACACAATTAGAATAGATTAATAAAATTAAAAATAAATAAATATAATATAAACAGAAATTATGTTGTATGGCTGTAGTTTGGTGTGGTATAATTTAAGCTATTATCCCTATGAGGTATACAAGGCAATTATACGAACACAATATACAAACAGGCACGCATATGTACATAATCAAATAAATTAATTAAGAATTAATTTCGAATTTCAGATATAGGTATATTTAGATACCGAAACGATTACGAAATTTAATAATGGCGACCATTCCAACGTTGGAATGTTTGGAAATTGACGGCGATATATGCTCGTTAGGTTTAAAATGGGAAAGATGGAAGCGTGCTTTCCTAATTTATTTAGAGGCCTCAAATATCGAGGAGATGTTAAAGAAAAGAGCTACCTTATTGCACACAGGCGGATTGGGCCTTCAGGAAATCTATTATAATTTACCTGGTGCACACATAAATGAAAAATTACCGGAAAATAAAAATATTAATGTTTTCGACGTTGCGGTAGAGAAGCTTGACGCATATTTCGCACCGAAACATAGTAAAATTTACGAGCGACATATTTTCCGCCTAATGAAACAGGAAGAAAATGAAAAATTCGAGAGATTCCTCATCCGACTTAGACACCAGGCCGGAAAATGTAAATTTGTAAACATAGAAGAAAATTTGCTCGACCAAATAACGGAAAAATGTATCTCAAAGGATTTAAGGCGGAAAATTTTGAGCTCGGGAGACACTATAACTCTAAATGAAATCATAACAGAGGCCAATACTCTAGAGTCAATTTTTAGACAGATGGAAAATTTTGATGGTGGGCGAAATATGCAGGGGGAAATTAATAAGGTGCAGACGAAAAATAATTATTCAAGTTCGAGACGCTTGAACAGTAGTGGTCTAAATGATTGTACGCGGTGTGGCAGCAAGAATCACTCATCAGACGACGAAAAGTGCCCGGCAAAGACGAAAACCTGCAAGAAATGTGGCTATAGAGGACATTTCCAAAAGTGCTGTAGAACCCGCGTCAACAAGAGGAAAATGTTGAATGATACTCAGCAACCCATCAAGAAACCAAGGACGCAAAATATCCGATCGATTGACAATGACGAAGAAGGAGAGTATGTATTCCACATAGATGATGATAGTTCGATTTCATGTAATGTAGGAGGGTTGCAAATTAATATGCTGATTGATTCAGGGAGCAAATGTAACATTATTGATGACAAATCCTGGGATGCCTTGAAAAAGGATAAAGTTGAAGTTTTCAATCAAGTGAAAACACCAAACAAAATATTTATGGCTTATGCTAGCAATAACCCATTAAATGTCTTGGGATCTTTTGAGGCTTACATATCTGTCGGATACAACAAACGGCTCGCCACTTTTTATGTCGTAAAAGATGGAGGAAGAAGTTTGTTGGGAAAATCGACAGCCATTGAATTAGGTGTTCTAAAAATAGGAGTGGGGATTAATGTCATTAAAGCTGCATTCCCTAAGTTCAAAAATGTTCTCGTGGAAATCCCTATTAATGAAGAAATAACACCAGTAGTTCAGCCATATCGAAGAATACCAATCCCACTAGAGGAAAAAGTTCACAATACGCTTAAAGGTTTGTTGGAAGATGACATCATTGAGGAAGTAAATGAAGCATCTGTTTGGATCTCACCAATTGTGCCAATCATTAAAGAAAACGGAGATTTACGGATATGCGTGGATATGCGAAGAGCGAATGTTGCTATATCTCGGGAAAATCATCCGCTACCGATGATGGACGTTATATTACCTCAATTAAGAAAAGCTCAATTCTTCTCAAGATTAGACATAAAAAACGCGTTCCACCAAGTTGAAATTGCACCCAAATCACGGTACATAACTACATTTATTTCTAAGATGGGACTATACTACGATATAAACGCCTTATGTTTGGCATTTCCTGCGCACCTGAGATATTTCAGAAAATAATGGAAAGGATGCTTGTACAGTGTTCCGGGACCATAAACTTTATTGATGATATCATTGTTTTTGGGGAAACAGAAAAGGAGCATGATACAAATTTAGAGGCAACCTTAAAGGTGCTGAAAGAAAACAACGTACTGCTGAACGAAGGGAAATGCGTATTTAAAACTAAGGCCATAAAATTCTTAGGTTACAATCTATCTGCTAATGGTATAACTCCACTAGAAGAATATGTAAACTCTATAAAGTCTGTTCGAGAACCAAAAACTGTGGATGAAGTTCAAAGCTTTTTGGGTCTAATTAATTTTGTGGGTAAATTGATACCTAATTTATCAACATTAACAGAACCAATCAGAGGAATGTTACGGTTAAAATTAGGTAAACACGCAAATATCGAAAAGTTTTGGAAAGAGGAGCAGCGTGTTGCTTTTGAAAATCTAAAAAACTTCCTTACTAAGAACAAAACATTAGGATACTACAATCCCAACGACAGAACCCAGGTAATTGCGGACGCAAGTCCTGTTGGTCTGGGTTCAGTGTTAATACAGTTTGATAGCAAAGGTCCCCGAGTTATTGCATATGGTAATAAAAGCTTATCCGACTGCGAGAAGCGTTACTGCCAGACAGAAAAAGAAGCTTTAGCGTTGGTTTGGGCAGTTGAACATTTCAAAATATATCTTTATGGGAAGGAATTCGAACTAGTGACTGATCATAAACCTCTGGAGGTAATTGAGTATTGAGCGTTGGGTTCTTCGACTCCAAGCATATAGATATACAGTTATATATCGGGCAGGAAAATCAAATATTGCAGACCCATTGTCCAGACTTTGCGTTTCTGGCAGTTCATCGGAATCATTTGATAATGAAGCAATAATTCAAACAGTTGTAGAATATTCGAGACCAACAGCAATATTAATAAGGGACATTGAAGATATTTCAAAACTCGATGAAGAAATTAACAAGATCAGAGAAGGACTATACAGGAATAATTGGGACAAATCAATAATTAATTATAAAATATTTGTAACCGAGTTGTGTTTCTATGGAAACATTTTACTACGAGGAACCCGGATTGTTATACCTGTTAGTTTACGGAAAAGGGTTTTAGCTGCAGCTCATGAAGGACATCCCGGAATAGTGGCAATGAAGGGTCGATTACGCACGAAGGTTTGGTGGCCTAAAATGGATCTAGACGCTGAAAATTATGTAAAATCTTGTATGGGTTGCACTCTAGTATCTGCTCCAAATTCACCTAATCCGATGAAACGTAGGGAACTTCCTTCAGCTGCATGGATAGACACGGCAATTGACTTTATGGGTCCACTGCCCAGTAAAGATTATCTGTTTGTAATAGTTGACTATTACAGTCGGTGTAAGGAAATTAAGATTATGGATTCCATAACATCAACTAAGACAATAAATGTTCTTAAAGAAATATTTTCCAGGCTTGGTTTTCCATCTACAATTACTGCTGATAATGGCAAACAGTTCGTTAGCAACGAATTTAAAAACTACTGCAAAGAAAATGGTATTTTATTATATAATACAATTCCATATTGGCCACAACAGAATGGTGAAGTTGAGAGGCGAAATAGAGACATTTTAAAAAGGTTAAAAATTAGTCAAGTTTCACGGAGGAACTGGAAAACAGATATGTGGGAATACTTAATGATGTATAATAGTACTCCGCACACCACAACAGGCAAAACTCCGTCAGAACTCTTTTTTGGTCGACTATTCCGAGATAAGTTACCAAGTTTACAAGATTTCGATAAAGAAAGAATTCAAGAGGAAGTTAGCGAAAAAGATGCATTAGCAAAACAGAAAGGGAAGGAATACGCTGACAAAAAACGAAAAGCTACGGAAAATTCCTTGCAATGTGGGGACAAAGTATTAGTAAAAAATTTGGTGAAAGACAAACTGACAGCAAATTTCCAATCCACTCCTCATACGGTAGTGAGCTCATACGGAGGGGATGTTCAAATACAAAATGATGACACTGGAAAACAATATCGGAAAAATATTGTGCATCTTAAAAAGATCGGCAACGAATGGACAGTTTACAACCCAGAAGAAAATGGAGAAAAACCTACAGTTTACATGCCTGAAGAAAATGGACAAATACATAAGGAACCGGGAAAATAACGAACGAGTTATAACATTCGAATGATGGATAAAATTAGTTAAATATTTTGATGTACAAATGTAAATTATTATAAATTCAAAAAATTTCAAATGTTCATATAAAAAAAAAAGGAGATAGATATGTATATAATAGGGAATAGTTTATTTGGAAAAGGTATAAATTAAAATTTTTATAAAAGGGAAGGGATGTAGCGTATAGGTTAATGAGGATATAATTATATGGCTCTCAGGGAGAGCGGTAGTGGTATTCCTGTATTGTATTCTTGATTATGATTATATAGATTCATGGACGGCAGTTGTGCGATAGATGTCAAATGTGAATGTAAAGATTATATTAAATATAAATTATTGAAGTAGTGAACCAGAACATAGAAGAGTTTTATTTACAACATTACAACCAGGTGTACTGTTTTGTGTTTTAAATTGTTCGCGGGTGAACTGATTTGTATGGTGGAGAACGAATGAATGCGTGCGTAAATGAGTGAAGCACCAGTAAGTTGATATGATATAAAAGTGTAATAAGTGTATTTAAGTGTTTTTTTTTAATTGTTTGTGTGATAATTTGAACTGGTAGTATAATGACAGTATTATACGGTTACGGTGGTATCAAAGGTAGAATATTACAGTTACTAATATTTTATCTTGTACTAAAAGCTGGCAATTACTAAATTTGCTTTTGTTATCTACATTTAGGCGAATTATGTATGTATGTACTCGAAATTCGCATTATAAACATTTTGGTTTGCCCTAGAACGAATATTTTGGTACATTAACGGGTGATACGTTTGAATTTTGGTACATTAACGGGTGATACGTTCAAACGGATGTTTTTTTTCAAAATCCAAATATTCGAAACTACATCAAACATAACAATTATCACTAATATCTTTTTTTGTACTTCTATAACATCAACATTCAGACGAATTATTTATACACTCGAATATTTGCTTTCGAGGCTGATCGCGACCGATTATTTTGATTACAAAACAACCATTTCATGTTGAAAAATGATTGGTATTGTGAAATGCGACAGAGTTGGATTGTAATGGGTACACGCTGGACGATTAGTAAATTGAACGCAGTAGAGTGAGGATTAAAGAGTGCGATATATAAAAGTGATAATTTAATTATTGTCACAATAATTGTGAATAGTGTAAAAGTGTTTTGAGTGAAGGTGGTTAATTGTGTTAAAACTCTTGGACATCGTGCTCGCCGTGCTGGCCTTTATTATAATTGATTCCAGTAAATGTGCAGTTATAATATTACCAAAATTAGAATATTGCTCAGTGATTTTCAATAAAATTGAATTTTCTATGAAATGCGTAGAGATAATCGATAGACGATAATGCCCATTGGCACAACAATTACCAGTCCAAAACCTCCTGTTAGAAATATCAACGACTGCAATCGCAGCACAAATGCAGATTTCGGAATTTAGGCTTCAACATTTTGTGGAATATCGTTCAGTGATTTTCAATAAATTTGAATTTACTATGAAATGTGTAGAGATAATTAAGAAAGGCTAAAGCCAATTAGCAATCTTAGGACAAATGCAAATATCGGAATTTTGGCCTCAAAATTTTGTGGACTATAGTTCAGTAATTTTCAATAAAATTGAATTTTTTATGAAATATGTAGAAATAATCGAGAGACGCTTATGTACATTTGCACAACCATTATACGGCCCGAAACCTTTAGTTTATAACATTTTTTAACGTGACTGCTGGGGGCCAATCTCTCCATAGAAATTAATTAAAAATACCTAATTCTACATAAAAAAAAAAAAAAAAATTAAACAAACATCACTGCATAAACATTACCAAGATTTATTTACTTTTCAGTATCTTATCTAATCCTGTTATAGTGGTTGTTCATATAAGATAACACAATAAAAATACTGATAAGACGGAATGATTTTCTTTTTTTCTAATAACGGTTACAATTTAATTTTTCAATCAGTCATAACCACTCTGTAAAAATGAAAGTGCAACTTGTATTGGTTTTAATCGGGCTATTAAAAATCGCCCAACCGGCAAATATTTTGTGTGTCTACTCAACCGTGAGCCATTCCCATTTTTTATTTGCCGAAACACTACTAATCGAGCTAAGTCACCGTGGTCACAATGTAACTGTTGTGTCACAATATGCTAAACCTGTGCCAATAGATAATTACAATGCGATCATTATTCCACCAAATGAGAATTTAAAAAGTATGTGCTATTGTTACAGTGATCTAATATATATTATATTAAGTGATTTACGTTGATTTTTTATTTTTTTTTTTCTAATTTTTTAGAGGGTATGAAGACTTTTACAGACAGTGTAGGTGATAAGCTGATCGTGCTGCGAGGTCTTTTCGGTATGTCCGACCTACTTACACAAATGATGCGGCAGACGCTCGATCATCCGGACATGGAAAAAATATATCACAATGGAAATATTGATTTGTTGATTACGGAAAGTGGAATTGGTGATATTTTACTTGGTTTGGCGGTTAAATTGAATTGTTCCAGTATTCAAATGGCATCTATGCCGCCGACATTAGGATTTTTTGAGCGCATGGGAAATCCGTTGAGTATAGCATATGTACCAAATACGTATTTAAGTTCAAACGGGGAACCAATGGGATTTGTGACCCGTGTTATTCATTTCCTAACAGCATTATTTGAAATTGCAGTTTTTCGAATATTGACCGCTACAGTAATGCTTTCGATATACAATGAATACTTTCCACCACCCCAATATCCTACGATCGATGAAATGAGACGTGACGTATCTTTGCTGTTGATAAATACACACTTTAGCCAAGGAATTGTTCGGCCACTAGTGCCCGGCATTATAGAAGTGAGTGGTATGCATATAATGCCTACAAAGCAAATGTCCGAAGATTTAGCCGAATACTTGAATAACTCACCAAACGGTGTAATACTCTTTAGCCTGGGTACGAACGTGCTCAGCTCCAGCATATCTGTACACCAAATGGATATCCTACTTGGCACGTTTCGAAATTTAAAAGAAAATGTTCTATGGAAATTTGATGATGCCCAAATAGCATCACTCCCGAAAAATGTTAAAATTGCAAAATGGTTGCCACAAAATGATTTACTTGCACATCCAAATCTAAAAATGTTTATTACACACGGTGGCCTGGGCAGTATTATTGAGGCCAAATATCATGGTATACCTGTCGTTCTAATGCCTGTGTTTGGTGATCAAATTGGTAATGCGGAACATGTGGTGGCGGAGGGTTGGGGCCGAATGTTAACATTAAATAATTTAACGGCACATAATTTACAGGAAGCCGTACACGATGTGCTTACAAATAGTTCGTATAAAGAGCGTGTTCAAAATTTGTCACGACTGTATCGTGATCGGCCGCAAACGGCAATGGAAACAGCCATATTTTGGGTTGAATATGTGCTTCGACATAAGGGTGCGGCACACATGAAATCGAATGCACGTGATTTAAATTTTTTTCAACTGCATTCCATCGATGTTATTGGATTTTTATTTGCCAGCTTGTTATTAGTTTGTGGTATAATTTATACTTTTGTTAAATTAATGATTTGGTGTTGTTGTCGAATGTCTAGGAATAAAGTGAAATATGATTAAAGTTGCGGAGTTGGTTTTATAATGTTAGAAGACGCGCAAAACACCTTTGGCCAATTTTGTAATCAAATTAAATTCTTTTTCCTGTGTTCCCCTATTGTCTTGCCGCGACTATAAATAAGGCAAAAAGCACATCAGAAGACAATATTAATCAAATTAAATTCATCTTTTTTCCAGCCAGATTTTATTTTTGTGTTTTGTATTTTTTGCTGCCTCTGTTTTTGAAGTTTTTGTATTCCAATATAATTCAACCATATACCCTTCTCGTGTAACAATGGGAACAAGACGTAAACGAACTGAGAAGGAAAAAAAAAGAAAATCTTCAAAATTAAATTTTAATTTACTTTTCGAAAAACACTTCATTATTATTAAATTATTGTTTATTATTGTTATTAGGATTCATTTTATGGGTAAGGGTATATATTGTATATGTTGTATGTACAACAAGGAAAGATATGATAAGGGATGTTCTACGCTTATGTACAATTTTGCTGGAACATTTATTTAATTGAGAGATAATAAAAAAGGATATGGGCAATAAGTCAGTTGAGATGAGGTTTATTGGTTTCGTTTTTATTTTATTAATGGCTAAGATATAAGAAAATTAATTGTGGTAGCTGTTTAACAGGATCATATGGATCACGGCCTTTTATTGGTAATTAAACATTTGGACTATGACAAAATACTTACGCTCTTAACATCGTGAGCAGATCAATCAAAAATAATTTCATTTTCTGTATCTCATAAAATTGTAAAACACTTAAAGTTCTGGAAAGTATTAGTAGAGCTTTAAATGTTATAAAAAGCTTACTTTCCGAAAATTTGTACAATGCCATTTTGACGTTTTCCACCTAAATTGCAAATATATTCGCCGACCAGCGATTTTTTAAAACTCACTGTTTTTATTTTTCAACCGTTAAAAATGTGCAGTTGCATTAAGGCAGTCATTAAAAATATTCTTCGCAACCAGTGGAACTTGTGCTTGAATTATCCAGGCTTAAATTCATAGAGTTCAGATGAGCAAAGATATCAGCTTCTACATTCCGTCATGTGAGAGGGAGTCAAGGGAGAAAGGGAATACTAAAATTCGCTCACCGTTGCCTTTTATATTTTATCGGCCCAAGAGATCTTCCTAGGTACAGGCAAACCTAGCAACTGTATTGAACTAAAGTTGTCAACACATAATAATAGAACCGTCTATCATCAGAAATGGAGAGTAGTTGTCGGTTTTAGCAAAGGACACGCAGGATTAAAACTTCTGGGGATAAAATTCGACCCTATTAGTATCGCCCAATTTGAAAATTGTTATAAGATCAGAGCAATTAGATTGCTCTGTGACATAATTAATTAATTTCCAGTCGATCGACTACGATGAAAACTTTACTGATGATGGTACAAGGTAGTGACCATCTGAACATATTTCATGAGTTGAAAGATACTGATTGACTCTATATGGCTATTGGGCGATAGTTAGAGTTGTCGGGTTTGCTGGAATATTTAGGTACTGGTTGGATATTGACAATTTTCTAGATATAGATGGGAAAATACCGCATGACATGAACCGGTGAAATAATACAGATGAGGACAAAGATTTATTGCAAATATTGAAAGCAACTAGGGGAATCCCATCAGGGCCAGTGGCTTTTGGATCTAAAATTTGCGAGAACCTTAGCAATTAGAAGCCTTATAATTGCCGTCGCCTCCGGGTCCACGCTCAGTGAGCGGGTGTTAATAAGTGACCTAGGTATAAGGCGGGTCCCGCTAAATGATAGCAAATGGGCCGGATTAAGGTGTAAAGCCACCCGTGCTGATGATCTGCCAGGCTGGGAGCCCATTTAACAAAGCCCAGTCGTGAACGGAGCCCTCTGAATGCCTGGCGACCTCTAGTTGTAACTAGCCTTACCTGCGTATACGGATCTCTCCTCAGGCGGACCTTTATTTCTCCGATACTCTTGGGAATCACAATGGACAGATCTAATCTAATTCTATAAGAAAATCAAGGTCATCGGCTCTTCTCAAAAGTCGGTATCAGCGCTGGGAGGTACCTCGAACCAGACGGTTGGGGCCTCTAAGGTTGCAGAGGTGGTTGACTCTAAGGCACCAGTTCCGGGAGTTAGCGGTACCAACGCAGCACAGAGGAGTGGGACGAGAGACATTCCTCTGGTGAAAAGGCGGTACAGAAATCACCGCTCGGCATTTAGATTTCTCGAGAAGTGGGCTGCGACCCTCGAGGGGCAGCTCACGGAAAAACAGAAAACATCAATAGCTTGGGCAAGGAGCACTGTGGGCTGCGGAAGCTCGGAAAGGGACCATGTGTCGAAAAGATAACGGTCCCAGGAGGAGGTGGAAGTAGTCAACAGCAAACGGGCCAAGTTGCTGACTGAGAAAAGCCAAACTCTAACTCAGGGACAAAGCTGTTCAGCGACGTCCTTAGGAAGCATGTGTTGATGCTAGACATTATTGACGAAAGTCAAGAAGATAGGAGCATCATCTTTTTAAAGGTCCTGGTAGAAAACCCAGGACCACCCCCATCCTGCAGAGATGCGGGGTATCAAGGACGTGTGAAGATGACTGCATGCTCGGACTCTAGATCTGTGGATCTTTATAAAAAGGCTACAGCCAAAGTAGGGGAGATGTGGCCAGGCGCAAAGCTAGCGGCAGTTAGCCGGGAGAAAATTCCCAGCAGGCCGAGGGCACGTGTCTGGCTGCCATCCGAACCGGCTAGCCCTGATGAAACTTTGAAAATCATTCAGGCCAGTAACCCGAATCTTCCGACCGGAAATTGGAAGATCGTCAAGCAGGAGGAGGCGAAGGGGCTCGAAATTATCAATTATGGTAATAAATAAGGAGTCCCTTGCCCTCCTGCACAAAACGACGGTTGTAATTGACTTCGGATTCGGGTCAATTACTCTCAACGTTAATAAAAACGATGGGGCGGAAGCGCGTACGGGAGGCCAATCGGAGGATGGTGGCAACCCGGCAAGACCTGAAGGGAGTACAAGCAGCATGGGGGAAAAAGCTGAGGGTAGAGGGGAGAGTGAATCCGGTGACCTCGGTCTGGCAAGGATTCATTTGGAAGATGAGGAGGGGCACATAAGCGAAGGAGGTGGTGCATCGATGGAGGAGGGTGTCGGAAGCCCGGCCAGACGGGGGGGCACTGACGAGTCCTCTACAGAGGGTATGAGGGTTAGCGAGACGGGCGAATCCGGCGCATACCAAAATACCGACAAATAGTATTCCTGCGGCAGCAGGAATATACCATAGAGGTAGGTAAAGGTTAAAAGGTTATGATTAAGATAACTCAAATTAACCTTCACCATTCTAAGGCTGCTTCGGCAGCTCTACTCCTCAGGCTGGCTAGTTCAGGTCAGGATGTGATACTAATCCAAGAACCTTGAACTAATAACAACAGGATCTGTGGCCTCAGAACCAAGGGGTACACAATTATATCCTCTAGTAAGTCAGATCTTCAGAAGCGGAACAATCAAAGGTAGGTGTGGTATTGGGAGTTGATGCTAATGCGCATCACACTATCTGGGGAAGCACGGACATTAATGAAAGAGGTGAGTCACTTTTTGATTATTTGATGAGTACTAACCTTTCAGTGTGTAATATTGGGCGGGAACCCACAATTATTACTAGTAACAGGCAGGAGGTTCTAGACGTGAACCTTGCCTCAAATAATATTCTTCATATGGTTAAAAATTTGAGGGTGGATAAGGAACACTCCTTTTCTGATCATCGATATTTAACCTATAGCCTCGATATTCACCCTGCTACCCGGGAAGCCTTCAGGAATCTTAGAAGGACCAACTGGAGCATAAATGGGGAATTATTGGAGGATTTGTTGCCGTCGAGGGCTCTGGAGCCCCCGACGCCCGTTGGGGAGCTGGAGGACATGGTGGCTAGCGATACTAGCGCATGCAACTGATCCGACCGGATAGGCAAAACCAGTATGGTGGTCTAGGGAACTGGGAACCTATCGTAAGTCTTGTAGGACAGCCTTTAATAGAGCCAAATATACAAGGGAGGCTCAGGATTGGGACTCCTATAAGGAGAAACTCGGAATTTATAAGTAAGAATTAAGAAAGGCACAAAGGAGGTTTTGGAGAATCTTCTGTGATAAAATGGAAGAGGTATCCAAAACCTCCCGCCTTAGGAAGATTCTTTCCAAAAGTACAGCTAGTCCCAGTTATTTTGATAAAGCCGGACAAATCTTGAACAGCTGCGAGTGGAGAATCTCTGGAGCTTCTCTTCGGGACACACTTCCCAAGGAGCTTTGAAGACCTGTTGGTGCGTAGCAACCATCAGGAATCACTGTCAGTGTTCCCAAAGGATATCGTAACCAGGAAACGGATCCTAAGGGTACTGAGGAGTTTTAAACAATTGAAATCTCCTGGTCCGGATCAAATTATACCAGCGGAACTTCAAAACAACTCAATAATTATTCTTCCTTAGCTGGAAGCTATATTCAAAGGGTGTTTGAAGCTGGACTATATTCCTAGGTAATGGACGGAGGTCAATGTGGTGTTTATACCGATAGCGGGGAAAAGCTCACATGTCTATCCTAAGAACCTAAGACCAATAACTCTATCATCCTTTCTTTTGAAAACCTTGGAAAGGCTGCTGGATGTATACATTAGAGATAAAATAGGTGCCAGGAAGTGAGCACCGTCTCAGCATGCGTACACAATGGGTATATCTATGGACACTGCTCTGCACGCCTTGGTGTGTACGATTGAGAAATCGATTAATTCGAAGGAATTCTGTTTGGTGGCCTTCCTGGATATAGAGGGCGTCTTTAATAATGTGAAAGCAGAGGCAATCAAGGAGGGATTGTTTTTTTGGAGGTGGACGTTCCTCTGATAGGGTTAATCAATTATATGCTGGGAAGCAGGATTATTAGCTCGAAGTTGGGGGACTCCACTATCAAGAAGCGATTAACTAGGGGAACCCTGCAGGGAGCAGCGGGTTCTGCCCCCTCTTCTTTGGAACATAGCAGTAAACCGGTTACTACTAGAATTGGAGAGAGGGTATTGAAGTTATCGCTTACGCAGACGACGTAGCTTTAGCTGTTACCAGGAAATTCCTGGGAACGATTGTAGACGTAATGCTTAATGCGCTTACCATCATTACGAAATGGGCTAGCAAATGTGAACTTGGTATTAACCCGTCCAAGACAGAGCTGGTACTCTTTACTAAGAAATACAAAATTTCGGTAGTTGTCCCTCCTACTTTAAATGGCACGAGACTTGCTTTTACTGATACAGCTAGATATCTGGGCATTATCTTGGACTGTAAGCTTAGTTGGAAGCCCAACATGTTGGAGAGAATAAACAAAGCTACTAGAGCTTTGTACTTCTGTAGGAACGCCATTGGTCATAGATGGGGTCTGAAGCCGGAGCTGGTGCACTGGCTCTACACCGCTATAGTGAGACCTGTACTCATGTACGGGGTGGGTGTTTGGTGGCCAGCTTTGGACAAGGTAACTTATAAAAGTAAGATTGAGAGAGTGCAAAGAACGGCCTTTATGCTTGTATTTGCATTTTTGGCAAACAGATGGGGCAAATACGGCTGTGCGACTTGCAGCTGTCTCTCAGTGGAGGTCTCTTAGTATAGAACACTCTACTATTGTTAGATCGTTGAAGGATGAGCTTGGCGAATCTTGACTACAATAAACATACTCTACGCTTCGAGAAGCGATTTCGGACCTCCTTCCCTTCAAGGGAATCCTAGATGGATAGACTGTTATCGGAAACCGAAGCGTTGCAATTCTTCACAGATGGCTCCAAGCTAGACGGAAAGTGGGAGCTGGAGTATTCTGTGACAAATTAAAGGTAAACATTTCTATTCGTCTCCCTGATTACTGCAGCGTGTACCAAGCTGATGCCGTAGCGATAGAGGAGGTCATGACGTAGTTGAAGCATAATGTGTTATTCTCAGACGATATCACAATCTAGGTGGACAGTCAAGCGGCGATCCGGTCGTTAGAATCGGTGACTTTGGCGTCACGGGTAGCGTTGAGTTGTCACTCATCTCTAAATGAGATTGGTGAGCATTTCAATATCCAGGTAATCTGGGTCCCAGGTCACTCGGGCGTCATGGGGAACTGCAGAGCGGATGAACTTACTAGGCATGGCACGACTCTCCAGCTGCAACCGGAAAGGGCAAGTCTGGCGAGGCCTATCACAGCGCTGAGACAAGCACTTGGGAAGCAGGCGCTATCTTTGGCGTGGGAAAGGTGATCTTAGACCCTCACCTGTAGAGTTGCAAGACAAGTTTGGCTAAAGCTGGACTTGGGGCGCACTAGGGCATTATTGTCCCTAAGCAGACATGAACTAAGAACGGTCGTAGGAGTTCTCACGGGACACTGCCTTTTTGGAGAACATGCAAGAAGGCTGGGTCTGGAGGCAAAAGACTTCTGCAGAAGCTGCTTGGACGAAGAGGAGGAAGAGACGTTGGTCCACTTCCTTTGGCCGTGTCCAGCATTGGCTCTCAGAAGGCACAAACACTTGGGTAAGTTCAGGATGGACTGCCTTTCGGATCTCGAAAACAGTAAAGTGTGGGACGTCTTACGCTACATAAGTAGCTCGGAATAGTTCCAATAGGGGTAGAAGGGGAGATATTCTGTGGTATCACAATGGACCGTCACCGGTCTAAGTGTGCATAAGCAGCCACTCCAACCTTACCTAACCTTAGCAATCAGAGGAGGTATTTGAACGGAATCTGGCAAATGTTGAGCATTAGAAAAATAACCATCACCATCTTATTATCTTTTAGAGGTGGTATTACGGATCTTTCTCCTGAACTTTTTGAGCAAACGTCCAAAATGTTCGCCCGCTGTTACATGATTCCAAAATTTTTCGCATTTCATTTCATGATCTGTTTTGGCTTGAGCCAGCGTTACAAGAAATTCTTTTTTACCCAGCCTGAATGAGGTTATTTAAAAGCTGTCGGTCCGAGGTTCTTTTCACGACTTTTTGGGTTTGGCGTGACTGGAAAGAATAAACTGCTTCGTTTCTTTAATGATAACTGTAGATACAATTAGTACTGCTATAGTGCAGTTGTTACGAGATTCGAAGCATGGTCGCCAACCAAATTCACTTAAGAACTTATTCAATTTCAACAAGTCAGCGCACTTCTTTGACGCACAAACGATGCAGGGAACTTAGCTCTAATGAGCCGATGATCCGAATTCCCCAATAGTGGATCGACATATGGTATATTTGTTAAAATGAGATGTTAAAAATAAATCCAACAAATGACCCGTGTGGTCGATCGGTTCAGGCATTCTTCGTCCGCGAAAGTCTACAAAAATACGAACTCAAAATTTAAATATGATGATTCTTGGAAAAATCTTCATATTAAAATTTTGAGTTCGTATTTTTCTAGACTTTCGCGGACCATTAGTTGAAGAACACTGTTTTAGATGGTACAACAAATATAAAATCTGACAACGCAGTTAAATAAATTAAGGAGGAGTCGGCGTGGCCCATAATGCCCTGTCTATCGTAAATGTAATTCGTTAAATCTTGAAATATTTATTTCAATTCCATAGAGTAAAACAATTTGGTTACCACTTTGTTTGTATTTGAAATCAAAAAATCTTTTTGATACAATATTATAATAGTGAATTATCAATTAAATTCGCTTAGTCAAAATTAGACGTAATTTTTTCAAAGCGTAAATAGAAGGCGTGATGTAAAATAAAAATAAAAATATGAAGGCTGAAATTATCCCCACCAGTCAACCCTAAAATATATCCCTAACTGAAACTCTTAACTCAATCCTCAGCTCAGCCTCCAACTCAATTTACAATTCAACCTGCAACTCAATCGCAACGTAATTCCCAAACCAAACCCCAATTCAATCGCCAATTCAACCCCAAATCAACTGTCAAATTAACTCTTAACCTAACCCCAAACTCAACGACTAATTCAATCCTCGAATTAACCCCCCAAATAATTCTCCAACCAAAACAATCACTCAATTCCTATGCAATGTGACCCAACCCCAATACAAGTTCAACTCAATTTAGCTTGAACCGAATCTTCTCTTAATCTTAACTTTCTCCATACTCGACAGCCAATTCAATCCCGAAATCAGTGCGAATCGAAAGCTGCATGTGTGCAACTCAAATCTACTCAATCTAAGCTCTTACTTAACCGTCAATTGAACCCTAAATTGTTTTTCAACCTCACTCGACTCAACCCCTAACTCAACCATCAACTCAAAAATATACTCATCGGCAGACTCAAACCCTAAATAAACACAGTGCGGATACTTTAAGCGTAAATAAACTCAACTTCCGACGTTACAGGTGGTATAAGAGGCGTAAGGGATCTTCGTATAAGAGGCACAAGGGATGTTCCTTGATGGAACCAAAACTCGGAAAACATGAGACGGAATTTCCCTAAACATTTTAATAGGGCTAAGAGGGCGAACGATTGGACTACCTATTATAATTTCCTTACCCAAAACAACATAGCTTATAGGCAGAGCAAAAGACTAAGTTGGAGAGACTTCTGTAAAAAAATAGACAAATTACCTATGGTATGTCGACTCCAGAAGGCACTCTCCTTGGAGCACAGGTATCCCTTGAGATCTGTTAAGAAACCAAGTGGAGAGACAACCACAACCAGGGAGGAGACTTTGGAATGTCTAGCGAGAGGTCACTTCCCAGAGTGCCTAGTACTGACGGATCAGAAAGAATCCTACGCAAATAGCGTACATCCCTATCCGGTTCCAAAGGGAGCCTTTTACGCTGGAACGGATAGGCTGGGCAGTCAAATCATTTGGCCCTTTCAAAACACCGGGAGGGGACTGCGTTTACCCCGCCTTTTTACAACAAGGCCTGCAGCCTTTGCTGCCTTATTTTACTATATGCTTCAGAGCCAGTTACAGCTTGGAATATGTTTCAAAATACTGGAGGGAGGTTTGGGTGATTTTTATTCCAAAAGCAGGCAAAAGATCCCCAGAGGAGAATAGGTCTATTAGTCTCACATTATTTTTACTGAAAACCATGGAGACAATTCTGGGACTTTGTATCAGATCCAACACTCTCTAAAGAAAATCTCTGGACTCTAGGCAGCACGCTTAACAAGCAGGGAAATCAACAGAAACGGCTTTACACGAGCTGACATTGGAAATCGAAGATACGCTTCGGGATAAAGAGCTTTTGATAATACTACTTTCGAGGTAATTCAGGAACAATCACTAACAAGGGTTATAGACCCCTCCACCGTAATGTGGATTATAAACATGCTAAAAAACAGGAGGATTACGGCCTCTTTTGGAGACAAAACTATCTCCAAAGCGGGAGGTGTTCTCTCTCCCTTATTGCGGCTGATCGTGATGGATCAATTACTTACCAGACTGAGAAATTTAGACTTCTCGAGCATTACCTATGCGGACGACCTAGTGTTGATGGTTAGGGGCAGATTCACAAATACAGTAGGGGAAAGGATACAACAAACCCTAAAAGAAGTAAATGATTGGTGCACGGAGATGGGCCTTACGGTAAATCCCAACAAGGTCAACGGCACTCTCTTTACTAACCGGAGGAACTCTGTCCTCCCACTGATAGCCCTAGAAGGGGGGGGGGTTACTCTCCAACTGTCAACGGAGATTAAATATCTGGGTGTCGTACTTGATCAGAAATTGACATGGAATCCCCACTTAAATCATATCACAAACAAGGCGAATAAGGCCAACTTCACCTGCCAAAGAATTATTGGCAAAACGAGGGGACTAAGCCCACAAATGTTGGTTTCGCTCAAGTGTAGGTTTGTGTGTTGGCCAAAGACAGAGCAGACTAGTGTACGGAGAATACTGGACAAGATCCAGAGGTTAATCTGTGTGGGTGCAACTGGAGCAATGAGGACTTATCCAACAGCTGCCCTTGAGAGAATACTTTGGCTCTCACCACTGCACCTACACATTAAAAAAGTAAGGCCAAGACACAACAGTATCCTACATAAATGAAATTTTAAGGGGAAATTGATCGAACTGTCTGATTTGATGGTAAGGACAATCGACTGTCGGATGAATTTTACTATTAGTTTTCCGGATAGGGCACTGGTAGAGAATATTATCTCCTCCCTCCCCCGCCATGCTTCTGTATGGTATACGGATGGGTTTAAAAACAGACGAGGGTACCGGTGCAGGGATAGTCGGGCCAGACCTAGAACTATGCATACTAGTGGGTAGCACCCACACAGTTTTTCAGGCAGAGACTTTTGCAATTGAGGTATGTGTGCTTCAATGTCTCAAAAAGAAATATGAGAAGACCGAGATCTATATAATTTTGGACAGCCAGGCAGCTCTGCTAGCCTTAGGAGCTTCAGTGTTCAACTCGAAATTAATCTGGAGCTGTTACTGTAATTTATTAGAACTGGATAAAGCAAACAAAGTCACCCTTTTGTGGTCTCCTGACCTCTCCACCTATAAAGGAAATGAGGCAGCAGACCGTTGTGCAAAAATGGGAGCAACCCGGTATTTCCTGGGTCCCAATCCTAGTATTGCTTTTTCCAAAACTCACTTGGCAGATGGTATAAGGGACTGGGAGCAGAACTATAGGAAATTACTCTGGGAGTCCTCCATTGGGATGAGACATACCAAGAAATTATCCATTATAATATTATACGTCTGAGAGAGGCACTAATAATGGACCGCAAATCTCTAAGATCCCTTACCTGGTTTTTAATAGGGCACGACCCTTTTTACAGCCAGCTATATCAAATGGGAAGGTCCCTGGTCCCTTACTGTACTATTCAATTTCCTCAATGCGTACATAATCCAGTGGCCTAATGCCGACCCACTGGATGTAGCGGCATTTATCAAGGATATAGACCTACATTTCGTTTCTAAACGCAAACTCAAATCTAGTCCAATTTCAACTCAACCTTATCCTGATCTGCTACCAACTGCTTAGATCAACCCTCAATTGAAGCCCAACTAAACTCCCAAATCAACATGGTCTTAAAACTACATGTGTAAATGAATTCAAGTTAAACTAACTCTAGTTAGTGAACCTCCCACTAAACCCTAACCCAACCTAAACTCAGCACCAAATCAACCCGCAAATAAAACCCAACTCAATCGTGAAACCAGGGTATATAAAAAATTGGCCACCGTGGTAATTGGTACCCGACATTTTTGCATTTTCGAACTCAGGAACTTTCAAAACGCCAAGAAAAATGGTTTTAGACTAACAAACTGTTTGGTATTTTTTGGCAAGATTTCCATAACAATGGTCCATTTCCACCGAAGTTAAAATAATTTCTGCCATACAGATTTCATTTTGATCTAAATCGGTTAAGAAATTGTCAAATTTCGTATGAATTGGCCTTGTTCTAAGAAATATCCTGAACGCAATGCTAGCTGAAAATATCAAATATAGTCGAAAGTTACAGCGAAGACTTTTGTCAACAGTCATCCGTAACAAAACCCGTTCCGATTTCTCGTGCGAGATGGTGTAAAATCAACCCCTCTAGAAGTATTATGCTTGGAAATGGACCGCATTGATGTTGATATATCGATATCTATCGCTGGAAAAAATGCAGTTTAAGTTTCCCGTGGGAACTCTGGGCAAATAAAAATTGTGTATGTGGGAATTTTGTGTTTATACAAAGAATCGAAAGATTTTTGAAAAATCGGATTTTCCCTAATTATCTAAGGGAAACAAAATGCGAATACCTCTTAAACCGCACTAGCTGGAAACTTGAAACAAAAACCAAATTCTAGATCACATGATTAGCCGGCTACAATTTTCTAGTGAATTATGTGAATAACTTTTCTGAAAGTTCAAAGAAATGTAATAGTTGGAGAAATTTCAATCAAATTTGAATCTACACAAAAAAATGTTCTTCGAACCTCAGGTTGAAAAGGTGAAGTCAACAGAATTAAAACTCTCCAACACAAGGAACAAAACTTATTTACAATTTTTAAAGTACGCACTGAATTATTTTAACAGTTTAAAAATTTAACGCTGTTGAATTGTTTTAATGCACTTCATTCGGAATCGATAATTTCTTTTTAAAACTGAATCAAATATGGGAATATTCTTAGGAACAGAATATCAGTAGCTTCTTATTAAAATCCCTAAAGCAAAGTCGAATAGGCTGCAATTGGATTGCCTAGACTTCTATATAGTCTCCTTAGAAGAAGTCCAAAATAGGGTGAAGTGGCATTCTTAAATCCAGACGTTGTTGGGTTAAGTGGCCCAAATCGATCACAAATTAAATTTAAAACTATTGTTCTGGAAGAACCTTCAGTGAAGGTCAATCGTATATTAATTTTCAGAACTAAAAGTTGCCGGTTAAAAAAATTTGGCTATTACCGTTTTTTGGAACAACACTGGTGAACTATTACTTAGCTCTACCACATGCAAACGTAGATGCCGAGAGTATCTTTAGTTACAGTTCCTAATCGTCTCTTCAAAATTTGTATCACGTGTCAGAGGTGTATATATGAAACCGGAATTTACCAATAAATGGCGCCGTCTCTCAATGTATATTTTGACAAACCGCGTTATCGACGCCATTGCTTTCTTTTGACAACTGTCAACAACATCTAATCCTTAACCATACAATAACGCATGTTTTTGACGTGTTAAAAATATCGAGTTTTCTGCTTACATATTATGCTTTGTGGACATCATTGATTTTTGGTTATCATTTACGGTGAGCATGCTCTTGGTAAATCACAATGCTACGAGTGGTTTAATAAATTTAAAAGTGTTGATTTTGACTTAAGAAACGAACGTAACGAAGAACGTAGAAAACAACCAAAAAAGTTTGAAGACAGTGAATTGCAAGCATTGTTGGATGAGGATGACGCTCAAACGCAAAAACCACTCGCGGATCAATTAAATGTGTCACGAAAAGCCGTCTCCATACATTTAAAAACCATGGTAAAAATCCAAAAGTTGGGAAAATGGGTTCCACATAAACTGAATGAAAGACAAAAAGAAAATCGAAAGAAAATCATTTCTCCATCGAATTGTGACTGGCGATGAAAAATGGATCTATTTTGAGAATCCAAAGCGCAAGAAGACAATGCTCTCTATTTGGTAGGATCAGAACAGTGTGATTTATTTTGAGCTTCTAAGAAAACCTGGTGAAATCGTAAATACTAAGCGCTACCAACAACAGATGATCAATGAGCTTTGCATGAAAAACGACTAGAATATGATAAAAGGTAACATAAAGTGATGTTGATTCATCAAGAAAAATCGGTCAAGGAAACGTTGGAAGCACTTAATTCGGAAATACTTTCACATGCGGCTTACTCGCCAGACTTGGATCCATCCGATTATCACATGGTAATTATCATTTTAAAATATTATCGAGATTTTAATATCGTTGTAGGTCGACCACAAATTTCTGGTCGTCTTGAAATTTTATTGCGTTAATTTGAGTATTGATCGCCAAATACTAAGAAGAAATGATTTTAATGCATTTCAAGCATGCCAGTCATTTTGCCAGTCAGCAAATTAACTATTGGCAGCAATTCAGGATTTCATGTTTCATAGTTTGTTTTGTTGTTATAATGCCTGCAGGGTACGGTTTGAATCATGGATATAGTTTTTTATGAATTATTTTATATTTAGTAAAAAAGGTATAGGGAAAACCAAGGGGAATTGGTAAGTGGAACGTCAGGAAAGTAGGGAAATTATTCTTTATCTGTAGGGATTTCAATTTTAAAAGTGTTACTCCTCTATGCTGCACCTATTTATGTGTAGTGGACCTATTTATGGGGATGAATTAAATCCGTGACATCAATTGCTATTTTATTTTAGTGCAGATTTACAAATTTGATAACGCGAGTTAAATTCATATTGAAAATGAATTAATTTCGCCATAATTTTTTTTTCTCAAATATGAAAATGGGCGTCTATGAAGCGTCTTTAATATTATATCAGTCATTGCCGAACGTCAGAACCGGTATTTCATAGCTCTACCCTGAGTAGAGAGAATGTTTTTTTTTTTTGGTTTTTCTTAACTCTTAAAACAACCGATTTGTCACATAAAACATATTTGGTTTACCCGCTACAGCTTCCAAAACAGAAATTTAATTGAATCCTTTAATTTAAAAAACAAAATGAATAACAATTCTTGCCAGACATTGAGAGAGTGCAGAAATCGATGTTTGCACAAGAGAGGAGGGGGGCATCCCAAGGAACGAACCAAACATGCCGTTCCCGGCAAAAAATATTAGTATGGAAAAACAAAACATAAACATTTATTAAAAAATTTTGTGTTAACACTATTTCCTGTAACAAAAAAAAATCAAATATTGGAAACCATAGCACAAACCTATACATGTATTCAAAATAAGTACATATGTTATACGTACATATCCCTGTATCCTAATAAAAATATAACAAAAAATGTATAGCTGTTGGGAATAAGATAGGTATTTGCTGGAATTTCATGATTACAAAAATAGATCGAGGATTTATATTTATATTGTGATAGAGTACAAATACAAAAAAACCTTTATATTTCAACAAAAAATTGTATAGATAATTTAAATAAAAAATAAAACTTTACTCATTAAATACAAAATATATTTCATTCTATAACATTTCATTACGTAGAAATGTTGTACAACAATAAAAAGCATTTACAAATTATAATACGAAATATGCCCATCGGCGACAGCATTAAAATTTGATCCAAATTAAAACCTAAAATTAGATTACTTGGGGGTAAAAGATAAAAAAAAAAAAAAAATTCCAAAAATAAAATTAAAGTACAAATATATATATTAAAAATAATACATAAATAAAAATTGGATTTATTGAAGAAAATTTTAATTACTTTGGTACGTATAAATTTAGGCGAAGGTATTCCGCCAATTCTCCTCCTCATAGGATGCATCGTTTAAGTCCGCTCTCAAATATTCAAACGTCTTTTCTGTGGGCATCCAGCTATCAAAACTGCTTGAAAATATGTTAGTAGCTAAAGTTCAATCATAATTATAAACATACGATTTTTAAATTTTATCTCCCTATTCACGTAAATTCACTTTATATCCGTAAAATTTGCGATTAATTATAAAAAGGTATTCACAAAATGTAACTTGATCTATAAATGTAAATTATGGTCTAACGTGTAACTCTTAATAGCATCTACACATCAACAAGAACTCAAGTTGGTGTGATTAGTTTTCGAGATCTTACTTAAAAGGCTAGGTTGAATTCCCTAATTATTAGTGAAATCGTACAATGTGCTTCAAATATGCGTTATGTATATAGCGCAGTAAAAATAGATAAACGAGAAGGAAAACATCAGTACAGATTCGAAACTTTGTACATTTCTTCAATAAGGTGCTGGAAACTTGTGTAAAAAAGTTTACTATTCTAGCTAGGTCGAGCGTTGCTCCTTGGCGATAAAGATGGGGCAAAATGGTATTTTACATAGTTCTCCAAAATTACATAAAATATCAAAAATCTTTTCCAATAAGTTTTGAAGCTGAAACAATTTTCTTTAATTTAGTTTTTGTTGTATTTTTATATTCTAATGATTCAAGTTTATTTCATCAAGAAGATTTAAATTCAATTTTATTGAAAATCAACTGTGCTATAGCCCACAAGTTTTTGGGCGGCCAAAATCTAAAATGATCCGATTACGATGGTTGATACCTCTATCAATAGGTTTCGGGACCTGTAATTGCTGTGACAATTTTCATTTTGATTGCTCGATTATTTCTAAACATTTCTTAGAAATTCAATTTTATTGAAAATCAACTGTGCTATAGCCCACAAGTTTTTGGGCGGCAAAAATCAAAAATGATCCGATTACGATGGTTGATACCTCTATCAATAGGTTTCGGGACCTGTAATTGCTGTGACAATTTTCATTTTGATTGCTCGATTATTTCTAAACATTTCTTAGAAAATTCAATTTTATTGAAAATCAACTGTGCTATAGCCCACAAGTTTTACGGCGGCCAAAATCTAAAATGCTCCGATTACGATGGTTGATACCTCTATCAATAGGTTTCGGGACCTGTAATTGCTGTGACAATTTTCATTTTGATTGCTCGATTATTTCTAAACATTTCTTAGAAAATTCAATTTTATTGAAAATCAACTGTGCTATAGCCCACAAGTTTTTGGGCGGCCAAAATCTAAAATGCTCCGATTACGATGGTTGATACCTCTATCAATAGGTTTCGGGACCTGTAATTGCTGTGACAATTTTCATTTTGATTGCTCGATTAGTTCTAAACATTTCTTAGAAAATTCAATTTTATTGAAAATCAACTGTGCTATAGCCCACAAGTTTTTGGGCGGCAAAAATCTAAAATGGTCCGATTACGATGGTTGATACCTCTATCAATAGGTTCCGGGACCTGTAATGGCTGTGGCAATTTTCATTTTGATTGCTCGATTATTTCTAAACATTTCTTAGAAAATTCAATTTTATTGAAAATCAACTGTGCTATAGCCCACAATCTAAAATGGTCCGATTACGATGGTTGATACCTCTACCAATAGGTTCCGGGACCTGTAATTGCTGTGACAATTTTTATTTTGTAGCTCGATTATTTCTAAACATTTCTTAGAAAATTAAATTTTATTGAAAATCAACTGTGCTATAGCCCACAAGTTTTTGGGCGGCCAAAATCTAAAATGGTCCGATTACGATGGTTGATACCTCTATCAATAGGTTTCGGGACCTGTAATTGCTGTGAAAATTTTCATTTTGATTGCTTGATTATTTCAGAAAATTCAATTTTATTGAAAATCAACTGTGTTATAGCCCACAAGTTTTTGGGCGGCCAAAATCTAAAATGCTCCGATTACGATGGTTGATACCTCTATCAATAGGTTTCGGGACCTGTAATTGCTGTGACAATTTTCATTTTGATTGTTCAATTATTTCTAAACATTTGTGAAATTCCGAAGTTTTTTTTTAAGTAAACAACCAACACGACATGACATTATGCATTATCAAGCGATGAATGCTGTAAAATTTAGATCGGTAAAACAGGAATATCTTTTCCATAAGATACTTCTGTGCTTCGGAAATTTCCTTAATAACGTGGGACAATTTTTTTCACCACCATAAAGTAATGTCAACCAAAACCAAACTCAAAACATAACATAAAATTTGGGAAATTTTAGAATTTAGGAACTTCTATAGATTCAAGACATTTAAGAATTTTTATTTAAAAAATATTAAATATTCCAAAATTTAAGTTTTAAGATTACGAATTTTTAGACCGATGTGAAGTTATCCACAGAATTCAGAAGTGTAGCTACACAAATTAACAGATTTCAAAAATGTAGCTACACAATTTAGCAAATAGTGTAGTTGTACACAAAAAAATGTAACAGGATCAGTTTATATTTATTTTCATGCAGAAAAAAATTAAACCGAGTATAAAATTAAAAATTATTTTTAATGGACTATAGAACTATAGACATCTGACTAATAAAATAAAAATTAAATTTTACTTAGTAAAATAAATAAATTAAAACTAATGGTATAGTGGTCACTTTTGGCTAGTTACAAGAAATCCTAGAGATGTCTAAGTAAATCTGAGTATGCCATATTATTGTTTGCTTTTAGTAGAATATATGGGCCAGGTATCATTTTAACTCGACCCTCAAGGGGTCCGCTGGACCGATTCAAATGAATGATGAGTCAACTGTTTCAGTTAAAAATCATGAATACAGATTTTATGTGGATATTAATTTGGGGAAAAAAACGTTCGGCCACCAAGAAGGTTTAGCCCCTAATTTACTTAGTTTTTCTAAACAATTTTTATTAAATCATAAAATAAAGTTAACATCATCATTTTCCGATCTCAGCAGAGAAGATGTGCGGAATAAAATTACCGAGTATTTAATTGAGATTAGAAACCCTTGTTTGATTTCGTTTAAATCAATGAGGCTATCGTCAATAAAAGGTTAGGCAAAATGCATGGCTTGAAATTTATTCAAATGGGCAAAGATTTGTAAGTCCTGATGGAGAAAAGATGTACAACCAAATTAGGGGAAATAAACGAGAAAATATGAAAAACCAATTGAAATTATCATCATGTCATAATTTTTCGCTTGATCTAGCAAAAGACACTGATCTTAGTCTTTTTAAACTTGGTAACACACAATCGTTTGTTCCTTCTACAATTATTCGGAAAATAAAATCAGAGCAATTGAAAAAGGATGATCTTGTCCGTGATTGCGATATAATCGATATATGTCAAATGAACATGACTGAACCAAAAAAAAAAAAAATGAATACATCCATGAGTTGTCACCTGATCCCAGGTAAAGTAGTTCTGCTAAGGCATTCTTCTTTAGAGCTACTTAAAAAATATCCAGTAGATGGAATTTATTTTGATGCAACCGGTAAAGTCGCCAAACATCCTGTTTGTCATCCCTATCACAGCTACAAGCGCATACTTTACTATGCATTTGTTGTAAATATAAGCAATAATTTAATTCCGATAGGAGAGCTAATTTCCTCTAAGCATGATTCTCTAACAATCAAACGATTTTTGAATGATTTAAAAGAACATATTCCCAAAGAATTTATTCCAAAATTTTTTGTGACTGATTGGTCCTGGGCTCTTTTAAACTCGATACTCCTCAGTTTCAATACCATGACTGTTTCTGAGTACATTGATTATACGTATGACATTCTCAATTCAACTACTCAATTGAAACAAATAAATAAAGTTGGTACTTTTATTTGTTGAACCCACTTTGTAAATATTTTATCGTTGCAATTAAAAGAAAAGTGGCAAAACGCTAACAGAGTAACAAAAAGTTTTATTTTAGATGTATTTTGTGGCATACTAAATTGTAAGTCTTTGGAACATATTTATCAAATATTTGAACTTTACTCCATAATTTGCTGCACAAAATTCTCAAATCAACATGTTTCAGATTCTCTTGAAAATTTAAAAAAAATAATAATTCAATTATATAATAACAAGAGTGAGAATTATAGTACTGACCCATCGGAATCAGCAGCATGGAGATTAACTCAACGAACAACATTCTTTAAAAAATCTGCGTTTAGCTGTAGTCCATATTATATACGGTTTAATTATATTTTTATCGAGACTATGAACTCAATTAACGATCAGTCTAATAATACCGACGAATCAAATTTAAACATGTATTATAATGTTGAATTTGTTAACTTTACATTACAAAAATATATGGCTTTTTTACACTTTAACTCACTTCTTTATAGAGAAAGATCCCGCCTTATTTGAAAAGTACAGCACTAGTTCGTACCAACAACTATACAAAATTAGACGCAATTTGTTGTATTTCTTTTATTTTGGAGAACATTTTACCACGACCTTTAACAGAAATTCGTAGTTGTTTACAAACAAAACATTCGGATGTATTAAGAGAAACATTTTACCTCCCTTTCGAAGATGTTTTTAAATTCAATTAAAAAACATTAAGCAATATTCAATGTGCGATTGACTTTAAACATACTGTTTGCCCAAAATGTCAAGATATCAGGAAAATAGATTATTTTAGCAACTATGGCATAGCTGTTGCAAATGTACAGCCAAATAATAACAATTACTCGATCAGAATAAATGAAATTAGTAACAAAATTATATTGTCCAGCCAAGAATTTTATTTAAAAGGAATAATTCGAAAAAATAATATTTGGGAGCAACATGATGACCTTTTAGCATTTCCAATGGAAATTAATCCTAATACAAAAATAAATCCTGCGATACTAATTTTCTCAAAATATTAGTTGCTTTTTTTAAACAATGAGTTTTAACCCTAAAGAGCCCAACAGAGGCTATTAGTCCTTATATGAAATTTAATTTCCAATAATTATTATTTTAACCAAATGAATTATGTTTATTTTGAAATTTTTTTTTGTGTAAAATAAAAGTGTGGAAATGTGATATCTCACCCCTTGAGGGTCGCGTTAAAATGATTCATGGCCCATATATTCTACTAAAAGCTCAGATTTGCTTAGACATCACTAGGATTTTTTGTAACTAGCTAAAAGTGACCACTATACCATTACTTTTAATTTATTTACTTTACTAAGTGAAATTTAATTTTTATTTTATTAGTCAGCTGATGTCTATAGTCCATTAAAAATAATTTTAATTTTATACTCGGTTTAATTTTTTTCTGCATGAAAATAAATATAAACTTATCCTGCTACATTTTTTGTGTACAACTACACTATTTGCTAAATTGTGTAGCTAGATTTTTGAAATCTGTTAATTTGTGTTGCTTCACTTCTGAATTCTGTGGAAAACTTCACACCGGTAATTTTTAGTTTGAAAATTTGGCTACTTATAGAAGCTTCATTAACATCATAAATTCTATAAATTTATTATAAATTTTATAAATTCTAGAATTTAGAAATTTATAAAATTTGAAGAATATTTAGAAATTTTAGGATTCTATTGGACTTTATGAATTTTAAGAGTCATAAACATTTTCAAACATTCAACAAATAAATCATTTACAAAACTTGATTCTTAGAATTATCGCTTCAAGCGAGTCTTGAAGTTTTGAATTGATGTTCCTAGGATTGTTCTACCGGAAATTTGAAGAATGGTGTTCGAGATCCAAAAATCAATGAAAAAGGAGCCTCATACCCGGAACATGAATTGAGATGTTTTCAGTGATGTACGGTGAATTAATATGGCTCCAAATAACTCTTATATTTTCAATAGTGCAGATTTTGTAATCTTGGCATCATGTCTTATATGAAGGTAGTCGTACCACATTTTCATGATAAGGATAATTTTCAATCATAGTCGTAATTCCAATTGGTTTTCTTTAATAGAAACAGACATTTGCCGCATTTGAAAAATTTCACGATATTTTGGAATTTTATAATTTTTATTGAAAATCTTATTTTTGAAAACTTCTAAATAACAGTCGAAAATAAACTAAGAATATCAATTTTATGAATTTTACAATGCCAGAAAGTGAATAATTTTAAAAATTTTCACAATTTTTAGAAATGTGCAGATAGATTTTTAGGAATAAGAAAAATAAGAAATTTCAAAATTTTACACAACATAAATCTAGTTCGACCCCAACGAAATTCAGTGAACCACGTATGAACTTTAATACTTTTTAATTTCCATCGGTTTGCGTTATAGTTTTTCAAACTGCTCTGTACAATACTAATTGGCCTATCAGCTTGAAATTTGGGGTGCGTTCCTAGAAAATATTGCATTTTTCAGAGAAGCAATTATTTTACAAACTGCGGACATTATACTCTACCCTCTATATAAGAAATAGCCAATTCCCGAATTTCCCCTAAAAATCATTTTAGCATCTGATCCCCGTCACACTTGTTGAATTTAACCAAAAACGTTAAAAAAGCAAGTACTATCCTAATTGAACCTATTTTCCATAACTCCATCTATACAAATCACTTGTTAATTCCATTTCCAAAAGGAAATGACGAATTTATTAATAATCGGTTTCTAAATATCATAGTTTCATCCTAATTGAGCATATTCCAGAAATTCGTCTTTAAATAATTTCTATGTCGCATGATTAATGTCGATATACTGATTTCAAACACTAACAAATTTTATCATAAGCTAGTAAAACCAGTATATCCTAATGGGATATCCTCCAGAACTTCATCTTAAAATCATTTTAGAGTCCTATTTCCGGTAGAAATAGTTTTTAGCTTTATTCGAATTGGCCAAATTCTAGAATTTTATCAAAAAAATACGATACATGTTCAATTTGATCGGTAAACAATTAGTGGATCGACCCATGTTTCATCATAATTGGCCCTGTTTCAAAACATCATCCAATTATTATTTGAAAATATCATTTCCGTCCTAATATTACATTATTCAGGAACTTCATTTCAAAGGCTATCGTTTTGTTACGTATTATAATTTTACGATTGTTCTGCTCTTTCTTCTTTTGCCGACTATTACAAAACGATAGCCTTCGAAACTAACTATGCAATATCTTCCTAACACCCCAGATTGCGAACTCAACTTCAAGCTTTTTTTTTTTTTCAGAATATTGCCCAATGTGGCTCTGGTTTGTTATTTGAATATCGTCGAAAATCACAAAACCGATGAATAATCTTGAAAGTGCGAAAATCTGAGATTAAATGTAACGGAATTTTATCTCGTTGACTCAATGCTAAAGTCCAAAGATTTCGAATAAAACTGCAAATCTGAAGTAATCTGATAATCTAGAAGCCTCGAGTAATCTCAGAACTGTAAACAAATCTCAAGCTGCCTTTAAATATGTACCTACTAATATCACGCAAATCTACGCCCATCGTCAATAGATAATTTTGAATGACCTCAGATCTTCAGTAATTGTGAAATAATCTCTAACAATCGCGAATAATCTTCAATAACCTCGAAAATAAATGGGGTGTCTATTGAATAGTCCTACGCAAGAAAACCTGAAAACTCGAATTATCTGAAAAATCCCGAATATTTGAAGTAATTGAATGTCCAAGTAAATCTGGAAAAATTCACACCTCTTAAAATCGCGAATTAGCTATTTCGATTTCACAATACTACAAAATTGATTGATTGATTGATTGATATGAATGCACGGCCAAGCTTATGAAGCAAGAAATCCCGTGTTAGTGATGTGGTCATTAAACTGTCACACCAACTTTATAACACAAATGAATGCTTTCCTTACTGAAGATACCTAAGCACCTTACAACAAGGAGAGCACAATCACCCGCGATATCACATAAATGTGACAGCATCATGTCCACCCCTGGCCGGGTCCCACCGTGCACTCTTTCACACATAACAAAACCGAAGGATAGGATAGGATAGTTAGAAGTGACAGAATCGGCCCGGTTACAGACACCTAGGTATAGCCGATAGTTAGTAAATTGTTAGTAATTATATAGTAAAATAGTTAGCACAGGACAACACAATTTCTAAACTACAGCTAATTTACTACTTCTTGATCCTGGAGGGTTGATTCAAGCTAAAATTTAATTCTGAAACTCAGGATTAATTTAATCCCTATAATAATGATTAATTCTGGAACTATGTTATATTCTGAAAATTGGATTATTTATTAACATATTAAAGAAGAGACCCCTTTAAATATGTATTCTTTAAACTGAACTAATTAATATACATTAATGAACAAAACACAACATAATAAAAAGATTAGCACAAGACAGCACAATCTAACTACATTATTAGATGATCATTTCTCTGGAATCCAGGGCTGGATACTCTTAACTCCCTAAATCCTAAATCTAAAACAGGACTTAAAAATTATTAATGCTCTAATTATACCCCTGTCCACCTTTCATTAATTTACCTGATAAAATAATTAAGAGAAATTTAAAATAACAACACTTATTTCCTTATTAATGTTCCTTTTATCTCCACTTAAATAATGGTTATTTACAGCTACAAGAATTAACATTAACATTAGACCATTTAAACATAAAAATTTAACTTAAAACTAATCATCAATTTCCTACCGATCCAGAAAAGAAAATAAATACTTTTTTATTTATTTAATTATTTTATAAAATTTATATAAAATGATTTAAATGATAATATTGCCGCACCGTAACACCTAGACTTATTAATAATTCAATTATGTACTATAAGTATATCAAGAATCAACAAATAAAATTAATATAAAAATTCCCGGACGACTCTGAAAACTAAATAAAACTAATAACCACCATAATACCAAATTTTATTACTCAAATGAATAATTATTATAACAGGATCTTCATTATTCCCGGGCACACAACGTACCCCCATTTACACCTCCCCAACCGACGGATAAGATAAGATTACTAGTTGGGACAGATTCAACCGGTTAGCAATTAAGCAATTAATAGATAATCCATTATTAGTACAATAAATGTTAAATGATAAAAGTTAAACAGGTTAGCATAAGATAGCACATTTTAACTATGTATATGATTAGATGCTCGTTCCTCAGGAATCCAATGCCAGAACTCAGGATTCTTTAAATCTATAAATCTAAATCAGGACATCAAAAAATATTATTATTATTAATGATTTACTTTTAACTAATCTTGTTGACATAATTAATCTTAGGTGATTGAAAAATTCTTCCGCAAATTTGAAAACATAATTAAAATTAAATATTTATTCATTTTTTAAAAACCGTCTTACACCATAATTCAAAGGATTTAACTTAGCTGAAAAATAGAATTATTACCAAGGTCTGACTACACCCAGATACCGGCACCTAAGCTATCATCCAAAAATAAAATTAAATTAAATTAAATTAAATCAAATTAAATCAAATTAAATCAAATTAAATCAAATTAAATCAAATTAAATCAAATTAAATCAAATTAAATCAAATTAAATCAAATTAAATAAAATTAAATCAAATTAAATCAAATTAAATCAAATTAAATCAAATTAAATCAAATTAAATCAAATTAAATCAAATTAAATCAAATTAAATATTAAATATTAAATATGAAATATGACATATGAAAAATAAAACAAATTAATACATTTATAAAATTAAAAGTAAATACACGTCACTCATTTCTCACGCATCCACTTACAATAAATTTACAAAGAGGACGACGAAAACTCGTCTATCTTCTTTGAGCAACTTTATACTCGATTTCACAATACTACAAAATATAGAAAAATTCGGAAAATATCGGATTGTTTTATTTTAATTTTAATTTTAATTTTAATTTTAATTTTAATTTTAATTTTTATTTTTATTTTTGTTTTCATTTTTATTTTAATTTTTATTTTAATTTTTATTTTAATTTTAATTTTAATTAAAATTTATATTTTAATATTAATTTAATTTTTATGTTTGTTTTTATTTTTATTTTTATTTTTAGTTTTATTTCTGTTTTCATTTTTATTTGTGAATTTAAATTTATTAATTTATTATATTAATTTTAATTTTTGATTTTGTTTCAGATTTTATTTTTGTTTTTATTTTTATTTTTATTTTTAGTTTTACAGTAGACTCCCGTATAACGCGATTAATATGTTACGCGTTGAACGAATAAAAATCTTTGTAACGCGAATCATGTTAGGGTAAAATGTTATAGTGGCTATTATCATTTAAAATTTGATCGTGCAAAATGAGATATTAGAAGAAAATAATATTGTATTTAAAAAATATAATTTAACAAAATAATTCAAAATAATAATAGTTACATATTTGGTATTTAGTTAAAAAAAAGTTTAAAACACATTAATTAAATTCAAGTTGACCATTAGTCACTATCCGTTTCATCCAAAATTAATTTCCATCGACGTCGATTCACTGAAATTAGTTGTTTGTTTTCTTTTTGGACTTCTCTGCAATTAATTGATTCATTTTCACTTTCAATAATATTATGTACTTCAGTATTAAATGTATCTTTTTGAATAATTTTCCTGGGTGAAACGTTACTTGTCAATAGATTCTCATTGTTTGCTTCGAACTCTGCCTGAAGTTTAAGATATGGAGCAAAACATTCGTGAAAATTCCTTTTAAACATCATAGAACGTTCCAATGATGAATCCTTATTTGTGAAAAATATTTCTAATTGTTTCGCCAATTCAAGTCCTTCGTTGATATGTTCTAAGGTAAAATTTGTTCTTGTTTCCTCTGAAATGGAGCTTTCGTGGTGGCTGTTTATAGTTAAATCATATTCATCTTCTAATTCCATAAGTTATGATTCATCTAAACTTTTGTCATTGTTAATGAATTCTGATATATCTTCCTCGTTCATATCATCTTATCCTTCATCACCCAATAAATTGGCTAAAGTTATAATCCGGTCAGGTCAGTGTCTATGAAGGTTGAAGATAATTGATTTTCTGTACTAACTATTTCAGGCCAAATATTTTTGCAGCAAGCATTTAGAGTGGACTGCTTTAATTCCTTGATGGACAATCCAATATTTTTTCTACACAATTTAAAATTGAACAAACTTTTCATATTTAAGTTAATGTTTTACTTGGATTTGAATCAATTTTTGCTAAAATTTGTTCAAAAATTCAACGCATATAGTAAGATTTCAAAGATTTTTATAATACCTTGATGTAACGGTTGTATAATTGAAATAGTATTTGGAGGTAAAAATTTTACATTAATATTTGGATGGTATAAGTCTGTTGGATGTCCAGGCGTATTATCAATGATTAATAAAGCCTTAAATCTCAGTTTTTTTTCTTTCAAGTAATTTTCTATATCCGGTATGAAGCAATCAAAAAAAAAAAATTCTCGAAGTATTGGTGCAGTTATCCATGCTTTTTTGTTTGCTTGCCAATAAACTGGAAATGTATATTTATCACACCCCTTCATCGCATGTGGATTTAACGACTTATTGATTAACAAAGGTTTCATAAGATAATTTCCACATGCATTACTGCATAAAAGAAGTGTTATCCGTTCTTAAGCTACTTTAAACCAAGGAGCAGACTGCTCATTTTTCGAAATGTAGGTTCGCTGCGGCATGCTTTTCCAGTATAGAGCAGTTTCATCACGGGTTAAAAACTTGGTCAGCTGTATATCCCCCTTCTTCAAAATATTTTGGAAATTTTTCTTTAAATTTCTGCGCAGATTCTAGGTCATCAGATGCGCGTTCTCCTTGCACTTTTATATTATGCAATGAAAATTGTTTCCTAAATCTGTCAAACCACGCTTGACTACCATTAAAGTCATATTTATGTGTCTCTTCAGATGGAATTTGTTGCTTTAAATGGGTATTTATTTTAATTGCTTTTTGTTTAATCATATAATTGTTTATTGGAATGCTTTTATGATTGCAATCATCCACCCATAAAATTAAACCCTTTTTTATTTTTGATATTATCGGATCTCTGATCCGTGCAGTTTTCCTTAAACTTTGTAACGATCGAAAACTAACACTAGTTCTTATTTTGGTTTCAATATTTTTTATAGTTCGAAGTGTCGATTCATTTAACTGAAGCTCTTTGGAAATATTTTTCAATTTTTCGCCAGATTTTAATCGGTCTAAAATTGTAATTTTTTCCCAACGTCATTCATCATGCCTGTGGGAGTAAACTTTTTAATTTTTTTTATCCTAAATTATGAAATATGTATGTCTAATTTGTATACCTTCTATGTGTTAAAACGTTAATTTAAGCTTAAATATGTACACTTTATTTTACCGACTTACAAAATGCCTTTTCAATTAAATTGACAAAGCATTACAAAACTACAAACGCAATATGTACTTCTACGTTCTTGATAAAAAACCAAAAAATGGCTTTTAGCGCGTTATACGGGAATCGTGTTGTTCGAATAAAGTCGTCGCACTTTTTTTTAACACGTTGTATGAATCAGAACCATCTTGATATGAATAGAGCCGGCATGTAAAAATGAACTTAAAATAAAGGACATAGAAACACTAAAAAATAATTTATTTTCATAGAGTTTGTATGAAAAAACGCGATTTCGATTGACGAAAAAATATGAATTAAAAATTAAACCTAGATAAATAATTTTTTTTGAAATCACTAATAAACAACTCAATGACTAACTCATTAAAATTACAGATTCTCAAGCTTCCCCATTTTCCAGATATAATCAAAAGAAAATAAAGGAATTAAATTAAAAAACGTTCTACAACAACAACAATATGTATTAAAAAGAGAATATTCTATTTAATGACGTCATCACTTATTCACAACTAAAATCAATGGTAAAAAAAGACAATACGTTGAAGAACAGCCAAAATTAAAATAAATCAAAGAGAGTCAAAGAGAAAAAATTATAATAATATGCATTGAGCGCGAAGAAATCAAAAAAATCAAATCAACATTATCGTTTTTGATAAACTACAACATAAACCATAAACCAGATGTGTTGACAACCAGAATATGTATATACATAACACATACATATATACATGAAATGAAAATGTTTTTTTTTTTTTTTGGTTGTTGTTGGGAAAAGGAAAAACAAAACAAGTGAACAAATAATATGGAAAAACATTAAAAGCGCCGGCTATAAAGTTAGTCATCAAAATTGATCTCCAAAGAGTTTTTTATTTTAGGGGTTTTGTAATTTTTATGACACGAGCACGAAACACAAAACACTATTGTCCTTATTTCGCATCTTTATATATTAGATGTAATCTGTAAAAAAAACTGTTAAGCGTAACTTTTATTTTTTTTATGTGGATGTGTGTGTGTGTGCTCCATTTCGATTCTCGGTTTACTTTTATTATTTTGAACCCAAAGCTATTTAAACTATACGAGTGTGTATAGACAGATATTAGATATGCGATAGTTTTAAAAAATAAAGAATAGATATACAAAGGGCGAAAATCATAAAAAGGGGGTTTATTATAATATACATATATGTATCTACACGAAACATAAGAACAATATTACTTAAAGATTTTAGAAAAAAAAAAAAAAAAATAAAAATTTGATTGTAGATAATCTAATGGCCAAACATGGGTTAGAATTAATAAAGTAGATAACGATTTTTTATTGAGTTGGGAAATCAATAAGCTGTGTTTGTTTTATGTACGATTATATAGTTCTGTGGATTATCAATGCTGTTATCAGTCTTATTGAAATCGATCCTTGTACAATGTACAAATTATTATTATTATGATTATCTTGTAATTTATGTGCATGTTTCATAAGACCATATTATATAAGTAGGTTGAATAGAACAAACAAAAATATATCCTCGTATATTACGTAGTATCACATCATTTCACCGTATACCTACCTAGATTATGTCTACATTTATATTGTCTTTAAAATATACCAAACGTTAAATATTTATTCTTTCACTTTTTTTACGACAGTGTGTAAATATTATTTAATTTAAAAACTTACTTAAATTAAGCAATGAAACAAACAAATAAACAAACACAAAGCATAACAAACAAAAAATTACAAAAGAAAACACGAAGTAATTTAATCTTTGGAATGTTAAGAAATTCACGTAAGTTTGTGGTGAATATATGTACATTGTATAAACTCGTATATCGTATTCTCATCGTTTGGTTTGAGAATGTCGTGGGTAAAAATATTTTTTTTTTGTGTTTTAATAAGAAGGGTGAACAAAGAATATGATTCTTTGTGCAAAATCTTATTAAATTGCCGTATATACTTAAGACATCTAACAATTGGGGAGATATGTAATTCGAAACGAATTCGTATGAAGTGATAATATGAAATGACAAAAAAAAAAAACATTGGGAAACATAATTTTGTATTATGGTTATAAGGTGTGAGAGACGAAGGAAGTGTGTAGGTACTCAGGAGGCTAGACAAATTACATATTCAGCTTATTTTATTGTTGTAGTTCTGTAAGAAATCAAGCACCTTTCTATTTGATTTCTTACAGAATAAATTGTTGTAGTATAAAACAACAGGTGTCAGCACCTGTAAAAAGTAACAGAGGGTCTACAAGAACACAGTATTCTAGGCGAGCAGATTCTTAAATTCACCTCGAATATCTTGAAGTATGCCACCTGGCAGAAGTTTACACTGTTAAGGTACAATAGGATATAAACAAGAGGTTGGAGACCCGAGAAACTGCCAATGACTAGTAACAGCTAAAATATCCATTAAAACAAATTGAGTTACGAAAATTCAGTGGGAACTATTAAGATTGGATTATAGTTTCCATGAGATTTTCATTGGTTGATCAAACATTAGCCTAAGGGATACCCAAAAAATGATGTACTTAAAAGCACAATTGAAGGATGCTGCGGGCAAGGTCATCCAAAATTTGCAGCCGACAGTGAATAGTTGACTAAAAATATTAGACAACAAAACTTTTAAAGCAAATTAAATGTCGTTAAAAATTCTTAAGGAGATTAAGACAACCGGCGAATTTCTTTTCAACAACATCAACAAATGGTAACGTCGATACGCCTATTATAAAAGGAAAAGTACCGAAAGGCGGAATGTCGAATGGCCGATTGGGTCAAAGGCCAAAAGGGTTGAAAGGGGGAATCGCTCAAAAGGCCGAATGTCGAAAACCGAATCTGCAAAAGGTTAAATGTGTCGATGGGCCGATTGTGTCGAAAGGCCGAACAATTCGAAAGACCGAATGGGTTCTTTGTGTTTTTTGTTTTGTTTATTGGTATTTGACGTATCGGCAACAGCTTTCGACACGTTCGGCCCATCGACATTCAGCCTTTTGACATTCGGCCTTTTGACATTCGACCTTTCAACATCAAACTTTATAAATGGCATGCATTCAGTGCAATTGCACTGTAAAATCGGTCATGTATCTTATGCCCGAAGAATCATAAATTAGAATGCTGCTACAAATTCAACAAAATGGATTCCATTGAGATGATCTATGCACGAGATATCTAACTAGCGGACACGATGTACAACGGTGCTACTTTCATTGGAGATCTAAAAAATGCAATGGCAAGCATCCTAATCTCCTTTATGGAGCAGTTTCATTACTTTGGTTAGCCAGCCGCAATCTGACCGAATTTATGAACGGCTCAAGTTACGAAGACATCAGCGTCAAGATGAAAGCTCTAATGAACCACTTGGACTCTGATTAGGAGAATTTAGCTTTAGCGGCCGCAAGAAGTAAATTTTGGCCCCGCCGTGGATGCTCTTTCGGATAAAATCCTAACACAACGAGCTATCAAACCGGGGAAACTGGAGATTTTCATTGGTCCACTGCAGGTCCACTGCATTGCATTTTCCCCGAAGAGTATTAAAAAACTTAAAATTAATAAACTTCGCGCGGATGTAAGTCAGTTTCTAAAAAATTGCAAATTAACCACGAATATGTTGCGATATTAAATAATTTGTTTTTAGCGGAAATATTTCAGAAGGCTTCTCTGATCTGATGTCAAATCACTCTTCTATTAAATGTTATTTGTAATATGTTTAAAGGTGCGTTAACGAACCGTTTCATTCTAAGATCCTCAGCCTTCCAATTGGTTTGTTAGATCAATCTCCCGAATGGACTCGATGCGAATTTCATTCATTTGCTTATGAAACAGAGGCAATATACGTAATAGAAAGTTATCTTTGAGACCTCATGTTGCAAATATATAAATAAAAGGCCGAAAGCGGTGTGGCTCAGTCGTAAGTTTCGCACCGTTTTAATGATTTAAGGCAACCACCATTACTATTAAAAAGATGGAAGAATGGATCTGTCCCTGGCGTTCCATAAGTTGTTACAAAACACTTCGCCACCGCCTGAGCATTTATTCTTCCTCCATGATATCCATATTTGTGAGAGTGGCAGTAAGTGTTTCTTTCGGTTTGGTTCAACGGAGCTCTTTTTTTCTACTAGAAATACTAAAGTGAGTCATTACCAATAATATTAAAAGTTAAGTGGGACGATAATGAAATTAAAAGTACCATTGCGCCCTGTGGCTCTAACCAATGTAGGCATCAGTGGCATTTGGGTATTTTCAAAACCTCCAAAAAGTTTTGGAAATTATTCAAAAGTAACGGAAGTTATTTATTGCTCTAAGATCAAGTAGATCAGATAACGTACTACTAACATCAGTGGTACTTCGCCATTGGACTCGAAGGAAAGGGAGTTTAGAATCCTATTTCGTTTAGGTCGTATTTCGCAAAATAATATCGTAAATTCTTCCAAAGTTATTGCATTCCTGACATTCCAAATATCTAGTTTTACAGTCTTTTTCGCTGTCACTGAGAGTCCACCCTCAGAGAGCTTATACCATCATAACAGAGAGAGGAGCCCTCCCCCTCACCCCCAACAAAAATTTCTAGCGAATTTTTCTCTGATTTTTGTCGGTTTGTAATGTGAGGAGAATTTTTTTCTTAGCAAATCAGAAGAAATTCAGAGAACTAATTGGAGGTAAAAACCTTAGTGAATTGCTTCTGAAAAACAGCAAATAGTTTCTGAATTAGCACAAATTTGCCAAATTTTCGATGACCAAGTGCTGAATCATAGCAAAATCGTAGAAAAGAAAAATCAGAAAAGATCGGAGAAAAATCACTTGTATTATATTATACTTGGGCACCTAGTTGGCCTCTATAGTGGTATATAGAATATATTTGGCGTCCTTTTTAAATCAAAATGGATTGTTAGTCAAAAATGAATGAAAGTGACAAAATACCACTCAGCTGCATGAAACTGGACTGAGAGCTCTCAATTTCTAAACCACATGTATAAGACTTTGTTTCTACTTGCTTCCAGACGACCTTAACTATTTGGATGTGTACAATTTTATTTACAATAAATGTTGACCAATTTGAGGGTTGTAGGGTTGTTTAGTAAATTTTTTTTTTTTTTTAATTTTGCCAATAAATTGGATGCTAAAAGCTCAAATGCACATTTGAAGGTAAACTAGCCGAAAAAGGCGCATAATTTGAACTTATTCCGAAAAAGTCTCGAAAATTATTGTTAGTTTCCTTTCTCAATTGTTCGTATTGAGTAATTCCTCGCTTTGCTCTATGCAAATATTTTTTTTTTCTTGTGGTGTCTTACGTAAAGCGGCCTATAGTCGTACTTCTTCGATTTGGCTACTGTGGAGAGCAAGTCTTGAGCTGCAGTAAAGATTCCACAGATAAGAAACTAACAAACAAGCTTTAACAAAATAATTAACAGTAGAGTTTTCCGATTGTTTCATTTAGTTTTCAATTTGATAAATTTTCCATGTCAAATTTTTTACTTAGAGCCTCGATAACTTAAATTATTCATCTTAACTTAACAAAAAAGTCAGTTTTTTAATAAATAGGAAACAAATGTTCAGTTATCTAAGAAACTGCTTTATCGTTAGGAAAACGACGAAAAGACGCCAAGATCCTTTCATTGCCTTCATTATTTTAACGAAATTGTTTCAGTCTGTACCTCTCATCTCAGGCAATCTGTATTTACTCGAAACTTTTGTTTTTTGTGGCGTATTATTACTGATAAGTTTAATCAAGATTTCGTAATAAGTTTTCCGTTACATTTTTAATTTTAATTTTTGTTTTATTTTTTAAACTTTATTTAAAGAATTTTCTCAGTATTCCACATGACGAGGGGGAATGATTTTATTTCATATGATTATTTTATCAAAATAAGGAAAATATAATTTTTCACAAAGTTTGTTTTTTTGATGGAAAAGCTCTGAAGAAAAACTTCACAAACAGTAAAGAAAAAAAAATTTGGAAATTTTTAAGTTTCTAATTTAATTAACCGTATATTTTATTAGTTGGATGACAGAAATAATGTGGATAATTATATTAGGTGTACCCATACCTTATTAGGTGCTAATATAGCAAGTATTTCCGTTGGATGGTGACCGTGGTTGATTAATTGATTGGCACGCACTTAATGGTAGAATTTAGCTACAATTTTATTGGGGCTTTCCATTTTTAAGAAACCCAAATAACAACTTAGTTCAACATTATGTTCCCACTAAAGAAACTACTCGCGAAATATATGCAGGGAATGTGTTCTACAATTTTAAAGGGATACATTAGCACTTAGTTTGGCCGGAGCAAAATGAACTCGGAAAAACTTATTTTGCTAATTTGAAATTGACAAGATGAATTGAAGTCGAGGGATAGGTTGTAGAATAAGTGCCAGAAATTCCACTAAAATATCACTTATGCTTCTCCACAAAGCAGTAATATCCGGTTAACAATATCGTGGTCAAACAAGTAGGAACAAATGGATTTCACATGAAATGGAACATTTTGTTAGAATTTTAAAGCGGAAACACTCTCAGATCCTGCTAAATACACTTAATAGACACGTTTAAAATACCTTTTGATAATTTAATGAAGAACATAAAAAGAGCCTATATAGAGCATATCGAGAAAAACTACAATTGAAGAAGCTACGATGAATTCTTCACTTAAACGTTTGCGGCTGTTTCCTAAATATATAGGCTCCCAACTCCTTTTTTAAATATTGGTATAATCAATATTGTCGGATTGTGCGTACGTGATCTTAGTCTGAAACTAAAAATTTTAGGATGAAGGAACATATCAGATTTATGCAAAGCATCAGTCCGTTGGACTTTTGGTGGTTATGCTTTGTGTTATACGTAGTTAAATTAACATCTCACCTGTTTATAGCACCAACGAGCTTTAGATAAATATAGAAATCTGCGATCGCAATACTTTTTATCAAAAATGATTTATGATCGTTAGTAAGATCTGTATTTATTTTGCCAACTTGCATTTGGATTGCTCGAATATTTCTAAACATTTCATAGAAAATTCGAGTTTATTGAAAATCAACTGTGCTATAGCCCACAGATTTTGGACGGCAAAAATCTAAAATGCTCCGATTACGTTGGTCAATAGTTCTATCAATAGGCTTCAGGATCTGTATTTATTTTGCCAACTTGCATTTGGATTGCTCGAATATTTCTAAACATTTCATAGAAAATTCGATTTTATTGAAAATCAACTGTGCTATAGCCCACAGATTTTGGACGGCAAAAATCTAAAATGCTCCGATTACGTTGGTCAATAGCTCTAACAATAGGCTTCAGGATCTGTATTTATTTTGCCAACTTGCATTTGGATTGCTCGAATATTTCTAAACATTTCATAGAAAATTCGATTTTATTGAAAATCAACTGTGCTATAGCCCACAGATTTTGGACGGCAAAAATCTAAAATGCTCCGATTACGTTGGTCAATAGCTCTAACAATAGGCTTCAGGATCTGTATTTATTTTGCCAACTTGCATTTGGATTGCTCGAATATTTCTAAACATTTCATAGAAAATTCGATTAGATTGAAAATCAACTGTGCTATAGCCCACAGATTTTGGACGGCAAAAATCTAAAATGCTCCGATTACGTTGGTCAATAGCTCTAACAATAGGCTTCAGGATCTGTATTTATTTTGCCAACTTGCATTTGGATTGCTCGAATATTTCTAAACATTTCATAGAAAATTCGATTTTATTGAAAATCAACTGTGCTATAGCCCACAGATTTTGGACGGCAAAAATCTAAAATGCTCCGATTACGTTGGTCAATAGTTCTATCAATAGGCTTCAGGATCTGTATTTATTTTGCCAACTTGCATTTGGATTGCTCGAATATTTCTAAACATTTCATAGAAAATTCGATTTTATTGAAAATCAACTGTGCTATAGCCCACAGATTTTGGACGGCAAAAATCTAAAATGCTCCGATTACGTTGGTCAATAGCTCTAACAATAGGCTTCAGGATCTGTATTTATTTTGCCAACTTGCATTTGGATTGCTCGAATATTTCTAAACATTTCATAGAAAATTCGATTTTATTGAAAATCAACTGTGCTATAGCCCACAGATTTTGGACGGCAAAAATCTAAAATGCTCCGATTACGTTGGTCAATAGTTCTATCAATAGGCTTCATGATCTGTATTTATTTTGCCAACTTGCATTTGGATTGCTCGAATATTTCTAAACATTTCATAGAAAATTCGATTTTATTGAAAATCAACTGTGCTATAGCCCACAGATTTTGGACGGCAAAAATCTAAAATGCTCCGATTACGTTGGTCAATAGTTCTATCAATAGGCTTCATGATCTGTATTTATTTTGCCAACTTGCATTTGGATTACTCGAATATTTCTAAACATTTCATAGAAAATTCGATTTTATTGAAAATCAACTGTGCTATAGCCCACAGATTTTGGACGGCCAAAATCTAAAATGCTCCGATTACGTTGGTCAATAGTTCTATCAATAGGCTTCATGATCTGTATTTATTTTGCCAACTTGCATTTGGATTGCTCGAATATTTCTAAACATTTAATAGAAAATTCGATTTTATTGAAAATCAACTGTGCTATAGCCCACAGATTTTGGACGGCAAAAATTTAAAATGCTCCGATTACGTTGGTCAATAGCTCTATCAATAGGCTTCAGGATCTGTATTTATTTTGCCAACTTGCATTTGGATTGCTCGAATATTTCTAAACATTTCATAGAAAATTCGATTTTATTGAAAATCAACTGTGCTATAGCCCACAGATTTTGGACGGCAAAAATTTAAAATGCTCCGATTACGTTGGTCAATAGCTCTATCAATAGGCTTCAGGATCTGTATTTATTTTGCCAACTTGCATTTGGATTGCTCGAATATTTCTAAACATTTCATAGAAAATTCGATTTTATTGAAAATCAACTGTGCTATAGCCCACAGATTTTGGACGGCAAAAATCTAAAATGCTCCGATTACGTTGGTCAATAGCTCTATCAATAGGCTTCAGGATCTGTATTTATTTTGCCAACTTGCATTTGGATTGCTCGAATATTTCTAAACATTTCATAGAAAATTCGATTTTATTGAAAATCAACTGTGCTATAGCCCACAGATTTTGGACGGCAAAAATCTAAAATGCTCCGATTACGTTGGTCAATAGTTCTATCAATAGGCTTCATGATCTGTATTTATTTTGCCAACTAGCATTTGGATTGCTCGAATATTTCTAAACATTTCATAGAAAATTCGATTTTATTGAAAATCAACTGTGCTATAGCCCACAGATTTTGGACGGCCAAAATCTAAAATGCTCCGATTACGTTGGTCAATAGTTCTATCAATAGGCTTCATGATCTGTATTTATTTTGCCAACTTGCATTTGGATTGCTCGAATATTTCTAAACATTTAATAGAAAATTCGATTTTATTGAAAATCAACTGTGCTATAGCCCACAGATTTTGGACGGCAAAAATTTAAAATGCTCCGATTACGTTGGTCAATAGCTCTATCAATAGGCTTCAGGATCTGTATTTATTTTGCCAACTTGCATTTGGATTGCTCGAATATTTCTAAACATTTCATAGAAAATTCGATTTTATTGAAAATCAACTGTGCTATAGCCCACAGATTTTGGACGGCAAAAATTTAAAATGCTCCGATTACGTTGGTCAATAGCTCTATCAATAGGCTTCAGGATCTGTATTTATTTTGCCAACTTGCATTTGGATTGCTCGAATATTTCTAAACATTTCATAGAAAATTCGATTTTATTGAAAATCAACTGTGCTATAGCCCACAGATTTTGGACGGCAAAAATCTAAAATGCTCCGATTACGTTGGTCAATAGCTCTATCAATAGGCTTCAGGATCTGTATTTATTTTGCCAACTTGCATTTGGATTGCTCGAATATTTCTAAACATTTCATAGAAAATTCGATTTTATTGAAAATCAACTGTGCTATAGCCCACAGATTTTGGACGGCAAAAATCTAAAATGCTCCGATTACGTTGGTCAATAGTTCTATCAATAGGCTTCATGATCTGTATTTATTTTGCCAACTAGCATTTGGATTGCTCGAATATTTCTAAACATTTCATAGAAAATTCGATTTTATTGAAAATCAACTGTGCTATAGCCCACAGATTTTGGACGGCAAAAATTTAAAATGCTCCGATTACGTTGGTCAATAGCTCTATCAATAGGCTTCAGGATCTGTATTTATTTTGCCAACTTGCATTTGGATTGCTCGAATATTTCTAAACATTTCATAGAAAATTCGATTTTATTGAAAATCAACTGTGCTATAGCCCACAGATTTTGGACGGCAAAAATTTAAAATGCTCCGATTACGTTGGTCAATAGCTCTATCAATAGGCTTCAGGATCTGTATTTATTTTGCCAACTTGCATTTGGATTGCTCGAATATTTCTAAACATTTCATAGAAAATTCGATTTTATTGAAAATCAACTGTGCTATAGCCCACAGATTTTGGACGGCCAAAATCTAAAATGCTCCGATTACGTTGGTCAATAGCTCTATCAATAGGCTTCAGGATCTGTATTTATTTTGCCAACTTGCATTTGGATTGCTCGAATATTTCTAAACATTTCATAGAAAATTCGATTTTATTGAAAATCAACTGTGCTATAGCCCACAGATTTTGGACGGCCAAAATCTAAAATGCTCCGATTACGTTGGTCAATAGTTCTATCAATAGGCTTCATGATCTGTATTTATTTTGCCAACTTGCATTTGGATTGCTCGAATATTTCTAAACATTTAATAGAAAATTCGATTTTATTGAAAATCAACTGTGCTATAGCCCACAGATTTTGGACGGCAAAAATCTAAAATGCTCCGATTACGTTGGTCAATAGTTCTATCAATAGGCTTCAGGATCTGTATTTATTTTGCCAACTTGCATTTGGATTGCTCGAATATTTCTAAACATTTCATAGAAAATTCGATTTTATTGAAAATCAACTGTGCTATAGCCCACAGATTTTGGACGGCAAAAATTTAAAATGCTCCGATTACGTTGGTCAATAGCTCTATCAATAGGCTTCAGGATCTGTATTTATTTTGCCAACTTGCATTTGGATTGCTCGAATATTTCTAAACATTTCATAGAAAATTCGATTTTATTGAAAATCAACTGTGCTATAGCCCACAGATTTTGGACGGCCAAAATCTAAAATGCTCCGATTACGTTGGTCAATAGTTCTATCAATAGGCTTCATGATCTGTATTTATTTTGCCAACTTGCATTTGGATTGCTCGAATATTTCTAAACATTTAATAGAAAATTCGATTTTATTGAAAATCAACTGTGCTATAGCCCACAGATTTTGGACGGCAAAAATCTAAAATGCTCCGATTACGTTGGTCAATAGTTCTATCAATAGACTTCATGATCTGTATTTATTTTGCCAACTTGCATTTGGATTGCTCGAATATTTCTAAACATTTAATAGAAAATTCGATTTTATTGAAAATCAACTGTGCTATAGCCCACAGATTTTGGACGGCAAAAATTTAAAATGCTCCGATTACGTTGGTCAATAGCTCTATCAATAGGCTTCAGGATCTGTATTTATTTTGCCAACTTGCATTTGGATTGCTCGAATATTTCTAAACATTTCATAGAAAATTCGATTTTATTGAAAATCAACTGTGCTATAGCCCACAGATTTTGGACGGCAAAAATTTAAAATGCTCCGATTACGTTGGTCAATAGCTCTATCAATAGGCTTCAGGATCTGTATTTATTTTGCCAACTTGCATTTGGATTGCTCGAATATTTCTAAACATTTCATAGAAAATTCGATTTTATTGAAAATCAACTGTGCTATAGCCCACAGATTTTGGACGGCCAAAATCTAAAATGCTCCGATTACGTTGGTCAATAGTTCTATCAATAGGCTTCATGATCTGTATTTATTTTGCCAACTTGCATTTGGATTGCTCGAATATTTCTAAACATTTAATAGAAAATTCGATTTTATTGAAAATCAACTGTGCTATAGCCCACAGATTTTGGACGGCAAAAATCTAAAATGCTCCGATTACGTTGGTCAATAGTTCTATCAATAGACTTCATGATCTGTATTTATTTTGCCAACTTGCATTTGGATTGCTCGAATATTTCTAAACATTTCATAGAAAATTCGATTTTATTGAAAATCAACTGTGCTATAGCCCACAGATTTTGGACGGCAAAAATTTAAAATGCTCCGATTACGTTGGTCAATAGCTCTATCAATAGGCTTCAGGATCTGTATTTATTTTGCCAACTTGCATTTGGATTGCTCGAATATTTCTAAACATTTCATAGAAAATTCGATTTTATTGAAAATCAACTGTGCTATAGCCCACAGATTTTGGACGGCAAAAATTTAAAATGCTCCGATTACGTTGGTCAATAGCTCTATCAATAGGCTTCAGGATCTGTATTTATTTTGCCAACTTGCATTTGGATTGCTCGAATATTTCTAAACATTTAATAGAAAATTCGATTTTATTGAAAATCAACTGTGCTATAGCCCACAGATTTTGGACGGCAAAAATCTAAAATGCTCCGATTACGTTGGTCAATAGTTCTATCAATAGACTTCATGATCTGTATTTATTTTGCCAACTTGCATTTGGATTGCTCGAATATTTCTAAACATTTCATAGAAAATTCGATTTTATTGAAAATCAACTGTGCTATAGCCCACAGATTTTGGACGGCAAAAATTTAAAATGCTCCGATTACGTTGGTCAATAGCTCTATCAATAGGCTTCAGGATCTGTATTTATTTTGCCAACTTGCATTTGGATTGCTCGAATATTTCTAAACATTTCATAGAAAATTCGATTTTATTGAAAATCAACTGTGCTATAGCCCACAGATTTTGGACGGCAAAAATCTAAAATGCTCCGATTACGTTGGTCAATAGTTCTATCAATAGGCTTCATGATTTGTATTTATTTTGCCAACTTGCATTTGGATTGCTCGAATATTTCTAAACATTTCATAGAAAATTCGATTTTATTGAAAATCAACTGTGCTATAGCCCACAGATTTTGGACGGCCAAAATCTAAAATGCTCCGATTACGTTGGTCAATAGTTCTATCAATAGGCTTCATGATCTGTATTTATTTTGCCAACTTGCATTTGGATTGCTCGAATATTTCTAAACATTTAATAGAAAATTCGATTTTATTGAAAATCAACTGTGCTATAGCCCACAGATTTTGGACGGCAAAAATCTAAAATGCTCCGATTACGTTGGTCAATAGTTCTATCAATAGACTTCATGATCTGTATTTATTTTGCCAACTTGCATTTGGATTGCTCGAATATTTCTAAACATTTCATAGAAAATTCGATTTTATTGAAAATCAACTGTGCTATAGCCCACAGATTTTGGACGGCAAAAATTTAAAATGCTCCGATTACGTTGGTCAATAGTTCTATCAATAGGCTTCAGGATCTGTATTTATTTTGCCAACTTGCATTTGGATTGCTCGAATATTTCTAAACATTTCATAAAAAATTCGATTTTATTGAAAATCAACTGTGCTATAGCCCACAGATTTTGGACGGCAAAAATTTAAAATGCTCCGATTACGTTGGTCAATAGCTCTATCAATAGGCTTCAGGATCTGTATTTATTTTGCCAACTTGCATTTGGATTGCTCGAATATTTCTAAACATTTCATAGAAAATTCGATTTTATTGAAAATCAACTGTGCTATAGCCCACAGATTTTGGACGGCAAAAATCTAAAATGCTCCGATTACGTTGGTCAATAGCTCTATCAATAGGCTTCAGGATCTGTATTTATTTTGCCAACTTGCATTTGGATTGCTCGAATATTTCTAAACATTTCATAGAAAATTCGATTTTATTGAAAATCAACTGTGCTATAGCCCACAGATTTTGGACGGCAAAAATCTAAAATGCTCCGATTACGTTGGTCAATAGTTCTATCAATAGGCTTCATGATCTGTATTTATTTTGCCAACTAGCATTTGGATTGCTCGAATATTTCTAAACATTTCATAGAAAATTCGATTTTATTGAAAATCAACTGTGCTATAGCCCACAGATTTTGGACGGCCAAAATCTAAAATGCTCCGATTACGTTGGTCAATAGTTCTATCAATAGGCTTCATGATCTGTATTTATTTTGCCAACTTGCATTTGGATTGCTCGAATATTTCTAAACATTTCATAGAAAATTCGATTTTATTGAAAATCAACTGTGCTATAGCCCACAGATTTTGGACGGCAAAAATCTAAAATGCTCCGATTACGTTGGTCAATAGTTCTATCAATAGGCTTCATGATCTGTATTTATTTTGCCAACTTGCATTTGGATTGCTCGAATATTTCTAAACATTTAATAGAAAATTCGATTTTAATGAAAATCAACTGTGCTATATATAGCCCACAGATTTTGGACGGCAAAAATCTAAAATGCTCTGATTACGTTGGTCAATAGTTCTATCAATAGGCTTCATGATCTGTATTTATTTTGCTGCATTTGGATTGCTCGAATATTTCTAAACATTTCATAGAAAATTCGATTTTATTGAAAATCAACTGTGCTATAGCCCACAGATTTTGGACGGCAAAAATCTAAAATGCTCCGATTACGTTGGTCAATAGTTCTATCAATAGGCTTCATGATCTGTATTTATTTTGCCAACTTGCATTTGGATTGCTCGAATATTTCTAAACATTTAATAGAAAATTCGATTTTATTGAAAATCAACTGTGCTATAGCCCACAGATTTTGGACGGCAAAAATCTAAAATGCTCCGATTACGTTGGTCAATAGTTCTATCAATAGGCTTCATGATCTGTATTTATTTTGCCAACTAGCATTTGGATTGCTCGAATATTTCTAAACATTTCATAGAAAATTCGATTTTATTGAAAATCAACTGTGCTATAGCCCACAGATTTTGGACGGCCAAAATCTAAAATGCTCCGATTACGTTGGTCAATAGTTCTATCAATAGGCTTCATGATCTGTATTTATTTTGCCAACTTGCATTTGGATTGCTCGAATATTTCTAAACATTTAATAGAAAATTCGATTTTATTGAAAATCAACTGTGCTATAGCCCACAGATTTTGGACGGCAAAAATCTAAAATGCTCCGATTACGTTGGTCAATAGTTCTATCAATAGGCTTCATGATCTGTATTTATTTTGCCAACTTGCATTTGGATTGCTCGAATATTTCTAAACATTTCATAGAAAATTCGATTTTATTGAAAATCAACTGTGCTATATATAGCCCACAGATTTTGGACGGCAAAAATCTAAAATGCTCTGATTACGTTGGTCAATAGTTCTATCAATAGGCTTCATGATCTGTATTCATTTTGCCAACTTGCATTTGGATTGCTCGAATATTTCTAAACATTTCATAGAAAATTCGATTTTATTGAAAATCAACTGTGCTATAGCCCAAAGATTTTGGACGGCAAAAATCTAAAATGCTCCGATTACGTTGGTCAATAGTTCTATCAATAGGCTTCATGATCTGTATTTATTTTGCCAACTTGCATTTGGATTGCTCGAATATTTCTAAACATTTCATAGAAAATTCGATTTTATTGAAAATCAACTGTGCTATAGCCCACAGATTTTGGACGGCAAAAATTTAAAATGCTCCGATTACGTTGGTCAATAGCTCTATCAATAGGCTTCAGGATCTGTATTTATTTTGCCAACTTGCATTTGGATTGCTCGAATATTTCTAAACATTTCATAGAAAATTCGATTTTATTGAAAATCAACTGTGCTATAGCCCACAGATTTTGGACGGCAAAAATCTAAAATGCTCCGATTACGTTGGTCAATAGCTCTATCAATAGGCTTCATGATCTGTATTTATTTTGCCAACTAGCATTTGGATTGCTCGAATATTTCTAAACATTTCATAGAAAATTCGATTTTATTGAAAATCAACTGTGCTATAGCCCACAGATTTTGGACGGCCAAAATCTAAAATGCTCCGATTACGTTGGTCAATAGTTCTATCAATAGGCTTCATGATCTGTATTTATTTTGCCAACTTGCATTTGGATTGCTCGAATATTTCTAAACATTTAATAGAAAATTCGATTTTATTGAAAATCAACTGTGCTATAGCCCACAGATTTTGGACGGCAAAAATCTAAAATGCTCCGATTACGTTGGTCAATAGTTCTATCAATAGGCTTCATGATCTGTATTTATTTTGCCAACTTGCATTTGGATTGCTCGAATATTTCTAAACATTTAATAGAAAATTCGATTTTATTGAAAATCAACTGTGCTATAGCCCACAGATTTTGGACGGCAAAAATCTAAAATGCTCCGATTACGTTGGTCAATAGTTCTATCAATAGGCTTCATGATCTGTATTTATTTTGCCAACTAGCATTTGGATTGCTCGAATATTTCTAAACATTTCATAGAAAATTCGATTTTATTGAAAATCAACTGTGCTATAGCCCACAGATTTTGGACGGCCAAAATCTAAAATGCTCCGATTACGTTGGTCAATAGTTCTATCAATAGGCTTCATGATCTGTATTTATTTTGCCAACTTGCATTTGGATTGCTCGAATATTTCTAAACATTTAATAGAAAATTCGATTTTATTGAAAATCAACTGTGCTATAGCCCACAGATTTTGGACGGCAAAAATCTAAAATGCTCCGATTACGTTGGTCAATAGTTCTATCAATAGGCTTCATGATCTGTATTTATTTTGCCAACTTGCATTTGGATTGCTCGAATATTTCTAAACATTTAATAGAAAATTCGATTTTATTGAAAACCAACTGTGCTATATATAGCCCACAGATTTTGGACGGCAAAAATCTAAAATGCTCTGATTACGTTGGTCAATAGTTCTATCAATAGGCTTCATGATCTGTATTTATTTTGCCAACTTGCATTTGGATTGCTCGAATATTTCTAAACATTTCATAGAAAATTCGATTTTATTGAAAATCAACTGTGCTATAGCCCACAGATTTTGGACGGCAAAAATTTAAAATGCTCCGATTACGTTGGCCAATAGCTCTATCAATAGGCTTCAGGATCTGTATTTATTTTGCCAACTTGCATTTGGATTGCTCGAATATTTCTAAACATTTCATAGAGAATTCGATTTTATTGAAAATCAACTGTGCTATAGCCCACAGATTTTGGACGGCAAAAATCTAAAATGCTCCGATTACGTTGGTCAATAGCTCTATCAATAGGCTTCAGGATCTGTATTTATTTTGCCAACTTGCATTTGGATTGCTCGAATATTTCTAAACATTTCATAGAAAATTCGATTTTATTGAAAATCAACTGTGCTATAGCCCACAGATTTTGGACGGCCAAAATCTAAAATGCTCCGATTACGTTGGTCAATAGTTCTATCAATAGGCTTCATGATCTGTATTTATTTTGCCAACTTGCATTTGGATTGCTCGAATATTTCTAAACATTTAATAGAAAATTCGATTTTATTGAAAATCAACTGTGCTATATATAGCCCACAGATTTTGGACGGCAAAAATCTAAAATGCTCTGATTACGTTGGTCAATAGTTCTATCAATAGGCTTCATGATCTGTATTTATTTTGCCAACTTGCATTTGGATTGCTCGAATATTTCTAAACATTTCATAGAAAATTCGATTTTATTGAAAATCAACTGTGCTATAGCCCAAAGATTTTGGACGGCAAAAATCTAAAATGCTCCGATTACGTTGGTCAATAGTTCTATCAATAGGCTTCATGATCTGTATTTATTTTGCCAACTTGCATTTGGATTGCTCGAATATTCCTAAACATTTCATAGAAAATTCGATTTTATTGAAAATCAACTGTGCTATAGCCCACAGATTTTGGACGGCAAAAATCTAAAATGCTCCGATTACGTTGGTCAATAGCTCTATCAATAGGCTTCAGGATCTGTATTTATTTTGCCAACTTGCATTTGGATTGCTCGAATATTTCTAAACATTTCATAGAAAATTCGATTTTATTGAAAATCAACTGTGCTATAGCCCACAGATTTTGGACGGCCAAAATCTAAAATGCTCCGATTACGTTGGTCAATAGTTCTATCAATAGGCTTCATGATCTGTATTTATTTTGCCAACTTGCATTTGGATTGCTCGAATATTTCTAAACATTTAATAGAAAATTCGATTTTATTGAAAATCAACTGTGCTATAGCCCACAGATTTTGGACGGCAAAAATCTAAAATGCTCCGATTACGTTGGTCAATAGTTCTATCAATAGGCTTCATGATCTGTATTTATTTTGCCAACTTGCATTTGGATTGCTCGAATATTTCTAAACATTTAATAGAAAATTCGATTTTATTGAAAATCAACTGTGCTATATATAGCCCACAGATTTTGGACGGCAAAAATCTAAAATGCTCTGATTACGTTGGTCAATAGTTCTATCAATAGGCTTCATGATCTGTATTTATTTTGCCAACTTGCATTTGGATTGCTCGAATATTTCTAAACATTTCATAGAAAATTCGATTTTATTGAAAATCAACTGTGCTATAGCCCACAGATTTTGGACGGCAAAAATTTAAAATGCTCCGATTACGTTGGTCAATAGCTCTATCAATAGGCTTCAGGATCTGTATTTATTTTGCCAACTTGCATTTGGATTGCTCGAATATTTCTAAACATTTCATAGAAAATTCGATTTTATTGAAAATCAACTGTGCTATAGCCCACAGATTTTGGACGGCCAAAATCTAAAATGCTCCGATTACGTTGGTCAATAGTTCTATCAATAGGCTTCATGATCTGTATTTATTTTGCCAACTTGCATTTGGATTGCTCGAATATTTCTAAACATTTCATAGAAAATTCGATTTTATTGAAAATCAACTGTGCTATAGCCCACAGATTTTGGACGGCAAAAATCTAAAATGCTCCGATTACGTTGGTCAATAGCTCTATCAATAGGCTTCATGATCTGTATTTATTTTGCCAACTTGCATTTGGATTGCTCGAATATTTCTAAACATTTCATAGAAAATTCGATTTTATTGAAAATCAACTGTGCTATAGCCCACAGATTTTGGACGGCAAAAATCTAAAATGCTCCGATTACGTTGGTCAATAGTTCTATCAATAGGCTTCATGATCTGTATTTATTTTGCCAACTTGCATTTGGATTGCTCGAATATTTCTAAACATTTCATAGAAAATTCGATTTTATTGAAAATCAACTGTGCTATAGCCCACAGATTTTGGACGGCCAAAATCTAAAATGCTCCGATTACGTTGGTCAATAGTTCTATCAATAGGCTTCATGATCTGTATTTATTTTGCCAACTTGCATTTGGATTGCTCGAATATTTCTAAACATTTCATAGAAAATTCGATTTTATTGAAAATCAACTGTGCTATAGCCCACAGATTTTGGACGGCCAAAATCTAAAATGCTCCGATTACGTTGGTCAATAGTTCTATCAATAGGCTTCATGATCTGTATTTATTTTGCCAACTTGTATTTGGATTGCTCGAATATTTCTAAACATTTCATAGAAAATTCGATTTTATTGAAAATCAACTGTGCTATAGCCCACAGATTTTGGACGGAAAAAATCTAAAATGCTCCGATTACGTTGGTCAATAGTTATATCAATAGGCATCATGATCTGTATTTATTTTGCCAACTTGCATTTGGATTGCTCGAATATTTCTAAACATTTCATAGAAAATTCGATTTTATTGAAAATCAACTGTGCTATAGCCCACAGATTTTGGACGGCCAAAATCTAAAATGCTCCGATTACGTTGGTCAATAGTTCTATCAATAGGCTTCATGATCTGTATTTATTTTGCCAACTTGCATTTGGATTGCTCGAATATTTCTAAACATTTCATAGAAAATTCGATTTTATTGAAAATCAACTGTGCTATAGCCCACAGATTTTGGACGGCCAAAATCTAAAATGCTCCGATTACGTTGGTCAATAGTTCTATCAATAGGCTTCATGATCTGTATTTATTTTGCCAACTTGTATTTGGATTGCTCGAATATTTCTAAACATTTCATAGAAAATTCGATTTTATTGAAAATCAACTGTGCTATAGCCCACAGATTTTGGACGGCAAAAATCTAAAATGCTCCGATTACGTTGGTCAATAGTTCTATCAATAGGCTTCATGATCTGTATTTATTTTGCCAACTTGTATTTGGATTGCTCGAATATTTCTAAACATTTCATAGAAAATTCGAGTTTATTGAAAATCAACTGTGCTATAGCCCACAGATTTTGGACGGCAAAAATCTAAAATGCTCCGATTACGTTGGTCAATAGTTCTATCAATAGGCTTCATGATCTGTATTTATTTTGGCAACTTGCATTTGGATTGCTCGAATATTTCTAAACATTTCATAGAAAATTCGATTTTATTGAAAATCAACTGTGCTATAGCCCACAGATTTTGGACGGCCAAAATCTAAAATGCTCCGATTACGTTGGTCAATAGTTCTATCAATAGGCTTCATGATCTGTATTTATTTTGCCAACTTGCATTTGGATTGCTCGAATATTTCTAAACATTTCATAGAAAATTCGATTTTATTGAAAATCAACTGTTTTATAGCCCACAAATTTTGGACGGCAAAAATCTAAAATGCTCCGATTACGTTGGTCAATAGTTCTATCAATAGGCTTCATGATCTGTATTTATTTTGCCAACTTGCATTTGGATTGCTCGAATATTTCTAAACATTTCATAGAAAATTCGATTTTATTGAAAATCAACTGTGCTATAGCCCATAAATTTTGGACGGCAAAAATCTAAAATGCTCCGATTACGTTGGTCAATAGTTCTATCAATAGGCTTCATGATCTGTATTTATTTTGCCAACTTGCATTTGGATTGCTCGAATATTTCTAAACATTTCATAGAAAATTCGATTTTATTGAAAATCAACTGTGCTATAGCCCACAGATTTTGGACGGCCAAAATCTAAAATGCTCCGATTACGTTGGTCAATAGTTCTATCAATAGGCTTCATGATCTGTATTTATTTTGCCAACTTGCATTTGGATTGCTCGAATATTTCTAAACATTTCATAGAAAATTCGATTTTATTGAAAATCAACTGTGCTATAGCCCACAGATTTTGGACGGCCAAAATCTAAAATGCTCCGATTACGTTGGTCAATAGTTCTATCAATAGGCTTCATGATCTGTATTTATTTTGCCAACTTGCATTTGGATTGCTCGAATATTTCTAAACATTTCATAGAAAATTCGATTTTATTGAAAATCAACTGTGCTATAGCCCACAGATTTTGGACGGCCAAAATCTAAAATGCTCCGATTACGTTGGTCAATAGTTCTATCAATAGGCTTCATGATCTGTATTTATTTTGCCAACTTGCATTTGGATTGCTAGAATATTTCTAAACATTTCATAGAAAATTCGATTTTATTGAAAATCAACTGTGCTATAGCCCACAAATTTTGGACGGCAAAAATCTAAAATGCTCCGATTACGTTGGTCAATAGTTCTATCAATAGGCTTCATGATCTGTATTTATTTTGCCAACTTGTATTTGGATTGCTCGAATATTTCTAAACATTTCATAGAAAATTCGATTTTATTGAAAATCAACTGTGCTATAGCCCACAGATTTTGGACGGCAAAAATCTAAAATGCTCCGATTAAGTTGGTCAATAGCTCTATCAATAGGCTTCATGATCTGTATTTATTTTGCCAACTTGCATTTGGATTGCTCGAATATTTCTAAACATTTCATAGAAAATTCGATTTTATTGAAAATCAACTGTGCTATAGCCCACAGATTTTGGACGGCCAAAATCTAAAATGCTCCGATTACGTTGGTCAATAGTTCTATCAATAGGCTTCATGATCTGTATTTATTTTGCCAACTTGCATTTGGATTGCTCGAATATTTCTAAAGATTTCATAGAAAATTCGATTTTATTGAAAATCAACTGTGCTATAGCCCACAGATTTTGGACGGCCAAAATCTAAAATGCTCCGATTACGTTGGTCAATAGTTCTATCAATAGGCTTTATGATCTGTATTTATTTTGCCAACTTGCATTTGGATTGCTCGAATATTTCTAAACATTTCATAGAAAATTCGATTTTATTGAAAATCAACTGTGCTATAGCCCACAAATTTTGGACGGCAAAAATCTAAAATGCTCCGATTACGTTGGTCAATAGTTCTATCAATAGGCTTCATGATCTGTATTTATTTTGCCAACTTGCATTTGGATTGCTCGAATATTTCTGAACATTTCATAGAAAATTCGATTTTATTGAAAATCAACTGTGCTATAGCCCACAGATTTTGGACGGCCAAAATCTAAAATGCTCCGATTACGTTGGTCAATAGTTCTATCAATAGGCTTCATGATCTGTATTTATTTTGCCAACTTGCATTTGGATTGCTCGAATATTTCTAAACATTTCATAGAAAATTCGATTTTATTGAAAATCAACTGTGCTATAGCCCACAGATTTTGGACGGCCAAAATCTAAAATGCTCCGATTACGTTGGTCAATAGTTCTATCAATAGGCTTCATGATCTGTATTTATTTTGCCAACTTGCATTTGGATTGCTCGAATATTTCTAAACATTTCATAGAAAATTCGATTTTATTGAAAATCAACTGTGCTATAGCCCACAGATTTTGGACGGCCAAAATCTAAAATGCTCCGATTACGTTGGTCAATAGTTCTATCAATAGGCTTCATGATCTGTATTTATTTTGGCAACTTGCATTTGGATTGCTCGAATATTTCTAAACATTTCATAGAAAATTCGATTTTATTGAAAATCAACTGTGCTATAGCCCACAGATTTTGGACGGCCAAAATCTAAAATGCTCCGATTACGTTGGTCAATAGTTCTATCAATAGGCTTCATGATCTGTATTTATTTTGCCAACTTGCATTTGGATTGCACGAATATTTCTAAACATTTCATAGAAAATTCGATTTTATTGAAAATCAACTGTGCTATAGCCCACAAATTTTGGACGGCAAAAATCTAAAATGCTCCGATTACGTTGGTCAATAGTTCTATCAATAGGCTTCATGATCTGTATTTATTTTGCCAACTTGCATTTGGATTGCTCGAATATTTCTAAACATTTCATAGAAAATTCGATTTTATTGAAAATCAACTGTGCTATAGCCCACAAATTTTGGACGGCAAAAATCTAAAATGCTCCGATTACGTTGGTCAATAGTTCTATCAATAGGCTTCATGATCTGTATTTATTTTGCCAACTTGTATTTGGATTGCTCGAATATTTCTAAACATTTCATAGAAAATTCGATTTTATTGAAAATCAACTGTGCTATAGCCCACAGATTTTGGACGGCAAAAATCTAAAATGCTCCGATTAAGTTGGTCAATAGCTCTATCAATAGGCTTCATGATCTGTATTTATTTTGCCAACTTGCATTTGGATTGCTCGAATATTTCTAAACATTTCATAGAAAATTCGATTTTATTGAAAATCAACTGTGCTATAGCCCACAGATTTTGGACGGCCAAAATCTAAAATGCTCCGATTACGTTGGTCAATAGCTCTATCAATAGGCTTCATGATCTGTATTTATTTTGCCAACTTGCATTTGGATTGCTCGAATATTTCTAAACATTTCATAGAAAATTCGATTTTATTGAAAATCAACTGTGCTATAGCCCACAGATTTTGGACGGCCAAAATCTAAAATGCTCCGATTACGTTGGTCAATAGTTCTATCAATAGGCTTCATGATCTGTATTTATTTTGCCAACTTGCATTTGGATTGCTCGAATATTTCGAAACATTTCATAGAAAATTCGATTTTATTGAAAATCAACTGTGCTATAGCCCACAGATTTTGGACGGCCAAAATCTAAAATGCTCCGATTACGTTGGTCAATAGTTCTATCAATAGGCTTCATGATCTGTATTTATTTTGCCAACTTGCATTTGGATTGCTCGAATATTTCTAAACATTTCATAGAAAATTCGATTTTATTGAAAATCAACTGTGCTATAGCCCACAAATTTTGGACGGCAAAAATCTAAAATGCTCCGATTACGTTGGTCAATAGTTCTATCAATAGGCTTCATGATCTGTATTTATTTTGCCAACTTGCATTTGGATTGCTCGAATATTTCTAAACATTTCATAGAAAATTCGATTTTATTGAAAATCAACTGTGCTATAGCCCACAGATTTTGGACGGCCAAAATCTAAAATGCTCCGATTACGTTGGTCAATAGTTCTATCAATAGGCTTCATGATCTGTATTTATTTTGCCAACTTGCATTTGGATTGCTCGAATATTTCTAAACATTTCATAGAAAATTCGATTTTATTGAAAATCAACTGTGCTATAGCCCACAGATTTTGGACGGCCAAAATCTAAAATGCTCCGATTACGTTGGTCAATAGTTCTATCAATAGGCTTCATGATCTGTATTTATTTTGCCAACTTGCATTTGGATTGCTCGAATATTTCTAAACATTTCATAGAAAATTCGATTTTATTGAAAATCAACTGTGCTATAGCCCACAGATTTTGGACGGCCAAAATCTAAAATGCACCGATTACGTTGGTCAATAGTTCTATCAATAGGCTTCATGATCTGTATTCATTTTGCCAACTTGCATTTGGATTGCTCGAATATTTCTAAACATTTCATAGAAAATTCGATTTTATTGAAAATCAACTGTGCTATAGCCCACAAATTTTGGACGGCAAAAATCTAAAATGCTCCGATTACGTTGGTCAATAGTTCTATCAATAGGCTTCATGATCTGTATTTATTTTGCCAACTTGTATTTGGATTGCTCGAATATTTCTAAACATTTCATAGAAAATTCGATTTTATTGAAAATCAACTGTGCTATAGCCCACAGATTTTGGACGGCCAAAATCTAAAATGCTCCGATTACGTTGGTCAATAGTTCTATCAATAGGCTTCATGATCTGTATTTATTTTGCCAACTTGCATTTGGATTGCTCGAATATTTCTAAACATTTCATAGAAAATTCGATTTTATTGAAAATCAACTGTGCTATAGCCCACAAATTTTGGACGGCAAAAATCTAAAATGCTCCGATTACGTTGGTCAATAGTTCTATCAATAGGCATCATGATCTGTATTTATTTTGCCAACTTGCATTTGGATTGCTCGAATATTTCTAAACATTTCATAGAAAATTCGATTTTATTGAAAATCAACTGTGCTATAGCCCACAGATTTTGGACGGTTAAAATCTAAAATGCTCCGATTACGTTGGTCAATAGTTCTATCAATAGGCTTCATGATCTGTATTTATTTTGCCAACTTGCATTTGAATTGCTCGAATATTTCTAAACATTTCATAGAAAATTCGATTTTATTGAAAATCAACTGTGCTATAGCCCACAAATTTTGGACGGCCAAAATCTAAAATGCTCCGATTACGTTGGTCAATAGTTCTATCAATAGGCTTCATGATCTGTATTTATTTTGCCAACTTGCATTTGGATTGCTCGAATATTTCTAAACATTTCATAGAAAATTCGATTTTATTGAAAATCAACTGTGCTATAGCCCACAGATTTTGGACGGCCAAAATCTAAAATGCTCCGATTACGTTGGTCAATAGTTCTATCAATAGGCTTCATGATCTGTATTTATTTTGCCAACTTGCATTTGGATTGCTCGAATATTTCTAAACATTTCATAGAAAATTCGATTTTATTGAAAATCAACTGTGCTATAGCCCACAGATTTTGGACGGCCAAAATCTAAAATGCTCCGATTACGTTGATCAATAGTTCTATCAATAGGCTTCATGATCTGTATTTATTTTGCCAACTTGCATTTGGATTGCTCGAATATTTCTAAACATTTCATAGAAAATTCGATTTTATTGAAAATCAACTGTGCTATAGCCCACAAATTTTGGACGGCAAAAATCTAAAATGCTCCGATTACGTTGGTCAATAGTTCTATCAATAGGCTTCATGATCTGTATTTATTTTGCCAACTTGTATTTGGATTGCTCGAATATTTCTAAACATTTCATAGAAAATTCGATTTTATTGAAAATCAACTGTGCTATAGCCCACAGATTTTGGACGGCAAAAATCTAAAATGCTCCGATTAAGTTGGTCAATAGCTCTATCAATAGGCTTCATGATCTGTATTTATTTTGCCAACTGCATTTGGATTGCTCGAATATTTCTAAACATTTCATAGAAAATTCGATTTTATTGAAAATCAACTGTGCTATAGCCCACAGATTTTGGACGGCCAAAATCTAAAATGCTCCGATTACGTTGGTCAATAGTTCTATCAATAGGCTTCATGATCTGTATTTATTTTGCCAACTTGCATTTGGATTGCTCGAATATTTCTAAACATTTCATAGAAAATTCGATTTTATTGAAAATCAACTGTGCTATAGCCCACAGATTTTGGACGGCCAAAATCTAAAATGCTCCGATTACGTTGGTCAATAGTTCTATCAATAGGCTTCATGATCTGTATTTATTTAGCCAACTTGCATTTGGATTGCTCGAATATTTCTAAACATTTCATAGAAAATTCGATTTTATTGAAAATCAACTGTGCTATAGCCCACAGATTTTGGACGGCCAAAATCTAAAATGCTCCGATTACGTTGGTCAATAGTTCTATCAATAGGCTTCATGATCTGTATTTATTTTGCCAACTTGCATTTGGATTGCTCGAATATTTCTAAACATTTCATAGAAAATTCGATTTTATTGAAAATCAACTGTGCTATAGCCCACAAATTTTGGACGGCAAAAATCTAAAATGCTCCGATTACGTTGGTCAATAGTTCTATCAATAGGCTTCATGATCTGTATTTATTTTGCCAACTTGCATTTGGATTGCTCGAATATTTCTAAACATTTCATAGAAAATTCGATTTTATTGAAAATCAACTGTGCTATAGCCCACAAATTTTGGACGGCAAAAATCTAAAATGCACCGATTACGTTGGTCAATAGTTATATCAATAGGCATCATGATCTGTATTTATTTTGCCAACTTGCATTTGGATTGCTCGAATATTTCTAAACATTTCATAGAAAATTCGATTTTATTGAAAATCAACTGTGCTATAGCCCACAGATTTTGGACGGCCAAAATCTAAAATGCTCCGATTACGTTGGTCAATAGTTCTATCAATAGGCTTCATGATCTGTATTTATTTTGCCAACTTGCATTTGGATTGCTCGAATATTTCTAAACATTTCATAGAAAATTCAATTTTATTGAAAATCAACTGTGCTATAGCCCACAGATTTTGGACGGCCAAAATCTAAAATGCTCCGATTACGTTGGTCAATAGTTCTATCAATAGGCTTCATGATCTGTATTTATTTTGCCAACTTGCATTTGGATTGCTCGAATATTTCTAAACATTTCATAGAAAATTCGATTTTATTGAAAATCAACTGTGCTATAGCCCACAAATTTTGGACGGCAAAAATCTAAAATGCTCCGATTACGTTGGTCAATAGTTCTATCAATAGGCTTCATGATCTGTATTTATTTTGCCAACTTGTATTTGGATTGCTCGAATATTTCTAAACATTTCATAGAAAATTCGATTTTATTGAAAATCAACTGTGCTATAGCCCACAGATTTTGGACGGCAAAAATCTAAAATGCTCCGATTAAGTTGGTCAATAGCTCTATCAATAGGCTTCATGATCTGTATTTATTTTGCCAACTTGCATTTGGATTGCTCGAATATTTCTAAACATTTCATAGAAAATTCGATTTTATTGAAAATCAACTGTGCTATAGGCCACAGATTTTGGACGGCCAAAATCTAAAATGCTCCGATTACGTTGGTCAATAGTTCTATCAATAGGCTTCATGATCTGTATTTATTTTGCCAACTTGTATTTGGATTGCTCGAATATTTCTAAACATTTCATAGAAAATTCGATTTTATTGAAAATCAACTGTGCTATAGCCCACAGATTTTGGACGGCCAAAATCTAAAATGCTCCGATTACGTTGGTAAATAGTTATATCAATAGGCATCATGATCTGTATTTATTTTGCCAACTTGCATTTGGATTGCTCGAATATTTCTAAACATTTCATAGAAAATTCGATTTTATTGAAAATCAACTGTGCTATTATAGCCCACAGATTTTGGACGGCCAAAATCTAAAATGCTCCGATTACGTTGGTCAATAGTTCTATCAATAGGCTTCATGATCTGTATTTATTTTGCCAACTTGCATTTGGATTGCTCGAATATTTCTAAACATTTCATAGAAAATTCGATTTTATTGAAAATCAACTGTGCTAGCCCACAGATTTTGGACGGCCAAAATCTAAAATGCTCCGATTACGTTGGTCAATAGTTCTATCAATAGGCTTCATGATCTGTATTTATTTTGCCAACTTGTATTTGGATTGCTCGAATATTTCTAAACATTTCATAGAAAATTCGATTTTATTGAAAATCAACTGTGCTATAGCCCACAGATTTTGGACGGCAAAAATCTAAAATGCTCCGATTACGTTGGTCAATAGTTATATCAATAGGCATCATGATCTGTATTTATTTTGCCAACTTGCATTTGGATTGCTCGAATATTTCTAAACATTTCATAGAAAATTCGATTTTATTGAAAATCAACTGTGCTATAGCCCACAGATTTTGGACGGCCAAAATCTAAAATGCTCCGATTACGTTGGTCAATAGTTATATCAATAGGCATCATGATCTGTATTTATTTTGCCAACTTGCATTTGGATTGCTCGAATATTTCTAAACATTTCATAGAAAATTCGATTTTATTGAAAATCAACTGTGCTATAGCCCACAGATTTTGGACGGCAAAAATCTAAAATGCTCCGATTACGTTGATCAATAGTTCTATCAATAGGCTTCATGATCTGTATTTATTTTGCCAACTTGCATTTGGATTGCTCGAATATTTCTAAACATTTCATAGAAAATTCGATTTTATTGAAAATCAACTGTGCTATAGCCCACAGATTTTGGACGGCAAAAATCTAAAATGCTCCGAATAAGTTGGTCAATAGCTCTATCAATAGGCTTCAGGATCTGTATTTATTTTGCCAACTTGCATTTGGATTGCTCGAATATTTCTAAACATTTCATAGAAAATTCGATTTTATTGAAAATCAACTGTGCTATAGCCCACAGATTTTGGACGGCAAAAATCTAAAATGCTCCGCTTACGTTGGTCAATAGCTCTATCAATAGGCTTCAGGATCTGTATTTATTTTGCCAACTTGCATTTGGATTGCTCGAATATTTCTAAACATTTCATAGAAAATTCGATTTTATTGAAAATCAACTGTGCTATAGCCCACAGATTTTGGACGGCAAAAATCTAAAATTCTCCGATTAAGTTGGTCAATAGCTCTATCAATAGGCTTCAGGATCTGTATTTATTTTGCCAACTTGCATTTGGATTGCTCGAATATTTCTAAACATTTAATAGAAAATTCGATTTTATTGAAAATCAACTGTGCTATAGCCCACAGATTTTGGACGGCAAAAATCTAAAATGCTCCGATTACGTTGATCAATAGTTCTATCAATAGGCTTCATGATCTGTATTTATTTTGCCAACTTGCATTTGGATTGCTCGAATATTTCTAAACATTTCATAGAAAATTCGATTTTATTGAAAATCAACTGTGCTATAGCCCACAGATTTTGGACGGCAAAAATCTAAAATGCTCCGAATAAGTTGGTCAATAGCTCTATCAATAGGCTTCAGGATCTGTATTTATTTTGCCAACTTGCATTTGGATTGCTCGAATATTTCTAAACATTTCATAGAAAATTCGATTTTATTGAAAATCAACTGTGCCCACAGATTTTGGACGGCAAAAATCTAAAATGCTCCGCTTACGTTGGTCAATAGCTCTATCAATAGGCTTCAGGATCTGTATTTATTTTGCCAACTTTCATTTGGATTGCTCGAATATTTCTAAACATTTCATAGAAAATTCGATTTTATTGAAAATCAACTGTGCTATAGCCCACAGATTTTGGACGGCAAAAATCTAAAATGCTCCGATTAAGTTGGTCAATAGCTCTATCAATAGGCTTCAGGATCTGTATTTATTTTGCCAACTTGCATTTGGATTGCTCGAATATTTCTAAACATTTCATAGAAAATTCGATTTTATTGAAAATCAACTGTGCTATAGCCCACAGATTTTGGACGGCAAAAATCTAAAATGCTCCGATTACGTTGGTCAATAGTTCTGTCAATAGGCTTCATGATCTGTATTTATTTTGCCAACTTGCATTTGGATTGCTCGAATATTTCTAAACATTTCATAGAAAATTCGATTTTATTGAAAATCAACTGTGCTATACCCCACAGATTTTGGACGGCAAAAATCTAAAATGCTCCGATTACCTTGGTCAATAGTTCTATCAATAGGCTTCATGATCTGTATTTATTTTGCCAACTTGCATTTGGATTGCTCGAATATTTCTAAACATTTCATAGAAAATTCGATTTTATTGAAAATCAACTGTGCTATAGCCCACAGATTTTGGACGGCAAAAATCTAAAATGCTCCGATTACGCTGGTCAATAGCTCTATCAATAGGCTTCAGGATTTGTATTCATTTTGCCAACTTGCATTTGGATTGCTCGAATATTTCTAAACATTTCATAAAAAATTCGATTTTATTGAAAATCAACTGTGCTATAGCCCAAAGATTTTGGACGGCAAAAATCTAAAATGCTCCGATTATTTCGAATAAGTTGGTCAATAGCTCTATCAATAGGCTTCAGGATCTGTATTTATTTTGCCAACTTGCATTTGGATTGCTCGAATATTTCTAAACATTTAATAGAAAATTCGATTTTATTGAAAATCAACTGTGCTATAGCCCACAGATTTTGGACGGCAAAAATCTAAAATGCTCCGATTACGTTGGTCAATAGTTCTATCAATAGGCTTCATGATCTGTATTTATTTTGCCAACTTGCATTTGGATTGCTCGAATATTTCTAAACATTTCATAGAAAATGGAAAGAAATAATTCGGAATATGGAAAGAAATAATTTCTTCAAAAAAATGAAAATAAAATATGGGAATGAACTGGTTAAATCTATGAAAGAACTGTTCAAAATAAACGTCAAGTTAGCCAAAGCATTAAATAAGAAATTGTTCTTATTAAGGTGTCGCAAAGAACGAATTCACCCCAAAAACAGATTGTTGAAAAATTCGAGCAACATAAATCCGACCGTCTTCAAACGACTGGAAGATCGATTTATTTTTGCGATAATCACCCAAGAAATTGCTGAAAACTTCGTCCTCATTAACAAAATAAACAAATTAAATTCTCAAAAACTACAATCTATTAAAAATAAAATTTCTCCTTATTATTTTAGAAAATTCAAAATTACATCAGAAATTTATTTCAAGAATGTTTATGATCACATAAAGAAAATTCAAATCAGAAAATATGACATTATGGTAAATGTACCTAGTCAGCAAGAAAATGAAGATGTTGCAGAAACAGGAAACAATAATTCAAGTTTCAATAATTTTAACACTAACAATGATTGGTTAGTTAATTTATCTGACATTGCCATTCCCGAGAAAGTATCAAACATTCTCAAGCTCGGAGAGAAGTTTTGTCCGCCAATTTCTGCAAAGTCTGTACCATACGTCCAGATTATTGCGAATATTGAAGGCGCGTTAATAAACAATAGCGACGAACAATTAGATAAGCCAGTTTTACGGAACGAACTAGTGAATATTTTAACTAATTTTAAAAATCGGAGTGGACTTAGACAGATTGTAACGGCAGATGACATAAGTTTCAGGAAAGATGTTGCAAATTCAAAAAAATTTGTGCTTGATCATCCTGAAATTTTAGTTACAAGAGCTGATAAGGGCAATACTACTGTAGTTGTAAATCGGTGTGACTATGTCGACAAAATACAGTCCATGTTAGAAGATAGGAATGTCTATAAAGAAATTAGTAAAGATAATACAGCGTCCATACAGAGAAAATTAAATTCTATGGTAACTACTTGGCATAATGAAGATAGAATAACGGATTCTGAAGCGAAATCAATAAAAAGTCTTCATGGTGTCGTAGCAAGACTTTATGGGTTACCAAAAATCCACAAAGTGAATGCTCCGTACCGACCCATAGTAAGCTCGATCGGAACTCCTTTATATCATCTTTCTGCCTTCGTGTCACGAATTTTAAACTACACTGTTGGAAAATCTTCCACAGCGGTAAAAAATTCAGTTGACTTTAAGGACAAAATTAAAAATATTGTTTTACCTCAAGATCACACAATTCTCTCGTTGGATGTGGTATCACTTTTTACTAACATAGATAGCAAACTAGCAATAACATTAATCAATGAGAGATGGTCCGAAATTAAAAGGAATTCGAAGACTAAGCTGAAAAAAGTTCAGTATATTGAAGCAATGGAGTTAATTCTCCAAAACTGTGAATTTACATTCAACAAGAAGATATATAAACAACTTTTTGGTTCCCCCATGGGCTCACCGACCAGTCCAGCTATTGCGGAGTTAGTTATGGAGTTTGTTGAAAAAAGTGTACTGAATTCTCTCAACTTTAAACCAGTTTTTTATTACCGTTACGTTGATGATATAGTCACAGCCATTCCTACAGATAAAATAGATATTTTATTTGCAGCCTTCAACAATTTTAACATTAATATAAAATTTACAGCAGAGTTAGAGAATAACAACAGGTTGGCTTTTTTAGATCTGGTTATTGTACGTAACGAAAATGGTTCATTGTCTACGGATTGGTTTCATAAAACAACTTGGTCTGGTAGATATCTAAATTTCCATTCTCATCTTCCATTAGCATATAAAAGAAATACTGTCAGCTTATTATCGAATAAAATTCTTGAACTTTCTGACCCAATATTTCACAAAATTAATTTTCGGCTCCTCAATAGTACTCTCATTAATAATGGCTATCCAAATTCGTTCATAAACCCTATCATAAATTCAACGATTCATAAAAATTCCACAGAAAATAGCCAATCCGTAGAGATTGTGCCACCATTAGAAGACAATCGTGCCAGATATGTATCAATTCCTTACGTGAAATCACTTTTTGAAAAAATAAGGTTCTGTTTGGGTAAATATAATTTCAAAACAGTTGGAAAGGCATGGAGTAGTTTTGGTAATTCACTTTTCTCGTCTCTTAAAGACCCGACATCGTTAGGGAACAACAAGAATGTTGTATACAAAGTTGTGTGTGAGTGTAATAAGTCATATCTTGGCCAAACAAAACAACTTTTAAAAACCAGGTTTTTTCAACATAAAAGAGACGCAAAAAGATTGAATCTAAATAAAGTGAGTTCTGAGCTTACGAGTGCTTTGTCAACACATTTACACGAAACTAACCACGAAATTTATTTGGAAAATGTTAAAATTCTTGAAAAAGAAGCGAACCATACCACTAGACGAGTTTTAGAAATGATACACATAAAGATGGATACCAACAGTATCAATAAACAGTCGGATTGCAATTATCTTCAAAATAATTATAATCATTTGATTCATAACAATTAATTATTTAGTTAGTACAGCGGTTATACTGTTGGTATCCTTCTTTATTGTTTAATCATAAAAGACAATCTCTTGGTATGTTTTTTAGAATTATTGTTCAACTGCCATTTTCAAATAATTTTTTCATTGCATTGAACTATCTAGTTAACGGAAAATTTTTATTATTGTTTTATTTTGAAGTGCCTTTATGTGATCAAATAAAATATTTTTTAATTAAAATTTTTTTTTCTGTTTATATATGTATGTATATAATACATATTTTTAAATAATTTTTAACTTTTTAATATTGTTTAATTTAATAATTTAATTTTATTTTATTTAAAAATAAGAATTTGTAAGTAGTTTTTGAGTTGAGTTTATACCATGTTTTATATCAAAAAAATTTTTTAGAAGCTCTGAAGATGAACAGGAATTCTGTTTGAAACGTCAGCTTAATAAACGTTTTTGAAAAAAATAGGCTAAAATACCAGTTTTTTAATTATAAATAAATATAAGCCTAATAATCTTCGTTAAATTTCATAGAAAATTCGATTTTATTGAAAATCAACTGTGCTATAGCCCACAGATTTTGGACGGCCAAAATCTAAAATGCTCCGATTACGTTGGTCAATAGTTCTGTCAATAGGCTTCATGATCTGTATTTATTTTGCCAACTTGCATTTGGATTGCTCGAATATTTCTAAACATTTCATAGAAAATTCGATTTTATTGAAAATCAACTGTGCTATAGCCCACAGATTTTGGACGGCAAAAATCTAAAATGCTCCGATTAAGTTGGTCAATAGCTCTATCAATAGGCTTCAGGATCTGTATTTATTTTGCCAACTTGCATTTGGATTGCTCGAATATTTCTAAACATTTCATAGAAAATTCGATTTTATTGAAAATCAACTGTGCTATAGCCCACAGATTTTGGACGGCCAAAATCTAAAATGCTCCGATTACGTTGGTCAATAGTTCTATCAATAGGCTTCATGATCTGTATTTATTTTGCCAACTTGCATTTGGATTGCTCGAATATTTCTAAACATTTCATAGAAAATTCGATTTTATTGAAAATCAACTGTGCTATAGCCCACAGATTTTGGACGGCCAAAATCTAAAATGCTCCGATTAAGTTGGTCAATAGCTCTATCAATAGGCTTCAGGATCTGTATTTATTTTGCCAACTTGCATTTGGATTGCTCGAATATTTCTAAACATTTCATAGAAAATTCGATTTTATTGAAAATCAACTGTGCTATAGCCCAAAGATTTTGGACGGCAAAAATCTAAAATGCTCCGATTACTCCGAATAAGTTGGTCAATAGCTCTATCAATAGGCTTCAGGATCTGTATTTATTTTGCCAACTTGCATTTGGATTGCTCGAATATTTCTAAACATTTAATAGAAAATTCGATTTTATTGAAAATCAACTGTGCTATAGCCCACAGATTTTGGACGGCAAAAATCTAAAATGCTCCGATTACGTTGGTCAATAGTTCTGTCAATAGGCTTCATGATCTGTATTTATTTTGCCAACTTGCATTTGGATTGCTCGAATATTTCTAAACATTTCATAGAAAATTCGATTTTATTGAAAATCAACTGTGCTATAGCCCACAGATTTTGGACGGCCAAAATCTAAAATGCTCCGATTACGTTGGTCAATAGTTCTGTCAATAGGCTTCATGATCTGTATTTATTTTGCCAACTTGCATTTGGATTGCTCGAATATTTCTAAACATTTCATAGAAAATTCGATTTTATTGAAAATCAACTGTGCTATAGCCCACAGATTTTGGACGGCAAAAATCTAAAATGCTCCGATTAAGTTGGTCAATAGCTCTATCAATAGGCTTCAGGATCTGTATTTATTTTGCCAACTTGCATTTGGATTGCTCGAATATTTCTAAACATTTCATAGAAAATTCGATTTTATTGAAAATCAACTGTGCTATAGCCCACAGATTTTGGACGGCCAAAATCTAAAATGCTCCGATTACGTTGGTCAATAGTTCTATCAATAGGCTTCATGATCTGTATTTATTTTGCCAACTTGCATTTGGATTGCTCGAATATTTCTAAACATTTCATAGAAAATTCGATTTTATTGAAAATCAACTGTGCTATAGCCCACAGATTTTGGACGGCCAAAATCTAAAATGCTCCGATTAAGTTGGTCAATAGCTCTATCAATAGGCTTCAGGATCTGTATTTATTTTGCCAACTTGCATTTGGATTGCTCGAATATTTCTAAACATTTCATAGAAAATTCGATTTTATTGAAAATCAACTGTGCTATAGCCCAAAGATTTTGGACGGCAAAAATCTAAAATGCTCCGATTACTCCGAATAAGTTGGTCAATAGCTCTATCAATAGGCTTCAGGATCTGTATTTATTTTGCCAACTTGCATTTGGATTGCTCGAATATTTCTAAACATTTAATAGAAAATTCGATTTTATTGAAAATCAACTGTGCTATAGCCCACAGATTTTGGACGGCAAAAATCTAAAATGCTCCGATTACGTTGGTCAATAGTTCTGTCAATAGGCTTCATGATCTGTATTTATTTTGCCAACTTGCATTTGGATTGCTCGAATATTTCTAAACATTTCATAGAAAATTCGATTTTATTGAAAATCAACTGTGCTATAGCCCACAGATTTTGGACGGCCAAAATCTAAAATGCTCCGATTACGTTGGTCAATAGTTCTGTCAATAGGCTTCATGATCTGTATTTATTTTGCCAACTTGCATTTGGATTGCTCGAATATTTCTAAACATTTCATAGAAAATTCGATTTTATTGAAAATCAACTGTGCTATAGCCCACAGATTTTGGACGGCAAAAATCTAAAATGCTCCGATTAAGTTGGTCAATAGCTCTATCAATAGGCTTCAGGATCTGTATTTATTTTGCCAACTTGCATTTGGATTGCTCGAATATTTCTAAACATTTCATAGAAAATTCGATTTTATTGAAAATCAACTGTGCTATAGCCCACAGATTTTGGACGGCCAAAATCTAAAATGCTCCGATTACGTTGGTCAATAGTTCTATCAATAGGCTTCATGATCTGTATTTATTTTGCCAACTTGCATTTGGATTGCTCGAATATTTCTAAACATTTCATAGAAAATTCGATTTTATTGAAAATCAACTGTGCCATAGCCCAAAGATTTTGGACGGCAAAAATCTAAAATGCTCCGATTACGTTGGTCAATAGTTCTATCAATAGGCTTCATGATCTGTATTTATTTTGCCAACTTGCATTTGGATTGCTCGAATATTTCTAAACATTTCATAGAAAATTCGATTTTATTGAAAATCAACTGTGCTATAGCCCACAGATTTTGGACGGCCAAAATCTAAAATGCTCCGATTTCGTTGGTCAATAGTTCTATCAATAGGCTTCATGATCTGTATTTATTTTGCCAACTTGCATTTGGATTGCTCGAATATTTCTAAACATTTCATAGAAAATTCGATTTTATTGAAAATCAACTGTGTTATAGCCCACAGATTTTGGACGGCAAAAATCTAAAATGCTCCGATTACCTTGGTCAATAGTTCTATCAATAGGCTTCATGATCTGTATTTATTTTGCCAACTTGCATTTGGATTGCTCGAATATTTCTAAACATTTCATAGAAAATTCGATTTTATTGAAAATCAACTGTGCTATAGCCCACAGATTTTGGACGGCAAAAATCTAAAATGCTCCGATTACGCTGGTCAATAGCTCTATCAATAGGCTTCAGGATTTGTATTTATTTTGCTAACTTGCATTTGGATTGCTCGAATATTTCTAAACATTTCATAGAAAATTCGATTTTATTGAAAATCAACTGTGCTATAGTCCACAGATTTTGGACGGCAAAAATCTAAAATGCTCCGATTACGTTGGTCAATAGTTCTATCAATAGGCTTCATGATCTGTATTTATTTTGCCAACTTGCATTTGGATTGCTCGAATATTTCTAAACATTTCATAGAAAATTCGATTTTATTGAAAATCAACTGTGCTATAGCCCAAAGATTTTGGAAGGCAAAAATCTAAAATGCTCCGATTACGTTGGTCAATAGTTCTATCAATAGGCTTCATGATCTGTATTTATTTTGCCAACTTGCATTTGGATTGCTGGAATATTTCTAAACATTTCATAGAAAATTCGATTTTATTGAAAATCAACTGTGCTATAGCCCACAGATTTTGGACGGCAAAAATCTAAAATGCTCCGATTACTCCGAATAAGTTGGTCAATAGCTCTATCAATAGGCTTCAGGATCTGTATTTATTTTGCCAACTTGCATTTGGATTGCTCGAATATTTCTAAACATTTCATAGAAAATTCGATTTTATTGAAAATCAACTGTGCTATAGCCCACAGATTTTGGACGGCAAAAATCTAAAATGCTCCGATTACCTTGGTCAATAGTTCTATCAATAGGCTTCATGATCTGTATTTATTTTGCCAACTTGCATTTGGATTGCTCGAATATTTCTAAACATTTCATAGAAAATTCGATTTTATTGAAAATAGCCCACAGATTTTGGACGGCAAAAATCTAAAATGCTCCGATAACGCTGGTCAATAGCTCTATCAATAGGCTTCAGGATTTGTATTTATTTTGCCAACTTGCATTTGGATTGCTCGAATATTTCTAAACATTTCATAGAAAATTCGATTTTATTGAAAATCAACTGTGCTATAGTCCACAGATTTTGGACGGCAAAAATCTAAAATGCTCCGATTACGTTGGTCAATAGTTCTATCAATAGGCTTCATGATCTGTATTTATTTTGCCAACTTCCATTTGGATTGCTCGAATATTTCTAAACATTTCATAGAAAATTCGATTTTATTGAAAATCAACTGTGCTATAGCCCACAGATTTTGGACGGCAAAAATCTAAAATGCTCCGATTACGCTGGTCAATAGCTCTATCAATAGGCTTCAGGATTTGTATTTATTTTGCCAACTTGCATTTGGATTGCTCGAATATTTCTAAACATTTCATAGAAAATTCGATTTTATTGAAAATCAACTGTGCTATAGTCCACAGATTTTGGACGGCAAAAATCTAAAATGCTCCGATTACGTTGGTCAATAGTTCTATCAATAGGCTTCATGATCTGTATTTATTTTGCCAACTTGCATTTGGATTGCTCGAATATTTCTAAACATTTCATAGAAAATTCGATTTTATTGAAAATCAACTGTGCCATAGCCCACAGATTTTGGACGGCAAAAATCTAAAATGCTCCGATTAAGTTGGTCAATAGCTCTATCAATAGGCTTCAGGATCTGTATTTATTTTGCCAACTTGCATTTGGATTGCTCGAATATTTCTAAACATTTCATAGAAAATTCGATTTTATTGAAAATCAACTGTGCTATAGCCCACAGATTTTGGACGGCCAAAATCTAAAATGCTCCGATTTCGTTGGTCAATAGTTCTATCAATAGGCTTCATGATCTGTATTTATTTTGCCAACTTGCATTTGGATTGCTCGAATATTTCTAAACATTTCATAGAAAATTCGATTTTATTGAAAATCAACTGTGCTATAGCCCAAAGATTTTGGACGGCAAAAATCTAAAATGCTCCGATTACGTTGGTCAATAGTTCTATCAATAGGCTTCATGATCTGTATTTATTTTGCCAACTTGCATTTGGATTGCTCGAATATTTCTAAACATTTCATAGAAAATTCGATTTTATTGAAAATCAACTGTGCTATAGCCCACAGATTTTGGACGGCAAAAATCTAAAATGCTCCGATTAAGTTGGTCAATAGCTCTATCAATAGGCTTCAGGATCTGTATTTATTTTGCCAACTTGCATTTGGATTGCTCGAATATTTCTAAACATTTCATAGAAAATTCGATTTTATTAAAAATCAACTGTGCTATAGCCCACAGATTTTGGACGGCAAAAATCTAAAATGCTCCGATTAAGTTGGTCAATAGCTCTATCAATAGGCTTCAGGATCTGTATTTATTTTGCCAACTTGCATTTGGATTGCTCGAATATTTCTAAACATTTCATAGAAAATTCGATTTTATTGAAAATCAACTGTGCTATAGCCCACAGATTTTGGACGGCAAAAATCTAAAATGCTCCAATAACGCTGGTCAATAGCTCTATCAATAGGCTTCAGGATTTGTATTTATTTTGCCAACTTGCATTTGGATTGCTGGAATATTTCTAAACATTTCATAGAAAATTCGATTTTATTGAAAATCAACTGTGCTATAGTCCACAGATTTTGGACGGCAAAAATCTAAAATGCTCCGATTACGTTGGTCAATAGTTCTATCAATAGGCTTCATGATCTGTATTTATTTTGCCAACTTGCATTTGGATTGCTCGAATATTTCTAAACATTTCATAGAAAATTCGATTTTATTGAAAATCAACTGTGCTATAGCCCAAAGATTTTGGACGGCAAAAATCTAAAATGCTCCGATTACGTTGGTCAATAGTTCTATCAATAGGCTTCATGATCTGTATTTATTTTGCCAACTTGCATTTGGATTGCTCGAATATTTCTAAACATTTCATAGAAAATTCGATTTTATTGAAAATCATCTGTGCTATAGACCACAGATTTTGGACGGCAAAAATCTAAAATGCTCCGATTAAGTTGGTCAATAGTTCTATCAATAGGCTTCATGATCTGTATTTATTTTGCCAACTTGCATTTGGATTGCTCGAATATTTCTAAACATTTCATAAAATATTCGATTTTATTGAAAATCAACTGTGCTATAGCCCACAGATTTTGGACGGCAAAAATCTAAAATGCTCCGATTAAGTTGGTCAATAGCTCTATCAATAGGCTTCAGGATCTGTATTTATTTTGCCAACTTGCATTTGGATTGCTCGAATATTTCTAAACATTTCATAGAAAATTCGATTTTATTGAAAATCAACTGTGCTATAGCCCACAGATTTTGGACGGCCAAAATCTAAAATGCTCCGATTAAGTTGGTCAATAGTTCTATCAATAGGCTTCATGATCTGTATTTATTTTGCCAACTTGCATTTGGATTGCTCGAATATTTCTAAACATTTCATAGAAAATTCGATTTTATTGAAAATCAACTGTGCTATATATAGCCCACAGATTTTGGACGGCAAAAATCTAAAATGCTCCGATTAAGTTAGTCAATAGCTCTATCAATAGGCTTCAGGATCTGTATTTATTTTGCCAACTTGCATTTGGATTGCTCGAATATTTCTAAACATTTCATAGAAAATTCGATTTTATTGAAAATCAACTGTGCTATAGCCCACAGATTTTGGACGGCAAAAATCTAAAATGCTCCGATTACGTTGGTCAATAGTTCTATCAATAGGCTTCATGATCTGTATTTATTTTGCCAACTTGCATTTGGATTGCTTGAATATTTCTTCTGTGTGCTATAGCCCACAGATTTTGGACGGCAAAAATCTAAAATGCTCCGATTACGTTGATCAATAGCTCTATCAATAGGCTTCAGGATCTGTATTTATTTTGCCAACTTGCATTTGGATTGCTCATGATCTGTATTTATTTTGCCAACTTGCATTTGGATTGCTCGAATATTTCTAAACATTTCATAGAAAATTCGATTTTATTGAAAATCAACAGTGCTATAGCCCACAGATTTTGGACGGCAAAAATCTAAAATGCTCCGATTACCTTGGTCAATAGCTTTATCAATAGGCTTCATGATCTGTATTTATTTTGCCAACTTGCATTTGGATTGCTCGAATATTTCTAAACATTTCATAGAAAATTCGATTTTATTGAAAATCAACTGTGCTATAGCCCACAGATTTTGGACGGCAAAAATCTAAAATGCTCCGATTACGTTGGTCAATAGTTCTATCAATAGGCTTCATGATCTGTATTTATTTTGCCAACTTGCATTTGGATTGCTCGAATTTTTCTAAACATTTCATAGAAAATTCGATTTTATTGAAAATCAACTGTGCTATAGCCCACAGATTTTGGACGGCAAAAATCTAAAATGCTCTGATTAAGTTGGTCAATAGTTCTATCAATAGGCTTCATGATCTTTATTTATTTTGCCAACTTGCATTTGGATTGCTCGAATTTTTCTAAACATTTCATAGAAAATTCCATTTTATTGAAAATCAACTGTGCTATAGCCCACAGATTTTGGACGGCAAAAATCTAAAATGCTCCGATTACGTTGGTCAATAGTTCTGTCAATAGGCTTCATGATCTGTATTTATTTTGCCAATTTGCATTTGGATTGCTCGAATATTTCTAAACATTTCATAGAAAATTCGATTTTATTGAAAATCAACTGTGCTATAGCCCACAGATTTTGGACGGCCAAAATCTAAAATGCTCCGATTAAGTTGGTCAATAGTTCTATCAATAGGCTTCATGATCTGTATTTATTTTGCCAACTTGCATTTGGATTGCTCGAATATTTCTAAACATTTCATAGAAAATTCGATTTTATTGAAAATCAACTGTGCTATATATAGCCCACAGATTTTGGACGGCAAAAATCTAAAATGCTCCGATTAAGTTAGTCAATAGCTCTATCAATAGGCTTCAGGATCTGTATTTATTTTGCCAACTTGCATTTGGATTGCTCGAATATTTCTAAACATTTCATAGAAAATTCGATTTTATTGAAAATCAACTGTGCTATAGCCCACAGATTTTGGACGGCAAAAATCTAAATTGCTCCGATTAAGTTGGTCAATAGCTCTATCAATAGGCTTCAGGATCTGTATTTATTTTGCCAACTTGCATTTGGATTGCTCGAATATTTCTAAACATTTCATAGAAAATTCGATTTTATTGAAAATCAACTGTGCTATAGCCCACAGATTTTGGACGACAAAAATCTAAAATGCTCCGATTACGTTGGTCAATAGTTCTATCAATAGGCTTCATGATCTGTATTTATTTTGCCAACTTGCATTTGGATTGCTTGAATATTTCTTCTGTGTGCTATAGCCCACAGATTTTGGACGGCAAAAATCTAAAATGCTCCGATTACGTTGATCAATAGCTCTATCAATAGGCTTCAGGATCTGTATTTATTTTGCCAACTTGCATTTGGATTGCTCATGATCTGTATTTATTTTGCCAACTTGCATTTGGATTGCTCGAATATTTCTAAACATTTCATAGAAAATTCGATTTTATTGAAAATCAACAGTGCTATAGCCCACAGATTTTGGACGGCAAAAATCTAAAATGCTCCGATTACCTTGGTCAATAGCTTTATCAATAGGCTTCATGATCTGTATTTATTTTGCCAACTTGCATTTGGATTGCTCGAATATTTCTAAACATTTCATAGAAAATTCGATTTTATTGAAAATCAACTGTGCTATAGCCCACAGATTTTGGACGGCAAAAATCTAAAATGCTCCGATTACGTTGGTCAATAGTTCTATCAATAGGCTTCATGATCTGTATTTATTTTGCCAACTTGCATTTGGATTGCTCGAATTTTTCTAAACATTTCATAGAAAATTCGATTTTATTAAAAATCAACTGTGCTATAGCCCACAGATTTTGGACGGCAAAAATCTAAAATGCTCTGATTAAGTTGGTCAATAGTTCTATCAATAGGCTTCATGATCTTTATTTATTTTGCCAACTTGCATTTGGATTGCTCGAATTTTTCTAAACATTTCATAAAAAATTCGATTTTATTGAAAATCAACTGTGCTATAGCCCACAGATTTTGGACGGCAAAAATCTAAAATGCTCCGATTACGTTGGTCAATAGTTCTGTCAATAGGCTTCATGATCTGTATTTATTTTGCCAATTTGCATTTGGATTGCTCGAATATTTCTAAACATTTCATAGAAAATTCGATTTTATTGAAAATCAACTGTGCTATAGCCCACAGATTTTGGACGGCAAAAATCTAAAATGCTCCGATTACGTTGATCAATAGCTCTATCAATAGGCTTCAGGATCTGTATTTATTTTGCCAACTTGCATTTGGATTGCTCGAATATTTCTAAACATTTCATAGAAAATTCGATTTTATTGAAAATCAACTGTGCTATAGCCCACAGATTTTGGACGGCAAAAATCTAAAATGCTCCGATTACGTTGATCAATAGCTCTATCAATAGGCTTCAGGATCTGTATTTATTTTGCCAACTTGCATTTGGATTGCTCGAATATTTCTAAACATTTCATAGAAAATTCGATTTTATTGAAAATCAACTGTGCTATAGCCCACAGATTTTGGACGGCAAAAATCTAAATTGCTCCGATTAAGTTGGTCAATAGCTCTATCAATAGGCTTCAGGATCTGTATTTATTTTGCCAACTTGCATTTGGATTGCTCGAATATTTCTAAACATTTCATAGAAAATTCGATTTTATTGAAAATCAATTGTGCTATAGCCCACAGATTTTGGACGGCAAAAATCTAAAATGCTCCGATTACGCTGGTCAATAGCTCTATCAATAGGCTTCAGGATTTGTATTTATTTTGCCAACTTGCATTTGGATTGCTCGAATATTTCTAAACATTTCATAGAAAATTCGATTTTATTGAAAATCAACTGTGCTATAGCCCACAGATTTTGGACGGCAAAAATCTAAAATGCTCCGATTTCGTTGGTCAATAGTTCTATCAATAGGCTTCATGATCTGTATTTATTTTGCCAACTTGCATTTGGATTGCTCGAATATTTCTAAACATTTCATAGAAAATTCGATTTTATTGAAAATCAACTGTGCTATAGCCCACAGATTTTGGACGGCAAAAATCTAAAATGCTCCGATTAAGTTGGTCAATAGCTCTATCAATAGGCTTCAGGATCTGTATTTATTTTGCCAACTTGCATTTGGATTGCTCGAATATTTCTAAACATTTCATAGAAAATTCGATTTTATTGAAAATCAACTGTGCTATAGCCCACAGATTTTGGACGGCAAAAATCTAAAATGCTCCGATTTCGTTGGTCAATAGTTCTATCAATAGGCTTCATGATCTGTATTTATTTTGCCAACTTGCATTTGGATTGCTCGAATATTTCTAAACATTTCATAGAAAATTCGATTTTATTGAAAATCAACTGTGCTATAGCCCACAGATTTTGGACGGCAAAAATCTAAAATGCTCCGATTAAGTTGGTCAATAGTTCTATCAATAGGCTTCAGGATCTGTATTTATTTTGCCAACTTGCATTTGGATTGCTCGAATATTTCTAAACATTTCATAGAAAATTCGATTTTATTGAAAATCAACTGTGCTATAGCCCACAGATTTTGGACGGCAAAAATCTAAAATGCTCCGATTACGTTGGTCAATAGTTCTATCAATAGGCTTCATGATCTCTATTTATTTTGCCAACTTGCATTTGGATTGCTCGAATATTTCTAAACATTTCATAGAAAATTCGATTTTATTGAAAATCAACTGTGCTATATAGCCCACAGATTTTGGACGGCAAAAATCTAAAATGCTCCGATTACGTTGGTCAATAGTTCTATCAATAGGCTTCATGATCTGTATTTATTTTGCCAACTTGCATTTGGATTGCTCGAATATTTCTAAACATTTCATAGAAAATTCGATTTTATTGAAAATCAACAGTGCTATAGCCCACAGATTTTGGACGGCAAAAATCTAAAATTCTCCTATTACGTTGGTCAATAGTTCTATCAATAGGCTTCATGATCTGTATTTATTTTGCCAACTTGCATTTGGATTGCTCGAATATTTCTAAACATTTCATAGAAAATTCGATTTTATTGAAAATCAACTGTGCTATAGCCCACAGATTTTGGACGGCAAAAATCTAAAATGCTCCGATTACGTTGGTTAATAGTTCTATCAATAGGCTTCATGATCTGTATTTATTTTGCCAACTTGCATTTGGATTGCTCGAATATTTCTAAACATTTCATAGAAAATTCGATTTTATTGAAAATCAACTGTGCTATATAGCCCACAGATTTTGGACGGCAAAAATCTAAAATGCTCCGATTACGTTGGTCAATAGTTCTATCAATAGGCTTCAGGATCTGTATTTATTTTGCCAACTTGCATTTGGATTGCTCGAATATTTCTAAACATTTCATAGAAAATTCGATTTTATTGAAAATCAACTGTGCTATAGCCCACAGATTTTGGACGGCAAAAATCTAAAATGCTCCGATTACGTTGGTCAATAGTTCTATCAATAGGCTTCATGATCTGTATTTATTTTGCCAACTTGCATTTGGATTGCTCGAATATTTCTAAACATTTCATAGAAAATTCGATTTTATTGAAAATCAACTGTGCTATAGCCCACAGATTTTGGACGGCAAAAATCTAAAATGCTCCGATTACGTTGGTCAATAGTTCTATCAATAGGCTTCATGATCTGTATTTATTTTGCCAACTTGCATTTGGATTGCTCGAATATTTCTAAACATTTCATAGAAAATTCGATTTTATTGAAAATCAACTGTGCTATAGCCCACAGATTTTGGACGGCAAAAATCTAAAATGCTCCGATTACGTTGGTCAATAGTTCTATCAATAGGCTTCATGATCTGTATTTATTTTGCCAACTTGCATTTGGATTGCTCGAATATTTCTAAACATCTCTTACAAAATTCGATTTTATTGAAAATCAACTGTGCTTATAGCCCACAGATTTTGGACGGCCAAAATCTAAAATGCTCCGATCACATTGGTCAATAGCTCTATCAATAGGCTTCATGATCTGTATTTATTTTGCCAACTTGCATTTGGATTGCTCGAATATTTCTAAACATTTCATAGAAAATTCCATTTTATTGAAAATCAGCCCACAGATTTTGGACGGCAAAAATCTAAAATGCTCCGATTACGTTGGTCAATAGCTTTATCAATAGGCTTCATGATCTGTATTTATTTTGCCAATTTGCTTTTGGATTGCTCGAATATTTCTAAACATTTCATAGAAAATTCGATTTTATTGAAAATCAACTGTGCTGCCCACAGATTTTGGACGGCAAAAATCTAAAATGCTCCGATTACGTTGGTCAATAGCTTTATCAATAGGCTTCATGAACTGTATTTATTTTGCCAATTTGCATTTGGATTGCTCGAATATTTCTAAACATTTCATAGAAAATCCGATTTTATTGAAAATCAACTGTGCCATAATGTTCCGATTTCGTTGGTCAATAGCTCTATCAATAGGCTTCAGGATCTGTATTTATTTTGCCAACTTGCATTTGGATTGCTCGAACATTTCTAAATATTTCATAGAAAATTCGATTTTATTGAAAATTAACTGTGCACGACGATGTTGATGCGGTTACATTTTTACCAGATATTACGGACTGCCTGGTAGAATTTTCATTCTTCTTTATTGTACGCACTGTCGATTCACTGAGGCTAAGTTTCTGACCAACTCTTGTAGGACCTAAATCTTGTACTAGGCTGTCTAAAACTTTGATTTTTAGCTTTAGTGAAGTTCCTATTTTGCTGGCCATTTTGGTAACAAAAACAAATAAAAAGGGATTTTATAACTTCCACTTAAATAATTTTAATTTTCAGAGAATTGATTTACTAATTGATTAAAATTAATTGATTATAATTAATTAAATAACAGCAAAGATTTACAAATAATAAATTATTATACACTACGACGAACTACACACTTCAACTTATTATGCTTTTGGAGTTAAAACATATCATACAGAAGCACATCCGACACCATTAAAATCTTCTAGAAAACTAAAGTAAAAAGTAGAAATATACACACATAACACAAAAAAATATTTTTCAATATACTGGAGTTCCCCCAGTTTTGTATAATGTTTGATGTAACATAAAATAAAGAACTGAACTGAAATTTTTGAATTTTCGGCGAAAATAAAATCGCGTAAAAGTAAATAAATCGCGTTAAAAAAGTATTGAGTGTATTGTTACGTTTTTGCCTTGTCAATTAAGGTTCGTATCACTTGATTGTGAATAATACAAAATCAATTTAATTTATCACCAATGAATTTATTTAGTTAACACAAGAATTATTATAACACAGTTTATTAATAAAAATTCACAAAATCACTTTATATAAATTATTTTCAAATTTTACTATACACTTGTAATCTTTATTTCCACTAAAGCACTTTTTACATCACTTTTTAATTCCTTTTTAATCTTCACAGGATCGCTTACTAAATACTACTAATTCTTACAAGTTTACACTATCGCGTTCCAAATTCGAATAATCCAATTCGATCTTGTTCGCCTTTTTATATACACAAACCAAACTTCTCGAAAGTTCATAACTTTTCCAGTTAGAATAGTGTAGAAACATTTAGAACATTTTTATCATGGAAAATTCCATTTTAGTACAGTATAAACATTGAGCTATTAATTTAACTTATTCTATCACATCCTAGATGTCACCGTCACATTATTTTAATTCGTCAGAGCCAACTTTGATGTATTTTACAAAATGAAAGTTCGAAAAATATGTTTTCGTAATAATTTAATTTTAATATTTCTGCAATTAATATTTATTTAATACCAATATACATATCCTTCTTGTCTATTGTTGTGATATGTAGAAAACTTTTATATAAACATTTTATAATATTTTTGCTTTTTTCATTGAAAAACTTGAAGCTAAAAGACACCATTTTTACTGTGGATTCCTACGGAAATCAGTGAAAAGTTATATCACTAAAAAAGCTTCGAAAAAATACGTCATGCTGATTATGGCTCTATACTCTAGAATGCTCTGGTTATATTCGTAAACACAAAAAATTTGCGGCGATTGACAGATTTTAGTTTTCAGGAGGATTTAGCGAGCACCTTATTTTACATAATGCTCTTATTGGCGCAACATGATAATCCTCGACGTTTGGGAAGCTATAATAAAATAATTCGGCTATTGGCAAACCGATGAATCTATACACAACAAAACATAAGATGTCACTTAGAAAATTTATTTTACTTACTCTTCACTTTAGGAATATCTTAATTAATTGAACATTACTCACCTGGAATTAAAAAAAAAACAAAATAAATTATTGGTATATTTTAATGTGATCGAACCGAATTTTGCAATAAATTATTAAACATTTTTTAAAACCCATCTTCCTATAAACTATAATTTGGCTTCACAGCCAAAATTTCTCATATTTTGTTGCATAAAACAATTAAATTCCACAAAAAATATTTATTGCGTCTGCCATTAATAATCCCTCCAGTAATTAAAAATTCGTCTTTTTTTATTAAATTCCAAACCTAAATTACATTAAAAATTCTACATTAAGCCTCTAATTTATGATCAACCAGTCTGTATATGTGTGTGTGTGTGTGTTTACGATTTTCTGTATAATTATGCGGCTTAAGGAAATTAGCTCAACCCACATACCTAATATGGGATGTATCTCATACGCATCCAAGTAAAATAATTTATACGACCACACAAAACAATTAACGCGGGGAAAAATGAACGGAACATCTACATGCATTATTAATAATAAATCAGCCGCCGTCTTAAGACATTTTTGTTCCTCCTTCCTGGTAAATTATTTGATTATTCTGCCACACTGAATTATATGAACTCACCCGCGTCTTCTTATTTATTGTACATTAAAAGTATATGTATTAACATAAAAATGTTGTTATATCTCTCATAAACTCGCATAAAATATGATGTTGTCTTTGACGTCAGATTTTATTATTTCAAAAATCAAATGAAAATATCCCTCTCTCTCTTTGTGTGAAAAGTGATTAGAATGCGCGAGATGATTCATAATTTTATTAGCGTGACTGTTTATGTATTGATGAGGGCATCGAATTTGGATCTGTGCCAATCTGAAGTTTTCTTTTCTTTTCTTAAAGTAGAGCACAATTTTTATGATTCTATTTGGTTTTGGTACGAATGCGGAGGAAAATGTTGGTGTTGTTGGGGTTTTTGATATTCTCTCATAATTTTCTTCTCTAACACTTTCTTCTACGGCTTCTACGTTTTATTCTGGTAGTACATTACTTTCCACTCTAACGTGTCGGGTAAAATTAGTTTCAAACTAATCAAAAGTTTCGGTTGGTCAAGATGGTATAAAGTATACTAAAATTTGCTCTAGGGTCAAATATCACACGCTTGACCGATCTTTCGAATACAATGAGGAGGTGGAAACTAATCAACGTTATGGTATTTGTTCTGGAACCGTGAAATCATTTTTGGATTTCAGAATTTATTCCACGATCGTAATCATTTGGTGAATTTATTCAAAACTGCATTGGAGCAAATGCCATCGGATGATCACGGAGTCGTCATCAGAGCAGTATGACATTTACGGAGAAACTCGTTGCTGGATGTATTCCATAGAATGACAAAAAAGAGGTCTACCACACGGTCACATCTTGATTTAGGTGAAGGATAAAATTGCTCCAAATCAAATTGATAATGTTATGTCAACTGAGCTACCCAATCCACAAGAAGATTTGGTACTTTTTGGCATTATTAATAAAAATATGATTCACGGACCATGTGGATCATTAAATCCAAATTCACCTTGCATCAAAGATGGAAAATGTATGAAAAAATATCCACGAGAGATGATTCAGGAAACACAGACTGGTGGTGATGAATACCCACAGAATAGACGACGAAAACCGAACGATGGAGGACACACAGTTGTTTGTCTGGCGAATTCTGAGTTTTAACATTTACGAACGCTGTCCAACCGTTGTACATCTTAATGTTCATTTAGAAAATGGTCAACGAGTCTACTTTACGGAAGGGAAGATACTAGATAGAGCTGCAAAACCACCGAATACAACATTAACAGATTTTTTTTTTTAACAAAAAACTCTTAGTTAATGATCAAATACCAGCCTACAGCAGAGTGATGCAATTATTTTGCTTGATGCACTAGGCGGCACTGGAAAAATATTTCTGCTTAATTTGATACTCGCTAAAATTAGACAGCAGAATGAGATTGGAATCGCTGTAGCATCATCTGAGAGTATGTTTTATTGCCAAGAATCCCGATGATTACAACAGATTCTACAATTTCATTTAAACGCTTATAATTTCCAATTCGTCTGGCATAAGCAATAACAATCAACAAATCTCAAGATCAGTCGATGCAAGTCCGCGGATCGATTTGGAAAATTTATTGTCAATTATATGTAATCTGCTCCAGAGTTGGTAAGCCCAACCATTTGTTTGTATACGCCGAAAATAGAGAAACAAATAATATTGTCCACACGTTGCCTTTAAAATAAATTATTATTTACTAAGATCATGTGTGATTGATCAGTAAGTGCATTGACATCCGGTACCGATAAGATAGAAGAACTTTTCATGTATTTTTATTTTAAAAATAAACAGAAATATATCAAGGCGCATTTGAATACAATTTCTCAAGTGAATTGAGTAAAATCAAGAAAAAATAATTCGTTGGGTTTGCCACAATGCTTGCTTGTAAACCACATTTTTTGATTTTGCTTCCGAATTAGGTTAGGTTGGAGTGGCTGCTTATGCACACTTAGACCGGTGACGGTCCATTGTGATACCACAGAATATCTCCCCTTTTACCTCTATTGGAACCATTTCGAGCTACTTATGTAGCGTAAGACGTTCCGCACTTTACTGTTTTCGAGATCCGAGAGGCAGTCCATCCTGAACTTACCCAAGTGTTTTTGCCTTCTGAGAGCCAATGCTGGCACCAAGGTCTTTTCCTCCTCTTCGTCCAAGCAGCTTCTGCAGAAGTCATTTGCCTCCAGACCCAGCCTTCTTGCATGTTCTCCAAAAAGGCAGTGTCCCGTGAGAATTCGTATGTCCGTTCTTAATTCACGTCTGCGTAGGGATATTAATGCCCTAGTGCCCCAAGTCCAGCTTTGGCCAAACTTGTCTTGCAACTCTACAGGTGAGGGTGTTAGAGCACCTTTCCCTCGCTGAGGATCGCGCCTGCTTCCCAAGTGCTTGTCTCAGTGCTGTGATAGGCCTCCCCAGACTTGCCCTTTCCGGTTGCAGCCTATACATACCCAGCCTATACCTATACTAGGACACCTCCACTGAGAGACGGCTGCAAGTCGTACAGCCATATTTGCCGTCATCTGTTTGCCAAAAATGTCGACCGGAAGTAGGTGCAACATAACCTTTAAGGCATTTGTCGGTGTCGACCTCAATGCCCCGCTAACAAGCAAACAGGTAGTTCTTTGCACTCTCTCAATCTTACTTTTATAAGTTACCTTGCCCAGAGCTGGCCACCAAACACCCACCCCGTACATGAGTACAGGTCTCACTACGGCGGTGTAGAGCCAGTGTACCAGCTCCGGCTCCAGACCCCATCTATGACCAATGGCGTTGCTACAGGAGTACAAAGCAATAGTAGCTTTGTTTATTCTCTCCAACATGTTGGGCTTCCAACTAAGCTTACTGTCCAAGATAATGCCCAGATATCTAGCTCTATCTGTAAAAGCAAATCTCGTGCCATTTAAGGTAGGAGGGACAACTACCGGGATTTTGTATTTCTTAGTGAAGAGTACCAGCTCTGTCTTGGACGGGTTAATACCGGAGTACTTCTGGAGTAAAATAGATACAATTTTGGAAGTTCGTACTCTCGGAGTGAAGGTGCGTTCTCTTTTACGTAGCCACATACATACCTAGAAGGTAAAATGAGGAAGATCGAGTACTACTAATTTATTGGATAGAGATCTGCCTACGGTGTCTTGTTGTCAGTGTTAATTCCTAACTGATTTGCAGGGAAGTGAATATTGAGTATGCGCATGTGAGACAGAACTCCGATACCAAAAGACCATCATGATACTGGTAATTGAGCTCTGTGTTAATAAAAATATTTCTCAAGTTCTTATGTTTACCTTCTTGCTTTATATAATCAAAGAATTTGGCGTAAAAACTCCCTAGATGAGATGTTGATTTACAGATGAACTCGCGTGTTGTCATTGAAATTTGTTTGACCTGACTCCAAAGGCGGATTTTATGAATGATACCGAACTGTCATACAACCATATCATAATACAGCACACCATTATACCACAACAACATTTTTTTGGACGTTCAATAAACACCTATCTACGGCATCAGAATTTCCGAGTGTAATGACTTATTTAAATGATAGCTCTAGTGATGTAATTACTATTTGTGATTGGTTTTCTGATTACTTCAGCAGTGTTTTTGGTCCATCAACGGATTCATCAAGTAAATTAATTGACTCATGTAAAAACTCAAATTTTCTATGCGGTTATGATCATATTTCTGAAAGTGATGTTATGCTGGTGCTTAATGGGCTAGACGCTAACGCAGTGGTCCCGATGGTTTACCTAGTAAATTTGTAATTGATACCGGCACATCTTTAGTCAGGCCTTTAATAATTATTTTTAATAAGTCTTTAAACTGTGGAAGATTGTGGAAGACATCTTTTATTATTCCAATTTTTAAATCTGGTGTTACTGCAAATTTAATAAATTATCGGGGAATTTGCATAAGTAATGTGTTTGCTCAAATTTTTGAGAAGCTCATTGATGAAATTTTATACAATGAAATGAGACATTCTATTATTCCATGTCAACATATGGATTCGTTCCTGGGAAGTCTACAGTTTCAAACCTATTAGACTTCACCATCTTCTTATCAACTCAGTTAGACAACAGTGGCCAAGTGGATACTGGGTACACTGATTTTCAAAAAGCATTTGACAAAGTTGATCATCAGTTACTTTTAACTAAACTGGATGCCTTAAATATAACCGCTAAATTTAAAATCTGGTTGAAGTCATATTTAATAGAACGTATCGTTTATGTTAAATTTATTGGTGTTTGCTCTGATGAATTTATTCCCACTTCAGGTGTCCCTCAGGGCTCTATATACTTGGTCCGTTATTATTTATATTATTTATAACTGTCTCCTATATGCTGATGATCTTAAAATCTTTCGAACTATTAAATCTGAAAATGATTGCTGTCTACTACAAGAAGATCTGGATTCATTAATCGAGTGGTGTGAGGTAAATAAACTAAATTTGAACATCTCTAAATGTAATATTATCACATATGGTATACTAAAAAAACAAAACCTACATAGTTTAGTTATAATCTAAAAAACATTGTAATACACAGAGTTGAGGTAATTAAAGATTTAGGTTGATGATATTTGTAGTACAGCTAATAGATTACTGGGAATTGTGTTACGTAGATGTCAAGTCTTTACTTCTCATCATACTATATAACTTTATACAGTGCGCTAGTTAGGAGTCAAGTTGAGTATTGTACACAAATATGGAACCCCTTTTATGACTCTAACCCTATAAGAATTGAATCTATTCAACGCAGATTTACGAGACGTCTATTTAAGAGATTTCGTTTAGATGAATTTGTTCCTCCATACATTATACGACTACAAAAATTAAATTTAATGAGCTTAGAATCCCGCCGATTATATATAGATGAGTTGCTATTATATAAAATTGTAAATGGAATCGTCCATACCTCCTTTCTCTCAGAAGTTAATTTTTATATTCCCGCCTACAGATCTAGAAATACCAATTTGTTTAGAGCTGTAACTTTAACAACAAATATTGGGCTGACCTCGCCAGGCTACCGTCTAACGAGGAATCATGACTTGTTTTTTAGTGATGACAGCATTGATATTTTTAATAAAGCGGTTAATATATTTAAAAATTCTGTACGAAATATAATTAGTAAATATTTAGTTTCTAAGTTTAAGTAATAATATCCGAAATAAAATAAGAGTAAAATAAGTAAAATTTTTGTATTTGTTTTTAATTTTCATTTTCTTTATTTTGAATCTATTGTAGTTTTCGATGTATTGTATTTTCTTCTGTAAATGTGAGACAGAGTGTAAATGGAGTTTATGCTCTGTATTCTGCCCGAGTTATACATAAAATAAAATAAAATAAAATAATAAACATCATACTACCATACCATCATACAAACGTATCATAATACAGACACCTTTATACCATCAAACCAATAAAATGATCACCATCTCACCACCATATGTTTACATCATCATATCATTGAACCATCAAACTACCATATCATCACACCATCATTCCACCATACCACCCATCACTGTATCATGGTACCGTCGTACCTTCATATCATCATACCATCCTACATTTATAGCATCATACGATTATACCATCACCATCATCCTCCTCCTCCTCATCATCATCATCACCATTCCCATCACCATCAGCATTTCTATCACCATCACCTTTATATCACCGCAAACAAAAAAAAATGATACACGTGTCAATTTATTTTTGGTTTTGCATTAAATATCAAAAAATCAGCTCAATCGATGGTCTTAGAAATTCCACTTGTAAATGCCTCCTCACAGGGGAGCATAAGGAAGGGATACAATTTTTTGAGCACTGTAACAACACGATGTTTCCAGGGGTGGTCCGGTCCGTAAGCACTTAAGCGCCTGGTGTATTTTTACATTTTATTGCGATCGATTCATTTGCATTCAAATTCGTTATCTGTTCTCAACCTTTGAAGAAACTTTATTGTAGATTGAAGTTGTTTTATTGCAGCTAAAATATTTTTTTTGGGATTTTGGAGGTATTTGCTTACTATATTATTAGTCTCTAAAATTGTATGCCAAATATTTAACGCACATATAAACTTAAATTCTAAAATTTTACCTTCCAAAGCTTCTGCAGTGTTTATTGTAGATGCATCACCAAACGTTGAAACTCCGTAAGAGCTTCATAAATATCTCCCAATTGTTCCTTTAATGATTTAAGAATGTCAATTCGGCTTTCCCATCTTGTGGTACAAATTGGTTTAAGAGTACAATTATTAATGTGTTTTTTTTTTAATACTGTCCATCTTTTAAGAGAACTCGAAAAGAACACATACAAATTTTGAATAATGTCAAATAAACTAACAGCATCTCTGGAGCAATGTGCCGCATGATTAACAACTAAGTTTAATGTATGGGACGAGCACGGTACAAAAAAAGCCCTTGGCTCTTTCGTGTAAGATGTTGCATACCAATATGTTTGCCTTTCATGTTTGAACCATTATCGTAACAATGACCTCAATAATTTTCCAGTAAGAGCCCCATTTCATTCAACGCATTCAATACAATTTCAGTCAGACCAGCTCCTTTAGTATCGTTGGCTTCTAAGAATGATATAAAATGTTCTCTGATTTCAAACATAAAGTTTTAGGAGGTTAATTGCTCTTCAAGACTCTTATCTGGAGTACAATCAACTATTATAGAATAATATTTTTCATTTAATATTAATGAAATAATTTTATCTTTAACTGAATGTGAGATAATTTGAATTAACTCGTTTTGAATATTTTTACTCAAGTATTTGCTTTTAGTTTCATTATTATTATCAAATTTACTTACAAATTGAACTAGTTTTAGAAAATTCCCGTTACTTGGATCATACAACACTTTAGATTTTCCCCGAAATGCAAGTGGTTGTGTTCCTAAAAATTCAACAAATATTAGTAACCGCTTAAGCATTTCCCGCCAGTGTCGAACTTCTGCAGTCATTTGTCGTTGAAGATTAAAATCTATAGTTGTATTTGATCTTAAGCGTTTTTCTAATTCTTTCCATGATTTAAAATATTGTAAATGGTTCACACTATTTTCATGTGACTGAACTAATCTGATTAAATGGTTCCAATCTGTAAATCCTTGATTAATAAGTTAATAAGAGTTATATTTTCATCACAACGGGAAGTAAACAATTTACAACAAAAATCAAATAGGCATCCGTTGAAATAGAATATATGAATCAATTTCGTTTAACGATCTGTCCATTTGCCATCGATCACCCTATCATAAATATTTGGATTGAACTTTCTTTTATTCTTAATAGGGAACTTTAAATTATCAACTTGTACGGGAAACATATAGGAAATCACTTTAACATATGGGAAATCACTTTTTTTCCTAAGACAAATTTGTAAATGAAAACGTTACTAATTCTTAATTATGATTTCTGAAATACTTTCATAAATGTTTGAATTTCAACATATATGAATATCGTTTAAGTAAATCGTTTTCATTTTCTTGTAATAATTGATTTATTTAAAGCAAAATATTAAAAAAAATTCATAACAACAGCATTCTGGTCAAATTGAAATAAAAGCTTACTACGATTCGTTTGGTCATTAAGTCAATATACATTACATAGATGGCAGTGATGACCGTAAAGATTTGGAAAAATCGTACCAAAAATTACCACCTGGGGAAATTTCAAGTTCAAAAATTGTAGGAAAAGGAAAACAAATTCACAAAATATAGGAACGTGTGATAATTTTGCGATTAAATAATTTTTTTTCGTATTTTTCTGTAACCATTTTAGACATCTTACGTACACTAGTAAAACTAAAGATAAATTTAGCAAGTATTATTTTAATTTGTCAGAACCAACTTTGATGTATTTTTCAAAATGAAAGTTAAAAAAATATATTTTAGAAATAATTTAATTTTAATATTTCTACAATTAATATTTACTTAACACCAATATGGCCTTCTTGTATATTGTTCTTAAAGATATGTAAACAACTTTTAGAGAAATATTTTATAATATTTTTGCTTTTTTCATTGAAAAACTTGAAGCTAAAAAACACCATTTTTACTATGGATTCATATGGAAATCAGTGAAAAGTTATACCACTAAAAAAGCTTCTAAAAATACGTCATTAAGATTAGGGCTCTATACTCTAGAAGGCTCTCTTATTAGGCAAGTGTAATTCATACGGTATAGTATAGAGCATTATATAATTTGCATCGTCCCTTTTTATGGGTGAGAGTTAGACAAGGAGATATGCATTTTTTCAAACGAAGCAAATAAAGAGAAGAGAAATTAAGAGAACCAAGAAAAAAAATTCAATACGAACAAATACAATATTATGCGTTTGGTTTTTATTTCTTTTTCTGGTTGATAAAAATAAAGTAAACCAAATATTTTTTCTAATAGGAAATAGTAGATGTGAACAAAGATTAATAATCCAATTCGGTCTCGTTCGCCATTTTATATACGCAAACCAAACTTCTAGAAATCTCATGACTTATTTCTTGTACATTTAGAACTGTTTTATCATGGAAAATTCCATTTAGTACAGTAAAACATTAACTTATTCTATCACACCCTAGATGTCACCGTCACAATCTGATATTGTTACGTTTTTGCCTTGTCACTCAAGGTTCGTATCACTGGATTTTGAATAATACAAAATCAATTTAATTTATCTCCAACGAATTTATTTATTTCACAAAATTTATTACAACACAGTTTATCAATAAAAATTCACAAAATCACTTTATATAAATTATTCTTAAATTTTACTGTTCACTTATAATTTTTATTTCCACAAAAATACTTTTTAATTCACTTTTTAATCTTTACTCTATCGCTTACCAAATATTACTAATAATCTTACAAGTTTGCTTTATCGCGTTCCAAATACTAATAATCCAATTCGATCTTGTTCGCCATTTTATATACACAAACCAAATTTCTCGAAAGCTCATGATTTTTCTAGTTAGACTAGCGTAGAAACATTACGTAATAATTTTTATCATGGAAAATTCCATTTTAGTACAGTTAAACATTGAGCTATTATTTTTAACTTATTCTATTACACACTAGGTGTCACCGTCACAATATTGTGATGTGTTTCCATGATAAAAACTATTCTAAATATTTCTAGACTATTCTAACCGGGTAAGTGCAGTGAATTAAAAAGTGATTTAAAAAGTGTTTTAGTGTAAAATAAAAAGTAAAAGTGATCAGTAAAATTTGAGAATAATTTATATAAAGTGATTTTATATAATATAAATAGAAAACAATTTTTTGTATTTTCTATATTTATTCACTACTAAATAGATTTTATTTCTATTTTTGTGATCATTTGTGTATATTTTTATATATACCGGTTTCGAACTTCGTTCTTCATCAGTATAAATCTATTTGACTTTTCAAAAAAATTTTAAAATTACAACGAAGCAACGCGAAAAACAACAAACAACAATAGAATATTTAAACACCGTGTCAACAATTGACACCGTGTCAACAATTTTGTTTTTTAGTTTGAAAACGAACAGAGATGATTCCTAGAACAGTCAAAATCTATTCATATTTTTGGCGTCGTATAGCCATTTATTTCAACGTAACAAATAAAGATAACCATAAACATTTAGATTTTCTTTCGTTTAACTAATATTATAAATCCTTAGTTTCCGTCAATCGAAAGTTTCAGTTAACACTTCCTCGTTTTAAATGGATCAAACTAAAAATGAAAAAAAAAAAAATTCCTTTTTAACCCTTTTAATTCTCCTAACATTTCCAACCATCATTGTAACAAACACTCCTCTAGCCTTAAGCGAATAACAAGATTTTTTTTTGTTTTTGGAAAATTATGACGAAATTCTTATGTCATCATAAATTATAACCGCTGCCTGTAATTTATTACAAACATTTTTTATAACAATTTTTTTTTTTGACGTCAAATCTCTTGACGCAATTGTCAAGCGGCGAAAAATATTTTCAACTCCCATTTAATTTTTATTAGTCCCCATTAAATTAAAAATCACGAAAACTTTTCAGATTTCGCATATTTATATTGATTTATGGTCATCATAAATTGAATTTACATTTTATGATTTTTTTTTTTGTTTTTACCAAATATGCAATTATTATCCAGATTAATAATAATTGTTGGGAAAGGATTCCCGACGGACCCATTTGGTCGTGTGTAATCATAATAAAATGTTAAATTAACATTATGTGTGCGCCTTGGAAATTTTTTTTTTTTTTTTTACTACTATAAATTGTTGAACACCGTTGGTGTACATGCGAGCACAAAGTGTTAATGAACTTTTTATGTTTGTAACTTTATATCGACCGTGCGCGCACACCAATGGTGTTGTCGAGGAATTTTACTATGCGCTAAATTCGTAATGATATGGTAAATAGAAATAATATCTATATACGTATATGGCATATGTACGAGTACAACACATAGTAATAAACTGATAATAAAAAATAATAATGCCATTATCACCTCTTTAGAAAATTTTTCGATAAATATGTAAATATCGCATATGTATAGTTTTATGGTTTATAATATCTCTTTCAAACGTTATTAATATTTATTGAATTTTCCAATGTGGAAAACTTTGCTACCGTATATATGGATATATGTTATGTATGTGTATGGGTATAAGTATGAACGTTGGTGCAATCGAACAATTTTCAAAATGACAAGGTACTTAACACAAATTATTTCCGTTGGTATACACTGTAAGTTATTCAGCTAGCACGCATCATGGTTACGTGGCTTGGTGGACAAGATAATTAAGTTGATTGTGATTAGCAATAACAAGATTAATTTTAATGACTTTATCAATGATAACACAAAAAAAAAAAAAATTCATTTTTACTATCGCGATGAAGCTGCTGCATAGCACAAAATATTTAAATTCTGACCTAATTACACAAAATCATAATTTATCAAAAAATTTTTAGTATCATAATTAAAATAAACAATTAAAAATCAAATTTCCTATTTATTTATTTTTTTATATACATACATACATAACGTACAATATTTTTTTGTAATAAATATGAAAAATATTTATACGAGTATGACAATTAATCTGGATTTTTACGTAAATAAATATTAATTTTGTAATAATTTTTTAATTTTTATTTTTTTTTGAAAATTGCGCATAAAAATAAAGGAAACTCGGCAATTTTCCCGGTGGAAGTAATTAAAAAAAAAAAAAAAAACTTTATAATTAAATGCCATATTTTTGAATTAAATTTTTATTTTGTTTATTAGTAATAAAAGACAATACCAAAAATTTGGCCTCGTTGCGGTTTTGATCAAAATCAAAAGATGTGACTTGGGTTTTTAGTCGTTTAGCTAATCTTATCAGTATAGGGTGGTCCATTTTGTTAAAGTATTAAATTTAGTTTTTCCATAAGGTTGCTTTTTTCCAAACATGCTAACTAACACTTCTGCAAGTCTGGAACTCTTTTCAATACTGAAGATTTTACTCGCCCAGATTCAACTTTATGACGTTTAGAAGCGGTAGGGAATTTATTCCTGTTTAGATAGACTAATCGGAGCAGATATTGCTTTTGCTGTTATGCTTGCGTTAAATTTTTTATCAAGGCAATTCCTCGCTCTGCACAGTCGTTTACCGCTTTTAACAGACGATCTTTTTCTCTCATTTTAATAAAAATTTTATCGTCCTTCCATTTTGTGGGAGCCTTCATAAGAGATGATGCAGCCTTTTCTCGTCCTTCATTGAGTAAGAGAGGAATGGTTGTACGTTAGGTAACTAATGACTATATTGGGCTCTGATTATTACATGTTTTACCGTCGATTAGTTTCAATTCTTTTAATAAGTTGAAGTAGATTAGCGTCATTTAGAGGAGATTTTTTGGCTAAGGGACTTCATTCCAATAACATCCCAAAAAGTTTGACACAGAGTTTGACAATTCGAGGTAATCATATTTCGACTGTTGACTTTTTAAAGCATCTGCATAGTAATTTTACATTTCGTTGCCTTAGAATGACAAGGTTCTAACTAACAAAATTTCGAAAAATGAGTTATTGATGTCGTTTTACTCATGATAGTTTTGACTATCAAATCGCAACGTCATTGAGCGATTTGAGAGCATTTATAACGGTTTTTTCTAAATAACAGATTTCTATCTATAGCAACAATTTTACATTCATAGACTGCACAAGGTTCTGTATTTTGTACTTGGAACCTTGTAACACAAATTAACTTAGGTGTTGTGTTCGTATCTTCAATTTAATCAAGCGATTATGATAATGGAAAGTCAAGGACAATTAATGTTTAAACTTGCCCTACAACAAATTCAAGCCAAGAATATTATTGCATCATGCAATTATTCAATTTAACGTAGTAAGTCAAGTAAGATTCTGTGACACTTAAAAACTCTCCTATAATTGTATGAACTGGAAAAATTTATTCTTTAAATCAACAAAAAATGAAATAGTTAACAATAATGCAAGTTCATATGACAGTGAGGCATCTACCACTAAACAAACTGTTTGGAACTGAACACATATCAGACCAATCAGAACAAGATTTTTCTGCGGATTCGTTTGAAGATCCCCTCTTCACTACGTATTCAAATTCAGGTTCAGATGATATCATTACGGAAAATGAATCAGGAACTGTGGGTCTTGACATTCAGGACGAAATCGTACAATCGTTACAAAATGACGGTGAAAATGTAATCGTAAATAGGAGGCGACCCAGAAATTCATCGAGATGGAAACCTACAGAAAGAAAATTGTTGTATCAAAGCGGGAAAGAGTATACTAGTAGAAGAGGAAAATTAGTGTCTGCCAGAAAAGTCAAAGAAGCTCCTAGTTGCCCTAAGACGTGTCGGCTTAAATGCACCTCGATGGACACCAAAAATGAAAGAAGTGTGAACAGACCGAGAGATCCTTGTGTGCCAGAAAAACACTAAAAAATGAAGCGGATCCATCCAGAACAAATTTTTCATTTAAATATGTACTTCATTAGAATCAAAAATGAAAAAGTTCTCGTTACATATCATGCGCAGATGGGCGAGGTAAATCTAGTGGAAGTAGCCCTTTATTAGATATGGCTATTAAACAGAAGATCGTAGAACATATAAACTCATTTCCGTCCTCAAGTTTAACTCCAAAAATCTTTAGAATTGCAAAAATTAGAAAACTATTATTTCGCTTAAAACAATTATAAGAACGAAATGTACATATTGGGCGCATCGAACACATGGAGCTCTCACAAACAAAAAAGGTAATAGCTAGTATAGAAAATGGCCTGTTTTTTCGACTAATTGATATTTAAAAAACGTGTTCAAAAATATCGATAAAATTCATCTGTTAAGAAATTACAGAAAATTTTAAAAAACTGTTTCGTACCAAAAGAAAATAACCAAAAGCAACGAAATAAATCTAACTAAGAAAATTTTCAAAAATTTATCTGCCCAGGGCCCTATTGCACCAACTACTTATCACTTATTACTTATCATAAGTTATTTTTTTTGATAATGATAAGTGATAAGTGTTGCACATAAGATTGTCTATAACTTATCAATTGACGAATTATCAAATTTTTATGATAAGTTGTAATGATCTATACAAAAATACTATAAAATGATAGTGTTTGCAAAATAATATACTTTCCGCACATTTTATATGTTAGACAATGGTTTTGCACCTATATAGCAAAACAATTAAAAAATTGTTATTCTGCATAATTTAATAACAACACCAATTTTGCATGTATATAATAATACATGAAGATAAACCTTTCTCAATTGGGAGTTCTTATTTCAGTGTTTAGAATTAATTGTAAAATTTTTCTTTTGTTGCTTTTAAAATAAATTCTCTTTTCTAACTGTAAATAATTTTTCAGCAGTACTTAAACGTAAACAAATTATTTTCATAACAAATGAATTAAGAGAATTCCTATTAACAAATAAATTGAATTTAACTACATTATACAAAAATTGTAATCGTCATATACAAACCAAAAAGATTTTCTACTATTCGTCTCGTCCGCTTATGAGCATGATTAAATCTTTGCTTTATTGTATCATCCGGATTTCTTCGCATTGGTGGGATAAGCCAATCTTTAAGTGAAAGCACTGTCACCCAAAATCACAGCACCGAAGAACGGGCGAAAACAAGACTCAAAATTACTAAATAGCCTTGTATATGGCAATACTCTGGAGTCATGGACAATGCCTGACCAATTTGAATTTACTGCATAAAAGACCAATTTGAATTTACTGCATCATTGCATTCAGTGAATGTTTTCCATGTCGATTCGCAAGGTGTTCTTCATTGACCGTAGGTGCATTTATATTAATCATTGTTTCATCGAAGCAACCAGCTACCTGGGGGTAACCACCCAACTCAAGAAACTTCTATCCTAGATATTCCTAACCAATGCAGTGTATTGTTAGTAGCTGCTATAGAGGACTCAATGTGCAGTTTCGGTCGCTTCCATGGTGCCAATTTGCTCCGATTTTTAATAATACGTGCTCAATTTGTTAATGTGACAAACGAAAATATTTTATTACTCGCGAGTCCAGAGAATATTTGGTTCTGGCTTTCACTACAGGATTTCTTCTTTCGTTTTCATCCTCGAATAATCTTTCGAACCGAAGCATTTATTTATAAAAATAATTTTTTCGTTTAATAAATTTCAGTTTTTGTTCACTAAAGTTGATATAATACCTATATTTGATAGTTTTATATTAATTTTAAAACATCGAAAAACAACTGTCTTACCTCTATGATAAATCGAACAGAATGAAATTGTTCTTACTATGACTTATTATTATAACTTATTAGAATAGAATAAAATAGCGGTATAAATTTTGAAATTAAAGTTATTAAAGTTATTATGTATTGTTATTATCATTTCTACTCTTTTAAAATTGAAGTTCTCATCTTACCAATAACAGCAAAAAAAAAAACGTTTTTAACAGACTTCCATCATTCCACTACAATTTGTAGCTCTTATCAATTTTTTTGAGTAATGAAATTTTTCTTATTGATATTTTGGATAAGTTATCATTAAAATAGTCGATTATTGATAAGTTAAAACTTTTGGTGCAACAGAACTACGAAAAAATTATCAAAAACCTCAAACTTATCGCTTATCAAAATATTACTTATCAATTATCATTTTGCAAATTGGTGCAACTTAATTTTGATAAGTGAGTGCTTATCACTTATTATAACTCAATAAAATACTTATCAAATTTCAATTTGGTACAACAGAAAATTATCAAAAATTATGATAAGTTGATAAGTAATAAGTGATAAGTAGTTTGTGCAATAGGGCCCAATTCAACATTTAATCACTAACACAACACAATTATTACAAATGTTACAAGGGGTGCGTGCATTTGTGGTTGTCCTGGATTTGATCTCGGTTCTTTATTTTAAGGTGTGGTGGTCATACCCTGAAGATTTTCTTGTAGTTTTTGTTTGGACCTCTGAAATTCATTTGGTACAAATTTTCGTGGCATTTTTCGAAATGCACTTGATCAAAACAGGAAAAAACAAATATTTCTAATGGTTTTTGAACAAATTGTAGAACGGGTCCCGAAGGCGGGTGAGTATACGTTTTGTCGTTTTTATATCGTAATAATCCTGGTTTATAATTTATAGTCGGATTAAAACGAATGGATTTAGTGAAGAATGTGTTGTGAACGGGACGTCTGTTGTATACATGTGTGATGTGTATTTTGGTTAAATGTTATAACAGCGGCTGAGCGTTATTTGATTTGTCCCAGTGGAGGGTTGCTGAAATATTGATTGCTGCTGGTCGAGTCTAAAGCGGAATATTGTTGCTTATGCTGGTGTTTTTGTTAATTGGATTTTGTTTGGGTACTGTTTAGCTGCATGCTTGATGAAAACTGTAACTACTAACAATTGACCGCTAAGGTGTTTTTAACCGTGTCGATCTCAATCCTATACTAACAATCGTATCTAATCCTTCCAACTAAATGGGAAAATGGGTGTACGGGTGTACGTACAAATATTTAAATTTATATAAAATCAACTCCTGGGATTTTCATCATAAATCCTGGGAATTTTCTTTATTTTTCCTCAAAATTTATTCAATTTTCTCAGTGAATAGAAACAGTATTTTGTTGCATACAATATTCCCCAAAATTGTTTTATTCTATTTGATTAATTTTTTTTTTTTGCAGTTCTTGCCCCATTTCTAGACACATAGTGATCCGGCTCAGATCAAAGACTACATTGAAAGCAACAACAAAAATTGAACAAATTTTCGTTTTTGGATCAAAATTTTGATCCGAGGTGATTCGAACTTCTTTGTTGTTTCCATGTTTCGATCTGGACCAGATCAACCGTCACAAAAAGGAGCTGATATATGTTTTTGAAATTTCACTATTCTTTAATCACACAGTTCATCTTTGTCAAATGAAAGGCTATATACGATCAAAAAATGTATGTTGCAAAGGCGCAATAAGGAACTCCCTAAGGAAATTATTTAAAACTCAGTATCGAACACCATGCATATTACTTTTTTTTCTAAAAGCTTTTTATCATAACAGTTTTTGCCACAGTTGGCGCCGCACAGTTCTGGTTGAGGTTAAAAGAACAACTGGGTCAAGTTTTAGAACTGTACCAATTTTTCTTATTTTTTGATGAAATTTGGGTCTATTTTTGCTGGACCATTTGTATAATTCTAGTCGTAGCATACTACAGTCGCACATTTCGACAAGCTGAAATATCTCTAAAATAAATAAATTTCTCGAAGCGACACAAATAATCTCAGAATTTTAAAACATCAATAATCTCAAAAAATATCGATCTATATCTATGCCGTATTTTACGATAAAACGTATTTTAAGAATAAAATTGTACTGTATTTTAATTATGCGTTCTCAAAGCTATCTCAACTTTTATCGATGTAAAGAAAAGGAAGAGCACAGAACAGGTTGAGATCGCATTAGAAAAAGCGTAATGAAAAAGCAAAATGGAGTACAATTTTATTCTTGAAACAAGAGACATACACTCTCTCGAAAACGAATCGAAATTAATGTTACCACATGTCACCCACCACAGACACGAAATCGCAATTTAAAATAATATCTATCAAAAATATGATAGCGGAGAGTTTTCGCAGTCAGTGAAATTTACGATAAACGTTAATCTCACGTATTTTTGGCATGTAACATTTTGCTGCAAAAAATATCGTATTCAAATATTTCACATTATGTGAGCAATAATTTGAGCAGTAATTCTGGTTTTGACATTTTTTAAGGAAGTTTAATATTCACGACACTTATATAATTTTATTTAATGTTAGATTCTGGTAAAATTTTATTAATTTTGTAAAATTATTAATTAAACTTTAAACTACGATAGGTAAAGCCAAGAATATTGCATATAAAGTCAAAAATACATATTTTTTATGTTTGGCGTGCGTCAAACTGTCAGGTGTTTAGTAAGGTTGTTGTCTTTGCATTGTGATCTTTTTGTTGCGATATTTTGCTTTGGAATGTAAGATAGGAAACCCTTTATTTTATCTTTGTAATTTCATGTTTTTTTTTTTTACTTAATATGTCTGTGCTAAATGAAAGATTTTTGATTTTATTTAAATTCCTAATTAGTTTGGTTTTTGTAAATTTGTTTCATTTGAAAGTCGTAACAAAGACTCGGTCGTATAATCTTAAATTTGCTTTTAAAGTAGTTTGATTTGCAAATTTCATTTATGTCGCGTTAAATTAATTAATTCGGGAGGTGAGAATTGTGCTGTGTGTTTGTAAGTGACGAGTTAGAAATGTAAGAGCAGCTATCTCGATCCTGCAAGGGCACCACCCGAACCCCACCCCACAGACTGAGCGTGAGTCAGACAAATGCTGCAGGTGGTGACTCCTGGATAATTCTGCTAACACGTGGCCGCAAGGTCTCGTTGTTACAAGTTTTATTATTTTCAATGCCAATAAAACTGTGCTTTAAACACAGCTAACATTTCAGGTTTCAGTTACACATGCTTAAAATCAAATATCTGTAATTTCTAAGCACAAATTTCTACAATTTAAATTGTACCAATTTAAGTGTCTATAAACTGGTTCCTTTACAACAACTATGTAGTGCGAATTGAGGAAGAGTTAACATCTAGTTCTATGGAGTTCTGAAATTTCATTAACAAAAATCAAAAATATAATGATACTATTTTCAATATTTGTTGTATATTTTACCTAGTTTACTTTTGCCAAGTTAAAGCACTCTTTGAACTTTCCAATGGTCAATAGATTGATTATATACTAATCGAATTAAGCATTGTGTTTGGTAATTTTTTTTATGACCGGTTTCACAGAACAATATTCAGTCTCTAGTTTAAAAATACTTCATCAGTTTCTTCGTTTATGAAATTGAGTTCTGTTTTATAATAAAAATTCAATGGAAGCTGATTATATTTATTTTACATAGAAATATTTAGCCTTCAGCTACACGAAATTGGTCAGGTAAATACTTAGCTCTCCATTTAAAATGTTCATGTAAAAAAGAAATAAAATTATCAAGATAAATTATATCTGGTAATAACTCAAAACCACATAACTTGAGCTATGTACCTTAATCTTTATTTTTCAACATTTTAAAATTCCGAACAACCAAATCAAAAGAAACAGGAGTCATGACTTTACTTTATGATTCCAGTTGTCGGTGGGGGTTGTCATGACATATAATCAAACGCCTATCTTAGGTACACTATCTTTTCAAATCATTTATTTTGCAAAAACCCTACCTTCAGATTCCTTAATACAAAAAATGTACGACACATTTGAATTAAAAGTTTCAGTCAGATAAAAACTTTGACAACAAAAAAAAGTGAGAGAATGATGTGAAAGGGTGTAACGATTTTTTCGTTATCTTGATGTCTCTATTACTTCATGTTGAATTTGTTACTTCTTTATCATTTCCTCCACTATAAAGTGGCGCTGCAGTCTTTGGTTATAACAAAATACGAGTATACATTTAGAGCAATTTTCACAGTGTGATAAATAAACGATGAAAAGGTGAACGCTCTAGGAAATGAGAACGAAAACTCTCATTTCATCAGATATAAATTAAATAATCGAAAAAACTAGTAAATATTGATAGTTTAGTGCAGTGGTGACCAACCGGCGACCCGTAACTTGATTTTATACGGCTTGCTTCAGAATCCAATAGTATAAATGACATAATATTTAGTTTTAAAGGCTAGAAATAAAATTTAGTATACCAATTAAACAGATTATTTAGGTAATTGTTGTAATGTAACAGATACTTGTTACACTACACGCTAGATACAAACAAAAAGCTATACCAGCTGCAGTTAAATATTGTTGTTTGCGAAACTCTAGGATTTATCAAAATAGAAACAGAACATAATAAACTGAGCTCTGAAGGCTGTCTTATTTTCGCCATTCCTTTTGGAGTTTAATATGAAATACAGAAAGAGCAAAGCAAAATGGAAAATAGTGAGAGATCTAAAATCATTTATGACTGTATTGTGTATGACTTACAGTCCAATTCTGACGTTAAGACTCTTAAGACTCTCTTAGCTAAGACCCAGTTTGTAAATTTTTTTTTTTTAAAGACGAAAGTTTTAATCGGTATGTTGGCGGTGATATGTTGGAATTGTTTCTTGAATTATTGTAGTGACAATATTTATGCTTGTTGGGTGCATGCCATATAAATGTTTGCAACTTCACGTCATATGAATTTGTTTTTTTTTTAGTTTTTATTATGTGTGGTAAACATTTTTTGGGTGATGGACGAATGAAGTTTTCCGGTTAGATAAAGTGAAATACATGTGTATAAGAATTTTGTTATAATAAAAAAATACATAAAAATATACATTTTACATAATAAAAGAGAAATGTTGAACAGCGTGAATTTCGCGATATGGAATATTAAAATGGAAGCATTATTAGATGCGAAATTATTGTTTGAGGACACAATAATCAACGATGAACCAACTTTAGATGGAAATAATCAAGAAAGCAAAATAAAACATGACTCATGGATTAAGAAAAATAAAGAAGCATTAAGTTTAATTTTGTTAAGTTTATCGCCAGATCAAGCACTAGCATTTAGCGGCATACAAAACACTAAAGTACTGTGGGAAACAATAAAGGAAAGATATCAAGGTGCAAAAGAGGACAAATTAATGGAATTGACGCTGGATTTAACACGGTTAAAAATGATACAGAACGATAGCATCGAAAAATATCTGACACGTGCTCAGGGTGCATCAAATCAAATAAAAGAATTAGGAAAGGAAGTAAGCGATAGGGAATTAGTCCGATATATCTTAGAAGGACTACCAGAGAAATTCAGTGCAATAACAACACCACTAATAGTAAATAGGAGAATAACATTTAGTGATATGCGACAAGCATTAATGTTGTTTGAAGAAAAAAATTTTAACAGTGTTAAAGTGGAATTAAATAATTCAGTGTATAAAACTAATCCAAGACGTAGTCAAAAATTATGTTTTGTTTGCCGGAAGCCAGGGAATTTACAAAATGACTGTTTTTTTAATAAAAATAAAAACAATAATTCAAATATAAAATTTGGAGTGAAACAAAACACGAATAATTATAATCAAAGACAATCCAAAAGGGAAAAAGCAAATTCTGCTGAAGAAACGAAAAATACAGTAGGAAATGAGTTTGCACCTCGTAACTACCTACAATCACGAGGAATCTACAGAAAATCAAATATGGTATCTAGATTCAGCATGCACGTCGCACAAGACTTCAACAAATGAGTAGATGTCAAGAGAAATACCAGATAAGAAGATAATAAACGTCGCAGAAAAAGGTAGAACCATAAAGGCAATTTCATCATGATGTGTTCACGCAGTAGAAGAATCAACTCAAAATAAGGTGAGGTTAGGCAACGTATTATATGTTCCGAAATTGAATGGAAATTTAATGTCAATACCAAATATAGTCAAACAAGGAAATACTGGTACGTTAAATAAAGAAGGGTTACAAATATTATAAATAACGAACAAAATCAACAAGAGTCTGTTGAGAGCCAAGTAGATGAACAAACAATAGAGCAGATACCAACAATGCAAGTCGGGCCACAGGAGCAAGATCTCAATAAACCACCACAGATATTACGAAGACAGCCAGTTAAATACGAAGATTACGTTACAAATTTCACAATTGAATCAGATCCAAGAACGTATAAAGAAGAAATAGAGTCATCTGATAAAGACAAATGGTTAACAGCATAGGATGCTGAAATGGAAAATATGAAGAACCTACAAATATGGGAGGATGTGGAACGACCAAAAGACGCTAAAGTAATAAAAAGTAAATGGGTTTTTCAAGGTTAAAATAAGGAGAACAATACCAAGAAATTCTTAAAGCAAGATTAGTAGCGGTAGGATGCATGAATAAGATATGAAACAATAAGAACATTATTAAAAATAACTTTAATGAAAAAGTCAGCATATTTAAATGCAAAATTGACAGAAATAGTAAATATGGAACCACCTCTGGGATACGTACATGAGGAACATAAAGTTTATCGTTTAAGAACGGATTATCACAATCAGGACGATGTTGGAATTTAGAATTGAATAAAATAATGATGAAAATGGATTAAAAAGACTTAAAGCCGACCCATGTGTATACATTTGGAAGAAGGATGATGAATTCATCATAGTAGGAGTATATGTGGATGATTTATTAGTCATTGGAGATTCGAATACTACGATTGAAAAATTCATTAATAATGTATACAAAGGTCAAGTCGAAGTAGTCAAAACACCAAGATTAAGAGAAGTTAATCTGGACGATTATCAGGATTCATAAAAAATATCAAGAGAACAGTATCAGGAAGCTATCGGATCTATAATGTATTTAACAAGAGGTACACGTCCGGATTTAGCAAATACGATAGGAAAGTTATCGCAATATAATAATGATCCAAGAGAAATTCATTGGCAGGCAGTCAAAAGAGTATTAAGGTATTTGAGAGGAACCAAAGATATCAATTTGAGGATAAGTGGAAGAGGCGGAATTTTAAGTGCAACGGCAGGTGCTGGTTGGTGTACTACAGCTGGCGGTAAATCATTTAGCGGTTACATCATAAAGATTGGTGAATCGGGAATTAATTGAAAAAGTGGAAAACAGAAGATGGTTACTTTGTCTACTATGGAGGCGGAATTAATAGCAGTTTGTGATGCACGATGTGAAATTAATTTTATTAACAATTTAATACAAGAAATCGAAGAACATGAATTAATCAAGAAACCAACGAATATTTATACCGATTCAAAGGCAGTCATAGATTGGGCAAAAAATAATAAGCAAAGTTCGAGGACGAAGCATATAAATCGGAAATTTTATTTTATTAAAGATGAAGTGGACAAGAGGAATACGAAGTTAAATTACAAGCGACCGATAAGACCGTGTTTTAAAATCAGTGACACCTGTGACTGTGTGCAGAATACGAAATAAGGCTTAGTTAAGACCCGAGTATTAAAATAAAATAAAAGTCTTACATAAGACGATTTTTTAGTCTGTGACTGTGCGTCAGAATAGGCATGTAGGCACAAAACACTATTGTGTATTCGGTGCTGTTAATGCTGTTTTTGGGGAATCCTTTCTTTATGTATAAATTAGTCGAATTGTACCATACCTTCAAATTTTTGACAATGAGTTTTTTTTTGAGCGGGTTTTAAAGATAAGATTAAATATCGCGTATCTTTATTTATTTACAAATATTGAACCTTACCCTATATTAATTCGGTCATTACAATGACCAATGAATAAAATGCTAAACGACATTACGTTACGAAGCATGCATTAACAATCAATGCAACTGATGGTGGGTTAAGAAAAGTAAAAATAAATCCATTGAAAAACAACAGTCAAAGTACAACAAAATATATTTATGAAAATTTTTATGGTAGAGTGCGATATTGTGAAAGCCAGCTTTTAAATTTCGAATATCTTAGCAAGAAAAATAAAACTTTTCTCTGATGGTGAATTGGTCAAAGAATGTGTTATGACAGATGTTGAAAAAATTTGCCCAGAAAAGAAAAGAGTTTTTCCTGCATAAGCAGAATTAATAACCTCGCCACAGAAATCACTTCTGAGTTAAAACTAAACCTAAAGAGTTTTCAATTAATTAAAGTAATTTTTGACGAAGGTATATATTTATTGGTTACTGTGCATCTTGCAAGAAGGAAATCCTTTATTTTTGTTGCCTGAAAGGCAACAGATCAGCATCTTCAGTGCAATAATGAATTCGCAGTATTTATATTTTATTACTTGATTCTTGAAGAAATTCTTTGTGCGCAATGTATATATGGGAATAGGTGAGGGTTCGATATTGCATCGCGGCAGTAGTCCGTTATCAAAACTATAGATTCAATGGGACTGGTCATTTGATCAAACGATGATTCAGCAGCCCTTGAATCTAGCGGCAAATCGGCAAAGTATTACGAAATGGAAATAATGCAAAATGGCAGATTAAACTTCTTAAGACCAACAAGTATATTAGATGTAATGACCTTCAAGAATTCTAAGGCGACCAGTGCATCGATATAACCTTGAGCTGAAATTTGTCGATATCAATAGGTCCAAAAATTCGAGGGCCATAGACGAGAGCCTTTGCTTCTGGTTTGAATTTACAGACATTTAAATTAAATATTAAAAGCATAATATCCGAAAACTGAAATTTCAAATCCCTTTAATCAATTGAATAACATTTTTCTACGCGTTCTTTCCTTGCTTTCCTTTCCTTGTAATAGTGTTGTGTGTTCATTACGTATTGTCGAGAACATTACGTCCTAGAAATAAATGTGTAAAAACGAAATGTGGCGTCTTTAATATTTAAATGTTGCTAGGTACTAATAAGTATGGGCATTAAACTGGAACACCATGATTTGTAGATACGTCGGAGGATGCAAATTATGTGAATGTATAGTCTACTGAATATCGATCAACTATAATGGCGGAAGTATCAATGGCGAGTGAATTCAACAGAATCAACTTAAACAAATAAATTCGGATAAACCTAATTTCAACAGCACTACGATGATCCTTGCTTGACTAGCATCTCAAATCCCCGTAGGGGTCGCAAACCAAGCATAATAGTACATTATTTAACGAGCATGTAATGATAGTTATTATGGAGTTAAAGTTTGAAACACAAGCGACTTAGAGACTATAATTGTGATACAGGGTGGGCCATCTATTAGTCCTTTTTCTATTTGTGAAGTTTTTGATGATTCTTTCCAATAAAATCGGATCAATGACCTCAATTTCAGCTCGAATGTTGTTTTTAAGTTGTAAAATTGTTTGTGGATGATTAGCATAAACCTTACCTTTCAAATAAACCCACCAAAAAAATAATCGAGTCGTGTTAAATCTGGGCTTCTTGCTTCAACTTCACAATTTCTTAAAATTATCCGATCAGCAAATTTTGTTTACAATAAATGGATTGTTGAACGATTTGCGTGGCTTGTCGCTCCGTCTTGTTGAAACCAAAGGTCGTTGACACGCAATTCATTCAATTTGGGCCACAAGAAACGCGATGACGTTCCCTATTCACTGTAAGGGCATTTTCCTGTTCGTTTTAGGATGAAGTTCTGCTTCGTGAATAACATGAGGATTCTCCTCTCCCCAAATGCGACAATTTTGCTTATTGACGTACCCATTAAGATGAAAATGAGCTTCATCGCTAAAGATGATTTTTTATGAAAAACTTTCATTCCGTTCAAGCATCCAATTAACAAAACGACAACGATTTAAATGGTCTGGTGGCCTTAATTTTTCAGTTAGTTGAATTTTGTATAGTTGCAAATGAAGATTAACATGCAAAATGCGTCGTAATATGGTTCGTGAAATGTTCAGTTCTTATGAACGATGCCTGGTTGATGTGCTTGGTTCATTACGAACATTTTCACTAACAGCTGCCACCGCATCAGGAGTACGAACTGGATGAACATGTTGATACGGTTTACGACCTTTCACTGAACCAGTTTCTTCAAAACGATCAATAATTTTGCCAATTGCACGCTCAGTAGGACGTCGATGTCGACCAAAACTCTCACGTCATTTACGAAATGTTGCTGTTTTTGAACGATTATTTTTATAATAAATTTGGACAATCAAAATGCGTTGTTGTGTTAAAATATTTTTTAGAACAGAACATTAAGTACTAAAATTCATTAATTGAAAAAAGGACCAACAGATGGCCCACCTTGTAAAAGTAAATAAAAGGGAGAGATTTTCGGCGAGTGTAATTGCGTAAGAAACCAGTTTAGATCATAGTTAACGTAACATTGACATCAAAAATGTAATAACCAGATTTTTCGAGATGGACTATTAGGAGGAAAATAATAGTTTTCTTTAAAGTTTTCTCTCGAGAAAAGAGGTTTTTTTTTTGCGCAAAAGTACACCACAACAAGTACTAGCTGTACGAGAAGAAAAATCATGTCAGAATTTATTACAAGTAGTGCAGTGATTTTTAATGCAAATTAAGTCTGTAAAAATAATCAAGCTAGGCTAAGTGCAATATGCAGCGACCCTTACAGATTTAGAAACTTATCGTTATAGGTATCAGCCAATGCAATTGGAGCACCATAAAAGCTCAATTTTTTATGAAAGTGAGACCAACCAAAACAGTCCCAATAAAAATTCCAAGGCTGCATTAATTTATAATCATCATTGTCCAAAATAGAGATACGAATCATTTTTTATAAACTGGTTTTGTAATAAATAATTTACAGAACGCGTCACATTGTTCTTGAATTTGTTTGGCAAACATTTAATTTGGTCCAAAAATTCTAAAACCAACAATATCAACAACTAAAAATTAACATTGTTTATAAATAACAATTAGTGCTTTAAAAACCAGAAAGTATCAAGTCTAATTAAAATTTATTGTTTTAAATAAAGATTTTATTAAGAAAAAAAAAAAAAAAAACTTCTTGTGCTGATATTGCCAAAAAACGATAAACGCAAAATTTATTTTAACAAGCCTTTATTATTGTTAATAATAAAGACAATAAAAACCAAAAAGAATATTTAAGTTTTTCGGGCACTGCTTTGTAAATTTAGAACATTTGGCTCCTTTTTTTTTGCTTCATCGCCTTACTTGCAGACTATGTATACAACAAAACGAGGGTTTAATTTAGTTATTTGTATAATTTTTACTTAGTTAACCCAAAACAATAATAATGATAACGATAATAGTAGATGATAAAAATAATCGTAAACATTTTTAATTATATTATTTCATCAAAAAAAAAAAAAAAAAAAAAAACTTGGAAAAATCTTTATGTGAAAATATGGGGTACAACACAAAGTAAATACAGATAAAACAAAACGAAATGTTTTTTGTGCTGCTGCTGCTGCTAACAAACCAGACCTTTTGGGAGATCTTTTGATATGTTTCAATGGGTAATAATTTGTGATTATACAAAATTATAAACTGAAACGGATTGTTTAATTATATCATGTAAACATACATATATATTATGTACTATGTATATAAACATATATAATTATTATATGATTATCATGTCACATTTACATGATGTGTTGGATTTTTGTTTAATCTGTCGTTTTTTTTTTAATGATCTTTTATCATTCACTGAAATATGATGCACATGGGGGTGAATTTTATGATGAGCTGTTTTAAAAACCGAAATACAATGTAAAGAAATATTTGTTTTGTCATTGCAAAGCTGCTGTGGCTCAGGTTAGTAGATGAATCTGGAGATTTTTTTTTTATTTTCCGATACATTTTCGTGGTTATCTGTATGTTCATACTGCATATAAACAAAGCACCCTGTATTTGATAGAGCCATAATCAAAAAATCTGAGCTTTTATAAGGGAATTAGAAACGAGGAAAAAACGAAACTTTCCATAGTAAAAATACACAAAACATATGGGAAATCACTTTTTATCCTAAGACAAATTTATAAATGAAAACGTTACAAATTCTTAATTATGATTTCTGAAATACTTTCATAAATGTTTGAATTTCAACATATATGAACACCGTTTAAATAAATCGTTTTCATTTTCTTGTAATAATTGATTTATTTAAACCAAAATATTAAAAAAAATTGAGGTGTGTCCAACACACGACTTTCTTTTACGAACAGAGAATTTTGAGAATTTTTTTTTTAATTTTTAAATTTTTAAATTTTTTTTTTTAATTTTTTATTTTTTATTTTTGGAAACATTTTGTATTAATTAGTGTTTTGTAAACCTTATACTTTTAAAGATATTTGCAAAACAAATTTTCTGGACCAAGGGAGTGGCCACTTCCGGTTAGCCGATTTGGAGTAAAATTCACTGGGACCTCCCAATTTATCAAAAAAGCTTAAATTGGAAGTTTCAGTTCGATTAATTAAATCATGTGGGCTGTAGAGAGGACACAGACAGACTGACAGACTGACAGACTGACAGACTGACAGACTGACAGACTGACAGACTGACAGACTGACAGACTGACAGACTGACAGACTGACAGACTGACAGACTGACAGACTGACAGACTGACAGACTGACAGACTGACAGACTGACAGACTGACAGACTGACAGACTGACAGACTGACAGACTGACAGACTGACAGACTGACAGACTGACAGACTGACAGACTGACAGACTGACAGACTGACAGACTGACAGACTGACAGACTGACAGACTGACAGACTGACAGACTGACAGACTGACAGACTGACAGACTGACAGACTGATAGACTGACAGACTGACAGACTGACAGACTGACAGACTGACAGACTGACAGACTGACAGACTGACAGACTGACAGACTGACAGACTGACAGACTGACAGACTGACAGACTGACAGACTGACAGACTGACAGACTGACAGACTGACAGACTGACAGACTGACAGACTGACAGACTGACAGACTGATAGACTGACAGACTGACAGACTGACAGACTGACAGACTGACAGACTGACAGACTGACAGACTGACAGACTGACAGACTGACAGACAGACACCATTCCGAAACCCACTTTTTCAAACTCAGGGGACCTCAAAACAAATAAATCTCTAGAAATCTCAAGGTCCAAAATTTTCAGGATTACTATACTTTATTTTACGAAAGTAAAAGAAAATAAAAAACCCTAATCCATACGGATCGTTCGTTTAGAAAAAGTTCTGCAAAATTATTTTTTGGAAATCGCACACAAATCCCAATGGCCAATATCGGCCATTGCCAACAATGATGACAAAGGTTTCGCTAGCACATGGAATAGGTTCCTTAATTACCTAGTTAGAAAACGCTAATCCATACGAATCGTTCGTTTAGTAAAAGTTCTGCAAAATTATTTTTTGGAAATCGCACTCAAATCCCAAGGGCCAATATCAGCCATTGCCAACAATGATGACAAAGGTTTCGCTAGCACATGGGATAGGTCCTTTAATTACCTATTTAAAAACATTAATCCAAACGGATCGTTCGTTTAGTAAAAGTTCTGCAAAATTATTTTTTGGAAATCGTACTCAACTCCCAAGGGCCAATATCGGCCATTGCCAACAATGATGACAAAGGTTTTGCTAGCACAAGGAATAGGTCCCTCAATTACCTAGTTAGAAAACCCTAATCCATTCAAATCGTTCGTTTAGTAAAATTTCTGCAACATTATTTTTTGGAAATCACACTCAACCCCCAAGGGCCAATATCGGCCATTGCCAACAATGATGACATAGGTTTGGCTAGTACATAGAATAGTTAGCTCAATTACCTAGTTAAAAAACCCTAATCCATACGGATCGTTCGTTTAATAAAAGTTCTACGAAATTATTTTTTTGGAAATCGCACTCAACAATGATGATAAAGATATCGCTAGCACATGGAATAGGTCCCTTAATTAGCTAGTTAAAATTGAGGTGTGGCCAACACACGATTTTCTTTTACGAACAGAGAATTTTGAAAAATTTTATTTTTTTCTTAATTTTTTTTTTAATTTTTAATTTTTTATTTTTAATTGTTTTTAATTTTTGGAAACATTTTGTATTCAGTTGTTTTTTGTAAACCTTATACTTTTTGAGATATTTGCAAAACAAATTTTCTGGACCAAAGGTGTGGCCACTTCCGGTTAGCCGATTTGGAGTCAAATTCACTGAGACCTCCCAATTTATCAAAAAAGCTTAAATCTGAAGTTTCAGTTCGATTGATTAAACCATATGGGCTATAAAGAGGACACAGTCAGACTGACAGACTGACAGACTGACAGACTGACAGACTGACAGACAGACAGACTGACAGACTGACAGACTGACAGACAGACAGACAGACAGACAGACACCATTTCGAAACCCACTTTTTCGGACTCAGGGGACCTTAAAACAAATAAATCTCTAAAAATCTCAAGGTCCAAAATTTTCATGAATACTATACTTTATTTTACTAGAGTAAAAGAAAGTAAAAATTTATAACAATAGCATTCTTGTCAAATTCAAATAAAAGCTTACTACGATTCGTTTGGTTATTAAGTCAATATACATTACACGTAAAAATTTGGAAAAATCGGAGCAAAAATTACCACCTGGGGACATTTCAAGTTCAAAAATTGTAGGAAAAGCAAAACAAATTCACAAAATATAGGAACGTTTGTTAATTTTGGGATTAAATAACTTTTTTTCGTATTTTTCTGTAACCATTTAGACATCTTACGTACACTAGTAAAACTAAAAATAAATTTAGCAAGTATTATTTTAATTTCTCAGAGCCAACTTTGATGTATTTTTCAAAATGAAAATTCGAAAAAATATATTTTAGAAATAATTTAATTTTAATATTTCTGCAATTAATATTTACTTAATACCAATATGGCCTTCTTGTATATTGTTCTTAAAAATATGTAGAAAACTTTTATATAAACATTTTATAATATTTTTGCTGTTTTCATTGAAAAACTTGAAGCTAAAAAACACCATTTTTACTATGGATTCCTATGGAAATCAGTGAAAAGTTATACCACTAAAAAACTTCTAAAAAATACGTCATTAAGATTATGGCTCTATACTCTAGAAGGCTCTGATATAAATCGACTATATCAAAGCAACTTAGATTAAACAAATCTATAGTCTAAAAAAGTAAACTTTCATAAAGAACTCAGAAAACGAGGAAAAACCAAACTTTCCATAGTAAAAATACACAAAACATATGGGAATTCACATTTTATCCTAAGACAAATTTTTAAATGAAAACGTTACAAATTCTTAATTATGATCTCTGAGATATTTTCATAAATGTTTGGATTTCAACTTATATGAGCATCGGTTATGAAAATTGGTTTAATTTTCTTGTTTATTTAAACCAATATTTATAAAATTTTCATAATAACATCATTCTGGTCAAATTGAAGTAAAAGCTTACTACAAAAATTACCACTTGGGAAAAGTTAAAAAATTGAGGGAAAAGCAAAACAAATTCACAAAATATTGTGAGGGAGACACCTACGGTGTAACAGAATATGTTAAATTAATAGCTCAATATTTTACTGATCACTTTTACTTTTTATTTTGTACTAAAAGACTTTTTAAATCACTTTTTAATTCCTTTTTAATCTTCACACTAACGCTTATTACCAAATACTAATAATCCAAATCGATGTAGTTCGCGTTTTTCTATACATAAATCAAACTTCTTGAAAGTTCATGACTTTTCCAGTAAGAATAGTGTAGATACATTTAGAACAATTTTTATCATGGAAAATTCCTTTTATTACAGTAAAACACTGAGCTATTAATTTAACTTATTCTATTACACCCTAGGTGTCACCGTCACAATATTAAGAACGTGTGATAATTTTGTGATTAAATAATGGGACGGTGACACCTAGTGTGTAATAGAATAAGTTAAAATTAATAGCTCAATGTTAAAATGTTCTAAATGGAATTTTCCATGATAAAATTGTTCTACACTATTCTAACTGGAAAAATTATGAGCTTTCTAGAAGTTTGGTTTGTGTACATAAAAAGGCAAACGAACTCGAATTGGATTAGTAGTATTTGGAAAGCGACAGTGTGAAGATTAAAAAGAAATTAAAACGTGATTTAAAAAGTGTTTTAGAGCGATAAATAAATTCAAAGCGATCAGGAAAATGGTGTGAAAATTCTAAAAAGTGATTTTGTGAAACCCGGTAGCTATTCAACAAAATTAAGGGTAGTCTTTGATGGTTCCGCTAAAACTCCGAACGGAAAATCACTCAATGCAATAATGATGGTGGGTCCAGTAGTATAAAGTGATCTGTTCTCGGTCCTAATTCGTTTTCGATCACACACGCGTATGCTTTCAGCATTGACATTGCTAAAATGTATCGGAAAATTCCACTACTCCGCCACAAGATGTCTAAAGCAATTAGCTTTTGATAACAAAGATACGTCTTCCATCGCCGCCGATATTATTGAAAAGAATTTCTACGTCGACGATTTATTGACTGGTAAAAATTCAATTGCAAATTAATTCACAAAATTTGCGAGATAGGGCTGCACAAAGCGCTGCTTCGTATCAATTCGAGTGCCTACAATACAAGAACTTTCACCATTGGAAAGTTGGCTACACGTACCGACTGATTGGAATCCAGCTGATCTGCATTCTTACGCCAGGAAGCATCTTTTTGGCCAACGCTTCATGAGCAATTTCCAGTGTAGGAAGAATTGTGTGAGGCACGAAAAACTACAAGTACCAACGTAGTGTCAAACGAAGCATCTAAAATTCTGACTGAAATCAAATATTACAATAACTTCCGGAGTCTAAAACGAATTGTGGCCTACCTCCTAAGGTTCAAACCAACGCCTAATTAAAAATTTAGCGGACCGCGGAATTAGGAGGAATTAGACCGAGCCCACAGTACAATAATTAATTAATAATTGTCGAGTACATGGGATTGGAAAAGACAGTTTTCGTCGTGAAACATCCGGCACTCCGCTCGCTGTCACTATTCCTGGACAAGGACCATATTATTCGAGTTGGTGGTCGCCTTCATCACACCACCTTACCCTATACTTCGAAACATTCCATCCTATTACATAATTCTCATGAATTTACATTAACCTTGATCAATTTTTATCACAGGAAGCTGTTACACGCTGGTCCAAAGGCATTTCTGGCTGCTGTTCGTCAATACTATTGGCGTATGAAATGACTGTTTGCAAAAAGGTATTTCGAGAATGTAGAGAGTGCTTTCGTGTTCGGCCAATTCCCATGACGCAACAAATGGACAATTTAACACCAGAAGGTGTTGTCGCCCTACCACCTTTCTATACAGTTGGGGTGGACTTCGCCGGACGGTAAGCCACCAGCGAAGACATGCATCTGCTTGTTTTTCTGTTTCGTCACGAATGCAATACACCTCGAATTGGCCTCTGATATGAGTACACAAGCGTTTATGGGATGTTTCAAGCGTTTTGTGAGCACTCGAGCCCTTTGCAAACGGGTATTTTCCGATGGTGGTACTAATTTTATGGGAGCAAATTCTGAATTGCGTGAACTCTATGCACTTCTTTCTTCACAATACTTGAAGAACCAACTGCAGCCGATGTGTGAAGATGATCGCATAGAATGGAAGTTCACTCCACCGGCTTCACCAAACTTTGGTGGGCTTCATGAATCAGGTGTAAAATTAGCAAAATTTCACCTTCGCCGTACGATGGGCTCAGCTAAGCTCACTTATGCACAACTATTGACGCTGATAAAACAAGTAGAGGCAGTTTTAAAATCTCGGCCACTTGGGCCAATTTCAAGCAGTGTCGATGACATCGATTGTCTAACTCCTGGACATTTCCTGATTGGACGACCGCTTATTTCGCTACCAATACCTGGTCTAGTTGACCAACCGCCGAACGAAACCTGGAAGCGGAATTTTGGAATCGCTGGTCAACCGAGTACCTGCGACCTCTTCAGCAACGTCATAAATGGACCAAATCATCATCAAACCTGGCAATCGGAGGCTTGGTGGTCCTAATTGAAGCAAATCTGACGCCTCTTAAACGGAAGCTGGGTCGAGTAGTCAAGATTTATCATGGAGATAATGGGCTAGTTCGTGTCGCTTATGTAAAAACTGATCGAAAAATATTAAAACGCGGTATTTATAAAATCTGCCGTCTTCCTCAGAACAATATTGAAACGACTGTGACGTGATCATTTTTCAGTTCAAGCAATTTTGACGAGGAAACGCAAGAGCAAATAATACGCAGGTTTCAAGCAAATAAAGAACTTTTTTCGGATTTTGTACTATCCATACAGAAATTAAATTCACGATTGCAAAATCGGTTATCAGAAAAAAAATTAATCTATAGGATCTGCCAAAATATGGTTCCATCATTGAGGAATGTCACACTCCCTTTCCATAATACGATTAAAACAGTGGAGGAACTAAGAAGAATATGCCATAACTACAAAAAAATGTGGGAAGAAACGGGGTACGATCCACGGCGATTTGAAACAACTCAAAAACGCAGACAAGTGATAAATGAAATGTTTACACCAAACCAAATTCTGACCAGATCAACACCGTACGCAGAAGTTACAATCGCGTCAAAAACTATTCGAGGATTATTGGATAGTGGCGCATCAGTGAGCGTGTTAGGTAAAGGATCATTACAATTTTTGTCCGAAGCGAGCATTTACCAAAAATTAGGATCATACATAAGAACCGCAAATGGAACAAAAAATAGGATTGAGGGTTATGTATGGCTTCCAGTTCAATTTGTGGATATGAACGAAGTGGTAAAATTCTGTATCGTTCCAAGCCTACAGTCACCACTCTACCTAGGGATTGATTTTTGGGAAAAGTTTCAAATATTTCCCAGTGTCGGTAATGTTAGAGTAGCTGAATTGTCGTCCCCTGAAACTGGCAACCAACATGCCCTTTCTCAAATTGAAAAACGTAAACTAGACAGAATTATTTTAAATTTTCCTTCGTTTACAAGAGATGGATTAGGCAAAACAACGCTACACGAACATGATATCGAAATAATAAAAAATTGCAAACCAATTAAACAACCATACTATACAATCTCACCAGCTATCCAACAGCACGTTGATGCTGAAATTGATAGAATGCTAGAATTGGGAGTAATTGAAGTCAGTAAAAGCTCCTGGAGCCCACCTGTTACAGTAGTGCCTAAACCAAACGGTAAATACAGGCTATGCTTAGGTGCACGTAAGCTGAACGCAGTTTCCGAAAAGGATGCCTACCCTGAAGGACGCATTTTGGCAGATTCCGCTTGCGGAGCCTGGACTTAGCTGATTTTGATGACGCAGAATACAAAGAGCTTCTTGGAAAGATAGAAAGTGAACCGAATAAATTTCCAGCATTTCGTGTATTTGAAAAACAAATTTTCATCCGGCTGGAGCCTAAGACAAACAGTAACCCAACAGATCTTTCAGTGTGTAAACTATGGATTCCAAGCAGCATGCGCACAGAACTGATCGTAAAGGAACATAATGACCCTATTTCATCACATGGGGGTATTCAAAAAACTCTGGAGAAACTAAGAAGGTTTTATTTTTGGTCTGGAATGCCTAAACAAGTGCACGAGTTCATAACCAAATGTGAAATTTGTAAAACAACGAAACCTATGGGGGAACTGTATGCGACGGAAAGACCCTGGCAACGTATTTATGTGGATTTGCTGGGCCTATATCCTCGCTCCAGTTGTGGTAAAACAATAATACTTATTGTTCTGGATCATCTAACAAAGTTTATTTTACTGAAGGCACTTACAAAAGGTACATCGCAACAAATTACAGATTTCTTAAGAAATGAGGTATTTCTGATTTTTGTTGTTCCTGAAACAATCCATTCAGATAATGGGGTTCAGTTTCAGAACGAGTCCGAACGAGTTAATCGTTCAGTGATCTCTGCAATTCGTGCGTATATAGGTGAAAAACACTCAAATTGGGATAAACACTTAAGTAAAATAGCATCCGCACTGCGCAATGGGGTCCACGAAACTTTGAAACATTCTCCACACTTTCTAATGTTTGGATATCACAAACTTCACCACGGCGATGATTACAAAATATTACGTAAACTTGGAGACGTCTCAGAAGGAAAAATAATGTTGCCACTACCAACAAGGCTTTCACTCATTCACAATGAAGTGCAGACTAACATTGTTCAGGCTTTTGATCGAAGAGCAAAGCGGTATAATCTTCGAACAAGACACATGTTGACTACAATCTTGGGCAAAATTTATTTGTACGTATGCATCCCCAAAGCGATGCAGCAAACAAATTTTGTGCAAAATTTGCGCCCCAATTTATAAGTGGGATAGTCAATAAAAAAATTGGCAACATGATGTATTAAATAAAGAACAAATCTGGAAAAATACTTGGGATATTTCATACAAAAGATATTCGATTATAAATGCTAAATGATCATTTCTCATCTTCATCGCCACTGCAGCATTGCGTGTAGAATGAACCTGCCTTGGTCCTTCGAGCCGGATCAATTTTTTTTCAGAAGGTACAAACCATAAGGAGCCATCGAGTACTCAATGGATACTTAGGGGTGAGTTTTTGTAGAATAATCGTTTTTTGTTGTTGTTGGTGATGAGTAAAGTTTCGTGGTGGATCATATAGCTTTCAAAGTAATTTGTTTTTCTCTTCAAAATGTTTCTTTACCTCTCAACACGATTTTTTTTGTGGTGTCTTAGTTAATATGGCGGCAAAGAACCTCATAGAGGCCACTGAAGTCTATCCCTATCAAACGTGTTGGCCGACCATAAAGACACGTACCAGTTGGGGATTTTTTCTATTTTAAAACTATTTTTAACTTACATTTTATTCAGAAACTATAGTGAACTTACATACACAGAGTACAGACCTCTAGTAAAAAAATGGACAAATTCGGACTTTAAAAATATGTACATATGTAAATCTGACACTAAACACAGGTAACTGAAAATTCGTGAACTGACTTCCTTGTCTCTAGTGAAATATGAGCAAAAACAAATGCCATCCACTGAACCAAATATTTCAAAACTTGGGATATCTGAAAATCAATAAAGATCGGCCGCTATGGGGGGACAAATCAATGTTGTTTTAACTAGGAAAATGGAACTCTTAGAGATTTCGATTTGGGGGAACAACGGGAGTGCGACTACAGCACTTGTCGACAGGAGAGTTAAACCCAATATGCAAGTGCCGCGACTATTAGTTTATTAATTAATAATTTCAAGCTTAGCATGGAAATAGATACGGGCGCCATATGTTCAGTTATTAGTAACATTGATTATTTACACTATTTTTCCAATCTTAAGCTAGAAACAAAAAGCTATCCAAATTTGTTGGTTGTGACGGGACAACAATTGTACGTTTTGGGACAAATTTTAGTAGTTGTTCAGAGTAAATTCAAGCTCAGTTTAACAGTAGTCAATGTGTTTAAGAATTTTAAACCACTCCTTGGAAGGGATTGGATTGACATTTTGTTTCCAGGATGGCGAAACTATTTCAAAAATAATTGGCGAATAGATTTTAATATCAACAGTACCACGTTAAAGTTTAATACGGAACATAATTTAATCACCGAGTTGCAGCAAAGATATCATGAACTATTTAAGCAGTCGAATGAACTGATTAGGTATTTTGTTGCGGATATTTGTCTTAAAGAGGGGGCGACATCAAAATTCTTTAAACCGTATACAGTACCATGGTCAATGGAACAATCAGTAGGGGAAGAATTGGATCGAATGGTGCAATGTGAAGGTATAATTAAATCGGTTAGGCACAGTGAGTGGGCATCCCCAATGGTTGTGATTAAGAAGAAAAATGGATCGATACGATTTTGTGGAAATTTTAAGGTGACCGTAAATCCGGTTAGTAAATTCGACATATAGTATATTCAATACCCTTAATAGATGATTTAATTATGAGGTTGGTAGGGAACACTTATTTCTATCTATTGGATTTAAGAGGAGCTTATTTGCAATTAGCTGTTTCACAAAATACTCAGAAATTTTTGGTTGTGAATACATGCAAAGGACTGGATGAATTTTTGCTATGATTTTTCCAAAGGTAATGGACCAAGTAGTTCAAGGCATTGAAGGTGTAGGCGTTTATTTGGATGATATTTGTGTCGCTCGGAAAACAATAGAGTAGTGTCGTAAAAGGTTGGAATCAGCGTTTGAGTGCACTCAATAAGTGAATCTAGACAAATGCAAATTTTTTGTGCATCAGGTTGAGTATTTAGGTCATGTGATTTTAGAAGAAGGCATTAAAACATCACTAACCAATTATAAATCAATACTAAATGCTCCGCCGCCCACTGATATCACAAAGGTAAAAAGTTTTTTGGGTTTAATAAATTATTATTTAAAATTTCTCCCAAACTGGTCGAATATTTTATTCCCGCTATATAAATTACTAGGTAAAAATATTATTTGGGATTGGTCAAACGAATGCCAAAAATCTTTCGAAGCTTGTAAGAGGTTATTAATGAACAACAATGCTCTAGTTAATTTTGATCCAAGGCTGCTTATTGTTATTTCATGTGATGCTAGTCCTACGGATGTAGTTGCTATTGTCGGGAAGTGGGAAGGGAATTGAACGGCCATGCATGATGGTCTCGTAAACTCTGAGTGCGGCTGAAAAAACTATTCGCTATTGCACCGTGAGGTACTAGCTGCTATTTTTGCAATTAAAAAATTACATCGGTATATTTATGGATACCCTTTTGTAGTGTACACCGATCATGGTCTATTGCTTCGACGAGATTTCAAAGGTGTCTTATATTCTAATCGGAGTATTATTAAGTGCATTAAGCAGACTCTCGGAAGATGTTAGCACGGATGTAGAAAGCGAAGAATCGTATATTGGCTTTGTTGAGTTTACTAATAAATTTGCTTTATCACTTCAAGATTTTCAAAAATCAATGATGGAAGTATCTGTTCTTCAAAAAGTAATAAATTTCCAATATAGGTCGTACTATAATAATCGGAAAGACCTTTATGAAGATAACGGTTGTATGTTTTATTAAGCAGAATAGTGATTCCTACAGCTATGCGGACTGAAGTGTTACAAATTCTTCATGAAGAACATATTGGAATAGTTCGCACGAAAGTATTGGCCCGACAATTTATTTATTGTTTTAGAAATTCCCTCTTACTTTTAAGTTTTAAACAATATTTGTGTAAAGCTTGGTTTAAATCGTTCAATGGGTGTGCGTTTGTTTAAATATCACACATATGTATATATGGTATATTCTACGTATATAAAGACACTCACTTTTAAATACAGGGAAACCACATTTCAACAGACACTCGATTTAGCGGAGTCCTCACTTCAACGGACAAACTTTTAAGCCCCATGCAACTTAAGTTTACCAATGAAAACCTCCTTTAGATAAGCTGACACTTTATTAGAGCGGACACGGACAGATATTTCAGCGATGATACATGTTTTACGATTACAATTCAAATTGAAACTTTACCACTTTAATTTGTTCCTTTTACACTTCAAATTGAACATTTAATATTTCAAATTGACCTATTTACATTACAAATTGAATCTTGAGTAAGTTATATGTATGGCCAGTTTGGGTAGAACTTTGAAATTTCTTAGCAAGTTTTAGTGAAATTTGATATCCATGTTTGAAATGCGATTCTTAAATGATTTTCTTTAATCGGTGCCAAATTCTATCTTACTTTGCCGTATTCTAGAACTATGTATATCCAAAAATCACTTTAGAATCCCATTTACATAGCAGATGTCAAACTTCACTTAAATCCGTTAAGAAATATGCCGTTCCGTCCTAATTGGCTATATTCCAGAACTTTATCTAAAAATCATTTTAAACTTCCATTTTCAACGCACATGTGAAATTTCATCATAATCTGTTGAGAAATAGGCAAATTCCATCATACATGGCCACATTCCAGAACTTAACCCAAAAATCATTTTAATATCCCATTTCCATTAGAAATGCCGGATAAGATATGTGTAGAATCAAAATAAAATTAAAACAACGTTTTTGGTCCTCTCGATTTCGGTTCTAGTGAGGTTTCCCTGGTATATATATATTGCTCAACTGCTCACTAAACCCTAATCTAACCCCAACTAAACCGCAACTTAACCCTAATTCAACTCGTAAACGGAACCCAACTTAACCCTCAACTAAACCGCAAACTTTACGCCAAACTCACTCCTCAAAGCAACATATATAAAAAATTTGTCAACCACTCACTAAATCCTATCCAGCCCCAACTCAACTCCAACTCAACTTCAACTCAATCCGCAAATTTATCTCTAACTTAACCTTCAATCAAACCCAAATTCAATGCCCAATTCAATAACCAAACCAGCATATATAAAAAATTCGTAAATATTTTTATATCTAACCCCAACCCAACTCCAACTCAACTGTAACTCAACCCGCAAATTAATCCCTTACTTAACCTTCAAATCAACCCTAAATTAAATGCCCATTTCAATAATTAAACCAGCATATATAAAATATTCGTAAATATTTTTACATCCAACTCCAACTTAACTTCAACTTAACCCGCAAATTTGACCTATAACTTAACCTTCAACTCAACCCCAAACTCAATACCCAACTCAATATTCAAATCAGCATATATAAAAAATTGGTAAATATTTCTATAACCAGGTGTTTTGGGTCAAGTCGTATAGCAGGTACCCGACCCTCTTGACCCACAGGTTCCAAAAGCTTTTCAAATATCGGCCTTGACTATAGAAACAGATTATCAAAAAAAAAATCTAGATCGAACAAGCCGTTCTCGAGATACCATGGGTACAGCTACAGACATACAGAAATCCAGACATCCAGACAGACAGACGGACATTTTTTTTTTGTTTTGCTTTTTAAAACTCAGGGACTTTCAAAACGTCAAGAAAAATGGTTTTGGATCAACCAAATTTTTGATCATTTTTGACAGGATTTCAATACTTTGGTCTGTTTAAACCAAAGTAATTCGAATACACCAAAATTCCTAATGAGGATAACTAAGCGTAGTTTTTCGAGGCATAAATATGTTAATTTCCCAAGCTTTAGTGGCGTTGGGGATTTTGAGTGAATAAACTATTTTTAAAGTACATTTTATTCAGAAACTATAATGAACTTACATACACAGAGTACAAACCTCTAGTAAAAAATGGACGTATATAAAATGAAAGTATTTCGAACAAAATTATCCACCAAACTTTACTGTACGTAAATGTTTCAATTTGTTGTTGTTGTCGTCTTTATAAGTTACATACAATTTTTCTTATGTATTTTATGTATAAAACATGTAATTGACTATTATAAAAAAAAAAAAAAAAATAGAAAAATATTAAAAGTACGTTACACTAAGTATGAGAGGGGGATTTTATGTCGTATCTTTCGATTTTCTATCAACCGTGATCAAACCGTCTTTCGTTATTATACGATATTTACTGTTGTTAAACGAAAAATTTATTTTTATTTTCTCTTCCATTTACTTGAATGTTAAAGATTGTGTTATGTCGTTTTTGGCTGATTGAACAGCCAAAAGAAAAAAATTAGTTGATAGCCAACGATCATTTTACCTTCAACTTTGAAAAATTTCTTAAGTATGTTGTTGAGTTTCTTTGTAATTATTCTGTTTTGTGGAAACGGTGTAATTATGACAGCCATTTAAATTCAAAGAAAATCGAAAAAGTTTTTATTTTTAATGGACTCTAATTATTGAGATGAGTTTAGAATTTATAAAAGATGGGAGGGTCAAGATTGTAACACAACGGATGACATTTAATGGAGTGTAAAAAGACTTTATGGTTGTTTTGGTAATGTTAACAACAGAGTTTGATGACTGACACTGACAATGCTTGCTTTAAAAAGACTGTACCAGTTTAAGATTCCTGTTTTCAAACTATATACAACCACACAAATAACCCGGCTAAAATGACCCCTTTATAATGGAACAAGTAGTTTATTTTTGTACTCCAGTTATATCGTTGAATTATTTACGAGACATTTACTTCTTTCACATGACTTGTATCAAACAAAAACCAACCATATTTTTTTTTGTAATGTAATTTACGTTGACAAAATCAATATCTATATATACTATGTTTACAACATCAAATGTATATTTAAGCCATTCTAACAACCAGCATTTTTTTGTACGTGTTTACTCTAATTAATTTTCAATCAATAATCGAACACAACAGTACAAAAAAAAAAATATTGAAAAGCATATGGCGTTTTCCCTGAATCGAAATGACATTTATAGATAAATAGCGGTATTAGTTATACGTATACTAATAATATTCCATCAATCGTTGTTATGTTTAAATCACTCACCTCTCATCTGTCAAAGATGTTTGAAATGATAAACTTTTAAATATTTGATTCGAAGTATTCGTTTGAATATTTGGCACTTATCTAATTAATCAGGAAGGTCTAATTGTGGGTTAACAATTTTAAGTGGCGGCCATTTTCGTTAAGTTTATTATTTATTGTTCGCCCTCACGTTTGTACATTATGGTCTTGAGTGGAATAGGTACTTGGTTCACAGCTTTTGAGTTCAGGGGGTCAGTTCATATGTTCCTTGAGGAGGAAAAAATGACGTCAACATCTTTTCATTATTAATAAAACTTTGTGACCGACCATTTTGACGGTGAGAAAATCATAAACATGGAAATAAAAATCTATAAAAACTAAATTTGTATTTTTGGCACTAAATGTGCATTGAAACTTAAACTTAACTTTAAATTTAAAACTCTTGAGAAAATTATATTTCTTGAGAAAATTATATATTTAAATATTAAACTTATTTATATATACTTATTTTTTTAAAAATTATATTTGCATTTTTTGAATTAGCTATGTTTATTTGTTGTTTGTTTGTAAATACGCCATTATTAGTTCAACCATGTAATTTCTGGAAAATCATTTGTAATTAGATGTAAACAAAATGAGTGTAATCAAGTATTCTTAAATGTTCCTTCATTTCGAGCCCACTTAGATAGGTTGCATAAATACAACAAATCTAAACACTTGGAAATGCAAGACCCTATACCTCCCCTAAAAGCAAATTTGGATAAAATAAATATAGACAAATTATCTGCAAACAATATTCCAAAACCTATTGATAAAACCTCCTATGGAATAGAACGCCAGTTGCCTCGCGCAAAGATCATGTTAGACCAACGATAAGATACTGCGTCGTCTGGTGATCCAGAATAATGACATAAGAGACGCAGACTAGAGGATTATTGCGAGGAAGGAGCGAGAAGGCGACCTCCTTCACATTACGATGTCCGTTTCACACAAACCGGCGGAGATACTCAAGGGCTTTAACTAAAGAGTCAACTGGATGTTTGGCTCAGTACACTTCCGCCCAAAGGAGGAGGTTGCGGTGGTTGCAGCCAAGGGGAGAGTGGCGGAGCCGAATCTGCCCGGTACGTCAAGAGCACCTTTGGCTAAGAACGCTGGCCGTGGTGGTGGTGTCACTGGGGTGAGGGAGGCTAGGAGACCTGGTACTTCCGGAACAAGGGGACCGGTAAAGGAAGGGTGACATAAAATCAACCAAGCAAACCAGACTCTCCGGAGCCTTAAAAATAAAAAAAATACACATCATGGTGATACACACGAAACCTACAACAATAACGAAACTGAGGTTCGTGCAGATTAATCTGCATCGATCGAAGACGGCTACAAACAACTTAAACCAACTTTTTATGATTAAGGACTGGGATATAGCGCTCATACAGGAGCCTTAGACCAACAATGGGAAGCTTAAAGGTTTTGCAGCCAATACAGGTAAGCTAGTCTACGACACGGCTGCAGATTGGCCAAGGATAGCAATTCTCTGTCGCTAAATGCACAATATCTTCTTTATTAACCAATTTATTTCTAGGGACATCACGGCTGTTTCAATAGAAATGCCCTTACCAGAAGGAGGCAGGAGGGTGATTAACATCGCTTCTGCATATTTTCCCGGGGATGAAAATGACTCCCCTCCAGAATTGATACAAAGCTTCGTGAATTATTGGTCGAGTCATCACCAAAAACATGTCATTGGTTGCGACGGTAATGCCCACCACGTAGTCTCGGGAAAGCAACAACACCAATTTAAGAGGTGGGCAACTTTTAGAATTCTGTCTTTGTAACAACCTAGCAGTTAACAATAAAGGGAGTGATGCGACCTATGTGAACGCGGTTAGGAGAGAGTTACTGAATCTTACCCTGCCTGCCATGGGTAGCTCCAGCGCAATTCTCGACTGGCATGTGTCCAAGAAAGTATCCCTCTCAGATCATATATACATCAGGTTTGATATCAAGATCCCTTCGAGACAAGAATTCATAGTAAGGATACCAAAATGCACCAACTGGCCAGTCTATAACGACAGACTTTTGGATAACTTAGCTGGTCTACAGGCAATAATTAATGCCTACCACTCAAGCTCACCCCTGGTGCGTATTAGAGGCACAAGGGATTTTTCTTGGTGGAACCAAAACTTGGAAAACATGAGACGAAATATCCGTAAACTTTTTAATAGGGATAAGAGGGCGAACGATTGGACTACCTATCAGAATTACCTTACCCAATACAAAACCTAGCTCTTAGGCAGAGCAAAAGACTTAGCTGGAGAGACTTCTGTAAGAAAATAGACAAACTACCTATGGCGTGTCAACTCCAGAAGGCACTCTCCTTGGAGCACAGGAATCCCTTGGGATCTGTTAGGAAACCAAGTGGAGAGACAACCACCACAGCCAGGGAGGTGACTCTGGAATGTCTAGTGAGAGGTTACTCCCAGAATGTATAGTACTGAGGGATCAGGAAGAATCCAATGCAAGTAGCGCTTATCCGTATCGGTTCCAAATAGGGCTCACGAGTTCTCGAGGCAGTATTTACACCGGAACGGATAGGCTAGGCAGTCAAATCATTTATCCCTTTCGAATCACCGGGAGGGGACTGCGTATACCCCACCTGCGTTCCCCGAGCCAGCTTCAGTTTGAAATATGTTTGAAAATGCTGGAGGGAAGTTCGGGTGATTTTTATCCCAAAAGCGGGAAAAAGATTCCTAGAGAAGATTAGATCTTATAGACCTATTAGCCTCACATTATTTTTACTGAAAACCATGGAGAAAATTCTGAGATTTTATATTAGATCAAACACTCTCCAAAGATAGCCTCTGGACTCTAGGCAGCACGCCTACCAAGCAGGGATTTCAACGGAAACAGCTCTACACGAGCTGACATCGGAAATCGAATATACGCTTCGGAATAAAGAATTATTACTATGCTCTTTCGTTGATATCCAGGGAGATTTTGATAATACTAGTATCGAGGTAGTTCAGGAACAATCACTAACAATGGATATAGATCCCTCCACCGTAAGGTGGATCATAAACATGCTAAAAAACAGGGGGATTACGGTTTTTCTACGGAGATAAAACCATCACCATAGCGGCCACCAGGGGTTGCCCACAGAGAGGTGTTCTCTTTCCCTTTTTGTGGCTGATCGTGATGGATCAATTACTTACCAGACTGAGAAATTTAAACATCTCGAACATTACCTATGCGGATGACCTAGTCTTGATGGTTAGGGACAGATTCGCAAATACAGTAGGAGAAAGGATGGAACAAGCCCTAGAGGTAGTAAATGATTGGTGCACGGAGCTGGGCCTTACGGTAAATCCCAACAAGGTTAATTGCACTCTCTTTACTAACCGGAGGAAAATTGGCTTTTCGCCGATAGCCCTGGGAGATAGAGGGGGTAAATCTCCAACTGTCAACGGAGGTTAAATATCTGGTTGTCGTGATCCTTTTAAAGAAATAAACTCAGAACACCGCATCCTTAAAATGATGAAGCAAATAAAATTATTTGATTACGCTTTGACATTTGTTATTACTGTCATATTGTTTCAGAAACGATATTGTCAGGAATTCCAATATAAGCACCTTAAACATATTTACGTAATGCCTTTAGTTTTCAAATTCAAGTCTATTTTTGAAAGTCCACTTATTTTAAAACAGACTTTAGAAAATACAGATAAACATTTCAACTCAAATAATTTACAGAATTTTACGTCTGCTGAGCTATTTAAAATATAAAAATAACGTAAATGGTACGCTAATGATTTTTAAATGAATAATGCCTTAGGCAGCCATTGTTCTTAAATATGCGGCTTTTATTATAGTTTTCCCACAATGCAGTTAATCAGTTACAAGAGCTAGAAAACGGTGTTGACATTAACACTTCGGAAGGAAGTTATAAAATTCGTATGATTGTTTGAGACAATCTAGGGACTTAGCTATTAATAATTTTAAAGAAACCGGTCTAAAAACTAGTTGTATTTTTTTTAATCAATTAGAATGCTTTGATGTCCATGAGAATTTTTGTTTTTATATCGACGATATTTTTGAAGGGGTATGTAGGTGTGATATAAGCAACATATTATCAGCGTTGATAAATGATGATATAATATCGATAAATGTTGTAAATAGTAGGAAAAAATTATTCCAATTTGGAGAAATGGAAATCGGCAATATGTCACCAGATACCACCGCAAGTTGTGCACTTTTTGCCTTTAATGATAGGTGATTTAATTCCTCGGTAAAACAGTCATTGGAAACTTTTGACGTTTGTTTTTAATACAAATTAATGATTTATTACAACAATCACAAAACTCCTTAAATACCATAAACAATTTGAAACTATTAATTGAAAACCATCATGCATTATATATTCAACTTTATGGCCAGACACTAAACTCTCATCACTTTTAAGTCGACTATGCGACGGCAATTAAACAATGTGGTCCTTGCATAATATGTGGTATTTGCATAATAAAACTTCAAGACTGAATCCGTCTTATTTACTAGCTGTCAAATTAGGTTAAAGTTTTCTCAAATTTTAATTAAATATGCACATGGGTTCGAAGTTATTTATTGTGACATCGATCAAAATGAACGTTACATCAGTAACCTATAAAGGAACTGGATATAAACCTAATTATTATTTAGTCAGAAATTTTCAAGACAATTTTGAATTATATAAAATCAAATCAATTATGTATGATGGGGACCTGTTAATACTTTGCTACTTGTGCAGGCGGGAAATATTTATACTGATCAATTATATATTAAAAATATAAACTAATTTACAAGCCCACTGCTACACTTGTACTCCATTAATAACGGAAAAACATATTTTAGAAATAAGTTTATTTGAATTAAATTTAGTGTATACGAACAAATAACGAATTAAAAGTTCAATAATTAATATAAATCAAACGCATTTTCCTTTTATTTCGAATTCGATTTTCGTTAAATCAACGTTAGAACATTTTAAATCAAAAATGTTAATAATTTAAATTAAGAAGAATTCCATAATGACGTTTCAAAGAAATACCTCCTTTGAAATAAATCATTGCCAATTTCAAATTAAAATTGGTCGGACATTGAGCCAACGAATATTTCTTTTAATGATATTAAATCAAAATTGGAAAATACTGAATTGCCATGGAATTCAATAATTTGTAATCGTCATATCAAGGTTGGTCAACAGTTAAAAGTAAAAGGTTGCACAATCAAAATAAAATAGTTAAATTTAAAAACTACATCTAGCGTATTTCCTTGACAAATTTACAACAACAATTGCATATAATAAATCCCCGCAAGAATAACATTAACCCAAAAAAAAAAATTGGGTTTAATTAAACATAATTCTAATTCTTGGTTATGATACCTGCCACCAGAGCCATAATACATAGTAAATTTATATTTTATTTCGAAAGGTTGACTTTTGTCAATTAAATCAAATTGGCTATTTTCTTGGAAAAAAAATTAACCCAAAATAATTCGAATTAAATTTTGGTCAACAACGCTCATACGCTTATTGTTTAGTTGTAATTGTATTTTGAAATTTTTTCGGAATTGAAACTAAGAAAAAAAACTTTAACGAGTTTTCATTATATATTTTACTTTCATTGAGCCAGTTTAGACGATGACTCACTATGTCGCATCATTTCCTCGTTTCTTACTTGTTTGCCGACGAACTGATTTTGAAGTGGGGATTTTTGTGCGCATTTTTTCACCAAAAAATTGTATTGCCTCACATTTGATGATACACTAATACATTGAAAAAACAATACGTATTTTTTAGGTTCGTATTTTTTGTTTTTGAATTCGCTGTTTATTCGTCATTCGTAAATCGAAATTGTGTGATGCAGCCAGTGCTGTCGCTCTGAAAACGTTGAATGGAGTACGTTTCAAATTTTCAGCGGGTTATTTCTATTCAGAAGGGAGTACTTATGAAATACAGTAGTTTCACCCTAGACATAAATAATTGTTGGTGTTTTGTGATAAACAAAAACCATGATCCAGCAAATTATGTTTTAATCATAAAATAAAAATAGAAAAGAATTATCAAGTCACAACTGTAACAGTCAAAATCTCTGTGACTGTGTTTATGTGTTATTTTATATGTTTATAAGTCTGTGTGTGTATACATAATAATGATCTTATGGTAGACAAAAAAAAAAACAAATGGATTATTCGAGAAGAGACTGAAGAACAGAAAAGTCGTATTATATTATTGGGTAAACTATTTTTGTATGCAAAGAATTGACTAAAAATTGATATATTACCAACATTAAATCAGAAGTGGGATCGGAAAATACGTGCGATCGGAAAACAGTTAAAAAAAAAAAAGAATTGATTATTTGTGGCAGTGTGGCTTGATTTGGTTCGGTGTGCGTCGGAATCGTTTGCTGGTTATCTGGAGTGATAATATTCGTTCCAAAAGTGCGAAAAATGAGTAACAAGGGCTCAGTAGATAATTTAAGCAAGGTGGGTGACACTGATATAATTAATGAGGCCGAAAAAAATAATTATTCTAACGGTGATGATAAAGTGTAAAAAAAGTTTGGTTATGACCACATGGTGGTGGAGCATACACCGAGATATTTTACGAATATGGTTGAAATCCTTCCAGAGTTTGACCCTGTTGAAGGTAATATAGACGTATTTCAGTTTGTAGAAAAAATGGAAGAATTAGGAATTTTGTACAATTGGGATGAAGTAGCAATTGTACATTATACATTGGCGCGGCTAAAAGGAAACGCTAAATTGTGGAAAGATAGTCTTCAGAAATCCCCTACTTCATGGAATGAGTGGAAATCATTGTTGATGGACAATTTTCCTGTGTTACAGTCGTCAATTAAATTAACGTTGGATGCCCAAATGTATAGGCGTCAATTTAATCAAAGTGTGGTTGACTATTTTTATAAAAAGTTAAGTTTGTGTAACAAGGCTCGAATGTACGAGGAAGATATAATAGAGTGGATTGTTCGGGGGTTAAATAATGATCGATTTCGGGATTATTTGGGTTCGTTGAGTCGGTACAGCAAAACATCGGAGCTGTTGTGCGAGTTGGTGAAGGCGAGCGAATACATTGACAGGAAGTTTCAGATGAATAAAAGTTTAACTGTGAAAAGTGAAAGTCGAAAACCAGAACAGAATCTGGGAGGTAACAATAATTTTCGTTGTTTCAATTGTCGTGAGAAAGGACATAGTGCTGCAAAGTGTCCAAATAAAAATCTAAAATCAAAGTGTTTTAAATGTCAAAAGGAATGACATTTTGCCAATAACTGTCCAGCAAGTGATACAAAGAGTGGCAGTACTCAAATAGATGACAAAAAGAAAGTTCATCATCTACAGATTGACTCTCATGCAAAATATATTAAAAAAGGTTTCATTGGTGATAAACAAATTGATTGTTATGTGGATATGGGAAGTGGAGCGACTTTGTTGAGGAAGTCAGATGCTGAGAGATTAAAATTAACATATATCAAGGAAAAATTACCAAGTGTGACCGGTTATGGCGAAGGGAGAATATACCCGATTGGAGTGTTGACGTCAAAGTTGACGATAGATGAAATCGAAGCTAATGTTGAAATTTTTGTGGTGCCAGATTATGCGCAGAATATTCCATTACTGGTTGGACATCAGTATACAGAACAAAAGCATGTGCAAATTGTAAGCGATTCGAGCGGATTGAAAGTGTTCTCTAGTGAAAATGAAAATTTGGAGAATTTGTTCAATGAAAAAGTTGTGTTGCGTGCCGAAGGAGATACAATTATTCCGAAGAATTATGTGGGACATGTAAAAGTTGTTACGGATTTATTGGAAAAAGAGTTATGTGTCGAAGGAGGGATTAGAGAGAGCGGTGAAATGATCCCGCGTTGTATAATAAAAACGAATATGAAAGGCGAGACAGTTTTACCGATTTTAAATTTAACCGAAGGAGATCTGCTAATCAAAAATAAAGCTAAAATTACAAGAGGCGAAGTCTGTATGGAACATAAGATAAATAAACTGGATTTAAGAGCAACTGATACATGTCAACATGATGCAGCAATGAAATATCCGGAAGTTATCACCAAAGAGATGATTAACACCGAATTAGTTGGTGAAAAATTAGATAATTTACTGTTGTTATTGAATAAATATAGAAGTACGATCGCTCTTAATATTTTTCAGGTTGGGTGCACCAATAAAGCCAGTATGAAGATAGTTTTAAACGACGAGGTACCAGTACACTATAGACAATATAGATTAGCTCAAGTAGAAAGAGATAAGGTGAGTGCAATGATTTAGGATTTAAAAAATGCGGATATAGTTGAAGATAGTGTTTCTCCATACGCGAGTCCAATTATTTTAGTACGCAAGAAAGGTGGAGATATGCGATTGTGTGTCGATTACCGTACATTAAATCGTAAAACGGTAAAAGATCATTTTCCATTACCCTTAATTGATGATCAGATCGATCGATTACAGGGTAATAAATGGTTCACGACGCTAGATTTAGCTAGTGGATACTATCAGGTACCAGTGGAACCGCGTTCAAGAGAAAAGACAGCTTTCGTAACACCTGACGGGCACTATCAGTTTAGGAGAATGCCTTTTGGGCTTTGCAACAGCCCAGCCGTTTTCCAACGGCTTATGAATAATGTTTTAGGTAGTCTAAGATATAGTATTGCTATGGCTTATTTAGACGATGTGATTGTTCCGTCTATTACGACTGAAGAAGGTTTAGAAAGGTTAGAAATAATTTTGGAAACAATTGTAGATGCCGGATTAACGCTGAATTTAGAAAAGTGTCATTTCTTTTATGGAAAGATAGAATATTTAGGCTTTGAAATTTCGTCAAAAGGCATTGAACCAGGGTCGAAGAAGATAGAAAGTGTGAAAAGTTTTCCAGTTCCAACAGATGTTCGAGGAGTCAGAAGTTTTGTAGGTTTGGCAAGCTATTTTAGGCGGTTCGTACAAAATTTTGCTATAATAGCAAAGCCATTGACTGATTTATTAAAACAAGATAATAAATTTACTTGGTCCGATGAACAATTTAAGTCATTCGAGGTTATTAAAACGAAATTAACCGAAAAACCTGTGTTAGCAATATACAGACCAGATGCAAAAGTTGAGGTTCACACTGATGCTAGTTCAGTGGGTGTAGGGGCGATTTTATATCAGGAACAATTAAATGAAGTGTACAAGCCTATCTGTTTTTATAGTCGCAAGTGTTCAAAAGAGGAATCGAAATATGTATTCATCAATAGAGCTTGAGGCGTTAGCCATTGTTGTCGGGTTAGAAAAATTCAGGATTTATTTGATTGGGAAACCATTTATCATAAGAACAGATTGCAACAGTTTAAAGTTAATAGCAAACAAAAGGGACTTGAATCCTAGAATAGCGAGATGGTTTATGCGAATTTCGGAATTCGATTTTAAAATAGAATATGTGCAAGGGCGAGTCAATCAGGTTGCAGATGCACTGAGTAGAAATCCAGTCGAAGATGCACCTTTTGAAAATGATAATGAGGCAAGAATCAGTTTAGGTATATTTCGATCAATACTAACTGGGTGGCGGCTCTTCAGAGAACAGATAATGATATTTTAAAGGTTAGGGATAAGTTAGAAGAGGGTGATGAAATAACACATCAAAAATTTACTATGTGTAAAAGTCGAGTTTATAAGTATACGAAGAATAAGTGGAGGTTGTTTGTACCGGATTGTCTCCGATTTGACATTGTTAGGGATAGTCATGAAAGCGTAGCACACATGGGAATCGATAAAACGTTGGCAAAAATTAAGAGTTGTTATTACTTCCCTAATTTAAGAGAATTCGTTACAAAGTACATAAATAGATGCATCAATTGTATATATTACAAAACGACCACGGGTAAGAAACCGGGTTTCCTGCATCCATTAGAGAAGTGTACAGAACCATTCGTTACCATTCATATTGACCATGTGGGGCCTTACGTCACTACTAAAAATAGAAATAAATATGTGGCAGTCATAACTGACGGTTATAGCAAATATGTTGTCTTAGGTGCAATTTATTTATTTATTTATAGTATTTATAAATAATTTAGTATTAAGAGGAAAAGCACACATGGAAACAAAGCAATCGAAACAAAAAAAGAAAAAAGAAGTTGCTTCCATTAGGTGACGTTGGGTCAGCAAAAACAATCGATTTTATAAAGTTGTATATGTCGCATTATGGAAAACCCTTAAAGGTTATAAGTAACCGAGGTTCGGCATTTACGTCAGAATTATTCAAGAAATTTATAGACGAGTATAGGATTACTCATGTCAAGGTGGCAAGTGGAAGTGCTCGTTCGAATGGACAGGTAGAAATTGTCAATAAAACAATAACTACTAGTTTGGCCTGTATGAGTGACGGCATTGAATGTTTAGATTGGGACGAAAAACTGTTAGAATTACAACTTAGTATTAATAACGCTGTACATCTCGTGACAAAGAAATCGCCAGCAGAAATAATATTCAAGTATAAACCGGTATTGTTTAAAGACAATCCTTTAACGATCGAAATAACGAATTTAAATAGTGAATTAAACCTGGAACAGAACGACGATAACATAGCAGAACTATTAGAGAGGAATAGAGTGGTTATCAAAAAACAGTTTGACAAGAAAAGACGAGCTTCACCAGAAGTGTCGGACGGTGATATTGTTATGGTCCGTAGTGAACCACCCGCAAGTGGAGAAAGTAGGAAGTTGATGATTAAGTATCGTGGTCCGTATGAAGTCGTGAAATCCATAGGTAATGATAGGTATCTAATCCAAGATATAGAGGGAGAATCACAATCCTCTCGAGTATATAAGGGAATACTCCCAATTGATCGACTGAAAATTGCGAAACAGAAAGACAAGTTAATGTAAATCTTTATCAGTTAACATAGTTTAGATTTAGGATTGAATTGAAATACGAAATCAGACTCTACATTAATTAACTTAATTGGTTGAAATGCGTTGTAGTTATGTTGGTACCTAAAAATTGAATTGAAACGTTAGAACAAATGATAGTGCTACTTGGTGCATCCAGCCGAATTTACACATTATATTACTTTTGATAAATAGTAGTTTATTTGATATATTTTCATTAATTTTAAATTTTAATAATTGATTTGAAATTGTAAAGTGGGGATTCCAATCAATTTATACAGGACACGCTTTGGTTGAATATTAAATGTTGGAAGACGTGACCATTTACTTTGATTTGAGTCTTTACTAATAAAGAAACATAAACATAGGTACCCAGTGGTTGCAGATGACGAGGACGCCATCTATTACAGGATGGCCGAATTGTTGTAATCATAAAATAAAAATCGAAAAGAATTATCAAGTCACAACTGTAACAGTCAAAATCTCTGTGACTGTGTTTATGTGTTATTTTATATGTTTATAAGTGTGTGTGTGTATACATAATAATGATCTTATGGTAGACAAAAAAAAACAAATGGATTATTCGAGAAGAGACTGAAGAACAGAAAAGTCGTATTATATTATTGGGTAAACTATTTTTGTATGCAAAGAATTGACTAAAAATTGATATATTACCAACAATTATACTAAAATTGTTTTAGCTTATGAGCCAAGTTTGAATACTAAAACTGTTTTAAGATCGCCACAACTCTCCACGAAATCAAAGATATTTTTAGATTATTGTTTTGAGATTTTTAAGTTTTTTCTTGTAGAGAAAATTACCGATTAGCGAAAACCGTAAGCGAAATTTTTAATTTTTAGCTATTTTTACCATAAAAGCAACTTTATGTTCTAACCCTTTTCAAAAGCATAATTTTGGCAGATGCGCGAATTCAGACATGTCAAATATGCGAATGTGTAAGTTCGTCATTTTCACAGAGGTGATTTTTGAGAATTGGAAGATATTTTGGTGCAATTTAAATAACTGGATTGCCAGACGATACCACAGTATGTACCTAGATAGGGTGAGCTGGAGGAACAGGACATAAAATTCGTTTGGTGGGGTCTCAATACATGCACGTGGTGAAATCTTTTGTAGAAAAGTTTTAAAACTGCCAAATGAATTCATATTGGTTAAGTCAGATAATACATTTCAATGGAATTCGTGCATAATCACAGCAGTTCCATTTCGTGCAGGGATGGAGTTTCTTAAATAAAACATGGCCAGAATTCAATAAATATTGCAAGAGACTATAATAACATTTTGATTATTAGAAAAAAATTTGGCGAAATTAGATTTGCTAAATAAAAATTTGTTAGATTACTTTCATAACCACTCCGGGACTTTACTACATTATCAGGTTCCAGCACCAAATGTCAATGGATTTTAGTAAATTGTTATATTTGAGTTATTAAGCCGATTCTATCAGCAGTTTCTAATATAAAGCCAAAATATTATTATAAATAAAATAAGAACCTAATCCAAGAAATATTGCGGAACATAACTAGTGATATTTTGTTGAAGCCATTTTTCTTATTTTTTACATAGACCACCATTCCAGGCAGTATACTACGTCTCCAGCTTCAAATGGAACTAGATGGTACGTTTGTGGATGAATTTTAATAGAATTTATATCTGAGATTTAATAGGTTAAGTTGATTCTTTAAGTAGTTCCTAATATAAAATTTATTAGTTATTAATTTATTTAATAATCTGGGATCGGATTTCTTAATTAAACTATGGTTCAAATTTAGGATATTTTTGGGTTGAAACTTTAAATCTCAAATGATATTCGCTAAATTAATTTGTATATACTTAGCTAATTCAGACTATCTTCTCAGTCCCCAGCATCAAACGGATTGAACAAGAAGCACCGAATAGAACACACACTTTTGTCGATGTCTTTTAGTGATATTTTATTTCACAGATAATAAGCCGATTCGATATAATGAGTTCCTAACCTAAGAATTTTTTGAGCCAGTCATTTGGGCAGGAGTTCGAATTAAATTTTGTTGAAATAATTTTTTTTCTGATCCCTCCTGAATTTTGCATTGTCGCTAATAAATTTAACACATAAGCTTGAAAACCCAAAACAGGTCGGTCTAGAGAAACCTGGACGTCTGTCCACAGTTTGGAACAGACACATTTTTGTTGATGGATTTTAGTAAATTTTTATATCTGAAATATTTTGAATATCCTATATAAAACTTAATATTTCATTGCCTAAAGAATTTTTCGGTCATAAGGTTGGTCTGGCGGATAACTTTTAATCAGTGATTCCTAAAGCATGTAAAGAATATTTTTGCAATTATTTTGGTGCTAAATTATGAGAATGCAGCTGTACTATAAATTTTATGTTTCACTTGTGTGTGGTTATTATTTGCTTTTTTAATACTTTAAAATTTCCTTTAGGTGCTATATAGGTTTTATGTACATTAATAGTATCTGAAATAGAATTTGGAACAAGATTACTCTGCCGCCAAACTCTAGTAGCCCCAAAAATTACATGAATCAATCGATTTCTTTAATAAATTTGGTCTTGAGAACAGTAAATTTCAATTAAATTCCAAGTGCACCGAGTAAATTTATTTGTATAATTTTGGATAAAGTTAATACTCGAGTTTTTAACTGGTGTACAAAATTAATTTGTAAGCTGCATTTTACAATATCAGAAACTTTACTTACAAACTGTTTAAGTTTGCCCATTTAATATAATTTCACCAATATTTTTTTTTCTATATTCAAATTATCAATTTAAAACTTTATTATACAAATTGCGCACACAGCAATAAAAATGTAAATTGCCATATAGTAAATGGCATAATTAAAACTTTCCCAATAAAAAAAAAAAAAAAAAACTAAAAGTACTGAACATTAACTCGACAATATACCAAGGAATAAAAAAATGTGTAACAGCTTGCAACTCTGCAACAAAACGAATAACAATTTAAGTTTTTCGCTCTATAACACATTGCAAGTTTATTATCATGAGAATCAATTTTTTTTTTGTTAAATTTGAGTTATTTTCGGCTATTAGACATTCGATATTTTGTAAGATATTCCCTTACCCAATCTGTATACATCTGTATACCTTAATAGAAAAATTTCTTAATGAATCTGTATTATACTCAATATCCATTATGAATCCTAATTTTAATTTGAGACAACCTTCGTCTCTTGTCTGTATATTTAATTCTGAACAAAGATAAACAAAAGCAGCATGACATTCATATAAATTAATTTAAAAATATAAAATTTAATTTTATTATTAAAAAACAAAAAAGAAAATAATTTCGTATTTTTTTCAAATTTAAACTTAAATAAATTAAAATTACGTCAAACGGAATAATTTAAAATCTAAGACAAAAATGCTAAAGAGAGCTCTCTATCTGTAAAATATAGCACACGTCATAGTCGCGTACGTACATATATCTAAGTAAAGTAATAAAATTACCTGTTAGTACAATAAAATGAGCGAATCATAAATTTTTGTTGTTTTTGTGAAATCTGATTAAATTAGAATCATTTAGATGGATTGATGTCATATTTTATTTAATAATGTGAGATGGAAATTTTTTTTTTCGTGTGTCTTCAACGGAAATTCCTCCAACAAAATGATTTTCTGTTTTTTTTTTGTTTTGTTTGGAGAATGAAAATTGAGTCAATTATTGATGGGCGGATTCTTTATTATCATGTCTATGGGTTTTTTTTTGTAAAATATTTATTTAGCCAATTTCGTGAATCGTATACAGACTATGCGATGTGTATAGAAAATCATGATTGATTGAGGTAACATTGAATTATGACAGATTGTATATCCAGTGGGCGTAGAAAATTGGGCGATAAATTGAATTTATATTATGTTCGTTATTTATTAATTTACGTTTGTGATGGATGAACAATTTTCAGATTCATAACTAAATTAAGAGTTGGGTGACGAGTTATGTGCACTAAGTGGATTATAATATGTGTGTAACCTGTGGGCTCTTTCACACAGAATTTTTTTTTTTTTATATTTAATTATGGGGTGGGAAAGAGGGCTAATGTAATTGGTCTACAAATAGCCCAAATGTCATCCTCACCTGCACATGTTGTACCCTGCTAGATAACTAACGAGGCTCCGAAATTGGTTCTTCCCTGAAGAACTTTGTTCATAGTGCTACACGATTCTCGCCATTTTTCCTCCTTTTTGGACATCACATGGTGACACATGGATCTTCGTATCGTCTCTTGCGTGAACTAGATTCATTAAATGACAATTATGTCGTTATCAAAAACACTTCTGATCGATTGTTTAATATTCAGCAAATAGTTTTCAGACACCTTAAGGATGCTTATTCCCTTAATGCTAGCAGATATAACCTATGTATAGCAAAGTGCGTGAATTCTGTCCAGGCCAAAAGTCTTCGTAAGGAATTTTGTTAAAAGTAACGCTGTTGAAAATTTTGCATCGAAACTTGCTCCGAAATTTATTAAAGCTTTCGTAACTAAGAAAATCGGCAATGTTGCTTATGAGCTGCATACACCTACCGGTAAATCTATGGGTGTTTATGGGTATAATAATTTTCGTTAAATTTTTTTATAAATTATAATAATAAAACAAATACTAACACTAGAATAAGGGTAAGTGTGATCGAGGGGAAATCATGATAAAATTAATGATGATGGTCTATGGAAAAGAAAAAACGGGGTTGTTTATTTTTGATCGCTAAAGTGGACACATCGAAGTCCACAGACAATTTTTTTTGGATATAAAACGAATAGTTGTGGAAGTTTTTTTTAATCAATACTATTGATGTAAATCGTAGTAAAATAATAGTGCTTTTTGAATTAAAATCAATGAAGTGCTTTTAAACCAAAAATAGTGATCCATAAAGGAAATCAATACCTAATATTAACTTATGAACATTCGATTAATAATAGAAATTGTGTTAAAGTCGACTTGTGATTCCCGTAAAAAAAAATAATTTACGAAAGTTGAATCAGATGTTTAATATATAGTTTCCCGACTAATATATTCATAATTTGTTTATAATAATAAAAATTAAATTAAATAAATAATTTAAAAAAACAAATAAACTAAATTAATTAAAAAATAAGAAATTTTAATAATATTTCAACAAAAAAAAAAAAAAAAAAACAACAAACATTACATTGATTGAACTAATAATAATTACAAAATTCAATTAATGATACATCATTCATCAACAACGGCAAAATACATATTATGTACTTCGATAACATCACTTCACGTCGTCATCATGTACCATATTTTTTTTTGTTCTTTGAAAATTAAAATTAAGAATTTCTTATCATTATTATTATATTTTTTTTTTTTTTGTAGTTTGAATTTCGTTCATGTGTGTGAAAGTCTTCTCCATTTGTAGAAGGGAAATTTCTCAAATGGGATTGGAATGGGTTTGTACGATATATTATAACTTCAAAATAATTTGGTGTTACAAAATTCATCCCGTAAGTTATTTGCATATACAGTAGACTCGCGATAACATGACCGCCGTATACCGTGAACACCGGCTAACATGAACAATTGTTTATTTACATATACTACTCGGTAACGTGAACAATTACAAAGCTCGATAACGTGAACAAATTTTGTACACTCTCACTTGTCTATAATTGCATACATAATACTTAATATGTATTACGTATATTTTCGTACGTTCCGGGATTCCCAATTTGTTCTTTTTTCCATAATTTGAATCGAGTAAAGTTAAAAATACAATTCGGGGACTCCCAATTTGTGCTGTTTTCATCATTTGAATCGAATAAAGTTGAAAATGCATCAGTAAGAGAAAACACGTTGTGCGGTAACCTCATCGGGTTATAAATAGTTTTATGTGATTATATGTTGTGTGAATTATAGTTTCTAATTAAAAAAATGGCTAAAAAACCAACAGTTTTAATATTATTGGCAAATTCAGAAATTATCGAACAATTTCATAAAGGGGCAAGTGTTACAAATTTATCGAAAAAATACAATGTTGCTAAGTCCACTATTTGTGCAATTAACAAAAAAAGGAAAGACATTTTAAATGCGATGAACAACACCTTTATGGGGCCTGGAAAGAGAAGAACCCTTAAATCGTCAGGATATCCTAAAATGGAGAAGTTTCTATATCGTTGGTTTCTTCGGCAGCGCGTTAAAAATGTCCCTTCAAGCGGTGATATGCTTAAAGAAAAGGCTAAACTTTTATATAGTGCAATAAAAGAGAACGAGAGCACTTTCTATGCAAGTGATGGGTGGCTACAACGTTTTAAAATTCGTTTTGGTGTGCGGTTCCTTAAAATTACTGGGGAGAAGTTGTCCTCTCAACCTGAGCTTGTAGAGCCGTTTAAAGAAAATTGCAAGCGAAAATAATGGAGCTTTATCGGTCTGTAAACCAAATTTACAATGCAGATGAAACAGGCTTGTACTGGAAACTTTTACCAAAAAAAACTTTTGTTTCGTCATTAGAAAGGAACGCGCCTGAAAGGAAAATTGAAAAACAGCGCATTACTTTTTTAGCATGTACTAATGCAAATGGACTTCATAAATTACGACCGTTGATAATTGGAAAAGCGAAAAATCCACGATCATTTAAAAATTTTAATTGCCCTGTTGATTATAAACATTCTAAAACTGCGTGGATGACAGCTGCAATATTTAAAGGCTGGTTCCACAAATCATTTGTACCACAGGTAAAAAATTATTTTAAACCAATAAATTTAAATTAACATTTCATCAATTTAGGTATGAACATTTTTGAAAAGACAAGCGCTGCCTGTTAAAGCGCTTTTATTGTTGGATAATGCTCCATCTCACCCACCTGAAAACGAATTAAAATCAAACGATAGATGCATAATAACAATGTTTATGCCACCAAATTTCACACCACTCATTCAGCCAATGGACCAAAATGTAATAAGAATAACAAAACTTTATTATCGTACTAGTTAATTAGCTTCAATAGTAGCTAATGAACATGATGTATCGGAGTCGTTTAAACGATTGAACCTTAGAGATGCTATTCTTTGTTTAACTGCAGCTTGGGAGAGACTTGAACAAAGTATTATTGCCAAATGTTGCAAAAACATATTAAATTTTGTTGAAGATTTTGAGAAATCAGTGGAATGGTGAAATTACCTCAGCAATAGAATATACCATTGAGATTTTTCATACCCTTTTTCCTCATGTTTGTGTAGCATTGATTTTTCTAATACTTTTACTAAATTATGCTCAGAAAAATTAATAGGATAAGTGCATGGTTGCAGAAGTCAATGCATGGAATACAGATATGCAAATTAAAACAAATAACGAAAATATCGAGAACAGCGATACCGACAGCGACATTGATATTATTCCCGAGCCGAAAGAAAAAATTCGACCGAAAGAAGCAATTGAAATTTTCAATAAGGCTTTACAATGGGCTGAAGAAAACAGGGTGAATTTGAATGAAATAATAGTTTTAAGAAATTTGAGGGACATAGCAGTTTTAAGAAACTTGGAAACAAATAAACGCCAAACAAGAATTACCGATTTTTTTCCATAATATGTGATTAGTATAATGAATTAATTTCTTTTTTAATAATTTTATTTTATGTACTCATATAATCACTTATGAGAGTAAAAATTTAACTAACGAACTGAATTTTATATTGTGATAACATATGTGTAAATATATTGAATTAAACCTGAAATAAACAAGAAAATATTCTTTCATTTAAATATTTGATGGTATACTATATTTTAATCTATGTATTATCAAAACAAATCACTTGTGAACATCCAAATTTCATATGAAATAGATCAACTCCCGCAAACATGAACAATCTCTTAAACATGAATTTGCTTGGTTTTATTTTGTTCACGTTATCGCGTCTACTGGTTGAAATTCAATTGCTTCATTTGATACTAATTAATAGTTTGTTTCATGTTTTAAGTTTGGGTTGATTTCTAAACTGACTTAAATATTTTAGCAGTTAATAGAAGTATGGCGGTTTCCAGTCATAGACTTAAGTTTTAAGTTTTCAATTTGGAATTTTGAATTTTGGCTTTTAAATTTTAAGTTTTGGATTTTAAGTTTTGAATTTTAAGTTTTAGGTTTTAAGTTTTGAATTTTGAATTTTAAGTTTTGAGTTTTGAAATTTGAATTTTGGGTTTTGAATTTTGAATTTAAATTTTGAATTTTGGGTTTTAAATTTTGAATTTTAGATTTTGAATTTTAAATTTTAAATTTTAAGTTTTGAGTTTTAAATTTTGAATTTTGAATTTTGAGTTTTGAATTTTGAATTTTAAATTTTAAATTTTGAGTTTTAAGTTTTAGATTTTGAGTTTTGAATTTTGAATTTTGAGTTTTGAGTTTTAAATTTTGGATTTTGAATTTTGAATCTTGAGTTTTAGATTTTGGATTTTGAGTTTTGAATTTTAAATTTTAAATTTTGAATTTTGGGTTTTGTGTTTTAAATTTTAAATTTTGAGTTTTGAATTTTGAATTTTAAGTTTTGAATTTTGAGTTTTAAGTTTTAAATTTTGAGTTTTAAATTTTGAATTTTGAATTTTAGATTTTGAATTTTGAATTTTAGATTTTGAATCTTAAGCTTTGAATTTTGAATTTTGAGTTTTAAGTGTTGAACTTTGAATTTTAAGTTTTGAGTTTTAAATTTTGAATTTTGAGTTTTGAGTTTTAAATTTAAGGTTTTGAGTTTTGAATTTTGAGTTTTAAGTTTTTAATTTTGAGTTTTAAGTTTTGAATTTTGATTTTTGAGCTTTAATTTTTGAATTTTAATTTTAATTTTGATTTTGATTTTAATTTCAATTTTAATTTTCCTGCGTCTGGCTGATTGTCATCCTAGGCATCCTAGTCATCCTTGCATTTAAGTATAAAGCTATATTATTTAATTAAAGTAGATTTTAGTTTACCTTTGATATATGGTATTTATGTTCTAGTAATTATTTATTTTTTATTATTTTGTTTACATTTTTGTTAAATTACATGGCATACGCTGACAAATGTGTGTTCAAATTTATTGTTTTTGTTGTTTTTAAAAGTTGCATGCAGCCAATTACATTAAACCCGTACAAATGCAATTATTTCGTCGTGGTTTCTGTACTACATAATTAAAATGCATAACAAAATTATGGATGTGTGTCAATTACTTTAAAACCGTACAAATGCAACAATTTTGTCATGGTTCAGATCAGTACTACAAAATTAAAATGTATAACAGAATTATGGATGTGTATCAACTAAGCGTGATCACGACTATAATATATTTGGTTTTTTTTATACTTTAAATTTAATTATATTTTTTACTAATATGTATATTGACGGTCACGATAATTTGTTTGTATTTAATATTTTTGGCAAAATTGATACATTTTGATTTTTATATTACATAAAAGTTCTTATGAGTAAATTTAACAGGATACTTCAAAATAATTGCATAAATGATTATTTCTTAAATGTTGATGAATTTTCATTGAATAAAAAATGTATTGATTCCTCGTCAAAAAGATTAAATATTCTTCAATATAATGTGCGAGGTATGAATAATTTAGATAAATTTGATGATGTTCTTATATTTAGCAAGAGGCTCAAAGAAGATATTGATATTATGGTTTTTGGTGAGACTTGGATTCAGAGTAATAACATCATGTCATTTCAAATAAACAGTTTTGAAGTTATCTTCGCATGTCGTGATGATAGAGTAGGGAGGGGGGGGGGGGGGGTTAGCCATTTTTGTTAAAAATAATCTAAAATTTAACATTGTTATGACTGATAATAGCCAGTTTCCATTCCATTTTATATGTCTTGAGCTTCCTGATTATAACTCTACTAAGCTGTGGGCTTTTTATAGACCACCTAATTGTGATAATAAAATATTTTTAAGTTTTTTGGACACTATTGACGTAAATAGAACTGATACAAATATTGTTGGGGATGTTAATATTCCCGCAAATAAGACTTTGGGTATTGTCTCTGATTATAAAAACATATTGATGAGTTCCGGGATGATTGTTACGAATACATCTTCCACTAGGTCAATCAGTGGCAATATTCTTGATCATGTTGCATGTAGCTTCATAAACATTAAAACAGTTCATAATTCAACCATCTTCTCAGATATTAGTGATCATATTATTGTTGATTTTGAAAAGGTTGATTATTATTTTGACGATTTTCTTTCAACAGCAGATTTCGATACTGCTGACCCTGATCCTACTATTAAGCTAATTATCGAGCAATACAATGATTTAATCAAAAAATGTACAGCTGTTAAAAGTGTTGTTGTTAAATTGAAAAACAACTCTTGTTCCTGGATGACATATAACTTAAGGAAGCTCATTGGAAAACGTAACCGAGTCTTAAAAAAATACAAATTAGGACCTAACTTAGAAATTCGAAATCAACTTCAGACTCTTAGTAAAAAAATATCATCTGTGAAGTATTTCGCAAAGAAACGTTATTATGAAAATATGTTTAGCAATGTTTGTCAAAAAAACTTATGGAAAAACATAAATCAGTTTTTGAATAGAAATAATTCCAAATTTAATATTGAAGCTATCGAATTTAATGGCGATAAGTGTAATAATACCACCGATATAGTAAACTTATTTAATGAATATTTTACTAGCAATTGGGAGTGATAGAAACATTCATAAGTTCAATACGTTGCGCTCGATTCCTGATTCTATGTTTTTGTCCTCCACTACTCCTTTGGAAGTGTACAATGTTATTTGCCTTTTAAGTGGTAGTAAAGGTGGTGGGCCAGACAATATTCGTGACTTGGTATTAAAGCGAAACGCTACCATTTTCTCTGAAATTCTTGCTAAACATATCAATGAAATTTTTGAAACTGATGCAAATCCAAATTATCTAAAAATTGCTAAAGTGGTACCGGTCTTTAAAAGTGGTGATAAAAATATTATTTCTAATTATAGGCCAATTTCTACTTTATCTGTATTCGATAAAATCATTGAAAAAATTATAAATACAAGGATAAGGAGTTTCTTAAATAAATCGGAATTTTTCTATGCGTATCAGTATGGATTTAGGGAAGGTGCGGGTACCGAGATGGCTCTCGCAGAGATGGCAAATTTGATTTATAATGCTTTTGATCTAAAGAAATAGGAGTATCGACATCGACTGTGCGAACCATATGTGAACGAGATGCTGAAAAAATTAAAGCTGCTGCGAATGCCTCATTAAGTTCTTGTTGTAAAACATTGACTCGAATCAGAAATCCTTTGTTAATGAATATGGAATTATTACTTACCAATTGGATTGAAATTCAAACTCAACGAAAAATTCCTTTAAGTCAAAATATTTTACAAGCAAAAGCCAGAAGTTTATATTGGCTAAAAAATTACCAGGTAGTGAAAACGCTTCAACGAGTGATGTGTCTAACTTCGAAATCTTCGGGGCAAATCGAAGATGGTTTCAACGGTTCAAAGCCCGGGCAACCTTCACAACATTTCCTTGAAATGGGAATCTGGTAGCGCAGATTTTGTTGGTGCCGAGCGCTTTAAGGACGAATTAAAAGTTTTAATATCGGACGGATGTTACATCGCCAAGCAGGTGTTCAACGTTGACGAAACAGGCTTGTTCTGGAAGCGGCTGCTAACTAGGACTTTTATTTCAAATGCTGAAAACTCGGATAAAGGCTACAAAGCTTGTAAAGAACGGCTTACCCTACTACTTGGAGGTAATGCACATGGAGATTTTCAATTCAAGCCTCTGTTATATCATTCGGAAAATCCGAGGGCATTGAAACATATTTCGAGACATAATCTTCCAGTTTATTGGCGAGCGAATAGAAAAGCGTGGGTGACGGCGACTTTATTCGACGATTGGGCTAAAAACTGTTGTATTCCAGAGATAGAGAAACATTGCACGAACAAAAACATAAATTTTAAAGCCTTAGTACTGCTCGATAATGCTCCCGGCCATTCCATTTATATCAATGAGTTATCAGACAAAGTGAAACTTGTATTTATGCCACCGAATACAACCTCCTTAATACAACCCATGGATCAAGGGGATAAGGATAATTTCCACATTCAAAAGTTACTATTTAAGGCAAACATTCAAACTACTGCTTGATATAGTATAACCGATTCAGACGATAATGTGACAATGAAAGCGTTTTGGAAAAGCTACAACGTCGCGAATGCTGTCAAAAATATAGCCTCTTCTTGTGATGAAGTAAAGCCGTCGTGTATAAATGGCGTTTGGAAAACATTATGGCCAGAGTGTCGAAATAAAAGTGTGCTATGAACGGATACTGAAATAGACGAAAGTTACGATGTTTGTCAGGATGTGGCTGAACTGGCTTCTGCTGCAAATTTCGAAGGCATGGACATTTTAGACATCGAAGATATAATTTACGGCCCCGAAGAATTGTCTAATGAAGATTTAATCGAACTGTCAGAAATGGCAATGGTCGTAAATGAAGATGAAGAGAAAGATAACGTAGAGGTAGTTGCAGCGGAATAGCTGCCAATTTCAAAAAAAAATTCGGAAGGTTTGAAACTCATCAATAGAGCTATTGAAATTTTTGCTGAAGTGGATGACAATTACGCCGAATTTTCTAAATTTCGCAGAGAAATTTCTATTAATCTCCAAAGATATGAAGAAATGTACTTTCATAATAAGTCAGTTCCAGTTCAAATAGTTGTAAGATATGTGATTTATTTGAACTAATTACCCTAACCGAGGTATTGGTGTATTGGTTTAATAATATATAAACGACTTTTTAAAATTTTAGATGTACCTTCAATACATAGCAATAAGATTTTCGCTAATATATCGAGTTTTTTAATTTGGTTTAAAGGACTTTTTTTTTCTCTAAAATTGGCGCTGGAGATGACTAACCAAAGTTAAAGTTAAATATTTTTGAGCTTTTGCTGCTGATTATTACAAAATTTATAAAAATTTAAATTTTTGCTTCTTCCTCTAATTCTACCGCCATCCAACTTACATAGACGGAATTTTTAATACTAAAACTAAAACTTAAAAACTAAATTTTGAAATTTTGGTCCCAAATTATTTTTTCGAATTTTACTTATTTAAAACAAAATTTTAATTTTATTTCCTAAAACTACTCCAAATACCAGTTTCTAACTATACACTTCAACGAAGTAGACAATTTAGAAGCCAAGTTTGAGCCGAAAGAATTCTAGTTGCTTTTTGAGAGACGGAGAGTTTAATTTCAATTTTTCATTGTAGGTACCCATAGTTTTCCATTGCGTCATACATACAATTTTAAATGACGTCAATTAACAACCTCTATGCAACTAATAAAATTTTGTCAAATTTTTTTATCTTTGACGAATCATAAATAAAAACTTTTATAACACTTACAATACTACCTACCTCTTTTTAGACAGTGTTGACATTAAAAGTTGATTAACTCATTTCTAACAAAATTACCTAACAAAACCCTAAGTATAGATTTATATATAGAACTGTACAAAAAACGAACGAGCACACATACATATATAAAAGAACAAATAGAGGATTTTCATTCACAACAAATACAACAAAAAAAAAAAAAATCGTTACAAGTGTAACATAAACAGTGAAGCTTAATAAAATTTAACAGGTAAACTCAAAAATATTCACTTAACGTATACTACTGTAAATGCGCATATAGATACGTACGTCTTAAATATATTGATAACATAATCAAACAAAATAAAAAATTTTATATAACTTAATTACAAATAATTTTCAAAAGACATAATACTCACTTGTGCTTATTACAAATACTATTCAGCTCATGCTCATTCGAATGATTGTTATGATTAAAATTTGGTTTAACATACGGATGAATACTATTATGATTTAGATGATTTAATTTTAGCTCATTTGGTACGGTATTCTCTAATTGGCCGTCAATTGATCCTGGCGATATTTTTCCAGCCAGTACATCTAATGAATTAAGCATTTTTTGGTTTTGTTTTTGGTTTTGCGCGGGCAACTTCACCGTTAACAAACTAGTAACAATATTTTCACAACAATCCGCAAATGAAATATATTAAAAATATTTAAATATTTAAACGAGTACAAAATATAACTTTACACCACTTTTGAATAAAAAATAAACACAAAAAACAAGCTTTTTCCAATAAATATTTTTTTTTTTTTTTAATTTAACAATTTAAATAATTTTTTTTTTTTGTAAAAACTTTTCAACTGAACAAAACACACATAAAATAAATAGGCTTAAATAAAATATTTACAACAATTAAATAATAACAACTCAATTTTTTTTTTTTTTTTTTAATTTTTGGTAATTTCCACAATAAATTTATAATTTATTTAAAATAAGTTTTCACAAGACGGTTTTACAAACAAAAAAATAATATTTAATTTTTTTATTTTTGTAATATAAAATACAAATATAACCAAATAAATTAAATTTATTTTTACAGAAATATTCTCGCTGTTTTCAAAGCACTTTGAATATCATAATTGTTGATACATTGATGACTGTTCTTGGGCCGTATTAATAGTAATACACATTTTTTTTTGCTTTTTTTTATTTTTTTTAATAATTTTAGATATTTTAGAGCTGGCGTTGTTCTGGTGGTGTATATGTGTTTTATTTGCTTTCTAGAAAAAAAAAAAAAAAGTTAAATTAAATACTGATAATAAATGTACTCGTATATGATTTTTGATATGTAATACGAACAAATACACAAGGGGAAAGATTAATATGACGCGATTATGGGATTGGATAAGATAAGGAAACGAAGTGAACTAAACAAAAAAAAAATTGTAGATAACGCGCGATACATGTACAATACGGCATGGTCCCATATAGATGTGTCTGTGATTTGTTTATTTTTAGTTTAGCGATAGATAAGATTTATGATTTTTAGTGCCGTAGTATACCACCTTAACATGTGTTTGGTGCAAAGAGGTCATCTTATAAAATATATAAACATTTTTTAGAATTAGTCATTACAACAGAAAGATTAAATCATTTACTTTCATAAGTCACTGCACCCTTAGATTTTGTATATGAGCTGAACAAAAGCTGAACAAAATTGTATCAGCTTCCCAATGATAATAGAGCTGATGTTACAAAATAATTTGTTCAGAGTAACAAACCAATTACTGCGTAATTATTAAATTATCTATTCGTTTAGATAATGTTTACAGAAAGTTTAAATATGGTGACGTGTGCAATGAGTACATTTTTAATTTACGGTTGTCCAGTTTACGAAAAGGAATAATACTGAAAAAAAAAAAAAATTTAAATAAACTTTGGAATCTATCCAAAACTATGTGAAGCTTCATTAGCGCCAATAATGCTTGACCGTTTCTTAACCGATTAAGGCTAAATTCAGCATGTTCGACGGAAATGGGATTCTTGGGGTCTTTGTAATATCAAGGATATCTTCCTATCAGTGCTGTCGCTATGAAAACTTTTAACGGAGTACGTTTCAAATTGTCAGGGGAATATTTCTAGTTAGAAGGGAGTACCTATGAAATACAATAATTCCTTTATTGGGTGACAAGATGGGGGCTAATTGAACTACTGACCTAGTTTTAGAATTTTGGTTTGGATTTTTTTTTTTTTTTTTTTTTTTTTTTTTTAAATGTTGCCAATGGCTTTATTCTTGAATCTTTCTACATAAGAAACTAACAAGAAGTAATCAAATCTTAAGCTAAAAATTATTACATATTTTAAGTCTTAACCAATGTTAATACTTATTGTTAGTGCTCACAATTTAATTAATTTAGACTACACTGAGAAAAATTTTACATGTAATCTTTACTATTTTCCCATTTTAAAATTAACGTACAAAACTTCAGGTAATTTTTACTAAATTCAATTAAATTTTATAAGAATTATATACATTTCAAGCTATTAACTTAATGTTTACCTGAACACACCATTTGAATTTAAAATTATAAAATAAGTTAAATTTAAATGTAAATATAACTTACGAGTACTTTCAATATATAATCCTTTAATTTTTAAAAGTAATGAATTTTAAATTTATTGTAAACCAGATAGATTTTTTTCTAAAATAAATTGTACCGGATACTTTATAAAAATAAACTGTTTCTAACATCTGAAATTAATATGAAATGCAACAGTTCAAATCTACGTTAAATTAATTTAAATTTTATGTGGCTATCATTTAAAATCTAATTAGATTCATTTAAATGTTATATTCCTCTTATTGCTTTTTTACTATTTCCCGTTATTACTTTCTTTTACTCTAGTAAAATAAATTATAGTAATCTTGAAAATTTTGGACCTTGAGATTTTCAGAGATTTATTTGTTTTGAGGTCCCCTGAGTCAGTCTGTCAGTCTGTCAGTCTGTCAGTCTGTCAGTCTGTCAGTCTGTCAGTCTGTCAGTCTGTCAGTCTGTCAGTCTGTCAGTCTGTCAGTCTGTCAGTCTGTCAGTCTGTCAGTCTGTCAGTCTGTCAGTCTGTCAGTCTGTCAGTCTGTCAGTCTGTCAGTCTGTCAGTCTGTCAGTCTGTCAGTCTGTCAGTCTGTCAGTCTGTCAGTCTGTCAGTCTGTCAGTCTGTCAGTCTGTCAGTCTGTCAGTCTGTCAGTCTGTCAGTCTGTCAGTCTGTCAGTCTGTCAGTCTGTCATTCTGTCAGTCTGTCAGTCTGCCAGTCTGTCAGTCTGTCAGTCTGTCAGTCTGTCAGTCTGTCAGTCTGTCAGTCTGTCAGTCTGTCAGTCTGTCAGTCTGTCAGTCTGTCAGTCTGTCAGTCTGTCAGTCTGTCAGTCTGTCAGTCTGTCAGTCTGTCAGTCTGTCAGTCTGTCAGTCTGTCAGTCTGTCAGTCTGTCAGTCTGTCAGTCTGTCAGTCTGTCAGTCTGTCAGTCTGTCAGTCTGTCAGTCTGTCAGTCTGTCAGTTTGTCAGTTTGTCATTCTGTCATTCTGTCAGTCTGTCAGTCTGTCAGTCTGTCAGTCTGTCAGCCTGTCAGTCTGTCAGCCTGTCAGTCTGTCAGTCTGTCAGTCTGTCAGTCTGTCAGTCTGTCAGTCTGTCAGTCTGTCAGTCTGTCAGTCTGTCAGTCTGTCAGTCTGTCAGTCTGTCATTCTGTTAGTCTGCCAGTCTGTCAGTCTGTCAGTCTGTCAGTCTGTCAGTCTGTCAGTCTGTCAGTCTGTCAGTCTGTCAGTCTGTCAGTCTGTCAGTCTGTCAGTCTGTCGGTCTGTCAGTCTGTCAGTCTGTCAGTCTGTCAGTCTGTCAGTCTGTCAGTCTGTCAGTCTGTCAGTCTGTCAGTCTGTCAGTCTGTCAGTTTGTCAGTCTGTCATTCTGTCAGTCTGCCACTCTGTCAGTCTGTCAGTCTGTCAGTCTGTCAGCCTGTCAGTCTGTCAGCCTGTCAGTCTGTCAGTCTGTCAGTCTGTCAGTCTGTCAGTCTGTCAGTCTGTCAGTCTGTCAGTCTGTCAGTCTGTCAGTCTGTCAGTCTGTTATTCTGTCTGTGTCCTCTCTACAGCCCATATGGTTCAATCAATCGAACTGAAACTTCAGATTTAAGCTTTTTTGATAAATTGGGAGGTCCCAGTGGATTTTACTCCAAATCGGCTAACCGGAAGTGGCCACTCGGTTGGTCCAGAAAATTTGTTTTGCAAATATCTTAAAAAGTACAAAGTTTACAAAAACTACTTAATACAAAATGTTTCCAAAAATTAAAAAACAAATAAAAATAAAAAATTAAGAAAAAAATAAGATTTCTCAAAATACTCTGTTCGTAAAAAAAAGTCGTGTGTTGGCCACACCTCAATTTAAACTAGGTAATTAAGGGACCTATTCTATGTGCTAGCGAAACCTTTGTCATCATTGTTGGCAATGGCCGATATTGGCCCTTAGGGGTTGAGTGCGATTTCCAAAAAATAATTTCGTAGAACTTTTACTTAATTAAGGGACCTAATCTATGTGCTAGCGAAACCTTGGTCACTTTTGTTGGTAATGGCCGATATTGGCCCTTGGGAGTTGAGTGCGATTTCCAAAATATAAATTCATAGAACTTTTACTAAACGAACGATCCGTATGGATTAGAGTTTTCTAACTAGGTAATTAAGGGACCTATTTTATGTTCTAGCGAAACCTTGGTCATCTTTGTTGGCAATGGCCGATACTGGCCCTTGAAAGTTGAGTGCGATTTCCAAAATATAATTTTGCAGAACTTTTACTAAACGAACGATCCATACGGATTAGGGTTTCCTAACTAGGTAATTAAGGGACCTATTCTATGTGCTAGTGAAACCTTTGTCATCATTGTTGGCAATGGCCGATATTGGCCCTTGGGAGTTGAGTGCGATTTCCAAAAAATAATTTTGCAGAACTTTTACTAAACGAACGATCCGTATGGATTAGAGTTTTCTAACTAGGTAATTAAGGGACCTAATCTATGTGCTAGCGAAACCTTGGTCAAATTTGTTGGTAATGGCCGATATTGGCCCTTGGGGGTTGAGTGCGATTTCCAAAAAATAATTTTGCAAAACTTTTACTAAACGAACGATCCGTATGGATTAGGGTTTTCTAACTAGGTAATTAAGGGTCCTATTCCATGTGCTAGCGAAACCTTTGTCATCTTTGTTGGCAATGGCCGATATTGGCCCTTGGGAGTTGAGTGCGATTTCCAAAAAATAATTTTGCAGAACTTTTACTAAACGAACGATCCGTATGGATTAGGGTTTTCTAACTAGGTAATTAAGGGTCCTATTCCATGTGCTAGCGAAACCTTTGTCATCTTTGTTGGCAATGGCCGATATTGGCCCTTGGGAGTTGAGTGCGATTTCCAAAAAATAATTTTGCAGAACTTTTACTAAACGAACGATCCATCCAAAAAAATAATGCATTGTTTCTTACCCAATGTGTGCAATGAGTACATTTTTAATTTACGGTTGTCTAGTTTACGAAAAGGAATAATACTGAAAAAAAAAACTTAAATAACCTTTGGAATCTATCCAAAACTATGTGAAGCTTCAGCAAGGCTTAATTCAGCATGTACGACGGAAATGGGATTCTAAGATATGTTTTAGATGAAATTCCGAAATATATAGCCAACTATTTATTTATTTATTAAATATACACAATTAAGGCATAGCCTCATTACAATATCAAGGATATCTTCCTATCAGTGCTGTCGCTATGAAAACTTTAAACGGAGTACGTTTCAAATTGTCAGGGGAGTATTTCTAGTTAGAAGGGAGTACATATGAAATATAATAGTTAGACATTTAGTTTTTGAGCCAAATTTGAATATTAAAACTGTTTTATTTATTCATTTAGAGCTCTGTATCTATTTTTCTATTAAAGCGCTAAGCTTGTACGCTGCTCCAGTTAAATAGTTTTTTTAAAACCGTCACAACTCTCCACGAAATCACAGATATGTTTACATTATCGTTTTGAGAATTTTAAATGTTTCTCGTAGAGAAAAGTATAGCGATCAGCGAAACCATAAGCGACATTTTCCCGTAAATTTTAACTTCGAAAACTTTTCAATTTCAAAAACGTAATTTGGCCAGATATGCGAATTCAGTCATGTCAAATATGCGAACATGTTTTTTTTCCTTTATGTCCATTTAGGAGCATAGGGCGCCTACTAGACTGGACCATCGAACTCTATTTGGGGCTGTTGTCTTTAGAGCTCCACCCATGTTTTCCCGAGTAGTTTTGCTTCGGTTAGCACCAATCTCCTCCATGTCATTGCTGGTCTTCCAACTTTCCTCTTTCCTTGCGGATTCTGTCACTTGGTGTCTTTCTCAGCGTGTGTCCTATCTCCATCTCCATTTCCGTTTCCTGATCTCATTCTCAATGTCCACTTGGTTAGTTTGTTGCAGCAGTTCTTCATTTGTGATGGGTAAGGTAATTCGGCCAGAAGCATTTGATAAGGCTTTATTCACAAATACTTGGAGCCATATAGAAGTACTGATTTTACACAACAAAGGCATTGAATCTTGAGAGGACGGATGCATTCCCAATCTTATGGAGCATGTTGAAAGTGTTTCTCGCTTTGTTGATGCCACCTGATCTTGACACAGTACAGCCGAGGTATACGAATTTTTCGAGATCTTCTATTGTGTCATGACATCTTTTGACATCTTGTGCTATTTCTGATAACTTCTGTAGCTTTTGCTGCATGTGTTAAGCAGGCAGATATCATCATTGAGTCTTCTTATTTGGATCCCACTGATTTCGTTTGGTGATGCGATGTCTATAGCTTGCGCATGACACTATCTAGTACTATGAGGAACAGTACTGGAGATAAGAACATCCTTGTCTGATACTGCTTGTGTGTTGTAGTTATTTGTCGTCACTCTGCCTTCCTTTGTGTTTATCTCTATTTCCAGCATCCCGGTACATTTCTCGGATGAGTTCGGTTAGATGAGTTCGGTTATTTTCCTCGGAATGCCTATTTTCGCAGAGTGCTTTACAAATTGCGTTTCATTTTGATGGAATCGAATGCGCGTTCGAAGTCGACGAAGAGTAGAGATGGTGAGTTCCATTCGTTGGATTGTTCGATGATAATTCGGACTGTGCTCATGTGGTCTTGACAGCTTCTTCCTGGTCTGAAACCAGCTTGTTCGTTTCTTATATGTTGTGAAACAGTTAGTTGTTGTGATATTCGTTCAAGAATGATTCATTGCTATAACTTTCATTAATTATACTCTGTTAAGGAGGGGGGAGATGATGCCTCGCCATATTTTTGCATTCTCTTAATTCGCTTTTCTTTAGAATCGTTATGGTTTTAAGCCCTCTTTCCATTTTTGCGGAATTTTTCCGGTATTCTACACTTCTACTAATAGTGGTGTTAGGCTCCTGCAGTTGTAAACGCGTCACCATTGAGTAATTCAGCTGGTATGTTGTCGGTTTCAGCGGCTTTCTTATTTTTCAGCTTCTTTATGGCACTTGTAACTAACTTCCCGCTTCGTTCGTGGATGGGTTGTATTAATATAATATGGTTCTATTAATAGTTGCCATCTGGAAGCTCCTCAACTGGTCGCTCTATCTATGTGCAGCAGTATGTGCAGTTGTTCTCAAAGAACTCATCTATTTATTTAGGTTGTTGGTCGGCTGTAGTAGATAGGGACTTGTCCATTAATCCTTTATGGGGTTATAGGGTAGTAGGGTATGTACATTTTTCGGTAACCTTTCGTATTGATGTAGCGCATTTGCTGCCGCTGATTCGGCATTTGGTGAGAGGAATGAATGTATTCCGTATATTTCCTGCGATCTCACACTCCTTGCCCATTTCTTCACTTGTCTAGGGGGTCTGTGTACTCATCATATTTTCTTCGAATTTCCGCGGTATTTTGATTGCATAAAGTTGTATTTTAAGTTGGCGGCGTTCCTCAATTTTCTATCACGTTTCATCTCTCTCCATTGGTTTTCTTGTGTTGTCTTTGTAGCCAAGCGCACAAAACTTGAGCAGTTTTTACGTAGGCGTGTGTTCTTCCCATTTTTGATTATAGCGCATGTTGAATTATTCCCGATTAGTTCTTGCATTTTTCTGAAGGTTGTGTGTATCCAATTGGTGATCGCTGTGTATTTGCGCTCCTCTCTCATTGTGTGCTTCTTGACTAACTTAGGAGGGATATATATAACTTACAGTACCAAACATTACATGGATCAATTTGATTTCTCATTCTGACTTATGTATATTCATTCTTTCTTGTCTGGGAATTTGCTGCCCGTCTATAGCTAATTTGTGACAATAGTCGAAGAGTGTCTCCGTTGTTATTTTTAGCAGAATCTAGTGGTTGGTGCCGCCTGCTTACTTACACCGCCCATGATTGTCCGCCTTTCCGGTGTTGTCAATTTCAAATTTTTGCGTTGAAAGAGCTTCCTTGGTTAATTTGATAATCATTTCGGTGTTGAACTACTTACTTGGAATGGGATTTGCCTGCTTTTGAATTGCTCGTAGAATTGTGTAGGCGCGCATCGTATATTTCTAATTTTTGTATTTCTAATTTTTGAGTGGAATCTTGCTGTAATTATTATCCAGCTACTTTTACTTAGAGTTTCCATTCGAGTGTGATGATTTCTTTCCCTTTAGCCATTTGTATACAAGCCATTTATTAGAAACATTGTTTCACCAATTTTTCTTATTTTTATGTAGACAATGACAATTTTATGTAGAGAATGTCAAAATATAACTGAAAGACAATTTCTGGTGTCAGAATTTAACCTTGTTAACCTTACCAGACATGAAAGATGCATGGGAGTCTGGATTTTATTCAAATGTAAACAAAGGATTTGAGGATAATGATGTCAAGGCGTATTGGACGAATGAAATTTCCCATATCACACTGCGTAAATCCAGACTTCCATACAACTTTCTAGTCTGGAAAGATTAAATGACTGCAAAAATTTTCTTACAGTATTATTTTTATAAAGAGGTCTTAGTCTAAGCTTAAGGAAGGATTTGAGAATATTGTAAATCCAGATTTCTATATATCGTTTTTGTGCGGTAAGGCTAAATGACCACATAATTTGTTGTGTAACGTAATTTTGTATTCAGGAGAATATTTAGCAAAAGCCGATAAAAGTTTTTTGATAATGTTTGAGTTTATCTACTCGGAATTATCTTTTTATAGGTTTTGCCTATACTATAGATCTTCAGACTCTGAAGGAAAAGCATGTGAAGTTGGAATAATTAATTTATCGAAAATTTGACATGTTTAAATTGATATTGTCTGCTAAAGTGGCTGACATATTAATGCAAGAAAAACATTTTATGGGTGATTGCCGGAGAATGGCAGAGACCATTATAAATTAGCTTTGAAAAAATGTTTTATGAAAAAGCTAGCTATCTCCCAGAATATTTTAATTATTGCAAGCAAAAGCCGATAAATTTACCAGGATGACTAAATCGCGCGATTTGTGACAATGGTCAATGATTGAGGATAGTATAGTGAAATTTTTTGCCGTCGATTGTATGCTGAGGTGTGTGGCGGGACATACACAGTGATGAAGAGGATTTTCCCATTATTAGAGAAATGGCCAAGTAAAATGATTATTGCTCCAAAATAACATTTAATTCCCTTGGGTATTATGTTTAAGTTTTTTCTCATGACAATGCCTACACCTCTCGGAGGTGACTGTTTTATTAGACTAACATTATTTTTGTTAAATACAGTGTTAAAGGAAGTACAGTCGCATAAATTTTTGTAAAAAAAAAGTGTTCAAAAACTTCACACCGGTTGTCAGTAACGCTACGAACGTAAGAATTTTGGATAGTGGAAGTAGAGTGAGGTAAAGAGTTTGTGTGGCATTTTAATCAATCGTAGTGGGTTCCATTATAAGCAGTATGATGAACGATTATTTTGATACCTTTTAATCTGCATATATCCGATAGGCATTCGACTCCACACCAGAAGCCGTCCATCTGAAGGTTGGAAAGATATGTGTAATTGTTCCCAATTGATGTACGACTTCATTACAAAGACAGTTCCCATCTGGGGGGAATGGCGTGCACTTCCATTTCCATTATATTTTGTTTTATTTTATTCATAACGAAACTGCATGAATTTCGTAAAATTATGATTAGAGCGCTTTTATTATAACTTTTAGTTTGTGACAGAAAAAAAGATTTGATGGAAATGTGAAATTGTCAAAAATTAGTGGTGAATAAATTTTGATGACAAGTTGTATACATGAATGATGATAGGTGAGATCTATTGAGAAAATAGCGAGTTAGTGGGAAATTAAATAGCTAAAATGTGGATTTAGAAGTCAGGTCTGAAAGTCGGGTTAGTACGTTTGCTTGTTTTTGTTAAAGGGAGACTTAGGGTTAATCGCTACAATTGTATTATATTTTAGAATTTTATTTCTGTATCTTGTTTTGTTTTGTATTTTAAATTCATTGGGTTTGTGTATTCTTGTTTATTAAATAACTTTAATCGAGATTAGGACGTGACGTCGTTGTTTTACATTTTAGGTTTTATCTTTGGTGCGAGCCTGAATAAAATGAATTGGGTTTTATAAAATTAATAATAAGATTAGAAAGACTAAGGAGATTAAGAAGACTACAGCAAATAATTTGTATTATCTTTTGCTTATCACATTTCATCAAGAGATGGACTTATGTAGTATTAGTTACAGGTTGAAGACTTTACTCTGAATAACATTTTAAATAAAACACTTGTTTAATATTTCGCAAATTTGAGATACAATTTATTCTCAATCGATTTCGACTTGCTAGGTCATCATCAGGAGTTAAACTAACAGTTACTTACAAAAATGGTGGTTTAAATATAAAATTACTAGTAATAAAAACACACAAAGACTAACAATCATAAAAAAATTTTTTAAAAATATATATAACTAAAATTTTAACTATAAAAATAAACTAATACAAACCAAAAATATAAGCAAATTGAAGAAAAAAGGCATAACATCTATCATAAAATAATTTAGGGGTGCGAGTAAAAATAAAAGAGAGAATAAAAGAGAAATAAAAGAGAATATTATTTTATGAAGGTCGATTATGAAATAACACAGGATCAGTGAGGGGTGAAAATCGAATCTCTCTTTGTTCATTTAAGATATCTTGGTTAAAAAATATAGCTTTCCTAATTTCGTATGATTCTAGGGTATCTAAACGCCTACCTTTATTTTGTATATGCAAAATACCTAAATTATTCATGGATGAGGAATGGTTTTGTTGGATTAAATGATTATGAAAAGAAGACTCTTTAAGCCCTGATAAATGTTCATTGGCTCTGATTTTAAAATTACGTCCTGTCTGTCCAATATAACTGAAACTACAATCATTACAATCAATTTTGTAAACACCTGACTTGGAAAGGATATCTGTTTTTTCTATGTTGTTAAAAATTAATTTCTTAATAGTGTTTCTATTATAAAAAGCAAATCTAATGTCACTAAATCGGGATACAATATTATTCAGTCTCTGGCTAGTTTTACCAACATAATCTAAACGACGCCAAACCAGGGAGGATGTGTTATCCGTGGGGTAAATACTATTTAACGTTTGTTTTTTTAATTTTTTGTTCAATAATTTAATTATGGTTTGCTCTGTATAACCGTTATTGGTGGCTATTTTCAGAATACACCTCAATTCTTTATTATAATTTGTGTTCGTCAATGGGATGTTAATTAATCTGTCCAAAAATGAGTGGAAAGCTGACATTTTAATGTTATGAGGATGGTTAGATGAACTAGGGATGATGGCGTCCGTATACGTTGGTTTACGATATATGCTAAAATCTAAGGAAGAATTAGTTCGTGTTATCGTCATATCCAAAAAATTAATTGAGTGGTTCGCTTCAATTTCGAGTGTGAAATCTATGCTGGGATATTGGGAATTCAACCAAGTAAGAAAAGAATTAAGCAGTCTGTCAGTACCGTTCCAAAGACATAAAACGTCGTCAACATATCTGTACCAAAAAATAATATGTTTATAGTATGGGTTGTTAGAAGAAAGAATTTTTTGTTCGAAAAAATTCATGAAGATCTCCGCTAACAAGGGTGATAAAGGAGATCCCATAGGTAAACCGTCTGAGAACTTATAAAATCTATTGTTATAACTAAAATAATTTTGTTTAATGCAAGTATCAAAAATAAATTTCAGTTCGTTACGTAGAGACAAATCTATAACATCGCGGTCTAGGTAACTATTGACAACTTCTGTCAGAATATTAATCGGAATAGAAGTAAAAAGGCTAACTACATCAAAGGAAATTAATTTAGAATGTTTTGGAATGCTTATTGCCGTCTTACTTTGAGCATTTTACAACAACAATGCCATGTATTTTCATTCCGGAATGAATAGTTTCAAAACTAGTTTTTGTTGGTATAGAATTATTCTAGGAATATTTTTGAAATTTTTTTTTGTTTTTTTATTTAATTTTTAATGTCAATTGATAAAAGTAAAAAGAAAATTATTTTCGGTTTTTATTTTGAGCATAATTTGCATTTTTATTTTTATACCAATAACTATTCCAGTGACCAAAGTAAGACGGCATATATTTTTAATTTTGTCAATTAGTTGTACAGAGTTCTTAACAGAAAAAGCAGAATTGAAGTTAGTATAAGTGTTGAAAAAGTTAATGAAACCCCTGCATAGCTTGTAGGCAGGAGCATTACAGTAAGAAACTATTGGTCTAATCGGTATGCCTTCTTTATGAATTTTTGGTAATCCATATAGAATAGGAGCCGATGGGTTCATAACCGAAAATTTCCAACCATCGTTACCAAAAACTGTTTTACACTTATTAATACATTTACTGACCGATAGTTTAAAAGAAGAAGTTGGATCTTTTTTATGCTCTATTGCCTTGCTGACTGAAATAAATTCATAGATTTTACTTATATAGTCTGCGTTATTGAGGATTGTAATTGTATTGCCTTTATCAGCCTTACAAGCTATAAAGTCAAAATCACACAACTTTTTCTTTATTGAACTTATTGTTTTTTTTGTATAATTATTATTAGAAGAAGAAGAAGAAAAACACTCACTCATACCTTTTTTAATCTGCAGTGCACATGTTGATTTTAGCTGGATCGATTCGTTGTATAAAGCTGATTCTGCGTCTACTGCAAGATTCTCGAACGAATGCAGGTTGTTATTTACTGGTGGAGAATAGTTTATTCCTTTGCTCAAAAGCTCGATTTCTGTATTGTTGAACACAACACCAGATAAGTTTTTAAAACGTGGATGAAAATGAAAGTCATCTGTGCAACCTGCGTTATCGCTGTTTAGTGGTTGCACCTCAGGAAAATTTCGATTGCGCAATTTAGCGATTTTTGTCTTATGTCTCACGTATTGGACATGCGACAGTTCAGCTGTTTCTTCACGCACCCTCCTATCATAACTGTCAAATTCAGCCGCGTGTAAGCGAGCTAGCAACTCAGTATGGACAACTTTCAGATGTAAAGATAAATTGTCTCTTGTAGAATACCATTTACGGAGGACATTATCTCTCCAACTACAGCGCGCTAGATGAATGGCTCTTCTTCCTTCAGTTGATGTGGTCTTAGATTTTATTTTTTCATAATCATTTAATCCAACAAAACCATTCCTCATCCATGAATAATTTAGGTATTTTGCATATACAAAATAAAGGTAGGCGTTTAGATACCCTAGAATCATACGAAATTAGGAAAGCTATATTTTTTAACCAAGATATCTTAAATGAACAAAGAGAGATTCGATTTTCACCCCTCACTGATCCTGTGTTATTTCATAATCGACCTTCATAAAATAATATTCTCTTTTATTTCTCTTTTATTCTCTCTTTTATTTTTACTCGCACCCCTAAATTATTTTATGATAGATGTTATGCCTTTTTTCTTCAATTTGCTTATATTTTTGGTTTGTATTAGTTTATTTTTATGGTTAAAATTTTAGTTATATATATTTTTAAAATTTTTTTTTATGGTTGTTAGTCTTTGTGTGTTTTTGTTACTAGTAATTTTATATTTAAACCACCATTTTTGTAAGTAACTGTTAGTTTAACTCCTGATGATGACCTAGCAAGTCAAAATCGATTGAGAATAAATTGTATCTCAAATTTGCGAAATATTAAACAAGTGTTTTATTTAAAATGTTATTAAATGTGTTTCGTCAAGTGCCGACGGCAATAAGTGTTAACAATTTTACTCTGAATGGTGAAGTGGACCTGGATGGCGGAAATAATTAAAAGATGTGGCCGATACTAATTGAATTTGTTTATAAGGTCGTCTCTGAACTAGGGCTATAAAAGTTTTGAAGAAATGCTGCTTCATCAAGTTCATTAATATCGCTGAAAATTTAAATTAATTAATCAGTTAAAATCAGTCGAGTCACCAAATCGAATTTTATTTTCATCGGTTAAGATACAGCCAAGTTCCTACGCCCTATTCCAAAACTTCACCTAAAAATTAATTTAGAATAACATTACCATCGTAACGTGCGTAACTTCATCATAATCGATTAAGAAGGGGCAAAGTTCCTTCCAATTTGGTCTAAATTTGACATAAAAATGCAAAATTCTATACGAAATACTCAAATTTTTTGTATTCGGATTGTTGTGCCTCAGTCAGTGTTACCACTCAGAAAAAATTAAAAGTATCCAATTAATCATAAAAAAAGTATCCATAAGTATCCAGTTTAAGCTTCATTAAAAAAGTCAAATAATCTCGTAATTGCGTATATTTGTTTCGACCCGTATATGTACTCGTATATGTAAATATACAAATTTATTCAATATAAATCACATTTTACATTTGACTCTCTTTACGGCATTTACAAAACTTCAATATTAATTGAAATAAAAACAATTTGTAGGTACATATAAAACATACATACTAAAAATTCAGTCCATTTTTATTGGCGTTAAAAGCTTTTTTGTTGCCATCATTGAATCAACCGTGTCAATCAACAAACGATTAGGTTTTCAATTTCGTCTAATTAGCTATAGAGACAAAAATACAATTTTAGGTACGAATGACTGGACTGGAATTTACGAGTATGAAGAGTAAATAAACCCTTAGAATAAATCAATTCTGCAATTTATTCAGCACGAATTACAATTGAAATTCAGTTTCACGTGCACATTTAAATAAAAATACAAAAATTGTATCCAGCATGAATGAAAAGTATCACATACGATTGTTCGGTATCCAAGTATCCAAATCCTAAATTTATTGACAAAAAGTATCCAATAGATACTATAGTATCCAAAACGGTAACACTAGTCTCAACCTGAAATAAAAAATCTGAAAAAAAGCATGCACATGCATGCACGCCATAAAATGAATAACATAAATTAAAATGAATAACATAAATTAAGTTTGGAAATTATGTCATATTTAAAAAAAAATGGAAACATTTACAAAAAAAAATTTAATAAACAAAAAAATAAAATGGAACATAAATACAAAATAATGAGAATAGGTTAAAAAACCTAAAAGTAAGCAAAGATACTACATAATTACAATAACAAAATAACACACTTTGGTAACACAGAAAGAAAAACAAACAAATTTGCATAATAACAAATTGGCACATTTCGTTTAACACAGAAAAATAAAGTAAAGAATTTGACACCAATAATCTTTGCGCCCGAAAGTTGTCTAAATAAAAATTACATACAAATAAAAGAAAAAACTTAATTTCTTTTTGGAAATGCCATTTAGGGGAATTAAAATAAATAATGTATGACATTGAAAAATATTAACATTGAAAATATTTCCGTAAATATTTTATATATATAAAATTTGTAAAAGTTCCGCGTGTTAAACAAAAATAAAGATTTCCGCATCTTCAACAAAAAGATTTCCGCAGCTTCAACAAAAAAAGATTTCCGTATCTTCTGTAAACATTGTAAACAGGAAGATTAAATTGTAATATATAAAGACATAAAATTGTAAATAGGATTAGAGTGTAATCAGAAGTAAAGAAGACAGTGTAATCAGAAGTAAAGAACATAGTGTAATCGAGAGTGTAATCATAAGTAAAGTAAAATTAATGAAATAAAGAAAGTATCTTAAGTGACAATAAATCGCGATTTTCAATTCAGGAATACATACAATTTGGTAAGTATAAAATAACCAACATACTAACATCTGGGTACCAGTGAGATTGAGTAATTGTGGAAGAAAGAAATATGGCAGTATTTATACCCGCTGAATAATCTTTCACACTTATAAGATCTCATCTTTCTCACAACTAACATTTAAACTCTCCACGCTTAAATATATCACTTGGGTCATAGCCCCTACCAGCGGTAAGCGCCAAGTGACTATACAAGCTCCAAACCATCGTCTCCATATAACTACATTAAATCTATATTAAGTCAAGCTAACCACCGACGTATCCCATACCCGGAATTTGTCATACACACACGAAGTACAATTAACTGGACATAATAATTACCCGGTACATATAACAAAGAATTCCCAAACACCTATAAACATAACAAAGCATTACCATAAATACCCAAAATATTGACACTGTAGGCTAACCGATTTCAGATAAAATACAAAATCCCATCACGATAAAATACAACAGAATCAATATCAGATACAAACCTAAAATATTTAACAAATATCAAAACTAAAAATACAAAATATTGGCGCTGTAGAGTTCGAACTTGGAATAGAATTAAGTTGTTGTATTTTTCGCAAAATCTCTTCGAAATTGTACAAATTGCCCAGGGTTGTAAGTCCGCAGTGTAACAAGTAAAAAGAAAGGTGAATGTTCGCGAAGTCGGGTAAGACACTACGGTCACCAACAAACCAATCTCCAACAGTAGCATACACCAACGATCAACAACGCAGAGGAAGCAGCAGCGAGACAAAAGAGGCAAAACAGAAATTACCAGAAGAAATAATTAGTACAACCAGTGGTGAATCACCAGCAACACCAACCCAAGCATCTAAACCTAAAGCTGAGGAATTCCTCCCAATACCCCCAATACCCCCTTTCAAACCGACAAAAAAAGAACAGCCAAACCTCCCTTTCAAACCGACAAAAAAAGAACAGCCAAACCAACAAGAACAAATAGAAAAACAAGCCACTCTCAACAAAGAACAACCACAGACAATAATGAACCAACAACAGATCCAACAGAACATAGCAAGTTCAGTACCAGAATTTAGCGGTGAAAACCAAGGAACAAGAACAAATGATTTAACTAGATTCACAGCGACAGCAGACAGTATCTACCAGACTCTCGGCTCAGAAGAAGAAAAAAAAATATTTAGCAGGCTGATAAAGCTAAGATTAACAGGCGAGGCATTTACCAGGGTAGCACACAGAAACATCGAAGATTACACAAAATTGAGGGAGCTACTTAATAACATGTACTCGAGAACGTACTCGTTAGATGAACTGGAAAGAGGATACACAACCATCCAACAGAGCTACGGTGAAACCATTAGGAATTATGGTTACCGGCTCCTAGAAGCATTGGAACAATACAGAATAGGGTACAAGACCAAATACAAGCTAACAAAAATCGACGAAGCGTACAACAACCACATCGAAACCAATTCAGTACAAATTTTTAAAAGAGGATTAAACAATACAATACTGAAGGAGAGAATAGCAACCTCAATGGCAAAAAACGTAGACGAAATCATAGACGAAACAGAAATCATCGAAAGAATGCTCACTGCAACCACAGAAGTAACAACATCCCACAACCTAACACAAAACCCATTACCAAAATTCCTACCTGCAAGACAGCAGCAAAGTAACCACCATCAAGTCACATGCAACTATTGTCAACGGCCAAACCACACATGGGATATATGCCGCACAAGAATAAATCAGGAAAGGATGAGAAGGATAACTACCCAGACACAACCTTACAACACACAAAGACATCAAGATCAGAGATATCAACCACCAGTAACGTACCACAACCAAGCTCGACCAGAAACGTACAACAAACAATATCCCACATCAACACAGCAAAATCAACAATATAATAGATTAACCACGACGAATGTACAACCAAACAGAAATCAATACCCACCAGCACAATACACCCAGGTAAATCAATATCAACCCAAATTTTGCTCGCATTGCAAGACCACCACTGGCCATACATTCGACGAGTGCCGTAGCAAATTCTTCACAAAGAACCCATATCAACCCAATACCAAAAACAACCCATCAACCGATACCAGGGAACTGACAGACAAATTCAACAACATGCGTATCAACTTGATGTACCCTCAGTCAAGACAAAATCCAGCAACACCAGAACAATACATGCATCAGGGAAACGCCAACAGATCCGACCAGTAGTAGGAGAGACGCTGTCATCGGATCGCGCACAACCAAGAACAATAAATCAAATGAACCAAAGCGAACACGGACTATCTCTTCAAATGGGTACCATTCCTGAAATGTACCTTGAACACACACAATCAACTCAGCAACAACAATTAATCATTCAAAATCAACCAAGCCCAGACGCTAAATCAAAGCAATCAAGCCCAGCCGCTAAATCAAATCAAACGAGACCAGACTCTCAACAACCATTAGTTATTAAGAATCAACCAAGCCCAGCCGCTAAATCAAATCAAACGAGACCAGACTCTCAACAACCATTAGTTATTAAGAATCAACCAAGCCCAGCCGCTAAAACAAATCAAACGAGACCAGACTCTCAACAACCATTAGTTATTAAGAATCAACCAAGCCCAGACGCTAAATCAAATCAAACGAGACCAGACTCTCAACAACCATTAGTTATTAAGAATCAACCAAGCCCAGCCGCTAAATCAAATCAAACGAGACCAGACTCTCAACAACCATTAGCTATTAAGAATCAACATTCCAGTACAGAACACATAGACAACATCATCATCCTAATACACTTAATAATCATGTACACCAACATATTCCTTTCCCTCGTAATCAACAATTTATCCAAGACACGAGGATGGTGTGAAGAAAACTTCAACAGAATACGATCACAGTATTCACAAATAGGTAACAAATGGAAGAAAACCAAGGTTGAATACAAAAAACGAGGTACTAACACTAAGAAGCATCACAAGATGCAAGAGACCGCGAATTTCCTGGACAGTGAAGAACACAAGTATGACGGAAAGAATGGCCACAATACACTGCAAAATTTACTATATCCAGAGTGTAGCGCAACTACAGAATCAATAAATACTGTGTCAAAATCTAAAACAAGAGATACCATAACGCCAAAAATAGGCGCGAACTTCACAAAGCTATTGATAGACTCAGGTGCCGACATTTCACTCATCAAAAACCAATTCATACCGCGGGAAGAAGTTAATACATTTGATGTGTTAACATTAACAGGGATAGGTAAAGGTAGCATAAAAACAGAAGGATCTATTCAGTTAACATTAGAATTCCAAAACCAGTTCAAAGTCAAGCATAAATTTCATACAGTATCAAATGAGTTCCAAATTTCAGAAGATGGTATTGTAGGCAGAGATTTCTTTGTAGATAACAAGGTGGAAATATCGTACGACAATAATCAAATCAAAATTGGTGACAACCTTATCTCTTTCTCTAACAAAGCACAAAAGCAAATTACATTACCTGCACGATGTGAAACGGTAATCGAAATCAAAACCCCCACTAATGACTTATATGTCTGTTCTGCATCCGAACCACAACCAGGAGTTTTTATACCCAATATGTTACTCCAACCACAGAATAACAGAGCAAAAATCATTATTGCCAATACCCTTCCACAACAAACAAAATTAGAAAATTTCGAGCCTCCCTAACTCCCAGTACAAAAACACAAAATATTTGTAGGAAATCAGAATTTCAGGCATCAAAAACTACACCTAACTATAAAACCAGAAATCAAATCTCAATCCAACTATCCTTCAAATATTCCACTAAATTTTCCCAACATAAAACCCAGTTTACAATAATCTAATTGGATTATAATCAAAATTTTAAGACAAAAATGGAAAAATTGTAAAATTAATCTTAGTCGAAGAAGATTATCAATATAGTATCGATAACGATAGAAATAAGTAAGTTTTTCTTCGCTTGGACTTACCTAATACCAAGTAAGGAACAACTTATCAAAAATATATAATTACTAACCCCATAGTTAAGAACATTAATATTAAGAACCAAAGTATTGTTTAGAAATAGTCAATTTACCATACAACTTAACCCGAATATATAACACAAATTGTCAAAATATTGTAACTAGTTTTAAGAATACATAGTCAAACATAAGGTAACCAAAAGTACAGCTAGATGAAACACAAGCAACTTGAAGAAGCAGTAACTACAACAACCAACACAACAATCCACAGAACATCCCAAGATTTCGAGTCAAATTTGTACGGTTTTCTCAGTATTCACAACAAAAGCATTAACAGTATACAGACGAGTTTCCAGTTACAAATTACCAAGAACATATCAATGAAAGGTAACGTTCTGAACACACAAATATTTAGGCATACGAGATATGAAGCCAACTACAGACACTAATCCAATTGATAGTAAAATTAGATTAGCCATGAGGGATGAACAACAACAGACAGAGTTGGGATTCAACAAACAAAACATTAACATTTATCCCAGAAAGTTGATTCTATAAGTGATGAGAAACTACAACATCACGATAAAAGTTCAACATTTGTTAACTGGCTGAAGTATCAAAAACATTGGACGATTCAATCTAATCAAATGAAGGCGACCAGACAATTGAGACCAGACAAAGCAATAAACATCATCCAGCTCTCAAAAGAAACAAACAGAAATTCTACAGAATATTATAAGAAAGAAGTATATTGATGAAGCAGACATTTAATTCACACCAGTGATTAGAGCCGCCAATAAGGAAATCGATATTAATCCAAAAAGCAGCTACCATCCAAACACTGAAGTGCCGAAAACCGTGAATAAAGTTCAGAAGTTCCCTAACCATGATATTCCAAATACTGTAAAATCAAAAACCGTATTTCCTGAAGCGATATGGAAAATTCAGCATGCAGAAAATTCAAAAAACTTCGAGATGCTGTAAAACTAAATCAAAAGTTCCAGAATGTTGTAAAGCTGAAGTCAACCAATAGAAATTCCAAGATGACTTGAAATTCAACTCGAACGTTATAAGGTTATAACAAACACAATTTTGAGGAAATCACAAAAACATGGAAAAGTTCAAAAGGAGAAATGAAGCTGCTATGTGAGTCTCGTTCAAAAGTTACAGAAAAAGAATAAATTTTAGTTATAAGCATTAAATAGGTACATAAGATCTAATAGACATAAGAAGAAACATAGTAGAAATTCTAAAATTAGTTATAAGAACATACAGATAGCATAAACATATGAATATATATATATATAAGAAATTTTCAACATGAAAATTCCTCTTAGAGGGGGAAGGTGTTGTGCCTCAGTCAGTGTTACCACTCAGAAAAAATTAAAAGTATCCAATTAATCATAAAAAAAGTATCCATAAGTATCCAGTTTAAGCTTCATTAAAAAAGTCAAATAATCTCGTAATTGCGTATATTTGTTTCGACCCGTATATGTACTCGTATATGTAAATATACAAATTTATTCAATATAAATCACATTTTACATTTGACTCTCTTTACGGCATTTACAAAACTTCAATATTAATTGAAATAAAAACAATTTGTAGGTACATATAAAACATACATACTAAAAATTCAGTCCATTTTTATTGGCGTTAAAAGCTTTTTTGTTGCCATCATTGAATCAACCGTGTCAATCAACAAACGATTAGGTTTTCAATTTCGTCTAATTAGCTATAGAGACAAAAATACAATTTTAGGTACGAATGACTGGACTGGAATTTACGAGTATGAAGAGTAAATAAACCCTTAGAATAAATCAATTCTGCAATTTATTCAGCACGAATTACAATTGAAATTCAGTTTCACGTGCACATTTAAATAAAAATACAAAAATTGTATCCAGCATGAATGAAAAGTATCACATACGATTGTTCGGTATCCAAGTATCCAAATCCTAAATTTATTGACAAAAAGTATCCAATAGATACTATAGTATCCAAAACGGTAACACTAGTCTCAACCTGAAATAAAAAATCTGAAAAAAAGCATGCACATGCATGCACGCCATAAAATGAATAACATAAATTAAAATGAATAACATAAATTAAGTTTGGAAATTATGTCATATTTAAAAAAAAATGGAAACATTTACAAAAAAAAATTTAATAAACAAAAAAATAAAATGGAACATAAATACAAAATAATGAGAATAGGTTAAAAAACCTAAAAGTAAGCAAAGATACTACATAATTACAATAACAAAATAACACACTTTGGTAACACAGAAAGAAAAACAAACAAATTTGCATAATAACAAATTGGCACATTTCGTTTAACACAGAAAAATAAAGTAAAGAATTTGACACCAATAATCTTTGCGCCCGAAAGTTGTCTAAATAAAAATTACATACAAATAAAAGAAAAAACTTAATTTCTTTTTGGAAATGCCATTTAGGGGAATTAAAATAAATAATGTATGACATTGAAAAATATTAACATTGAAAATATTTCCGTAAATATTTTATATATATAAAATTTGTAAAAGTTCCGCGTGTTAAACAAAAATAAAGATTTCCGCATCTTCAACAAAAAGATTTCCGCAGCTTCAACAAAAAAAGATTTCCGTATCTTCTGTAAACATTGTAAACAGGAAGATTAAATTGTAATATATAAAGACATAAAATTGTAAATAGGATTAGAGTGTAATCAGAAGTAAAGAAGACAGTGTAATCAGAAGTAAAGAACACAGTGTAATCAGAAGTAAAGAACATAGTGTAATCGAGAGTGTAATCATAAGTAAAGTAAAATTAATGAAATAAAGAAAGTATCTTAAGTGACAATAAATCGCGATTTTCAATTCAGGAATACATACAATTTGGTAAGTATAAAATAACCAACATACTAACATCTGGGTACCAGTGAGATTGAGTAATTGTGGAAGAAAGAAATATGGCAGTATTTATACCCGCTGAATAATCTTTCACACTTATAAGATCTCATCTTTCTCACAACTAACATTTAAACTCTCCACGCTTAAATATATCACTTGGGTCATAGCCCCTACCAGCGGTAAGCGCCAAGTGACTATACAAGCTCCAAACCATCGTCTCCATATAACTACATTAAATCTATATTAAGTCAAGCTAACCACCGACGTATCCCATACCCGGAATTTGTCATACACACACGAAGTACAATTAACTGGACATAATAATTACCCGGTACATATAACAAAGAATTCCCAAACACCTATAAACATAACAAAGCATTACCATAAATACCCAAAATATTGACACTGTAGGCTAACCGATTTCAGATAAAATACAAAATCCCATCACGATAAAATACAACAGAATCAATATCAGATACAAACCTAAAATATTTAACAAATATCTGATCAAAATATAAAATAGGATCTTAGGGACAGCCGGATATAAGAGAAAGGCCAAACCCCAATTAGTCTCTTAAACCAAGGCTTTTCTGTAATATATTAGTCATACGCAGATGGGTTATTGAGATACACAATATAAAAAAAATATTAAATCGAAAACCGGGAAATCGCGGGATTTTTCATACCGGGATGCCATTCGTTTGAGAAAACCTAGTACTAACCATGTTCCTGTGTAATAATAATCGAAATAATCAAAATGATATAAAGGTGAGCAGTTAATAGAAAAATTTAAGTTCGCATTAAATTAGCAGTTGTTACGTATGATTAGATAAGGCTAACAAACACCTGCAATTTCATACCGTGGCTATCTCTCATTTATTTCTGGTTCGTGTATGCATTTAGTTTTTCTCCATATAGTTGTCATTTTCTAATGGAAGAGAGTAATATTTTTTGTTGTTGCTGTGCCTGTTTGTTTTGCGAGCATAGGAGGGGATAAGTGCTAACTATCAGAGCGAGTACACGTTCATGAGTTAAATATAAAACACAAAAAAACATTTTTTTCTAAACCGCCATTGAATCAGTTTGTATAGTAAAAATGAAACACATCGAAATTTAGCTGGTGTAATGCTGGAGTATCTGGAGTGTTACGCTTGGACATGGATAGAAAGTTTTCCACAAATCAAATCAATCAAATCAAATATGTATTAGTCTCATACTGCTAAAATAAATTCCAATTGGAAAGTACTAAAAATCGAATTTCTTTAAAAAATCTTTCGAATACAAGTTATTCCCTGGAAAAATGGAACTATTCAAGGGCAATTGACGTAAATGATACTTTAAAATAATTTTGTCACAAAAAATTTCCCGTTTTAATTATTCCTGGATTTAGGGGATAGTTGGTACGCTTGATGGGCAAGAAATTTAAGCAGTTACTTCAAGCAATCTGGAACGTGAGTTCAAATATCTAGTGATAGATGTTAACGTCCATTGAAACATTTTTAGTCGAAATCTGATGGTACATAAAGCTCCCAGTTTTATTAATTCCCCTGGATAGGAGACAACACTATTAGGGCTCACTGGACAGAAGGTACGTACAGCTAGTACATATGTGGACTATAAAAACCTGAGTTGGAATCTCTGGCAAGGAGTGCTACCAATTTCCCATCATTTCGTCATTATTAAAAACTTTTGCTTTAGAAAATTTTAATTATCTTCTACGCAGATTGGGTTCTAGTTCAGGTTTATCATTTTTAAATGGCGTCATCACTAGTGTGGCTTTTTTAAAAGCTCCTTTAATTTTGCCCTTCGAATCGGTCTGTAATATCTTGATGTGGATGTCGGTCAAGTTCCAGTTTTGTATAACCCAATTTAATTGACCGAACCCAATCGGGATTTAAAACATCTGTAAAAGGGGAAAGTGAGGCAATTGCTTGCTCTTAAGGAAAACCCCATAAAAAAGGAATTTATAAACTTTTTTCGAAATAGCTTACACTGTTTTCTGAGAGTTAGTTATAAGCGTATCTAAACTGCCGATTTGGATTCCCATATACAGTGGTGTGCAAAAAAATAGGACAGTAGGTATATTTAGTTTTTCAAGTTAAATTATTGGTCCTCTTTTTTTGAGAGTTCTTTCTAAATTCTTCTTAACCGATTTTATTTTTGGTTCAGCTTTCTTTTTTTTTTCTTTTAGCCGCAACTACATATTTCCAGCTCTTTCTTTATGGGAGTGGCCGTAAATATCACAAATTCTTATTTAGAAGGTCCAATCCATTGTGATTGTTTCCAATTACCAGCTTTGTTGACGTATCTCGAAACATTTTGAATGCTGATGGTTTCGCTTGATATTTAAGGGTTACGCATGATAATCTTGAGGCTACGTGGCAGTTCTTGCACACAAAATTTAGTTTTTATATACCTAAAAACGATTCGAATGGAACCGAACCATGTACCTATCTGCTTTAGAAAATCAAACCATGTTAATACCTGCAGATGGCGATTTAATGTTTTGTAGTGAAGCACATGAAGAAATAGACAGAACTGTATACATACAATAAAATATAGGAGATGAAATAAGAATGATTTTCCTTATAACTTTGAGGAATTTTATTGTCTCTTAGCGCCGATAATTCTTTTGGAATTTTATACCTGTGAAATTCCTGTTTCATCTATGTATGTAATAAATTCGTCCTGTTTAATTCGTTCAATTTGTTGAAAACATTCTCTTTAGGTTTGAGTAAAAAAGCTTCATATCAGTTTCTTTAAAAACTGTTTTGTGATTAACGCTTGTTGCTTCAGGTTTACACAAATTAAATTTAGGATTCCTTTTTAAGAAATTTTCGTAAAAATTTTTTGCAATTACTTCAATTTAGTGTATAGATACTAAACTCATTTTGTGTTACGGCGATGTTGATTTATAATTTGTAAGGGAACCGAACTAGGAGAATGAGCAAAGGAAGTGAGTATCAATTTAAATTTACACCAAAATTAAAAACCCAAAACATTGAAAAAGTGCTACGGTTTACTATGAAAATCAAACAAAAAATTCAAAAATTTTCATTTCTAAAAATGATAAACATTTTCTTAGTTTAGAAGGACTCCACAACACGCGCAGAAAAAATTTATATATTCGTTTTGGCATGTTTGCCAATATTCTATATTTATGTATGATAAAAATTTGAGCCAAATTGTAGACAGATACCAGTATTGTCACGTCTGAGCTACTGTTTTACAAGCTATAGTAAAAATTAAAATTAATTATTGTTAAAATTTTTAGGAGTACCCAGAAATTTGATTAAGCAAATTAATAAATGTTATTTCAGAATTCCAAACGCAGTTTTCAATTTTAATAAATCATAGAGGTAAATTAGACATTTATTGCCATTACGTTACTAACTGTCGGCTATACTAAGGTGTCTACAACCAGGTCAATCATTACTTACTAAAACTAAACCACTCCGAATGTTCTTAAAATTGAATGTCACAGGGTGTTCTGTGTCCGGGGAGACCCGGCCGGAGATGACCTTGCTTTCTGAGAGAGGTCTTAAAACATTTCACATCATGTGCGAGTTTCAGCGAAAATCTGTTTATTCATTCACGGCAAATTTATTATCCTATTAAAGCTAGCCGAAAGTATTCAGTTGAAAATAGAAAGTCAATAATGCAATCTACGATAGTAACTTATTTATCAGCCGAAACTAAATCGAATAAATGGATTGCAATACAATTTTTTGCAATTAGTCTTAAATTGAAAACTTTTTTTCCACCTAATCGTGGAAAACCCACAAAAAATCCACAAAATTGGCATAAAATCAGCTTCTAGAGTGAATATCTGAAGAGGAATCGATTTTCCAAATATCATTAGAAAATTTGAATAAAATCAGCCTCTAGAGTGTTATGCCTGAAGACGGATTGTCAAATGTGTCAAAAGCTGTTGCAGGAAAAAAATTCAGTTCAAATTTTCTCGTGGGAAATCTTGGAAAATGCGATTTTCCAAAAATCATTAGAAAATTTGTATTAAATCAGTCTCAAGAGTTTTATTTCTGTATGCTATCGCCGAACAAAAAATCAATTCAAGTCTCCCGTAGGAAATCTGGGAAAATTCGATTTTCCAAATATTATTAGAAAATTTGTATAAAATCAGCCACTAGAGTGTCATGGCTGGAGATGGATTGCATTGATGTGACGCGTCAAAATCTATTGCAGGAAAAAAATTCTGTTCAAGTTTCCCGTGGGAAACCTTGGAAAGTTCGATTTTCCAAATATCATTATAAAATTTTTATAAAATCAGCCTCTAGAGTGTTATGCCTGTAAGCTATTGCAGGAGAACAAGTCAATTCAAGTCTCCCGTCGGAAATCTTGGAAAAACCGATTTTCCAAAAATCATAAGAAAATTTGTATAAAATCAGCCTCTAGAGTGTTATGCCTGGAGGTGGACTGATTTTCACCGATTTGCCATGGGAAACTTGAACGGAAATTTTTACCTGCAATAGGAATTGACAAGTACATTACAGCAAGCAGCAATTCATTATCCATACATAACACTCTATAGGCTGATTTTACACCAATTTTATATATTTTTTTGGTTTATATGAATTTTTCTCAATTTTCCACAAGGAACTGGAAAATCTTGGAAAATTCGATTTTCCAAATATCATTAGAAAATTTGTATAAAATCAGCCTGCAGAGTGTTATGCATGGAGGTGGATTCCATTGATGTGGCTCGTCAAAATTATTGCAGGAAACAAATTCAGTTCAAGTCTCCCGTGGGAAATCTTGGAAAATTCGATTTTCCAAAAACCATTAGAAAATTTGTATTAAATCAGCCTCTAGAGTATTATGCCTGGGGGTGGATTACGTCGATGTAGCTCGTCAATAGCTATTGCAGGAAAAACAAATTCAGTTCTAGTTTCCCGTGGGAAACCTTGGAAAATTCGATTTTCCAAAAACCGTTAGAAAATTTGTGTTACATCAGCCTCTAGAATGTTATGTCTGTAAGCAATCGCACGAAAAAAATACAGTTCAAGTTTCCTGTGGGAAATCTGGGAAAACTCTATCTTCCAAAAATCATTCGAAAATTTGTATTAAATCAGCCTCTACATTTTTATATCTGGGGATCAATTGCTGATTGCTTTGATATGACTTGTAAACAGCTATTGCAGATAGAAATTTCAGTTCAAGTTTGCCGTCAAAAATCATTAGAAAAATCATTAAACAATACATCTCCAGCCATAACACTCTAGAGGCTGGTTTTATTTATATTTTCGCATGATATTTGGATAATCGGATTTTCACCGATTTGCTACGGGAAACTTGAACGGACATTTTTACTTGCAATAGGAATTGACAAGTTACATTACAGCAATCAGCAATTCATATCCCAAATTTTAATTTTTTTTTTTTGGTTTTTTGCGAATTTTCCACAATTTTCCAAGAGGACCTGGAGGCAGGTTTTGCCACTTAAGAATATTGACAAAAAAAAAGCCTTCAATGCTATCCCTGCATCGATTTTAATTTTCGTCTTAGCACTATCGACTGGTTACGACTTAATTTTTTTTTTTCGGTTGATATTAGCAGGGTCCTGCGTTATCGACTTTTCACTTTCGAATGACAATTTTCAGCTAATTTTAACAGTATAAATTTATTAATGTATCTATTCACATTCTTAAATATACCATTGGTAACTTCAAAATAAGTTTCGGTCATTAAATTAAACCACTATGGTCTAATTTAACGGTTGATGACTCCTGTTTTATTAGTGTTCGAAACCACTGAGTTTCTCAACGGAGCAACCTGTAATTTAATGGCAATAAGATTCCATATAAATAATCAATTGCACAGGACTCCCCTAGTACATTAATAAAATCCATGATAGAATTTTGTAATTTGCTGATTATATAAAAAAAACTTCGTACTTCGTATTAGTATGTCTCCTGTCACACGCAAACTGATTCTTGATGATGTCGAATAAAGAAAAGCCTTAGGAGTATATTAACGCCAACAATCAGATTTTAGACTATGCTGTTGTGAAATTACCCTTCCACATATTGGTTACTCAATTCTAAATGAACCAATATCCATTCCAAATTCATAAAACTATATTTGAGTATTTCGGACAAGTTAAACATTAACGATTGACTTGTTTTATTGTTGACAACAACAACAAAAAAAAATGAACCATATATGTATAAATTAAATTGAAGTTAAGATTTTAATTAAAATTTAAAATTTTTTTTTTTACATTAATACATATTTATGTGTACAAAAAAGAAATATACCGGAGGCGCACAAAACAAACAAATATTTTACATAATTCTCCATGTGTACATAGTGTCGAGTATGTGTTAACGGATCAAAATCGGAAATAGTTTTTAGTCTGAAATTCATCATACAAATAAAATATGAAAAATGGTCAATTCAGCACAAATAAATACTCGTAAAATAAAAAAATTATTTGGAATAGTTTGTGAACCGAAATATTTGCGTAAATATTGATATAAATGTAATGTAAATAGTACGATAGTTTTGTACAACAAAAAATAGTTTTCATTGTGGAACGATTTTTTTTTGGTGTGTGCGAAATTTTATTACAAAATTCATTTCCGATTTGAAGTTCTTGTGTGTTTAGTTCAAATGTGTACACAGTGAATTTGTGTCGTACTACGACGAGTCTATTTGTTTAATTGTTTAATTGAATTTGAATGCCTACATCACTGGGGCAGGAGCGCATCCGGTCGGTGTTCATGTACGTCACATCACTTTGTGTGTAGCAGGTATTTTTACGAAATTAATTTTTCGTTTGTTAGATGTTAAATATTAGGTTCGTTATCTTATCGTCTGATGTTGTTTAATTTGTTGTTGTCATTTAGTCAGTCGCCCTATCTCATGAATTGTGTGTACATGCTTTTATTTCAGTTTTATTATATCTGTGTGTATATATTATAGTCTTGAAATATATATGTACATACGTTATAGATTATCTTATCTTATCATATCTCTCTAGTATTCATATATGTATATACATAACCGTAAATACATGTGTATGTACTTTGTTTATAGAAAATAAGGGGCGTTAGCGTATGTGTGCTCATTTCGGTTTCTGATTTTTTTTGTGTCCCATTTTAATGCGGCAATTTGAGTTTGGATTAAATTTTAGTACTTTCACGTGATTAGAAGTAGTTTATATATTGCTAAATACATGTATTCATGACAAATTTACAGGAATAATTCCTGTCTCGTACACATATAAAGAGGATTAAAATGAGATTAAAATAGAATTAAGTTATACCATTAGAAAAAAAAAATATTGGATAGAGGATTTTTTTATTTTTTGTATTCCAGTTTATATATTTGCACAATTAAAATGTAAAGTGAAATTTATTTGGTTTATTTTAACAATTCACACACTAGTTTCCCGTCTTCAAATAATAATTAATCACTTCTGGCTGCTTCCCACATAATTTCATTTCAATTCACTGGATAAGTTGCACACACACACAGAAACACATACATAATCACATATGCTAAAAAAGGAGCTTCTGCTACTCTTGAAAATTTATTAACATTATGTCGTACAGACTCAATAAATCTAGTTTATGCGCTACTTGTATAAACAAACAATGCAATTTGCTTGCTCTCATGTTTTTCAAGCTTGTTGTTTGCAAAATCATTCTTACAAAAAAAAAAAAAAAATTTAAAAACCAGCCAACGACTATGGTACACAGCAAGAAAATTTATATCCTTATTTTTATCTTACTTTACACTATTAATTATAAACATTAAATCTTTCGAACAAATTAATTTAATCGTTGTATACCAAGAGACAATGTACTAATATGTAATGTTGTAAAAAAAAAAAATTGTTTGCGTGTTTAGTAACTACACTATAATAGAAACAGTGAGGGAAATAATTTTATTGGCCCCAAACCAAAACGGAGCGATATATCCCAGAAATATCCCCCCATTAAAATGTCTGATAATACGACTTTTAACATTTTTACACTACATAGATTTCATTCACACTATGTCTGCGTTTTTTGTTTTCCGCGTGTTCTGTGAATCTGTGTTTACACTCATGTCCAATGGGTAAGGTGTGAAACAATTATTTTGACATTTAATGTATGTATGAGTAACTCATCAAACATGGTGAATAGTATTAAAAAATATTTAGTTGTTTACTTATTTTATTTTATTTTTTGATAAATTGTTGTTGCGCCTACATTTAGCTATCTACTTAGTTGTTTCAGTGATATGTTACTATGTAGAAACAACAAATTTACAAGTCGCGATATTTTTATGATTTAGTTCTCAGATGTATGTGTCGTAACCAAATTGACTACTCCTTTATATGAAAGAAATTATTTCCCAGTTAATTAATGTTAAACCCATTCGTGGCCCATTGCCATTGTTGTGTGTCGACATTTGACTTACTTGGAAATAGCACGCAGGCTAAGCCCATTTCGTGGTTCAATCACCGTCATCGAGGTGCTACGTTTTGACGCTTAACCATCCACTACTAATATTATTCAAATCTTAGTCTTGTGCTATTGTAATGATATCGCATCAGTAAGGTAGTCAGTATTTAGTCTATCCGTCTCTCGAAGGAAAAATGCATTCAGTTACATCCAGGAAAAATATTAATACCGTATTTTTTATACACCGATGATCTAGAAATCAACAATCCTCTTGGATCCCACGCATTGACTCATTCAATTTGTAATTTTTACTATTCATTTCCATGTTTGCAGTACCATATCAAAATTATATAATATATTTCTAGCCTGTGTAATAAAATCGCAGGACCTCTAAAATTTTGGAAATCAAAAATGTTTACAACCTTTAATAGAAGAACTAAAATTTCTTGAAGAGGAAGGAATCTCGTTAAACTTAAAGGATGGCAGCTATCATCACGTTCATTTCTTATTAGGACTTTATTTGGGCGATAATTTAGGAGTAAATTCGATACTTGATTTTAACAAGCCTTTTTCCAGTAGTTCTTTTTGTCGGTTTTGTAAAGTTACTAAAGCTGATTCAACTAAATTGTGTATGGAAAAACCCGAACTAATGAGAACTCGCGACAATTATAACGATGATGCCATTTTGCAAAATTCACAGCAACAGGAGTTTTGAACGAAAGTTGCTTTAACCAAATAAAATCATTTCACGTGGTATGCACGATATTTTCGAAGGGGTCTGTCATTTCATTATGACCTGTCCCATATTCTTCTTTATTGTATAAATGAAATGAATATCATAGATCTTACTCTATCGTTTAAAATAATGGATTACTCACTAACGTCGTTAAAACAAAAAAATTGAACTTCATAATTCCCAATATTTAAAATTGTTTAAAGATACGTTAAAGCCAAAATTTCACAATTTGACTCACTATCCAACTATATTACAAAAATCAGGACCACTAAGAAAATTTTGGAGTTTCAATTTTTTATTATATTTCATTTTATTTTCGAAACTCAATTAAAAGATAAAATTGACAGCATATTTTCCGGCATAATCAGAAATAAGTTACATGTGCCTGATGAGCACGAAATCGAGATGTTCAATAAAATTAAGTATAACGGAACCATATTCAAAAAAGGTTATTATGTTGCAAAATGTACCAATGAATATATCATATTTAATATCATACTTGTAGTAAAATTGAATAGCACGGTACTGTTTTTTTGTCAGCAGTTAAGAAACGTATTATTTCGTTCACAGTACACAGCTTTTGAAATAGACCTTACAAATTTGGGAGAATTTTCTATTGTTGGGCCTCCTTTAACTGTTATTAAAACCGCACGAGGATAAAGTATGATAAGAATAAAGGAATATGCTTTACAACTTTCTAATATGTAAAACATAACAATGTGGCTTCTATAATTGAATAATTTACTTAAATACGTTTTTACAGATAAATGGCTACTAAACAAAACAGCTTTGTTATTACACCATTACAGGCCAACTGCGATTATTTAAATAATTCATGCACTTTTTCCTACGAATCACTTCCATTTGAGGCCAGAAGCGAAGCAGATGAAAGAACCTTTTTTGATGGTCATTCACAATTCGGAGCAAACAAATCATGAAATAATTTTAATACGAATTTACCAGACCTCCAGAAACATTTAAGTCCTCCAAAATTAACAGACCTTGAAAAACATAGTTCTACAATGGACCCAGTACGTGAGCTTTGCTCGGTTTTAGGAGATATTTTGTTAAAAAAACCGAATGGTCAGTCAATACAGCGCTATTACTGCGAGCACAAATGTTTAGAGCCTATCCATCGAACCACGTTAATAAAGGTAATCGCCGAATATTTTGATGTAAATGAAATACACATGTCGCTGGATGCCAGCTAGCATCTCGAGCGGGAGATATGCGAATGGTTTGATTGTGAAAAAACCAGAATACTATAGAATAGGGGGAAGAGGAAAATTGTACGCAAAGTTCTGTAATTTGAAGAGCACTAACAGGAGGCTAAAACCAAAACAACTACCACCACCAGAAGCAGACACTTCCGATAATTTACAATTACGTAAGTATGGCTATAATAAGCTCAAATTGATTTCTAACCTGTTTTATAATTTTTCTCATTTAATAGAACCAGAAGACGATGCTGAACCGTGTTTTAAAAGTCTAAAATATGACAACCTATCAGCAGAAGACTTTGATTTTGTATGGCTGGCGTGCTGCCAATTCAGATTGCTGCAAATTCGTACGGGCGACTAAAGTATGAAAGTTGTGTTTGAAAAGTGGCCACAGTACAAGTTACCACCTGGGAGTCGATTGGTAAGTTTAATGATCTAATTTTGATTTCATAGTAAATTAAAAATGTAACTAATCATTTTCTCTACATGTTTTACACTAAAAGAATACATTTTTCAATTTTTGTTCTATATATTACAATTTCAGTTTGATAACAACTTTAGGGCTCTGCACCCTGAAAAAGAGGATATACTCGACCACTGGCCCGAAAATTTTAAAGAAATATTGAAGTTTTTGAAAGAAGAGAACAGTATAAAATTTCTGAAATCCGCAGTGTACTTACAGACATTAAAGAAGAAGATTATGAAAAAGGTATTTATTTACACTCCCCACTAATTTGTATTTTGGAATATTATTTTAAAGTTATTTTCTCTATGTTTCTCCTTAGAGGAAGCAATTGTTAGACTATTATGGTGCAGTCATGGTTTTTTAGTCCCAACAAAAAAAAATATTAAGAAAGGAAAATGTATTCTAAAATAATTTAAGGAAATCAGTCCAATTCCTTTAGTGGTATCTTTTGCCACGACGAATAACAGTTCTAATATTCCTTCTATAAAACCTAGATGACTGCAATAAAAAAAACTCGTATTGCACTGAATTTTTACGATGGAAGTTATTTCAAATGACTTTTCTTGTAATGATATATTTTGAAGTGCGAAGCAGCTGTGCTAATAGTCAATTGAAACAATTATAATAACAAATCAGGGGCGGAATGATTAAATTCGGACAGTAAACCCCAGCGGTAATAAGCAATTCTATGAAATATTTAGAACAAATTCAAAAAATCGTCAAAGTTATCCAAGTTAGTTTGTATCAAATCGCAATTAAATAAAGGTTTAACGGGAAATTTCTGATCCATAATGAAATATTCATCGCAAAGAAATTTGTCGAAAAACCTTTACTTAATTTCATACAAAACAACTTGAGTAACTATGACCATTTTTCGAATAAACTCTAAACTGCTATAGAACTGCTTACCAGCGCCAATATTCAATGTCGGATTCCATGATTCCGCCTCAGTGCAAAAGATCTTTTTGCCGCCCAGTGTTTATACAAAGAATTTTCAAACTTGACTATGACGACTACGGGAATTGAGGCTCATGTGTTTAGTATATAGGATATATATATATATATATATATATATATATATATATATATATATATATATATATATATATATATATATATATATATACTATCTTGATCAACAAGTTCCCGGAATAACCACCGTGTAGCGCTCCCATCGTTCCGATTTGAGTTCTGTTGTTTTTTTGTTTAATTGGTAAATCTGTTGTTGATATTACCTCTAAATCTTAGCATCATAGCTCGACATTTGCAAAAGTTACGTAGTCAAGAGTACATCTACCTCTGTGTGTGTTAGCGATTATTTACAATTTTAGAAATTATTTACAATTTTAGACATGATTTGCGAGGCTGAATCCGATCCCACATTCATCAAAAGGATCATTACTGGAGACGAGACGTGGATTTATGAGTACGACATGCAATCCAGACATCAGGCAAGTGAATGGCGTTCACCAAAAAAAAAACCACGTCGTTTTCAGTCAAAAAATAAGGCAATGCTCACGGTTTTCATGGATTACAACGGTGTAGTGCATCATGAATTTTTGCCAGAAGGCCAGACCGTAAACAAAGAGTATTATTTTGGCGTTATGAGACGTTTGCGTGAACCAATTCGCCGAAAGAGACCAGAATTTTGGGCAGAAAACTCGTGGATTTTGCACCATGATAACGCACCGCCGCACAGTGCCATAATTATTCGTAATTTTTTGACGAAAAATGCAACAAATACCATCCAACAGCCACCGACTTCACCTGATTTGGCTCCCTGTGACTTCTTTCTGTTCAATCGAGTTAAAAAACCATTACAGGGAACGCGTTTCAGCAGCCGAGAGGAAATAATGGAAAAATCGCCAACACACACAGAGTAGATGTACTCTTGACTACGTAACCGAGAACTTGTTGATCAAGGTAGTACATACATATATACACATATGTACTAATACGTGTTATTCTTAATAGTAATTACTTATGTCATTAATGTTACCTTCTATTAATACATACATATATTTTAATGCTAACACAACATTTATTAATATCACAAATTAAAACATTAAATAAATAACTGATTACATGAATAAAATTATTTCTTTCATTGAATATTAAGCTTACATTATTATTATATCTAATTCATAAATGTTATTTTCGATTTCGTTGTTATTAGAAACCAAAACATTAAAAGCGCGAATCCTTTCTCTCGAATTTTATGAATATACATTTGATATACATCAAAGTTTTAACTTTAGTATTTAACATTATGAATATAATTTTAAAAAATGTTCATATCATTAATGACCAAGGTTTCATAATGGTAATGTAACTGTTCCTTGGTACAACTTTAAGGTAGTAATTTTAATATTAATATTCATTTTCATAGCATAAATGTAATTTTTTTTCAGTGTATGTCCTGCGCCAGAAATATCCTTAAACGGACTTATGTTTTGGGTTGTATGGTTTATATGTTCATGTCTTACAAATCAAATTCTAAGTTTGATATCAAAGTCGAAGGCTATTCCATAATAAGAGTGCTACAGTATCTAGTTGATTTTAATTTAGGCCCCTTGTATAAGGGCTTAATGTGAAAATCTGTCACTACTTTTGCGAACTTTTTTAAAAGCGATAGCTCTGCTATATACTCTCAGGTGAGTTGTTTGATAGTTTCCATTTTCAGTCCATTATTGAACAATTTTTTTCTTTTAAGAGCTGGAGGTAAAATTTTATAACTGCGATATTGCCCAATTTTCTACCAACTTCGTTATGGACATTGTTTTAAATTTTCCCAATATGAAGTGAACGACAATTGAGCTTTATATAATGTTTTGTGTATTCATTGACAAATCTGTTCATAGGTAGGGGGCGAGCAGACGAGAAAGAAGAAGCGCAACAACTACCACAACAACGTCAAGCAATATTTGCTGTGGTTAATACAAGACGATGATGATGGAATGCAATTTTGCCTTTTTCCCGAACCCGCAAATCTTACTTTGAATGTCAATATTAATGTCAATGACGTCTTTGTTTTCGGCTGTTCATATAGCACGATTGCTTAACCATTGAGTATTACGTCGGTCTAAAAAGACCAAAGTATTGAAATCGTGTCAAAAATAATCAAAAATTTGATTGGTTCAAAACCACTTTTCTCGATGGTTTAAAAGTCCACGGAGTCTAAAAAAGCAAAAAAAAAAAAATGTCCGTCGGTCTGTACCCATGGCATCTTGAGAACGGCTTGTTCGATTTAGAATTTTTCTTTGCCAATCTGTTTCTATGGCCAATGACTAGATTTGAAAACATTTTGGAACCTGTGCGTCAAGAGGGTCGGGTACCTGCGATGGTGATCGTGATGTTGATGTTGATGGTGATGGTGATAGTGATAGTGATAGTGATAGTGATAGTGATAGTGATAGTGATAGTGATAGTGATAGTGATGGTGATGGTGATGGTGATGGTGATAGTGATAGTGATAGTGATAGTGATAGTGATAGTGATAGTGATAGTGATAGTGATAGTGATAGTGATAGTGATGGTGATATGGTGATTTGGTGATTTGGTGATTTGGTGATTTGGTGATTTGGTGATATGGTGATATGGTGATATGGTGATACGGTGATATGGAGATATGGTGATATGGTGATATGGTGATATGGTGATATGGTGATATGGTGATATGGTGATATGGTGCTTGGTGCTATGGTGATATGGTGATATGGTGATATGGTGATATGGTGATATGGTGATATGGTGATATGGTGATATGGTGATATGGTAATATTGTGATATGGTGATATGGTGATATGGTGATATGGTGATATGTATGATGATATGATGATATGATGATATGATGATATGATGATATGATGATATGATGATATGATGATATAATGATATGATGCTATGATGATATGATGATATGATGGTATGATGACATGATGATATGATGATATGATGATATGATGATATGATGATATGATGATATGATGATATGATGATATGATGATATAATGATATGATGATATGATGATATGATGATATGATGATATGATGATATGATGATATGATGATATGATGATATGATGATATGATGATATGATGATATGATGATATGATGATATGATGATATGATGATATGATGATATGATGATATGATGATATGACGATATGATGATATGATGATATGATGATATGATGATATGATGATATGATGATATGATGATATGATGATATGATGATATGATGATATGATGATATGATGGTATGATGATATGATGATATGATATGATGATATGATGATATGATGATATGATGATATGATGATATGATGATATGATGATATGATGATATGATGATATGATGATATGATGATATGATGATATGATGATATGATGATATGATGATATGATGATATGATGATATGCTGATATGCTGATATGATGATATGGTGATATGATGACATGGTGATTAGTGAACAATACAGTTGATGATTTATTAGTGTGTTGTATTTACAGCCAAATTGGAATTAGCTAGAGTTGAGTTCACGTGCGCATATAGTTTTATAGACCATGTTGATTTGGGAGCTGAGTTGGGCATTGAGTTTGTGGTTCAGTTATAGGCTGAGTCGGGGATGTTTGAGATTGAGTTATATGCCATTATTAATATGTATATACAATTTATGAATAAGGTTACTTAAGTCGTTACTTAAAACTACAAATTTTTACTTTTCAACTTCTTGCGCTACATATTTAAATAATCACACGAAAGTATATTATGAAAGATTGATCTACTTAATATTTGTTTTTGCAAGTATTAAGATTTAATAAACGGTAATAATGATCATGCAATGTGATATATTAGGTCTTGCCTTTGTCTATGACGAATGAAGGTAAATAAAAAATTTCCTCTTGACGTGCCACGTATAGTGACATCCGGAGAGTAACCTTTTACTATAAATGAAGACAAAGTAGATATATACTATCGTAATAGGAATATTAACCCTATTTCGGGAATGCACAAGCGGCGAAGCCAAAATGCATAGAGAAACCTTATGCGTTCCTCTGAAAATTTAATTTAAATAATTTACACCAAACTGACAAAGGTAAATAATAGAAGAATAAATCGATTTGAAGCATCAAAAGATGAAATACGAGCCTTTACGAACACTTTTAGATGCCCCCATCAGTTTAAAAATAATTTGGACCATCAAGTTGAAGAAATGTTGCTTCTGGAATACGGAAAATCGTCGTCATTGACTACCGTAAGTTAAACACATAAACAACCTTAAAATAGTTTTAAAGCAACTTTCTCAGTTTAACCTAAAAATTCAACTCGATAAATGCGAGTTTCTTAAGCGAGAAACCGAAATCCTATGGGTCATATCATAACTCAACATGGTATAAAACCTAATAAAGATAAAGTTAGGAAAATATGGGATTGCCTACTCCCTAAAACACCGAAGGAGATCAAACAATTTCTGGGTCTCTCGGAATATTATCGATAATTCATAAGGGACTATTAAAAATCGCGAAACACCTGACCAAGTACTTAAAGCAGGATGTAAAATTGGATCTGACGGATCTGAAATACATCAGATCATTCGAAACACTGAAAAAATAAACAATTGCAAATGAATGATATTTTCTAATCCCGATTTCGAAAAACAATTCATATTAACGACTGAATCGCCAGATTTCGCGTTAGGTGCGGTTCTCTCGCAAGCACCAAAATAATATCGAAAGACTATCGCATTTGCGTCCAGGGCCTTAAATAAAACTGAGACAAACTATGCCACTAATGAAACAGAATCGTTGCCAATAATAACGAATCAATTAAACTTAACGTTAACGAATATTCGGGAAACAATCTACCTGCACCCGAAGAAGTTGCAACAGGGCAACTATATATAATAGATAACAGAAGATCGATAAGAGTAGCATGATTGAAACAATCCACCCTGCAGACCTACTTAACGAATATTTTATTTATTTTACAGACTGACCAATAAATTATTATAGAAACCAAATAATTTTTAGAATATCAGAGAACTATGTCGTCATTTCGGAACAGATCTTCCTAAAATTCAAAAGATGTATGTGCTAAAAAAGATCATTCAAGGTGGAAAATATAATGGATATCATCAAAAGCTACTATAATGGTAAGGTCTGCAATTTTTGCACCAAAAAGCTTATATGAAAAGAGACAACAGTTTTTCAGAGAAAATTTCTCTGAAAATGGCCATTAAGTTTTCGTCACTAGAATGGTCGAAAATGTCACAAATATTGATCGCCAAATGCGAGTATAACAAGAGAACTCGAAAGAGCCCACAGACTTACCAAGAAAGATTAAAAGTTACATTAATTTATATAACATTTGTAACATTCCTAAGTACGATCGTAAACCGTACAATGTTAAAATTTCACCAAGACCAACTACCAATCGATCATCTTTCAAATGATCAGTATTAAGCGCAACGAACGACACACTATCATCAGACTGTGATGCTAACAATCGAACGTTGAATAACCTAATGGAGTTGCACAATACCGATCAAGAATAAAAAATTCCAGTCACATAAAATAAAAAGCGAAATAACAGAAATTCAAGGCTCACTCCACAATCTTCAAACTACTCGACAACTAATCAAAAGCTTAAATATTGACAAAGTCGTTCTGGAAAATATCAAGAACAGAACACGTCTTGAAATGGTTTAGCTTAACCACACAGGGACATTATACCGATAAAGCCACAGGATATCGATAAAATAATATGATGTTTAGAGCTGTTAACAACATTGGGAATTAAACCAAAGGGCGAGAATGTCCTTTCTCCACCCCTAAGGGAGTTATGATAAGAGATTACGTATGTAGGAGAAACACCTTCGAGCCCAACGTGATGAACAATGACAAGACGAATCGAATTGTGTCAATAATTTTCCACTTGCTTACCGTGTAATTCGATTCCTTTAATAAAATACATAGAACTAATAAAGAAGAATTAAGTTAGTCTTAAGTTTATATTTGACATTGAAAGATTAAAAAATAAAGAAAGAAAAAAATACTAGTGTTCTACACGGCAGGGTATTAGACTAAGAGCAGCATATTGGTTAGGAGAGGCTGCCAGCTACGGATTAGTTTATAAGATTGTTGTTGGTTGATGAAGAAATTTACTGTTATTAGCCCATAAATCTTCCCATTATCCACTTTTATTTTAAAACTATTTGGTCCGTCGATCGACACTTTTCCCACAAGGCGTCCGGTATAGATCACTCCCTTATTTTGAACAAGGTCCTTAAAATATGTCATTGGTTTTCTTAAATTTAGAGACCACTTCCCCAATATTACAATTGGTCATGACAATATAAATCATCTACTCTCAAGCCTCCATTCACAGACTCACAATTAATGTTACATTAGTTAGAACTCAGGCTTGTTGAACAGTAATAGAAATCGCATTTGCTGAACATTTATGCCGTTTGTTCAGTTCATCCCATCCAACTCACGCACAATTTCCTTCCAATCCCACCAAACATATATTACCTGATGTGGCGTCAATCCGGCCTTTGCCACCCTTTGTGAAGCTTTCTCGTATCCAGCCTTATCCAAATGATTCAAATCTGTTTTTGGTCAATGTTTAGTTCCGCAGTGATGTCATAAGACGAAATGTGCTGATTTTGATAAAACATCTTCACCATAAACAACACGAATTTTTTTCACAAGCCTGCTAAAATTTATCACCTTGATTTATCCACTGCGAGTACAAGCCCATGATTATGGCGATAGAGAGTTCTCGCACAAAAATTTCGGCTGACTTAATAAAAACCAAGCTACTTCAAGAAGTTCGTTTGGATGATAGAGTTGAGGGCTCTGCCTCTGCATCAGCCATGTATGTAAAGCCAGCGAGTCAAACAAATATCAGAACAAGAAGAAATAAGTAAAGGACGGGAAATGTTTCGGATGTGGTGAAGTTGGCCACTACAAAAACAAATGTCCGAAAGCGAAGATGGCTACTCATTCGTCAGTTTTTTCGTGTTTGATGGCATGCAATCTTAAATCGACTGAGTGATATGTAGACTTTGGTGCCTCTGCTCACATGACATGTGAACAAGGTTGGATGAAAAATCTCAAACCAGTGTCAGAATCAGAAGAGGTCACGATTGCAAATCAATCAAAATTGAAGGCCGAATTGATTGGCAATGTTTTACTCCAGCTACAGGTAAATAATCGTATAGTGAATACTACAGTTCATGACGTTCTATATGTTCCAGGTCACAAACTTATTGTCGGTCAGTCAGTTAGTTGGCAAAGGACTAATTGTCAAGTTTAGTGCAAATGATTGCAAAGTTTTCGACAAAAACAACAAATTACTGGTTGAGGCAAAAGTAAATGCAGAGATGATCAAAGTGACACCGACGAGTGAAACATGTTTGAGTGTCAAAGTTGAGGATTCATGGGAATTATGGCATCGTTGTCTAGGACATGTAGGTCATGATAGCTTGATGAGATTACGAAATGGTTTTGTTTTCGCCTTCCGTTCAAGGACAGCAAATCTCGGGCTACCAGAGTACTAGAACTGGTGCACACTGACCTGTGTGGTCCAATGCCTGTTGATTCATTTGGCGGCTCGCGATATTTTGTGACTTTCTTGGATGATTTTAGCCACAACATTTCCGTGTATTTCGTCAAGAACAAATTAAACACCTAGAATGTTTTCAGGGAGTTCAAAGCATTTGCGGAGAATCAAACTCAGAACGTTGCGTTCAGATAATGGAACAGAGTACTGCAACAAGTAGTTTTCTAAATTCCTCCGAGATTCGGGGATACAGCATTAAACAACTGCACCGTATACGCCAGAGCAAAACGGCAAGGCGGAAAGGTTGAATCGAACATTGATCGAGCGTACGAGATGTATGCTTTTTGACGCAAAGCTTGACAACAGATTTTGGGGTGAAGCTGTCAACACAGCGGGTTATCTTGTTCATCATTTTGTGGGGCTATCGATAAAACGCCCGAAGAAATTTGGTCCAACAAAAAGCCTGATTTGTCCAACTTAAAAGTGTTTGGATGCAAGGCAATGGTACATGTTCTGAAACAAAAGCGCCAGAAATTTGATTCGAAATCAAGGGAATACATCATGATCGGCTACAGCGAGAATTGTAAAGGATATCGAGTTTTTGATTTTGAAAAATTACGAGTGTATGTCAGTCATGATGTCGTTTTTCTGGAGGATCAATGCTGTGAAAACAAGGTAATTGATTGTAACGAATTTTCTGATCATTTTTATCCATTCGAAGATGCTAGCAATGAAGTGGGGGATGAGGCAATTGTTACATCAGCCAGTTCAGAAGGCGTATCTGGATATCAAAATAGTGAGAATCTAACAGATGAAGATTTAATTGACGTTTCGGGTAGTAATGAATCGTCAAATGAGGAAGTGAACGATGTTTCGTTACAACCGCGTCGTTCATCGAGAGAGTCGACGAAAAGTAATGATTTCGTTTATGTTGTATCACGTGTTCAATTGGATGATCCATTGTCAGTGGAGGGGGCTATGTGCAGCTCAAATGCGTCTCACTGGAAAACAGCTATGGAAGAGGAGTATCGTTCGTTAATCGAAAACGAGACGTGGTCGCTTACAGATTTGCCACCTGATCGTAGAGCAATTCAATGCAAATGGGTTTTCAAGACAAAGTACAACGAGAAAGGGGTGGTAGATCGGTACAAGGCTCGTTTGGTAGTAAAGGGTTGTACTCAGCTTAAGGGCATTGATTATGAGGAGATATTCTCACTCGTAGTTCGCTACTCGTCGATACGGTTTTTGATTGCGGTAGCTGTGAGATATGATTTAGAGATCGATCAGATGGATGCGATTACAGCGTTCCTTCATGGCGATTTAAGCGAGGAAATCTATATGATTCAACCTGAAAAGTTTAGTGATGGAAGTCAATGTGTTTGTTGTATGAAAAAGTCGTTATACGGACTCAAGCAGTCCAATCGTGTACGGAATCAGCATTTGGACACTGCTTTGAAGAATTTTGGCATGAAATGCTCAAATTACGATGCATGCATTTACTATCTGATTGATTGTGGCAGTATATGTTGACGACTTGCTCATTTTTTCCAACGACAAAGTTTTGAAAGCTGATTTGAAGTTGTGTCTACAGAAGCAATTTAAAATGAAGGAAATTTGCGAGGCCAAATGTGTGTTGGGCATTCAGATTACGCGAGACCGCAAGTCGGGAACGATTTCGATAAATCAAACCCAGTATATTCAAAAAATATTAGAACGTTTCCAAATGGTCGATTGTAATAGTGTAAGTGTTCCAGCTGATCCAAATCAGAAACTTACTTCAGAAATGTCGCCGAAGAATGAGTCAGATCGCGAATCCATGAAGGATGTGCCATATCAAGAAGCAGTTGGGAGCTTGTTGTTTGCTGTCCAGGTATCACGACAAGATATACAGTTCGCGGTAGGAGCTGTCAGCAGATTCAATAACAATCCAGGCGTTGCTCATTGATTGGCAGTAAAGCGGATCATGCGATATTTGAAAGGTACAATCAAGATGAAAATGGAAATAAAGTAGGGCAAGGTTATTGCGATTCAGATTGGGCAAGTAATTCAGTAGATCGACGTTCGACAACAGGATATGTATTCAAACTGCAAGGTGGATCAATTTCATGGGCGTCAAAGAAGCAACCAACAGTTGCTTTGTCTACAACATAGTTCGAATACATGGCTATGTCTTTAGCAACGCAAGAGGCTATTTGGTGGCGGGGTATATGTCACTGCGACAACAAAGGAGCGATCCAACTAACGGAGAAGGCAGCTTTTTCACCCAGAACAAAGCATATAGATGTTCGTTATCATTTTCTGCGCGAGAAGGTTAATGACAAGGTAGTTAAATTTGTTTACGTCAACACAAACGAAATGTTAGCAGATAGCCTTACCAAACTGGTGACAGCAGAAAAACACAGGTTCTATTCAATGAGAGTCAATCTTGTGAAGAGTTGAGTACTGGAAAATAAGGCTCTAGTGGAGGTGTTGAGTTATTAAGTGTGAGAGAGTCTTTATTTTGTTATTTGTTTTTAATGCTAGCCACTTGTGGCGTTCTCTTTCTTTTGTACTTTCTTTTGTTAGCTTTTAATAAATACCTCGTGAATGGACGCTTGTCATTTTACTTTCTTTTACTCTAGTAAAATAAAGTATAGTAATCATGAAAATTTTGGACCTTGAGATTTTTAGAGATTTATTAGTTTTGAGGTCCCCTGAGTCCGAAAAAGTGGGTTTAGAAATGGTGTCTGTCTGTCTGTCTGTCAGTCTGTCAGTCTGTCAGTCTGTCAGTCTGTCAGTCTGTCAGTCTGTCAGTCTGTCAGTCTGTCAGTCTGTCAGTCTGTCAGTCTGTCAGTCTGTCAGTCTGTCAGTCTGTCAGTCTGTCAGTCTGTCAGTCTGTCAGTCTGTCAGTCTGTCAGTCTGTCAGTCTGTAAGTCTGTCAGTCTGTCAGTCTGTCAGTCTGTCAGTCTGTCAGTCTGTCAGTCTGTCAGTTTGTCAGTCTGTCAGTCTGTCAGTCTGTCAGTCTGTCAGTCTGTCAGTCTGTCAGTCTCTCAGTCTGTCAGTCTGTCAGTCTGTCAGTCTGTCAGTCTGTCAGTCTGTCAGTCTGTCAGTCTGTCAGTCTGTCAGTCTGTCAGTCTGTCAGTCTGTCAGTCTGTCAGTCTGTCAGTCTGTCTGTGTCCTCTCTACAGCCCATATGGTTTAATCAATCGACCTGAACTTCAGATTTAAGCTTTTTTGATAAATTGGGAGGTCCCAGAGAATTTTTCTCCAAATCGGCTAACCGGAAGTGGCCACTGCCTTGGTCCAGAAAATTTGTTTTGCAAATATCTTTAAAAGTATAAGGTTTACAAAAAACTACTTAATACAAAAAGTTTCCAAAAATTAAAAACAAATAAAAATAAAAATTTAAAAATTAAAAAAAAAAATTAAGGAAAAATAAAATTTTTCAAAATTTTCTGTTCGTAAAAGAAAGTCGTGTGTTGACCACACCTCAATTTTAACTAGGTAATTAAGGGACCTATTCCATGTGCTAGCAAAATCTTTATCATTATTGTTGAGTGCGATTTCCAAAAAATAATTTCGTAGAACCTTTACTAAACGAACGGTTAGTATGGATTAGGGTTTTTTAACTAGGTATTTGAGGGGCCTATTCTATATGCCAGCGAAACCTTTGTCATCATTGTTGGCAATGGCCGATATTGGCCCTTGGGAGTTAAGTGCGATTTACAAAAAACAATTTTGCAGAACTTTTATTAAACGAACGATTCGTATGGACTAGGGTTTTTTAACTAGGTAATTAAGGGACTTATTCCATGTGCTAGCGAAACCTTTGTCATCATTGTTGGCAATGGCCGATATTGGCCCTTGGGAGTTGAGTGCGATTTCCAAAAAATAATTTCGTAGAACTTTTACTAAACGAACGATCCTTATGGATTAGGGTTTTCTAACTAGGTAATTACCTATTCCATGTGCTAGCGAAACCTTTGTCATCATTGTTGGCAATGGCCGATATTGGCCCCTGGGGGTTGAGTGCGATTTCTAAAATATAATTTTGCAGAACTTTTACTAAACGAACGATTCGTATGGATTAGGGTTTTCTAACTAGGTAATTAAGGGACCTATTCCATGTGCTAGCGAAACTTTTGTCATCATTGTTGGCAATGGCCGATATTGGCCCTTGGGGGTTGAGTGCGATTTCCAAAAAATAATTTCGTAGAACTTTTACTAAACGAACGATCCGTATGGATTAGGGATTTCTAACTAGGTATTTGAGGGGCCTATTCTATGTGCTAGCGAAACCTTTGTCATCATTGTTGGCAATGGCCGATATTGGCCCTTGGGAGTTGAGTGCGATTTCCAAAAAATAATTTCGTAGAACTTTTACTAAACGAACGATCCGTATGGATTAGGGATTTCTAACTAGGTAATTAAGGGACCTATTCCATGTGCTAGCGAAACCTTTGTCATCATTGTTGAGAGCGATTTCCAAAAAATAATTTCATAGAACTTTTACTAAACGAACGGTTCGTATGGATTAGGGTTTTTTAACTAGGTAATTACCTATTCCATGTGCTAGCGAAACCTTTGTCATCATTGTTGGCAATGGCCGATATTGGCCCCTGGGGGTTGAGTGCGATTTCTAAAATATAATTTTGCAGAACTTTTACTAAACGAACGATTCGTATGGATTAGGGTTTTCTAACTAGGTAATTAAGGGACCTATTCCATGTGCTAGCGAAACTTTTGTCATCATTGTTGGCAATGGCCGATATTGGCCCTTGGGGGTTGAGTGCGATTTCCAAAAAATAATTTCGTAGAACTTTTACTAAACGAACGATCCGTATGGATTAGGGATTTCTAACTAGGTATTTGAGGGGCCTATTCTATGTGCTAGCGAAACCTTGGTCATCATTGTTGGCAATGGCCGATATTGCCCCTTGGGAGTTGAGTGCGATTTCCAAAAAATAATTTCGTAGAACTTTTACTAAACGAACGATCCGTATGGATTAGGGATTTCTAACTAGGTAATTAAGGGACCTATTCCATGTGCTAGCGAAACCTTTGTCATCATTGTTGAGAGCGATTTCCAAAAAATAATTTCATAGAACTTTTACTAAACGAACGGTTCGTATGGATTAGGGTTTTTTAACTAGGTATTTGAAGGACCTATTCCATATGCTAGCGAAACCTTTGTCATCATTGTTGGCAATGGCCGATATTGGCCCTTGGGAGTTGAGTGCGATTTCCAAAAAATAATTTCGTAGAACTTTTACTAAACGAACGATCCTTATGGATTAGGGTTTTCTAACTAGGTAATTACCTATTCCATGTGCTAGCGAAACTTTTGTCATCATTGTTGGCAATGGCCGATATTGGCCCTTGGGAGTTGAGTGCGATTTAAAAAAAATAATTTTGCAAAACTTTTACTAAACGAACGATTCGTATGGGTTAGGGTTTTATAACTAGGTAGTTAAGGGACCTATTCCACGTGCTAGCGAAACCTTTGTCATCATTGTTGATTGCGATTTCCAAAAAATAATTTCGTAGAACTTTTACTAAACGAACGATCCTTATGGATTAGGGTTTTCTAGGGTTTCTTAGGGGTCTTAGGGTTTTATAACTAGGTAGTTAGGGAACCTATTCCATGTGCTAGCCAAACCTTTGTCATCATTGTTGATTGCGATTTCCAAAAAATAATTTCGTAGAACTTTTACTAAACGAACGATCCTTATGGATTAGGGTTTTTTAACTAGGTATTTGAGGAACCTATTCTATGTTCCAGCGAAACCTTTGTCGTCATTGTTGGCAATGGCCGATATTGGCCCTTGGGAGTTAAGTGCGATTTCCAAATATAATTTTGCAGAACTTTTACTAAACGAACAATTCGTATGGATTAGTGTTTTTTACTTTCTTTTGCTCTAGTAAAATAAAGTAGAGTAATCATGAAAATTTTGGACCTTGCGATTTTTAGAGATTTATTTGTTCAGGTGACCTCAACCCTGAGTTTGTAATAGTGGGTTTCGAAATGGTGTCTTTCTGTCTGTCAGTCTGTCAGTCTGTCAGTCTGTCAGTCTAACTGTGTCCTTTCTACAGCCTATATGGTTTAATCAATCAAACTCAAACTTCAGATTTAAGCTTTTTTGATAAATTGGGAGTGCCCAGTGAATTTTACTCCAAATCGGCTAACCGGAAGTGGCCACTCCCTTGGTCTAGAAAGTTTGTTTTGCAAATATCTTAAAAAGTATAAGGTTTACAAAAAACTACTTAAAACAAAATGTTTCCAAAAATTAAAAACAAATAAAATTAAAAAATAAAATATTAAAAAAAAAAATAAAATTTCTCAAAATTCTCTGTTCGTAAAAGAAAGTCGTTTGTTGGCCACACCTCAATTTTTTATTTGCGTTATACTTCTTTTTATTTAAGTCTATAATCAGATCATGGTCGAAGTGTTATTGCAAAATGTAAAAATGTGTGAATTTACAAATGTCACAATGTTTATTTTTTTTAATAATCTATCGACTGCCACCTTTCAAACGCTTTATAGTATGGCCCGATAGGAATAGTATTAACAAAGTCATGTAACTCTAAATCCATCTATTGGAAAAAAGGCTTTACACTTTTTCCTTGACCCTATCGTTTTTCAAATTAATTGTCATGAATCTTCCAACCGAACTTTGTGTTTTATTTGTTCGGTATATTAAACTTTCAATTATCTAAAAATATTTCTTCATTTAAGTACGATTTATATTTGCTGTTTATGTGGTTTATATTGAACTTAACAAACGCGTTGGTATCAATACTAGATGCCAAAATTGAACCAATCTTAACACCTGAAGTTTATTGATTTAATTGTGCTGTTGACCTTGTAACATTTCTTTTTCCATCGAGATTATAGGAAGAACATGAAACATGGAAGTGGAGTTCTGAACAGATTCTTGAGCAGACTATTTCATAGAATATGGATAACGTTTTACGATGGAAATGGGATTTTAAAATCAGTAAAATCAGATAAAATTCTGGGAAAATGTCAATAAGCAAGTATCTCTCAAGTATTTGTTAACGTTTTAGATAAGATTCGATATTTTCGATGTCAATCTGGTCCTAAACTAATCGAAAATCAAACATTAGGAACACAATTTTTTTAGCTAGTGAAAGCATTTAACGTATATTGTGCAGGTTTCTATAAAGAATTAACTCGTGTTTGGCAAAAACTCAAAATAATAATGAGGAGTGAGAACCCATCCTGAAATTTTGTTTCATATTTTCTTGAATCTAACAAAGAAAAATTTAATTGACCAACAAACCAATAGCATTGTGATCTACATACTTAATAAAATAATTTATGATCTAAAAACGTTGTTTTTGTTTGTGCAAATAGGAACGCACATGTTTCAAATGCCGCACACTACAGCCCCATTAAACAATCAACAGAATCATTATACGCTTATAAATTATAGTTTTAACATTTTTCCAACTAAATCATCTGATTTTTGAATTAAATTCCACACATCACTTTTATTGAAAATAATTTTTCATTGACATTTCCGACTCTATTTATATACCCTAAGATCGCGACGTCTACAATATTTCATAATATTATTATAGAGACTATATTTTTGACGTAATTGTACCCTGAAATAGGATTTTAATTACCTGAGGAAAACTCATCTTTATGTTTCCAGTGAGTTTTTATGATTTTCAAGTTTTTTTATTGAGCATACGAGTATGTGTAGAAAAATTTATGAAAATCACAAATTTTGTATTACACGTCATAATGTTCTAAATAAAAGTTTAATGTTCTAATCTGATATTCCAAACAACAACAATAACGCTTCCTTTTGATTGTGCCAAATTTATAAAAAAATCCAAGAAAAATAATTTGTGTGAGAAAGATAATTAAGATAACAGAAAATGTTTTAATTTTAATTTTTTATTTAATTTTTTATCTCGCACCGACGACAAGGTGATGATAAACGCCACTGTGACATTATTAAATTCGTGTCAAGAATAATGGGTTTGTACGTGGATAAATAAATAAATTGTAGAGTGTATATTGTGTGTATGAATTTTGTATGTGGATCGTCCCTACCCATAGTTACCGTATAGATATAAACAAAGACTGCGCCAACCCAACAAAGAAAATTTTTTATACCTTTCATCAACATTATTTTTTATTTTTTGTTTTCATTTTCATTTTAAAATAGAAAATCACCTTTAAAGTTGAAATAAAAATAAATTTGTCATCAATTTTTCGTGTAGGTACTCATATAGATGTATTTTTTATACGTATAGTACCTAGGTACGTATACAGACACACACAGTTAATCATCCTTCCTTCAAACTTAAGAGGAAAAAAAAAACAAACATGCTAGATGAAAGTCGATATAAATGAGCAGTTACGTTTTTTTTAGGTTGTTGTTGTTTTTGTTCTTTAATCCAATTCCAGCAAATTGATGATACTGTGTATTCAACTGTAAAATCAACAAAATTTATAAAGGGAGATATTCTAAGGGCCTTTAAAAAGATTATGGGTATTAGTTTGCCTTTATTTCAATTTTTTGTTGAAACCATTTTGTATTTTACAATAATAAAATGAAATCGTTTATGGTGTATAAATTTACTCAATAATTGAAGATGTCCTAACGTATTGGTGCGCAGGTGGGGTAAAAAATGTGTAGTTTATTTTTGGCTTGCGAACGGGATTAGTGAAGCCTAAATTGAATCAAAAATCTCTTTAAAAAACTTCATTATTATAGATAGTTGGAAACCATTTCATTGAAAATAATTTGCTGGTAATTTGATTTAACTTCAATCAATCTTCTAAATTTCCAATTATTTAACAACTCAAACAAATTTTTTGCGAGGTTGTTAAAGCTGAAGGAATTTCAAGTAAACAGATGCACAATATTGGGCAAACAAAAGTTTCAAAAAGTCCATTCTAACCATCATTTTAATGAATTGTATGCGTCATTTAATGAGCTACAAATGGGTGTCGAGCAATAAAATTGTTAAATCACTATCTAAGAACAGTTGTATTTTTCAGAACCGGCTAGAACAAAAAGAGAAATTAAATCATGGATTGACCAAATCGATCTCTGAAAGCGGATCTGTTTATAGAAATGGGAAATCACTTTAAAGTAAACCACTTTTTAGAAGCAATAATCATGAACTCAATAAGTCTCCCAATAATAAAGTGAAACTGGAACAAGGACCAAAAACATGTAAAAACTGTTCTGCTCGTCTCCTTTAACAACCGGTGGGAAGTTTTTAACATAAAATTCAAGATTAGATATATATCTTGACGTAAGAAAAAAAAAACATGCCGATGCGCTATCTGTTTAGTACATACCTATTTTTATAATAAATGTATTCGTCGCACAGTGCCATCATTATTCGTAATTTTTTGACGAAAAATGCAATAAATACCATCCAACAGCCACCGAATTCACCTGATTTGGCTCCCTGTGACTTCTTTCTGTTCAATCGAGTTAAAAAACCATTACGGGGAACGAGTTTCAACAGCCGAGAGGAAATAACGGAGAAATCGCCAACACACACAGAGATAGATATACTCTTGACTACGTAACTTTTGCAAATGTCAAGCTATGACGCTAAGATTTAGAGGGAATATCAACAACAGATGTACCAACTTAACAAAAAAACAGAACTCAAATCGGAACAATGGAAGCGCCGCGCGGTGGTTATTCCGAGAACTTGTTGATCAAGATAGTATGTTGAAAAACAGAGACCTAATATAAGTTCTATTGTAATAAAGAATTTTTTAATGAGTTGGAAGCGGTTTAAGCCGCCGCATTATATTAGAAAATTATACTCAAGTACAAATCGAACGAAAATTAGGAATGAACCAGTCTTCGGTTTCACGAAGGACTTAAAAGATGTACAGCCGAGCAAAACATCCGATTTTTAAAAATTAATTCATTACGAGATCGAAATCATTCTTCTACTCAACTGAAAAATGAATTGATTAGTGGCCGCTAAGTGAATATTAGTGCCAGAACAATTTGACGAAGATTAAAAGAAGTGAATCTGGCAGCCGTTTAGAATTTGGTCATAATCATGCAAATTAGAGTACTGATCAGTGGGCCACTGACCCTGTTAAAGTTAGCCGAAAGTTTCCAGCCGAAAGAGCAAAGACGATAATGCAGATTATGTTATTGACATTCCAGCCGAAAATAAATCAGCCTCTATAGAGTGTTATGTCTGGAGATGGATTGGATTGATGTGACTTATCAAGAGCTATCGCAGGAAAAAAATTGAGTTTAAGTTTCCCGTGGGAAATATCGGAAAATTCGATTTTCCAAAAATTATTAGAAAACTTGTATAAAATCAGCCTCTAGTGTGTTGTGTCTGGAGATGGATTCAGTTGATGTGATTACTCAATAGCTATCGCATAAAAAACATTTAGTTCAAGTTTCCCGTGGCAAATCTCGGAAAATTCAAAAAAGTTTCCAGCCGAAAGTAGGAAATAGATGAATAAAATAAGACTCTAGAGTGTTATATCTGGAGATGGATTGGATTGATGTGACTTGTCAATAGCTATCGCAGGGAAAAAATTCAGTTCAAGTTTATTGTGGAAAATCTCGGAAAATTCAATTTTCCGATTTCGGAAAATTTTCTAATAATTTTTGGAAAATCGAATTTTCCGAGATTTCCCACGGGAAACTTGAACAGAATTTTTTCATTCGATAGCTATTGACAAATCACATAAAAACGATTCAGCTTCAGATATATACTCTATATTTATTTTATTCGATATATTTTATTCCAATTTTGTATATTCTTCTGATTTTCCGATAATTTCTACGAAGCAAAGTTTTACACGTAAATTTATTTACAAAAATTTTTATTTAAATCTATGTATCCTATTCACTTTCTGCTGATAACTACTAAATTTTTTATTTTCGGCTACATTGCTATATAATAATCTGCATTATCGACTTTTTACTTTCGGCTGGAAACTTTCGGCTGGGATTGTGCAATCTGCAGTACCATTTTTTCTTTCGGCTGGTCTAAAACAATCTGCATTATCAACTTTTTACTTTCGGCTGATAACTTTCGGCTAACTTTCTGTATGGGCCACAGTTCTGTTTTCAGATGAGACCAGAATCAATTATGGAAATATGATGGACGTGATCTTGTATGCAGAAGAATTGGAAAACGCTACACACCGTGTAACATAGTGCAAAATTTGGGTATGACGTACGGAGCTGGTGGAGATTGGTTTAAGGATGAATGCAGACTGGTATGTTCGGAACATTCTTTGTGATCACGTTTTGTCATATGTGGATTTCATAGGTTATGAAAGTTTTGTGTTATTGATTGATAACGCTCCAGTCCACGGCTGCAACGGAACAGGAATACTCCTATGATAATAATACCATCGAACACATCTGGGACATTCTAAAACGCCGTATATTACAGCCGATAAGATTGGAATCCCATTCCGCAAGAAATGATTAAACCATTCTTCTTACTTAGTATGCACAGAAGCAAGAAAGCAGTAATAAGGGCACTGTGGGATACCCGTTACTAAATTTAACAAACTAAATTGTAATAAACCTAGTTTCAATGTTTAAAATGTTTATGCGTTAATTTTGTTCAGGAATGTGTTTGATAATTTTGGTAATATTTGAAAATTTGTTATCAGAGCCCAACCACAAATTAATGAATAACACATAAAGATTTGGAAAGCTTGATATGTCCTGTTTCCATTCTACATTTCACGTATGCAGGTCAACCTCTAATGGGTGTTATTTAGCATAGTGTAGACTCATGTTTTACATATACAGCTTAGTTTTAAAAAAAAAATTGTTATCAGAGCCCAACCCTAAACTATGGAATAACATCTACTAATTGATCCGATATGGTAACTATGCGAGCCAATCTCTGGTGTTCGTATTATTTAGTATAGTGTAGAATAATGTTTCTCCCATATTGGATGATATTTGTTAAATGAATTTAAAATGAGTCAACTGAGCAACACCTTAAAGCTAAAACTATTAAATAAAAGGTACATATTTTGAAAGGCTCCTCATTCAGGCCCATTTGGTGTCTAAGTGAGCCTATCTGTCATTCATGTTATATCTTACAGTTTGAAAATTGGTCGTTTTATCCCCATCACTAAATTATAGAATAAATGATACAGATTTTGGAAGCCTGCTGTGTAATCCATCCAGCCTGCATGGTGTTTTTGCGGGCCAATTTCTGATATTAGTTTAGTTTAACATAGTGTAGGGTATTGTTCTTTATATATTATTATAATCCAATGTACCTCGCAAAAATTGTGTTAAATAATGCGTTGAGAACTTTACACATCTACTCTAATTTATGGTCAAATGAGCCGCCATTCAGCATGAGAACCATCATCAGTCATGTGTTCTTTATGCGGATGATAAACCGAAAACCGAATATGATAATATTTCGCCAATATTTTGGATAGTTCCGCGTTTGATGTAATCGTTAATAGTGTAAAACTTACTCAAAGTTTTATCTGGCACAATGTAAGTGGGAAAATAAATTTTGTAACACAAGTTACAATCTAAAGAGCAACCAAATCTTGCTGCAAACGATGGTGAGATCATAACTCAATCTGCAGGCTTAAGGGATCGGTATTCAATTTAGAGACTAAGACATCTATAAATCAAATAAGGAATGTGCCATCAAAAAGGAATGAAGAAGCAAGAAATCACGGTGGTAAGGTGAACCTTTATTTATGAGTTAAATTGAGGGTTGAGTTAGAGCTAGCTTGAATTGATGTAAGTTGCCTTTGGTATTGAATTAGAAGTTAAAAGCTGAGTTCGAGTTGAGTTATTGTTAAGTTAGGATTGAGTTGAGGTTGTATTGAAGTTAAATTGAGGTTGAGTTTATTTTGCAGTTGAGGGTTGATTTGAAGATATATTTAGGGTTGAGTTGGAAGTTAGGTTGAGTTGTTTCAAGTTGTGCTCATGTACTCATGGGTGTTGTGTTGAAGGCTGTGGTTCAGTGGAAGTTAGAATGAGTTGATTTGAGATGAGTTTACGCATGAGCATAATTTTCCAGACCGAAGTTTTGACCACCTCGTGAGGTTTGACCCCTTTATATTTTAATATTGTGATTTAAAAAGTGAAATAGATGGATTTTGTTACCTGGAATATAAAGTACCGGACAAACAAAACTAGCAAAAGTACTCAGGACATATCAAAATTTAAACGGGCTGCCCAGTGTTACTCGTGTTAAGATGCCTATCATATTATTTGTGCAAATCCATTAGCAACAAATGACATCTTTGATCTTATACTCGGCAATAACAGGGCCCAATGAAGTATAAATATGAGCGGCGATGCGGACATTTTCTATTCAGCATAGACAAATTGAACTTTCTGAGTCATTAAATTTGTTAAACAATAATTTCGAGCAATTAATGAAGGTATCTACTATTTTACACATAGTATTAAGTCTTTTGAGCTCAAAAAAAGAATTACAGAAAGACATATCAGGTATCCGCCTCAAATTAAATACTACCGCACAATTAATGCAGAAAATTTAATTCTTATTCATGAGATCCCTAACTCACTCAAAATTGGAGTGGAGATTTCATCAATGATTTTAGTCATGTTATAAACAGTCATCCGAATTTTGTCGTTTTTATGATGAATGACTTGGTTGTCCTCATTGAATGATGGTATACTCCTCCTTGAAACTACTGATTGGCTGCAATTACTTAAATAATAAAATTATTGATAGTAATATTCCTCTTGCTAAATGAACGAAACCAACTGAATGCGATAAAATTTAGAATATGCGAATATGTTTAAAATTCTTAGAAAGTTAGTTAAAAAATTAATCAAATCTTGTTATTCTGATTATTTAAAAACAATTGAGGTTTGCATTCTAACTAATACAAAAAAATGTTGGCCTTACACCAAATCAAAATAAAAATCTGGAGCATTGCCCCAAACCATGCGTAACGACTTTGATACAGTTAATACTCCAACAGAAATTTGTAATATGTTTAGTGAATATTTTAAATCAGTCTACTGTGACGTTTGTCCTATTAATTTAGCAACTTCAAAAAGCTTAGGGAATATTTGCATTACTTATTACGATGTTAGGTCCGAAATTGGACGTATAAAGGCGGCGGACCTGATCTAGGTTAGGTTAGGTTGGAGTGGCTGCTTACGCACACTTAGACCGGTGACGGTCCATTTTGATACCACATGATGTATCCCCTTTTACCCCTATTGGAACCATTTCGAGCTACTTATGTAGCGTAAGACGTCCCGCACTTTAATGTTTTCGAGATCCGAGAGGCAGTCCATCCTGAACTTACCTAAGTGTTTTGTGCCTTCTGAGAGCCAATGCTGGACACGAGCAAAGGAAGTGGAACAACGCCTCTTGCTCCTCTTCGTCCAAGCAGTTTCTGCAGAAGTCATTAGCCTCCAGACCCAGCCTTCTTGCATGTTGTCCAAAAAGGCAGTGTCCCGTGAGAATTCCTACGACCGTTCTTAATTCACGTCTTCGTAAGGATATTAATGCCCTAGTGCGCCCCAAGTCCAGCTTTGGCCAAACTTGTCTTGCAACTCTACAGGTGAGGGCGTTAGACCACCTATCCCCCGCTGAGGATAGCGCCTGCTTCCCAAGTGCTTGTCTCAGCGCTGTGATAGGACTCCCCAGACTTGCCCTTTCCGGTTGCAGCTGGAGAGTCGTACCATGCCTAGCAAGTTCATCTGCCCTGCAGTTCCCCATGACGCCCGAGTGACCTGGGACCCAGACTACCTGGATGTTGAAATGCTCACCCATCTCATTTAGAGATGAGTGACAACTCAACGCCACCCGTGACGCCAAAGACACCGATTCTAACGACTGGATCGCCGCTTGACTGTCCACATAGATTGTGAAATCGTCTGAGGATAACACATTATGCTTCAACTACGTCATGACCTCCTCAATCGCTACGACTTCAACTTGGTACACGCTGCAGTAATCAGGGAGACGAATAGAAATATTTACATTTAATTTGTCACAGAATACTCCAGCTCCTACTTTGCCGTCTAGCTTGGAGCCATCTGTGAAGAATTGCAACGCTTCGGTTTCCGATAACGGTCTATCCCTCTAGGATTCCCTTGAAGGGAAGGAGGTCCGAAATCGCTTCTCGAAGCGTAGAGTAGGTTTAATGTAGTCAAGATTCGCCAGCTCATCCTTCAACGATCTGACGATAGTAGAGTGTCCTATACTAAGACACCTCCACTGAGAGACGGCTGCAAGTCGTACAGCCGTATTTGCCGCCATCTGTTTGCCAAACATGTCGACCGGAAGAAGGTGCAGCATAACCTCTAAGGCACTTGTCGGTGTCGACCTCAATGCCCCGCTAACAAGCATACAGGCCGTTCTTTGCACTCTCTCAATCTTACTTTTGTAAGTTACCTTGTCCAGAGCTGGCCACCAAACACCCACCCCGTACATGAGTACAGGTCTCACTACGGCGGTGTAGAGCCAGTGTACCAGCTCCGGCTTCAGACCCCATCTATGACCAATGGCGTTCCTACAGGAGTACAAAGCAATAGTAGCTTTGTTTATTCTCTCCAACATGTTGGGCTTCCAACTAAGCTTACTGTCCAAGATAATGCCCAGATATCTAGCTCTATCAGTAAAAGCAAGTCTCGTGCCATTTAAGGTAGGAGGGACAACTACCGGGATTTTGTATTTCTTAGTAAAGAGTACCAGCTCTGTCTTGGACGGGTTAATACCAAGTCCACATTTGCCAGCCCATTTCGTAACGATGGTAAGCACATTCTGCATTACGTCTACAATCGTGCCCAGGAATTTCCCGGTAACAGCTAAAGCTACGTCATCTGCGTACGCAATAACTTCAATACCCTCTCTCTCCAATTCAAGTAGTAACCCGTTTACCACTATGTTCCAGAGAAGAGGGGACAGAACCCCCCCTGCGAAGTTCCCCTAGTTACTCGCCCCTTGAAGGTGGAGTCCCCCAACTTCGAGCTAACAATCCTGCTTCCCAGCATATAATTGAATAACCCTATCAGAGGAACGTCCACCTCCAAAAATGACAATCCCTCCTTGATTGCCTCCGCTTTCACATTATTAAAGGCGCCTTCTATATCCAGGAAGGCCACCAAACAGAATTCCTTCGAATTAATCGATTTCTCAATCGTAGACACCTAGGCGTGCAGAGCAGTGTCCACAGATCTACCCTTTGTATACGCGTGCTGAGACGATGCCCACTTCCTGGCACCTATTTTATCTCTGATGTATACATCCAGCAGCCTTTCCAATGTTTTCAAAAGAAAGGATGATAGAGTTATTGGTCTTAGGTCCTTAGGATAGACATGTGAGCTTTTCCCCGCTTTCGGTATGAACACCACATTGACCTCCGTCCTGTACCTAGGAATATAGCCCAGCTTCAAACACCCTTTGAATATAGCTTCCAGGTAGGGAAGAATAATTACTGAGTTGTTTTGAAGTTCCGCTGGTATAATTTGATCCGGACCAGCCGATTTAAATGAGGATCCGTTTTCTGGTTACGATATCCTCTGTGGTTACTGACAGTGATTCCTGAAGATTGCTACGCACCAACAGGTCTTCAAAGCTCCCTGGGAAGTGTGTCTCGAAGAGAAGTTCCAGAGATTCTCCACTAGAAGCTGTCCAAGATCCGTCCGGTTTTATCAAAAAACTAGGACTAGATGTACTTTTGGAAAGAATCTTCCTAAGGCGGGAGGTTTCGGATACCTCTTCTATTTTATCACAGAAGATTCTCCAAGACCTCCTTTGTGCCTTTCTTAATTCTTTCTTATAAATTCCGAGTTGCTCCTTATAGGAGTCCCAATCCTGAGCCTCCCTTGTATTTTTGGCTCTATTAAAGGCTATCCTACAAGCCTTACGATAGGTTCCCAGTTCCCTGGACCACCATACCGGTTTTTGCCTACCCCTAGGCTTTGCCAGTGGGCAGGCAGCGCGAAAGGATCGGTTGCATGCGCTAGTAACGCCAGCCACCATGTCCTCCAGCTCCCCAAGGGTCGTCGGGGGACCTGATCTAACTCCAATCTCATTTTTCAGTGCTATATATGACTCTATATGCCTGCCGATTTCATTAATTTTCAATCAATCAATAAAGCAAATGATATTTCCTGATAGATTCAAAATCGCAAGAATAGTTCCAGTTTCTAAATCTGGTGACAGCGGACAACATGTCGCTAACTATAGAAACTACTTCATGCAAAGTTTACTGACCGGACGAATTCATTTAACTTTCATCTAAACAGCATGGTCTTCTGAAACATAGAACCACATGTGGTTTACACTGACTTTGCGTGTGTTTGACAAAGTTAATCACCGCATTCTTCTGAACAAGTCATATAATTTTGGTTTTGAAGACACTTTTGTGCAATGGGCTTGCTCTTGCATAAGCAATAGATCCCATTTTGCGGAAATCAATAACCATTAATCAATTGTATTTCAACCAACATCGGGAGTACCTTAGGGTTTAATATTATGATGTTTCAATCAATATTGACAGTGAGGTTTTGCTTTTTGCTATTCATCTTAAGTTATACCGATTCATTTATTCTATTTCTGACTGTATCATTTTGCAATTGGATTTGAACAAAATTTCAATCTGGTGTGCTGCCAATCTGATGGATCTCAACATTAATAAATGTTTCGCTTTCAGAATTAAACCAAGAGTACTAATTGGATTGAATTTTTATAAGAATCATGGCTTATCATTTGTTTCAGAAATTAAAGATTTGGGTATTACAATTGATTGCCAATTTTCTTTTCGAACTTACATTTTCCACATCATTAATTAAGGCTTATAAAATTGTGGGTTCTTTCCAATTTTCCGTCGCTTCCAACTTTTATTAACCTTTACAATGGTTTAGTTCGCCCTAACCAACAATATTTCACAATATTAACTTACTCATCAACTTAATGTAGAAAGAGTTCAAAAGAAATTTACCCGATTTTTAAATTTAAAAGTTACAGTTTTGTATGAGCCCTATAGTGATCGTCTTGGAAGACTTTGAATGACTGCTTTGACGGTTAGAAGAATATTTTTAGCGAGTTGGTTATACAAATTATTCAAACTTCTCTTTTAAATCGAGTTAATTTTGCTTCGACTATATAGCACGATATATTGGATTTTGTTCGCCATTTTCTTAGAAGTGAGCCCGTCTTGAGCGTGGGTCGTTACTCCTGCTAGTTGGACCAAATCGAAACTCAGGAACTACTTTTCACCTTTTTTCGGCTTACATAGTAGTTTTTTCGAGCACAATTGAGCGTGTTTAGTCAACGAAATTCGCGTTTTCCATCGTAACAAAAAATAATAAATTTGTCTGGTCGCGTGGCTGTTAAAATAAAACTACATATGGTGCCTGCATGAAATTTGGAGTGCGTTCCTAGAACAAGTTGCATTTTTTGATCAGAACGAGGTGTCAACGAAGTTTTTTTCGATGTCTTCTTTGAAATGGCTTATAACTGATGTTCCAAGTTTGATGATTTTATCTGTACATAACTTTAATAGCTGAATAATTACAAAAAAGGCTTTATTCAATTCGAAATAAGATAAAATTTAGTCGTTTTGTTAAATTGGAAAGTGTTTTGTTAGATTTATTTTGCCGCCCTAGGCTCGGGCCTATTTTAGGTTAATCCGGCCTTGGTATTAAGCAAGATCTGAAACTGAACCAACTCTCTAAGACTAATGATTTTATCCGATAAATTGTAGGCAACATGTGTACTTCAAGATTCATAAATTATATTTTTTTTGTCCTCTCAGGGAGTGATAGGCAAACTGATCAAGCGTAGATTTTATATAATTAATGAGGAAAAAACTCTCTCAAGTTATTAGGACTGGTGCAAGATGGATAATCGCTGTTAAAATGGAGCGCGTCGTATGGGCGAATGGAGAAGCTATTAATAAAGAGGTACTTTTGAAGCTCAGCTGCAAAAGCAGTTTATTTTACCAGTTTGTTTAAGTCGTACCCAGCTGCATTAAAATGAAACAAATATTAAGTAAAACAAAATTCTTTCCTCACCATGGTGTACCTAAATCTGACCGTACAAAATTTACGCAGATTACAAAATGGTTTTGTTATTAAAATCAGTGTTATTTTTGCTCTAATTATCAACTGAGTAATTCACAGGAATAAAGCCTTAAGTCGCTATTTCAACCTAAGGATTGTGGATAAGATTTAGATTCAAAACATTGAAATGTGTCTGGTAGCACTAGCAAAATGAACAGATTTGAAGACTTATTTGCGCTAGTAACACATTTTAAATCGTGAACAGCAAGAGGAAAAATAGTCCATTTTTCCGATAGTAGACATCCGTTCAGCTTACTACCTTGATCAACAAGTTCTCGGAATAACCACCGTGTAGCGCTCCCATTGTTCCGATTTGCGTTCTGTTTTTTTGTTAAGTTGGTACATCTGTTGTTGATATTCCCTCTAAATCTTAGCATCATAGCTTGACATTTGAAAAAGTTACGTAGTCAAGAGTACATCTATCTCTGTGTGTGTTGGCGATTATTTACAATTTTAGAAATGATTTGCGAGGCTGAATCCGATCCCACATTCATCAAAAGGATCATTACTGGAGACGAGACGTGGGTTTATGAGTACGACACGCAATCCAGACATCAGGCAAGTGAATGGCGTTCACCAAAAAAAAAAACACGTCGTTTTCAGTCAAAAAAGAAGGCAATGCTCACGGTTTTCATGAATTACAACGGTGTAGTGCATCATGAATTTTTGCCAGAAGGCCAGACCGTAAACAAAGATTATTATTTGGGCGTTATGAGACGTTTGCGTGAAGCAATTCGCCGAAAGAGACCAGAATTGTGGGCAGAAAACTCGTAGATTTTGCACCATGATAACGCACCGTCGCACAGTGCCATTATTATTCGTAATTTTTGGACCGAAAAATGCAAAAAATACCATCCAACAGCCACCGAATTCACCTGATTTGACTCCCTGTGACTTCTTTCTGTTCAATCGAGGTAAAAAACTATTACGGGGAACGCGTTTCAGCAGCCGAGAGGAAATAATGGAAAAATCGCAGGAAGCACTGATGGATATACCGAAAACCGAATATAAAAAATGTTTCGAGGATTGGATCAAGCGCTGGCATAAGTGTGTTGTAGTCGATGGGGATTACTTTGAAGGGGACAATATAGATTTAGATTAATAAACTTGTATTTTTAATTTTCTGAATAAATTCCGGGAACTTTTTGATCAAGGTGGTTTAATGAATAATATTTAATACTCTATACTGAGAGAAAACTGTCATCTTGATAACTTAAGAAGTAATAATAACTCGAAATTCAAATTAACTTCGTTAGTTGTAATATAAGATCTAAATCATTTACATGTCGGATCTTAGAATGCGCAAAAGAACATATCGTTTGCGTAAATACTTAACCCCTTTGTGCCTATTGGCAATGATCTTTCCATTCTATTTCCAGAGAAACACTCACATTTATCTCATTTTATCCTAAATTATATCCCTAAAATAGTATATAGGCAACAGTCTATCTCCTAAACTTTTCTCAAATCCCTTGACATCATAATGACCCCCCATCAAAAGATGAAATATTAAAAAATAACGAACTCAAAATTTAGAACAAAACAAATCCCCAAAAAAAAAAAAAAAAAAAATAAAAAATTAAATTGATTCTGATGATTTTGACAATTTTTTTATTTTTTATTTTATTTCGTTTTGCCGATAAATTTTATTGATGATGATAATAGTTTGGGATTTTTATTAAATTATCATTTTTCACAAAAAAATCATTTTTTTTTTGTGGGGTGGAAAATTCATCTCTAAATGATTTAATGAGGTCAGAAAATGAAAATATTTTCAATAAATTGTTTTTTTTTTTTGTGGTACTTTTGGGATGCTGAGCATTTATTTTCTTGGAAATCAAATGAGAAAACACAGCAAAATAAATAAAAAATAAATGTGGAAGTTAATTTTTAATATGGATTGAGATACGGTTGGGAAAACTGAATAATAGGGAAAATATGTGTCCATCAATCATAAACAACACATAAAAATAAATTATTTATTTCGTTTTACACAGTGACATTTTAATTTGGTGATTAACATTTTAGATTATAAGGTGAAATCTTAAATAAATTTCCATTTTATATTATTTATTACGGTTAATTAGTATTAGGCATTTTCTTGTATACAGTTTGTTAAAGTTTCTAGTCTCCAGATACCTTCAATATAAATTAAAGTCAGCAAAGTCCGCAATACGAAATTTAAGTTTTCGTTTCAAATATTTAAAAAATGGAAAACAGCAAAATAAATCTCCCTCTTCATCGAAAAGTAGCTTTAAAATTTGTTAAAAACAACAAAAATGAAAAATTGAGAATTTACGATTTGAAGAAAAATGTAAAAAAAGACAACGATGAAGAAGCTGCGGATGAAATCGTTGAAGAAAATTAATTTTTCTTTTTTACTTTGAACTTTTTTTTTTTTTTTGTTGTCTTCTTATTGTGATTGAAAAGAAAGTTGTTTTTTGTGTGTTGAGTACAATTTTCTTTTCAGGCCTAATGATCACAATTCAAAAGTTTTTTTTTTTAATATTTTCCCCGATTTCCTTTTCTTTCGTTTTTTGTAATTTAATGAACGATTGTTTTGGTTGGAACTTTTATTGGATTGTTGTTTGCGTTTTGGGTTAAATGCGTTAATTTAATGTGTCATTCATTGACATACTTTTAGAAAATAGATGGCAAACAATTTTTTTTTAATTAACGTTGAAATTATACCATACTAGTAAACCTGTTCTTTAGGAATCTAATCAGGCAACATTTTAATGTGCAAATATAGTTAATTATTTAACATTATTTTACTGTTTGAGCTATTTTGAATAATAAGCTTTTTCACTTTCACTGGCAAATATTGTCTTAATTTCTTAATATTGCCTTAAGATAACACGTATGGTGGTTATATTAATAAATCAACCAAAGTCCTAATTAACAACGTGGTATGGAAATGACAGGTTGATTCTGAAACTTCTTACTTTTAAAGAGATTTGTGAATATTCAGTCCAATCCTGTTATTTCTTTGTAAAGTTGATCGATATAAATTATAGTGAACTGCACCACCCACTTTTCCACTAAACAATGGGTATAAGAATTAATATCTCAGGATGTGAATGGTTCTCGCCAATATAGGTATATCTGAAAAAAATTCCCGCCTCCGAGGAAAATAGGAGTTTGTAAGCGCGAAGAAATAAAAACTAAGGTAGGAAAGGTTATTGCGCCTGATATTGTGGATCCCGTAGGGAAACACGTGTTATGGCAGTTACAAAAGGAGGCGGATTGATTCGCATATGTGGGGCTATACAAATGCAAAGTTAACAAGGAACTTCATGTACTCTGTTTCCTAATACCATCCGTTACCAGTCTATTCCTAACTATTCCTTTTGGCAATAATTTGTCTATATAATACCTTCGATGAAAACACAGCACTCATACAAATAGTCGTCTAATATCTCGATGATATCATCGTCTTTTCAAGATTTTAGAAGACCGATTGCGGTTCTTGATACCTCTAATTATAAAGAAAGCTTTCGGGACCAGTAATTTTTGTGCTTATTCGCATTTAGATTGCTTGATTATTTCTCTTCATTACATAGGAAATTCAATTAATTTGAAAATCACCTTACTATAAAACAGGCAATTCTGAACTTCTGCTGCAACGATAAAATTGCTATCTTGGCACTTCATCGATCGCGTTTTTGAGATATTGCATTGATGGCAATGAAATTTGCTTAACAGAAGAGTAGATTCTGTGTTTCATCAAAGTGATTTTAGGAAATTTCCTAACTCATTCAGCACAACAAAGGGTCGCCTTCACTCCAATTTAGTGGTACCGCCTAAGATGGAGAATGGAGAGGAACAACCCATACTCTATTATTCCACAACCTTATCCAAAACTGCATGAAGCTACGCCTAAATAAATATGGAGCTGTTGGTTATGATTGTTCGAATAAAAATGTTTAACGGTTTATTTCGACCAAACATTTCTTACCATCACAGCCCAAAAAAAAGCTCCAATACCTCACGTTTTCTCACCGAGACCACTACACTAGAATTGGTTTTTGAGCGCTTAAGATTATGAGATGGTTCTTCATTGTGAAGTAAAAATCAAAACTCTGTTGCGTTGTACCGATTACTAAATCCGGCAGATATAGTCTTAGAAGAAGTCTTCATGATAAGGTCATCACCCCTCTTATTTATCCTAGCCAAAGGTATCACCAAAATCACAGCAAACGATTCCGTAAGCTTAACGTATGTCTGCTGTTGGAAAAATAAAACATTTTTCCTCTTGCTGTTCAAGATATAAAATTTGTTACTAGCAACTAAGTCTTCAAACCTTTTCAATTGGCTAGTGCTACCACAATATTACTAGACACATTTCAATGTTTTAGATCTAAATCTTATCCTCAATCCTTATATTTGAGTTTCAACATATATGAATGTCGTTTAAGTAAATCGTTTTCATTTTCTTGTAATAATTGAATTATTTAAACCAAAATATAAAAAAATTTCATAACAACAGCATTCTGGTCAAATTAAAATAAAAGCTTACTACTTATGTACATTACATAGTTGGCAGTGATGGCCGTAAAAATTTGGTAAAATCATACCAAAAATTACCACCTGGGGAAATTTCAAGTAAAAAAATTGTAGGAAAAGGAAAACAAATTCACAAAATATTAAGTACGAGTGATAATTTTGTGACTAAATAATTTTTTTTCGTATTTTTCTGTAAATATTTTAGACATCTTACGTACACTAGTAAAACTAAAGATAAATTTAGCAAGTATTATTTTAATTCATCTGAGCCAAATTTGATTTATTTTGCAAAATGGAAATTCGAAAAACATATTTTAAGCATAGTTTAATTTTAATATTTTTGCAATTAATATTTATTCAATAACTATATAGTCTTCTTGAATGTTGCTGTTCAACGTAAACGTTTTATAATCTATTTGCTTTTTTCATTGAAAAACTTGAAGCTAAAAAACACCATTCTTACTCTTCTCACTAAAAAAGCTTTTAAAACATACGTCATTATGATTATGGCTCTATTCTCTAGACGAATCTGGTTTTCCACGTGAGCTTCAATAGTATTTCCTATATATTAAAGCTATATTAAAAGCCCCTATTTTCAAACTTGCACCAAACCTAATAACTTGAGAGACTTTCCGTTTTTTTTCCTCATTAATTCTATCATTGACTTTAAAATTTCTTCCCGCTGATACTTTTTCCAATTATTTGCAACTTAAATTTACGTTCAATATTTTTACCTATCACTTCCGAATCATGAAGCATGAGCGGATAAAAAATGTATAATTTATGATTCTTGAAGTATAATTGTGGCCTAAAAATCTAGCAAATATGTCAGACACCTATTGATAACAACAGCTTTTGATCTCACTTTAGACCAGGGTAGGATTTACAATTGGCCCTGTAGGCCGGGCTTAGGGCGGCAAATTTCTCGAATAGCAGTGGCAAAATAAATAAATATCTAGCAAAATCCGCTATTATGCACAGATGAAATTATTAAATATGGAACGTCAGTTGTAAGTTATTTCAAAGAATATATCGAAAATAACTTCGTTGACGAATACTTAAATTTTATCAAAATATTGTTAAGCGGTAAGCATATTTTTTATATATCAGTGATAAATTTTTCGGTTAAAAGACTATTTTCATGTCTGTTCGCAGCACAAAACTATTTAAAGAAGCAGACATCTATAGGAAGCAATTTCATATGATACAAATATTAAGACGTTTGCTAAGTAAAAGGCAAGACGTATTAAACTATAAATAGCTCTAGATTGTAATAAAAATGTATCTACCAAATATAAATCATTATTCTGTAAACCTATGTACGAGGGTAGAGTGAAAAATCAGTTGTACATTATAAGAGGTGGCGTTTGATATTTTTTGTTACCATCGAAAAAAGTGAATTTCGTTTACTAAACAAACACAAAAAATATTTACGATGACTTTGCTCCTTCACATTTTTTATTTGGACGAACCAGCACGAATAACGAACCATGCTCAAGACGGGCTCACTTCTAGAAAATGGTGAACAAAATCCCATATATCATGTGGCCGATCGTCGAATTAAGTTTAGACCGATCGCTAAAATGGTGAGCATCTGAGCGAATGAGTACGGACGATCATATAAGAATATTTGGGTTTAAAAATGGTAACGCAGCGGCTCACTCTTCCGCGGTCATACCGTATTCATCGAAGTAATAGTTTATATTTCTCCTTTCAGGCTTTATAGCTTTAAATTATGCCTGCAGATTGAATCGGGATTCCTGTGGGTCGTTTTCGCTCTGAATTTATCGATATGTCTTTTGCTAGTTTTGTTTGGCCGCTTCTTTTAACAGAACCCATATACTTCACTTTTTAAATCACAATAGCAAAATATAAAAGTCTAAAACCCTGGAAAATTATGTTCATACTTAAATCATCTTAAGTCAACTCATTCTAACTTCCACTCAAATCCTTACTTACTTACTCAGCTCCAACCAAATTTTCAAAGCAATCACCATTTCAACCCTAGCCCCAGCCTTAAACTGAACCCAAACTCAATCTCAACTCAACTTCAACGCAACCTCCATGCGTACATGAGCATAACTCAAAACAACTCAGCCTAAGTTCCAACTCAACACAACTCCAAATAAACCCTCAGCTGCAAAACTGACTCAACAACCTCAACTCAACCACAATTTAACTCCAATAGAGCCCCAACTCATCCCTAACCCAAAAACAACTCAATTTCGACTCAGCTCTTAACTCCGCTCCTAACTCTAACTAACTATACCAACCTCAACCCACATCAACCCAAGCTAGCTCTAACTCAACCCTCAATTCAACTCATAAATAAATTCCTAACTTAAAGGTTCACCTCAATCCTCAAACCATCATTTATTATATAAATTGGTCAAAGTGGATCAAAAACCACTGAGTAATAACCGCACTCAAAAAATAAATTCATTTGTGACAAACACTTTAAGCAGAAAACAACTAAGTGTTTGGGATAAAGTGTTTGTGGTAAATTAGTGATCATATGAGGCAAACTAAAAATATGTTTGTTTTAATGTTTGTGTGTCATACTTAGTGTTCGTCAAACACAACTCTTTTTCCCTATAAACACATATAATTTTTGTGGCTAATACTTTCTTAATTTTAGTGCTGTAGTATACTGCTAGATAATTATGTAATTAAATGGATTCAAATTAAAGTAAAATAAAAATTTAACGAATAATAATTTATTATTTAATTATTTTAAAAATATTCTATATCATATTTTCAAAACAAATACATCAAAAATATGTTTAATTTTTAAAATAAATTTAATTAAAAAAAATTTGTGTAAACTATTAAGCATATAATATAACATACAAAGCAGATACATTAATAATCATCAGTAAATATTATAAGTTAAATCGAACAACCATGGCCAACTATTGGGAGCAGGAAGAACAATAAAAATCTGGCAATGAATGAATTAAACTAAATTTTGATTTTAAGATATTTTATTTTATTAATATAGATTAAAATTATATAATACATAAAATATTATCAAGGTAAAGAAAAGTAAAAGCTTCTAGAAGCTATATTCACAACCAATTCACCTTTCAAATTTAGTAGATTGTATATGTTTCTATTTTCTAATTTGTCAAATAAAATGGAATTAAATTCATTAATTATTTTTACGAAGAAAAGTTGTAAGTGGGGATCAAGAAAGGAGGAAATTAAATTTTGGCTGCAAAATAATTTCGAACCGTGGAGCGAAATTTTATCCAGGTGGACAAAATCAGCCAAATATACATACAACCAAATGAAAAACACAGTTTCTTTAGACGCAATCTTAAAAGAGTGGCCACTGTATATCAGTAGCGAAGGCTATCATTTAGTGAGTTTTTCTCGAAATTTAATCTGATCGAATCAAAATTTTGATTTCAAAAAAATAGTTAAATTTTTGGTGTTGCTTTCAATATAATTGTGATTTGATCAGGACCATTTTGTCAAGAAATACGGCTATTAATGACGTCAATATTTACAACCATTTTTTTCTCGTTTGTATTACATAGATTGACATCGATATTGAGTTTATTTACAAGGAGAATGGAAATCTTTTAATTCGGAATTACAATGATTTTTCACTAAAAATGGAAAAGTTCTATGAAACTAAAAAGGATAAATTGAATTTAAAATTATATGAATCTTATAAAAGTTGTGAAAACGAAAGTAAGTTAGTTTTTAAAATAATCCATTAACATAATCCATTTAAAAAATGAATCTTAATTTGTTTCATTTAAGGTTCTAAATATTGCATTGCTGCATTATTGTTAAACTCATTGTTGCAACCAACGAGGATCAGCAAGAAAAATAAACCAACTGTTTCGGATGCAGAAGAAAATTTTTTGATACATGTATTATGCATCAACAATCTGCAATTATGTGTATCGACAACTTAAAAAGTGCAACTGAAAATGCAACCAAAAATTATTGCTGTTGGTCAATCAATAAACAAATTAGAGCGGTTTTATATATATTTCGATGGGGTAAAATATTCCGTACCTACATTTATAAGAGCTTTATAGATATAACCATTAAATTATGTTTTGTGTTCAATCTAAAATATTCCGAGACAAGCAAGCTAGTATGGGCATTCATGCAACAGTATTTTTTTTAAAATACCACCAGAAATATTTAATTCATCAGCAGCAAATCTCATAAATCAAATTGAAAATCTACAGTAATTATAAAAACGCAATGAATTTAACTGTAGCTTGTGTTTTATGTGATAAGAACTGTATCACTGCTAATACACTTATAAAACATGTACAGTCAAACCACGGTGTTCCTTCAATCTTTAGATATACGTGCAGACATCTTCAGTGTCGTTAAATTTTTCATAATATTTATAATTTCAAGAAAAAGGAACAGAAAAGCAACAAACTCGTTTACCAATCCAACAAAAACAGTGCGAAACCCAAATTTGTTCTTCTTTCCTAACAATTAATAGTTGCGAATCTTCAGTTGTAATTTCGGATAATTTCAATTCTACCTCTTCAGTTTCATCGTTTATAAACTTGAATGAAACGAATAGATCTTTACAAAATTCGGTCATAGCTTTTGCACTAAAAATGCACAACCATCCTAATATTAACAGAAAAAATGTATTTGACATTCAAAGTGACATTTTAGAAAATTTCTGGCAACCATTTTCAGAATTGATTTCCAAGATTATTGTACCTGAGATTGAAAATGTAGAAAACCGTAAACGAATTGAAAATTTCTTAACAGAAAATCAAAACCCTTTTCAATTTATAAAAACTGATTATTTATTTCTGAAGCATTTAGAGAATTCAGGAATTTTCCGCCCTCCGGAATCTTTTGTTATAAATAATGAAATAGCTGAAATAGTTAGCAATGGGAACCATTGCAAAACCAACATAAAATCGGTCAATACGGAAGGATGTTTGCTTAATATAAAATTTCAAATTAAAGAAAGCGGTAATTTACTGGAAGAAACTCTTCACAACATTTCCCAACTAGAAAATCAAAATAATCTAAAAAATTGTATTAACGGGAGCTTGTGGCAGTCAAAGAAAGAAAAATTTCCTGATAAAATACTTATTCCATACTTTTTATATTTGGACGATTTCGAAATAAATAATCCATTGAGTTCACATGCGGGAAATCAGTCATTCTGCGGAATTTATTACACATTTCCGGTAATTCCGGAATTTCAACTCTCCAAATTAAGTAATATATTCGTAGCTGGCTTTATCAAATCAAAAGATCGAAGGGAATATGGGAATAGAACCGTTCTAAATAAACTTGTAACAGAGCCTAAAGAGTTAGAACATGTTGGATTGGAAATTAAAACTTCTTTCCAAAATGTAAGATTACATTTTGTGATAGGGCAAGTTCTTGGCGACAACCTAGGCTTAAATTCTATTTTAGGATTCGTTTCATCTTTTAGTAACAATTATTACTGCCGTTAATGTAAAAGGAGTAAGACTCAAACAAGATCTGATTATTTTGAATTTCCGGGTTCCCTTAGAAATAGAATTAACTATCACGCTGACCTTGTTATAAACGATTAAAAATTGACAGGGATTAAAGAAAATTGTATTTTTAACTCAGATAGACTCTTTTCACGTAACCTAAAATTTTTTTTGTGATATTATGCATGACCTTTTTAGTGGTTTTTGTCATTACGATTTGGCTAAAATATTAAATCGTTTTATCTATGAAGATAAAATAATAAGCCTTGATTCATTCAATTATACAACGCAAATGTTTCAATACGGTAAAACCGAAATTGTTAATTTAAGTCCTCCAATTCAAAAATATCATATTCAAACTTCAAATTTCAAAATGACTGCCAGCGAAATGAAAAACTTTGTTCATTTTATAGTCCTTATGATTGGTGATTTAATACCGGAACAAGACGAAGTATATCAATTTTTACTAACCCTAGTAAAAATTATAGATTTAGTTTTGAAAAGTAATTTTCACGTAAATGATTTAACGAAACTTCGACAGTTGGTTGAAAAACACAATGAGCTTATTTATTGGTATTTATTTCAAGATTATCTTAAACCGAAATTTCATTTTATGCTGCATTATGCAAGTGTAATCGAAAAATGTGGTCCAATTAAACATATGTGGTCCTTTCGTTTTGAATCAATGCACCGTTTCCATAAAGATTACGCACATAATATAGCATCAAGAGTTAACATCCCATTGACTTTAGCTAAAAAATATGCCTTAAAATTTGCATATTTGCTTCATTCCGAATCTTTTTTTCAAACACAAATTTCGTTTGAAATAGAAAGTGACAAACATTTTTAAAACAGAACCTTATTTTGACAAATTGGTTTTAAACAATATTGATTCTGATTCTGTAAGTGTAGTAAAAAAGTTTATATATAAAGGTAGTCTTTTTGAAAAGTTTTATTTCATCACCTGCACTTTTTCTGGAACAGAAATCCCCCGAGTTTTCGAAATACAAGACATAATAAAATCGGAGGAAATATTTTTCTTTGTTGGTAAAAATGGAATATTATTTCTTATAACAATCACTTCTTATCTTATGTTATTGAGGAAACATGTCTGTATGAACTTATAAAACCTGAGAAAATTGATGGACCACCAATTCATAAATACTTTATAAATAATGGTATGACTGTTATAAGATTGAACCCGTATTTTGAAGGTGCTCAAATTTTGATTATTTTATTATAATTATTATTCTTAAAATTTTAATGAATTTTCTGAAAACTTAAAAAGTTAGTTTTAAGTTATTATTTTATAAAAGAAACGAATTCAAAATAAATTATAATTTATATGAAATAAAACGGAAGTAAAACATGTAATATAAATTATTTTTCTATATTTTATTATTATTATTATTTTTGTTTCGAAATTATACGAAAAATTGTAAGAGATTTCATCTGTATGTACGTTAAGTACTAGCGAATCATGCTGATACAGATGAAACCTCTTACAATTTTTCTTCTTCACAATATTAACACAGCTCTATTTCTGTGTACGCAAATTTTTACTTTATTAATTTTTTGTTGAATGTTAATTAATTCATGTAATTTCTAATATGCTACCGGTGATTAGACCATTTTAAGTGTGTTTCGATTAACACGAGAAGTATATTCATCTGTATCAGCATGATTCGCTAGTACTTAACGCACAGCACATTCTGCATGTATGTAATATAAGTTGTGGTATAATCAGTCCAGTCACCGCGGCCTGATGAGAAGATTGATTTTTTCATAATCATAAGCTCATCAGTTCGAAACTGGATCGAATTCTCTTACAATCTTCGAAACATATTAAAATCATATAATTAAATAAATAGAATTCTGTCTATTAGTCGGTTTCGTTGAATTACTGTTCGTAAATACTCGTGTTAATCGAAACACACTTAAAATGGTCTAATCACCGGTAGCATATTAGAAATTACATGAATTAATTAACATTCAACTATGAATACACTTTACTTTGAAATTGTCACCTTTTTATTTTAAAAGGATTAGAACTTTACATTTAACAGTTCTTCATTTTGGCAAATTTTAATAGAGAAATCCTTTTAAATTGAGCATTGAATCTGCTTATAATAAAACTTTTTTTTCTGAGTGTATTGACTGTATGATAAAAGACTGCACGCTGATCAAAATAAATTTATTTTCTTACCACCTTCATATTTTCTTTCATTACATAAACATTTTGCCACTTTTATAGGAAAGAATACCATAAACTCTACTACCGAGGTAAACTAAACTTCGTGGCAAATATTTTAAATTGCGTAAGACATATTCGACAAACCGTTATTTCTTAGAAAACTTTAAACGACTAAGCAGGGAGGCCAAACTATTAATCAGCAATGACAAGAAATCTCATTATACTTTAGCCAATTAGACATTTATCCTATAGCAATTCCAAACAAATGTAGAGTTAATCAAAATAATACGGTACAGTTAAAAACTAATCATAACATTACAAACAAGTTTAACTCGTAAGTTCCTTTGCTACTGTCTGGGAATCATCGTCAGTTTATTAGGATAGTCCACTGTTAAGAATTGAGCCAGCAATACTATACAAGGTAATATCATCAGCCTCATCTGGTTATAGCACTACAGCATTACATTACTAATCTCCATTTGCTCAACCTTCTCTAAAATTTTTGAGCTTATAATTCACACAACATTAGTAGACCATCTAAACTGCTGAAAATCTTGTGACAAATTTCGAGGCAAGCTTTGATTCGAGCCGATATAGCCATTTTAATTGATTTAATTTGTTTCCTGATTTTAATAATAAAAACAAACCGTGCTTTAATCATCCATTCCTTTATTAGATTACGTACAGAATATTCTGATGTCATGTGATCAATATTGTTACGTTTTTGCCTTGTCAATCAAGGTTCGTATCACTGGATTGTGAATAATACAAAAATCAATTCAATTTATCACCAACGAATTTATTTATTTAGCACAAGAATTATTACAAGACAATTTCAATACAATTTATTAATAAAAATTCACAAAATCACTTTATATAAATTGTTCTCAAATTTTACTGTTCACTTATAATTTTTCTTTCCACAAAAACACTTTTTAAATCACTTTTTAATTCCTTTTTAATCTTTACACTATCGCTTACCAAATACTACTAATCCAATTTGACTTGGTTCGCCTTTTTATATACACAAACCAAACTTCTAGAAAGCTCATGACTTTTCCAGTTAAAATTAGTGTAGTGTGTAATAGAATAAGTTAAAATTAATAGCTCAATGTTTAACTGTACTAAATTGGAATTTTCCATTAAAAAATCGTTTTACACTATTCTAACTAGAAAAATCATGAGCTTTCTAGAAGTTTGGTTTGTGTATATAAAAAGGCGAACGAAGTCAAATTGGATTAGTAATATTTGGTAAGCGATAGTGTAAAGATTAAAAAGGAATTAAAAAGTGATTTAAAAAGTGTTTTTGTGGAAAGAAAAATTATAAGTGAACAGTAAAATTTGAGAACAATTTATATAAAGTGATTTTGTGAATTTTTATTAATAAATTGTATTGAAATTGTCTTGTAATAATTCTTGTGCTAAATAAATAAATTCGTTGGAGATAAATTATATTGATTTGGTATTATTCACAATTCAGTGATACGAACCTTATGTGACAAGGCAAAAACGTAACACTATAAAAGAAAAAGCCCATAATGGAGGCAGTATTTTAAACAAACGTATCTTTGGAGTTGTAAGGCGTCAGGAGCTACACAGGTAGTACATTCGTAGATATATCATTACTGGATGCGGTTTATTTATTTTTTTTGTTTTTTTATTAATTTATTGAATCTGTCATACGAAAATAACAATAAGTTGTCAAATATTAAACACTAGTATAATTATGTAAATCTGCGGGATCAGAATTTACATGCTATCAATAATCAATAATTTATGATGTCACAGCCATCGTTTTCTTCTTTAATCGTGACGACAAAGGTATATCTTTTAAATTTCTCGCCAGTATATTCGGATGTGATGATAGTTTCCTAGCATAGTTAATCCGCATCTTTAGTAATTCGTCTTTGACTGTTAGGATGCTAAGGTCCTTATGTATATTTTTGTTTTTTTACGAACCAGGGTGCCCCTGTAATCATTCTGAGAATTTTTGTCTTTGAACAATGCCAATATTTCAATTTGAAGTTGATTGCCATAATTGACAGCCATATGACCAGTTTGGTTTAATCATTGTGTTATACAGGAGAGCAGAGCTTGTATTCTAGATCAAGGGTTGAATATTTCAACATCAACCAGTGCATTTTATACACTTTTAATTGAATATGGCCTCGTTTCGTTTCAATATGTTTTTGCCAGGTTAATCGTCGGTCTAGATGAACGTCTAGGTATTTTGCTTCGTTTGCCGAAGGGATTTGTATTCCGTTCATTGTGACCGGCGGACACGTAAGCTTATTTAAAGTGAATGTAACGTGAGACGATTTTCCTTCATTGACTTTTATCCTCCATTATTTTAGCCAGATTTCAATGTCATTTATATGTAGTTGCAGTACTGAAAATTAAATATAAGGTTGGGCCAAGCACACTGCCTTGGGGTACTCCTGCCAGAATGTTTGTCTCACCCGATTTAGAGGTATTGCGCTTGACATAATATCTGCAATTTAACAAATACGACTTTATAGGTTAGTGAATTTCTGGCAATTTAATATTAATTTTATAAAGCAAACCCTCGGGCCAAACTTTATCGAATGCTTGAACAATATCCAAGAAAACTGCAGAGCAATATTCCTTTTCCTCGTGTGCTGATCTTATTTCTGTAACTATTCGGTGCACTTGCTCAATTGTTCCATGCTCGGCTCTAAAACCAAATTGATGATTTGGGATGATATTTCGGAGTTTCGGTTTAATTTTTTCGATACTTGCATTTTCGAAGACTTTCGAGATGATTGGCAGTTGGTTTATTGGCCTATATGACGACACCTTATAGTAGGATCCTTGCCAGGTTTTGTGATAATTTTATACTTGACAGTTTCTAGCACTCAGCGATGCATCCTTATTCATAGATTGAATTCAATATTGGAGCTAGTCGACCAAAGGCACACTCAGGCAATTTTTTAAGCATTTCACCTGTAATTTGATCATCCCCAGGGGCCCTGCTTCCTCGTGGCAACCACTGGTAACTAAGGCCATTTGGCACATTTTTGGCCATTTAGTACAAGCTAAAGTACGGCGCTAAAGGAGAAAACCTTGACAAAAAACCCTAATCTAAGGTGAAACAGCATATGCCGATGGATGAATGGCTGATATGTTAATCAGTCCAAAATATACGGGCTCTGGATACCTGGCACCGTCCAGTTTTATTTAGCCTTTCTGTAGTAAAGCTGGGTGACCTACATGCGTTTTGCAATTCCCAGCAACTCGTAAGAGTAAAATCAAACGGAATACGGAGCATGAGTAGGGATATACGGGAGTGGGACAACCATCTCAAGTCCTTGGGCTCCAATGCTACCGTCTTTCTAGCGAAACTACATGCTGTAGTTAACATCTAGGAGGGAGAGCAATAAGCCCAGATAGTATGTATCACGTACCGGGAGGCAGTATTGTTAGGTTCATTATGAACCTGAATATTGAGTGGACGGATAACTAAGCAGGGTTCAGCACAATAGATCTTTTACGTCGCAGTGCGATAATACCCAGGGGCTAATGAGTTTAGTGAGCAATAATTAACTTTACCAGTGGCGTATTTACCTTGAATTTCTTTTCAGGTACGATTGCTACATCTGTTTGAACCACCGATAGTTTAGGGTTGGGAGTGAAAACACCTTCAAAAGAATCAGCGAAGGCTTTAGCTTTTTCCTCGTCACTTCTAGCTCGGTCACCGTTGGGCAGACGAACTGGAGAGTTTGATTGCTGAGGTTGTTTAAGGTATTTAGTGGCCTTGCATAATGAATAGTTTGTGTCAAAGTAGGGTTCCATTTTGTTTTTTTTGGAGTATGCTTTGCAGTTTATTTCTGGCCTGGTTAAAGTTGTATTTTGCATCAGGCGATCGATTAGTTTGTGATATGCGCCTTAAGCGGCGTTTCTCTGTTAGCAATTTTTCTATTTCACCGGATGTTATGGTGTGCGTTGTATGTTTGCTGTTGTGTTTAGGCGAGGCTGAAATAGCTGCGTTGATCAGTAACTGATTAAAGTTTTCCATTGGGGTATTTATTTCATTTGCTGTCTCCAGGGTAGATGTCAAATCGATAAGCGAACTGATGCACATCTTGAATTTCAACCAGTTAGTGAAGGTGTTCGTTAAGAAGTTGGTTGTAGGATATGGCTTTTAGTCAGCCCAGTAATGTAGTAAGACCGGAGAGTGGTCAGAAGATAATTCTGAAAGTGGTTTAGCCTCGATCATTTCTCGTTTTATTTTACCTGTGACTGCAAAATCAAGGATGTCAGGAATTTTTCTACGATCAGTAACACACGATGCAACATCGTAATGGTATTCCTGAATAAAATTGATTAATTGTTCAACTTTGCATTTTTAGCTGGCGAAAAGTCCGGTTATCCAACAAATTTCAATAGCAAACTGAGTACCGACATACTAAATTTAGATTTACATAAAATTAGTAATTACTTATTAAGCACTGTGTTCAGCATTATTAAGCACAAAGAAATACTTTGAATAAGTTCGGGAACTTCAGCTAATAAAAATAAATGTGTACATAACTCAAGTGTTTTAAAATTGCTATCCCCAATCATTGTCCAACATAGTGTTCTTCGTATAGGAGGAACTTATAACCTATAAATTATAACCAAAAGCATTAAATTACATTATCAGGTAAACATATTTTACCCTGTTAAAGTTAGCCGAAAGTTTCCAGCCGAAAGTGAAAAGTCGATAATGCAGATTATGTTATTGACAATCCAGCCGAAAATAAATCAGCCTCTAGAGTATTATGTCTGGAGATGGATTGCATTGATGTAACTTATCAATAGCTATGGTAGGAAAAAAATTCAGTTCAAGTTTCCCGTGGGAAATCTCGGAAAATTCGATTTTCCATAAATTATTTGAAAATTTGTATAAAATCAGCCTCTAGAGTGTTATATCTATAGATAGATTGCACTGATGTGACTTGTCATTAGCTATCGTAGCAAAAAAAATTCAGTTCAAGTTCCCGTGGGAAATCTCGAATAAAACGATTTTCCAAAAATTATTAGAACATTAGTATAAAATCAGCCTCTAGAGTGTTATGTTTGGAGATGGATTGCAGTGATCTAATAAGTCAATAGCTATCGCAGGAAAAAAATTCAGTTCAAGTTTCCCGTGGGAAATCTCGGAAAATTCGAAAAAGTTTCCAGCCGAAAGTAAGAAATGGATGAATAAAATCAGGCCTCAAGAGTGTTATGTCTGGAGATCGATTGCATTGTTGTGACTTGTCAATAGCTATCGCAAAAAAAAAATTCAGTTCAAGTTTCCCGTGGGAAATCTCGGAAAATTCAAAAAAGTTTCCAGCCGAAAGTAAGAAATGGATGAATAAAATCAGGCCTCAAGAGTGTTATGTCTGGAGATGGATTGCATTGTTGTGACTTGTCAATAGCTATCGCAGGAAAAAAATTCAGTTCTAGTTTCCCGTGGGAAATCTCGGAAAATTCGAAAAAGTTTCCAGCCGAAAGTAAGAAATGGATGAATAAAATCAGGCCTCAAGAGTGTTATGTCTGGAGATGGATTGCATTGTTGTGACTTGTCAATAGCTATCGCAGGAAAAAAATTCAGTTCTAGTTTCCCGTGGGAAATCTCGGAAAATTCGAAAAAGTTTCCAGCCGAAAGTAAGAAATGGATGAATAAAATCAGGCCTCAAGAGTGTTATGTCTGGAGATGGATTGCATTGTTGTGACTTGTCAATAGCTATCGCAGGAAAAAAATTCAATTCAAGTTTCCCTGTTATGTCTGGAGATGGATTGCATTGATTTGATTTGTCAATAGCTATCGTAGGAAAAAAATTCAGTTCAAGTTTCCCGTGGGAAATATCGGAAAATTCGATTTTCCAAAAATTATTTGAAAATTTGTATAAAATCAGCCTCTAGAGTGTTATGTCTGGAGATGGATAGCATTGATGTGATTTGTCAATAGCTATCGCAGGAAAAAATTTAGTTTAAGTTTCCCGTGGGAAATCTCGGAAAATTCAAAAAAGTTTCCAGCCAAAAGTAAGAAATGGATGAATAAAATCAGCCTCAAGAGTGTTATATCTGGAGATGGATTGCATTGATTTGATTTGTCAATAGCTATCGTAGGAAAAAAATTCAGTTCAAGTTTCCGTGGGAAATATCGGAAAATTCGATTTTCCAAAAATTATTTGAAAATTTGTATAAAATCAGCCTCTAGAGTGTTATGTCTGGAGATGGATAGCATTGATGTGATTTGTCAATAGCTATCGCAGGAAAAAATTTAGTTCAAGTTTCCCGTGGAAAATCTCGGAAAATTCAAAAAAGTTTCCAGCCGAAAGTAAGAAATGGATGAATAAAGTCAGTGTTATGTCTGGAGATGGATTTCATTGATATGACTAATAATTTTTGGTAAATCGAGTTTTCCGAGACTTCCCACGGGAAACTTGAACTGATTTTTTTTCATTCGATAGCTATTGACAAATTACATAAAAACGTTTCAACTTCAGATATATCTGTACCAAAATGGAAGAGTCACTTAAGTGACTTTAAGCGAAAACGCTTTTTTCGATTTTATCTTATTCTCCTTAATAAAAATTATATATAATAAATTTTTGGTCAAATTCCCATTAAAATTGACAAAGATACGTTAAAAAAAATATATCGCTTAAGTGCATAAAAATAATTTAACAAACAAAAGAAGCGCTTATGTGAACAAAAATAAAGAAATTGTAAATTTGTTTGCACTTAGGTTATTTATTCATTTCTATTTTTAACTACTTTTTCTTAATATTTGAAAATAAAAATCGCCTAAAGGTACTTAAGCGATTTTTCCAATTTTATTTTTATTAAATTTCTATAACTAAAGTTACTTAAGCGATTCTTTCGTAATTTAAATTTGATAAAATTTCATACTTAAGAACCGTAAGCGGTTGTTCCTTTTTTTTATATTAGAAAAATAAAAATTAAGTGTGTTTAAGCTGTTTTTTGCGTGCATTTCGAATATAAATATTACATAAGCGAAACGGAAGGTGCTGGAATACCTAATAAGTTAGTACTGTTTCGTGGTAAGTCAATAAATTTTGATAGTGTATTTTTATTTTACAACTATTTGTTGAAAGTGTTAATGTCTAAAGTGTATGTAGTGTATGTATAAAGTGATAAAACAAAACAAAAACTGAAAAAAAAACATGACAACTCGTTCCAAGAAAATGTTGGAAATGGCGAGAAGTATTTCAGCAGCACAAACACAGTTGAACTCAAAGCCATCCACGATAGGTAATTCAACATTATTTTGTATGTTTAGAAAATAATTAAAAGTTAATTTTCATATTTCTTTCAGTTGTGGAAAAGCCTTGTAATTTAAATAATGCCTCAAACAGTAATAAGACATATGTTATTCAGAAACCGATGAAGCGTGCGTTAAAAATGAAACTCAATCGAATACCACCGCAATTTTAGATCACATTCAAATATCTAAATTAAATGAATTTTATAACAACAATTCTGATGAAGTTTCTATTGATTCATTCGACGATAGTGACATCGACCCAGACTTCTATCCTTCTAATGCTGGAGCAACGTCTGACGATGAAATATCTGATATTTCAGAACTCGCAGCGGCTATTGAAAAAAACATATCTAGTGAGCAGTCTAATGTTTATGATGTTTCTGATCTTCCAAGTACTTTAGCTGTAAATAATGATTCGGGAACTCATAATGAATGGTTGACAAAAATTGTGAAACCTAAATCTAAGAAGGGGAAACACAAAAACCGAATATGTAAACCATTGACAGTGTGTAAAATGAAATGTCAGAATAAAATTACGTATGAACAACAAAAAACAATATTTACAAAATACTGGGGCATTCACTCATACAGCTTAAGAGCTGTATATGCATCGGGATTGATGGAAGTTCGAGCTAAGCAAAAAGTTCGTTTAGACAAGAGTACTATCGCTCCACGAAATAGGACACATTCCTACGTTTATAGCCTGAACATTAATGGCATTAAAACGGTTGTATGCCAGAAATGTTTTTTACGGACTTTAGGTGAAACAGAAAATTTCATTAAGACACTCGGTAAAAAAATTTTAAGTGATTCGTGTCACAATACGATTGTAGATAGTCGTGGAAAACGAAATCCTGTAAACAAACTATCGGATAGTCAGGTGCAAGGTGTAGTTGATCACGTAAATAAATTTCCGGCAGATGAAAGCCATTACACTCGTCAACGATCTAATAAAATATACTTGCAGTGCGACTTAAATTTAATTACGATGTACAAATTATACTCGGCTTAAAATGAAAGTCCCGTATCTATTACAAAATATAGTCAAATTTTTAAAGGTATTATGTTATAGTGATATTTTTTACTGTTTTTTATAATGTATTAAATTTGTTTACAGGAAAGGGACTAGCATTTAAAAAACAAAAAGCTGACACGAGCAGTAAATGTGATATGTTTAAAATGACAATCGATGCTGCAACTTCAGTTGATGCAAAAAATAATACAGTACAGATGCACACGGACCATCTCAATAATGCAGATCTCGCTTATAAAGCAAAAAAAGGCGACAAAAATATTGCTAATTTAGATTCAAAAACTAAACTTTACACTTTCGACCTGGAAAAGTGTTTACCAACGCCGCTTCTGAATTCTAATATTGCCTTTTGCTAGCGCCAATTGTGGACTTATAATTTAACGGTGCATGATTGTGTATCGAACAAACCTTTCTGCTATATGTGGCACGAGGGGGGAGGCCAACCGTGGGGGCAATGAAGTTGCTTCTTGCCTTCTTCAACATTTACTGATGGAACCGACTAGCACTGAGAAAATAATATTCTATAGTGATTGTTGCAGTGGACAAAATAAAAATTCGTTTGTGTCCATGATGTTTATGTTGTTCATGCAAAATAGCAGTAACATCAAAGTAATCGACCAAAAATTTTTATTACCAAGCCACACTCACATGGAATGTGATGTGGACCATTCTGTGATCGAGCGGAAACGAAAAAAATCTCTCGTGCAAATGGAGTGCTGCTGGAAGCACTTACCAATTTCAAGTAATTGAAATGGGTCAAAACAAGTTTTACGATTTTGCCAAAATGATTAAAACTAAGTGCATGTGGCGGAATATAGATCAGCAAAATAATAAATTTATTTGGTCGGAGGTTAAATGGTTGCGTTATACTGACAATTTTGGAATTATTCAATATAAAAACTCTCTGACCGAAGAAGAACTGTTCAAGTCATTAAATATATGACGGAGGGGTATAATTATGTTAAGTTTATCCGACCTTCAACTTTGTTATGATAAACCTCAAATAATAAGCAAAGAGAAAAAAAAAAGGATTTAATTGACCAACTACATCTCGTGAATGAAGCGTACCATAATTTTTATTTAAATCTCAATGATGGCAATATCCCAAATATCGATCCTGATATTAAAGATGAAGAGGACGTTGAACTACAAGAATAATGTTCTCTCAAATTATTGTAACTGTTATTTACTAAATTTTTTCTTTCAAAAACATCTTATATGAAATAAATAATAAAATGAATTTTGAAAAAATCGATTAAGTACTTTTAAGATTTATTATTTTCCTAAACGAAAAATGAAAAAATGGCTTAAGTCACATAAGACTTTCATTCTGTTCAAGTTAAAAAAAGCGAAAAACGCTTAAGTGGGAAAAATTGGAATTTTCTTTAAATTCATTGTATTTTTCATCAATCTTTTAATTTCTAAGCGAAGATGTGGCTGAAACCTCTCTAATGAGCCGATTAAGCTAAGAAAATATGCTAAGAATTTTTTCCCAAAATCAATCAAAACTTCAATATTAATTTCTGAACATTCGGCAAAAGTCACATAAGCGATTCTTCCTTTTTGGTACAGAATTATACTCTAGAGGCTGATTTTATTCCAATTTTGTATATTCTTCTGATTTTCCGATATTTTCTACGAAGCAAAGTTTTACACGTAAATTTATTTACAAAATTTTTTATTTAAATTCATGTATCCTATATACTTTCGGCTGATAACTACAAAAATTTTTATTTTCGGGTGGAATGTTAATGTCATAATCTGCAATATCGACTTTTTACTTTCGGCTGGAAACTTTCGGCTGGGATTAGACAATCTGCATTACAATTTTTTTTATTTTCGGGTGGACTAACACAATCTGCATTATCGACGTTTCACTTTCGGATCGCAGCTTTCGGCTAACTTTAACAGTATACATATTTTGTGGCCTACAAGCTCCATTATATAATTTAAGTATGAATTATTCGATAAGGGGCTCATGAACTCTTTAAGGGCTGAGGGGTCTTAACTCGATAAGGGGTGGATTTATCTAAAGATCGCGTCACACAAAAGTGTAGATCGAGAATTAGAGAACGAATATATGTGCGTATATTCGTCTGTTTTGTAGTAAAGGCTGTTTATTTGGATATAGTCATGGATTTGTCATCGCAAGCATTTAGTTCTTGTCTTCGCCGTTTTATTGCTCGTCGAGGGATTTGTTCCAAAATTTACTCCGATAATGCCACAAATTTTGTTGGTGTCCGAAACCAAGAATTTCTGTCCTAACAACCTTAAAATGGTCAACGATACTACCGAAATTTCCACATTTTGGAGGCTTGTGGGCGGCCGCTGTTAAATGTACCAAATTTCATATGAAATGTGTTATTGGAACTAATTCATTCACTTTAAAAGAATATTCATTTACATTTGGCCTTTCGACATTCGGTTCGTCGACAAAGCCATTCATCCTTTCGACATTCAGCCCTTTACTCAATTTAAACAGATGACGATGAATAGTGCAATATATACCTTCCCACAATTTCTCTAGCAGTATGCCAAAATTGTACCTGGCCACCGAAATTCTAACCCTTTTGAGAGCATTGAAAATCGAAACAAAAATTTGAGAAATTTTTTAAACCTATTTTCATACAATCGAAAAAACCAAATTCGATTTTAATTAAATTCAAAAAAATTTTCCACCCTTGTTCAAATATTTCCTCAATCGCACACTAATCAGGAAATACTTAAATTTCCATTCTAATTTGTCTAATTCGTTGTGTTATTTTATTAATTTTCCCAACAACAACAACACAAATTCGTGTAATTTTCCTAAAAATAGTTGTTGTTGGCATGACATTGTTATATTCATGTCTGCCTCGTATACAGACTGTTGTATTATACAACAAAACGTATATAGTGCGGTTGTTGTTATTGTTGTTGGGGTAAATGACACCTGTTGATAAGCAAGAGTTGAAAATTGATGAAAATTTCGTATATTTATTCATGCAAATACCATTAAACCAATGAATTAATTAATTTACATTTTTTGTTTTAATTTCCCCAAACAAGAGTATATATGTAGTGCAGAATAGTATTTAAAATTTAAATAAATTAGATCAATACAATAAAATAATTAATTAATTAATTTAATTGGTATATAGCTACGAGTACATAGATAAAAGAGAAAATCATTTTCTCTTGGGTGGTTTTAGTTTAGTTTCTGGAGTTTGATTTTGTTGTTGGAGTTGTCGCGCGACGCGAATTTTTGACGCGCGAATTGAGAAACTGAATAAATTATAAAATTTAAATTAATCCGAATGAAGACGCGCGCGACATAAGAAAAAAAATATTAATGACATAATTAGACTTTTTTTGAAATGGTAAATTAATTTTGTTTAATTATGATGAAAGGTTTAGAAATTTTTGAAAATTTTTTTAAAGAACCAATTAGCGTCTATTAATTTTGTTTTTTTGGCGCTGTGAAAACCAAAAAAAAAAAAAAAAAAATTGTTCGATGAAATTATCTCATCTTAATTTGTGTTGATGTACCTCGTAATATGTTTTGTGCGACATAATATTTAAGAAATACTAATACACGGGTGGTGCTGATTGATTAATTGGAATTTTTTTTTGTTTTGTTTTTCGGGAAGACGACAAGAATTTGGTCTATTTTTAGGCGTGGGTGGATTTTATGATATTAATTTATGAAGCAGCATTATAAGTCGAGTCACGAAAATTTGCGCATTTCTTATTTTAAACCAACCAAACCTTCTAAAATACGAATTTATATAGAGTCGTTGACATTGAGTTTATATATATTTAAGGTTACGTTTGTTATATAGTTTCCCTCCCCCCAAGGGATCACGTAAAATTCTTAAATACATGCGATATATTCGATTTTGTTTAACTCACCACACAACATCGCTTAATTTTGTAAATTTGAAATGCGTAATCCAAAATATTCAATCCCTGTAGTTGGTTATTATGATATGTTGAAGGTCCTGAAAAACAAAAAAAAAAAAAAAATCGTTATAATATTTCATAATGACGCAATAACTAAGTGTAGCTATATCCTTTAAACAAATTCAATATTTTAAAAATTTTGTCGAATGAAAACGACATAAGGTTAATTATTTCCCAGAACTACATCTTATTGTGATGTAGGTTTGAATACATACAAAATCAATATCATAAAAATCATTCTTGTACTGCAACAACAATTTTCTAGCGAACATGTTGAGAATTAAATTTATCCTAAGGTAAATTACAATGATTTCGATTGAAACCCATTGAAGCCCATTTAATTTAGAAATCTTTCACAATTTCTAGGAATTTCGGCTGGACGTTGTTTGTCCTAAAAATATATGCTTATATGTTCCGTGCATTAGAGTATGTGCACACTTTTCAGTTCAAGACAGCTTTGGGTAAAGGTTGACTTTGCGTTGTACATTTTTTCAAATAAATTTGGGACGTGTTTTTTGTGTCATTTTTCGTTTTATTTGGGTTGATAAAAAATTGTGAATAATCACAAATTCATTTGATGCAAAGAATTCTAACAAGCCAGATGTAAAATAATTTAAATTGGATTCCACGTCTAATTGGTTAATCCGCATTAAACTGGCTTATGTTCTTAACTGAAAATTTTTGAAGCGCAGCCACAAGGAACTTTTGTGTTTAAAAATGTTGTTCTAAATATTAGGTGGATTAAAAATACAAATTTTAGTTTTGTACTAAATAATATATGTACTAAAATATCGATATTAGATAATACTTCAGAAAAATCTACTTCGAGCAGAACTAACTCAAAATATTGAATGAATGAATTGTTCATATTTCTTTTATTTGCCGTTTTGTGGTAGCTGTCAGAACTTTTACTTCGGTCTAAAAAGACCAAAGTATTGAAATCCTGCCAAAAATGATCAAAAATTTGGTTGGTCCAAAACCACTTTCCTTGACGTTTTGAAAGTCCCTGAGTCTAAAAAATAAAAAATAAAAAAAAATCCGTCCGTCGGTCTGGATGTCTTTATGCCTGTACCCATGGTATCTCGAGAACGGCTGGTTCGATTTAGAATTTTTTTTGCCAATCTGTTTCTATGGTGAAGGCCGAAATTTGAAAAGCTTTTGGAACCTGTGCGTCAAGAGGGTCGGGTACCCGCCATGCGAATTTTCCCAAAATACCTGGTTATAGAAATATTTACCAATTTTGTATAGAGTAAAACACCTAATAATAAGCCCCCTACCCAGTAATGGGCCAGTAGCGCGTTTATATGATAATAACTAATTGTCGCGCCAAAATTTATTATTTGTATTGGTACCTATATTATTTAAACTGTTTTTGTTTTCTTTAATTATGTGTATATAAAATAACTTTAGATTTTCAGTCGTGTTAAAAATTGAAATGTGATTAGACGTCTGTTTGGTTGACTCAAAAATTAGGTGAGTATTAGAGATTTTCTTAAGAAATTGATTTTTTATTTTACATTTTAAATATTTATTAATAATTTTTAATGTTAGAACATTAGTTTTCCTAATAATAAATATAAAACTAAAGGGAATTTTAAAGGTTCAATATCAGAAAAATAATGCTTAGATTAAATAATAAAGTGGCTTATAACTGGTTGTGTATATTCAAATTAATCGGTAATGGGCTATAGGTGCTTATAAATGGTGTTTCTGGTTAAATTATGTTTTCTTTTTATAAGCCCCTAATTAAAACTGAACTTAAATATATGTTTAATGGATAAATTCGATGTTATTATAATGAAAGAATTTTTTTATAATTTATGCAAGGGGCATTATTTATTTCCTAAGATGTCTGTTTCCAGAAAAATGCCCAAGGTTAGTAAATACAGTCGCAAAGATATAGAGACTGCACTGACCGAAATAACTGATGGATTATCGATTCGCGCCGCTTATCGGAAATATAATATTCCGAGATCTACAATACAAAACAGAATCCACAACAGGGCAAAAAAAGTTCGTATGGGCCACCACCAGTGATAACTATAGAGGAAAAAACAGATATTGTCGACTGGCTTAGCGCAAATCTCGTGAAAGGATTCCCACGCCGAAAGCAGGATGTCCAGAACGCTGTTAAAATATTTTTAGATGCGTCACCCAGGGATAATCCATTTAAGAATAATTGTCCGGGAAATTCATAGTACCAGAGTTTCCTTAAACGGCATCCAAATCTTACGGTTCGGGCTCCAGAACCGGTAACCGATGCCAGATCGAAAGTAGCCGAGACAAGTATTCGTGGTTGGTTCAACCAAATCAAAAGTTACCTAACGAACAAAAGCTTTTTAAATATTCTTTAAGATCCATCAAGAATATTCAATGGAGATGAAACCAATTTTTTAATGTGTCCTAAAACTGGGAGGGTAATTGCTCCTAAAGGTAAGATTTGTTTAGTTTAATTTATGAAAAATGAATTTAAATAATTGGTTACCTATTCTGTAACAGGCTCAAAGAACGTGTATGAAATCGATCGAGGCCAAGCCAAGGGAAATTTGACGGTCATGTTCAGTTTCTCCGCTTCTGGTTTTGTAGTGCCTCTATTAATCATATATCCTTACAAGCGCGTACCGGCAGACGTAATCAACTCAATTCCAGATGGTCTTAAATGGCTGAAATCTGGTTCTGGGTGGATGACAAGTGAAGTTTTTTACCAGTATATTGAAGATATATTTTATCCCAGCGTTGTGACACAAAATGTGGAGTTCCCTATTATTTTGTATGTTGAAAATTCGACCAGAATTCTGCAACCAGCAGATGTATCGATTTTTAAGCCACTTAAAACAGGTTGACAAAAAGCAGTTTTAAATTGGAGGAAAGAAAATATCGATCGAAAGCTAACAAAAACTTGTTTTGCGCCAATTTTAAAAACAGTGATCAGTGAATGGTTTTCGCACATGTGGTTTATTTCCATTCAACCCAGATGCGATTGACTTTTCAAAGTGTTTGGGAAGAAATTCTTCAAATGTTGTATAGGAAAATTGTGACTTTAATGGTGGCAATCTGGATATTAATACAAACAATGTTGAAAGTTCAATTAATTTTGAAAATTTCAAAAATATTGTTGGTCCAGACAAACTGAAAGAATTTGAAAATCTCCCAGAGAGTCCTTTAGAAGATTTTTTAATACTTCTGCGAATTTATCGGACGTTCCATCCAAACGCAAACACAGTGGATGTAAGTTACATAAAACAAAAACATTAAAATTTTTATATTTTTTGAAAATTTAAATGGGGTAACATTATCTTAAATTACAGCAAATGGATATTACATTTATTTTCGACAACGATGTTGCGATTGGAGACTACGGCGAAAATGGAGAAGGTGACGCTTTTGATCATGAAATAATAAGTAATCCCACGGATGTGCATGAGGCAATATCGCAAGAAATACATTCTATTGAATTCATTGATGAGGTAAAAATAATTATATTATAGTGTTTAATCTACGTTTTCAAATAACGGCCAATTTTTTTGCGACGAAATTTTATAGTTCAATGGCCCAGAAAATTTCAATTTATCCGGTATACCAGTGCTGCATATCCTAGATGATACAAATGTTCAAATACGAAGCTTTCTCGCGGTCCTTGAAACACCGATGCGCAAGGGAATTAAAAATTCAGAACATCGCAGCTTTATTATTTCGTCAACACCTTACCAGAAAGAAGTAGAAAATAAACTTAATAAAAAAATAGTTGCAGAAACCGAGAAGGAAAATCGAATGAAGGAGAGAAAAATTAAAAAAGAAAAAAGGGATCAAGAAGCGTTACTAAGGCAAAAACGGAAAGAATGGATAGTATTTGTAAGTTACGTAAAAAGCCTAAACCATTAAAGAAAAGTGCGATATCGAAGAATTCATCTGCAAAGTTGAGGGAAGTATTTCAAAACATAACCAAAAATGATCAGTCAACTGAAGTTCAACAAATCAGTAATGAGGTTAATGACGTCACCAATGAATGCCACGTTCGAAAATTGTTTTTGGATGAGTACGATGTGAACGTAACATGTGGCATATGCTTCAAATGTGGTGGACAAATTACTAGTAGCAAACTCGGAGTTTCTTGCAATTGATGCAAATATCGAAGGTATCATATGGACTGTCCTGGGACAAATATTAATAATAAATTTATTTGTCCAGCTTGTACGCCTAACTAATTGTTTAAGACTGAAACTATATAGCTTAAGGTGCAAAGTGCAACTGCCTTTTTGCATGATTGAAATGTGATTTTATTTTTAGTTCCTTATTAAATCTTAATTAATCATTTTAGATTTAAGTTAAGTGTACCTAACTTTATTTTTTTGTTTTATTAAGTAATTATTATTAAAGGTATGAATAAATTGAATAAATTATATTTTTTTACAAAAGTAACATATTAAAAATGATCATACATAATTACGATTTCATAAATAAAATACAAAGGAGCTCTTTACTAGTAAAACTGTATGGCCCATTACTGAACAAATATGGCCCATTACTGGAAAAAGTGACATTTCTCGTTTAATGTGATTTTTTTTATATTTTACATTAAAATGTTTATGATATTAAACTCGTTACTGATTCTTAAATGCTTGCTAAACATAAAACACACAACTTCAGTAAAATTTGCCAACTGACTAAATCATAATTATTCCGTAAAAAAAATAATTCGCTTAAGGGGCCCCCCTTTTACCCATTATTAGGTATTTTACCCTATATGCTGGTTTGAATATTGTGTTGGGTATTGAATTAGGGGTTGAGTTGAAGGTTAATTCAGAGGTCAATTTGCGGGTTCAGTTCAAGTTGAGTTGTAATTGAGTTGCGGTTGGGTTAAGATATACTGATGCTGTTCACCAATTTTTATTTTTTTACTGGTTTGAAGATTGAGTTGAAAGAGAGTTTGCGGTTGGAATGAGGGTTAAGATGCTGTTGGACAAGTATTTAATGTACAGTTGAGAAATCCATTAAATAAAGTGAGTGTTTTAATGTATGTACAGACCTATGACTTGACCGATTTGAACCAAACCTTTCACAAATATTGTTTAGACTTAAGAAAGGTCACTGTTAATATCTAAAACCTCAAATTGAACCTTTTACATTTCAAATTAAACCTTTAGAAAATTACATGAATGGCCAATTAGGATGGAACTTATTTTTTCTTAACTGATTTTAGTGAAATTTGACTTCCGCGATGGAAATGGAATTCTAAAATGAGTTTTGAATGAAATTCTGGAATATGGACAAGTTTGACGGAACTTGCCTATTTCTCAACCGATTATAATGAGATTTGACATGTCCGTTGGAAGTGGGATTGTAAAATGATTTATAAATGAAGTCCTGGAATATGGCCAAATATGATAGAACTTGCCTATTTCTCAACCGATTATGAAGCAATTTGATTTGTAGACTGGTATTGGGATTCTAAAATTATTTTTAGATGAAATTTAGGATAGAACTTGTCCATTTTTTAATGAATTTTATTGGAATTTTACATGTACGATGGAAAATAGATGTTAAAATGATTTTTAGATTAAGTTCTGGAATATTGGCCAAATAGGATGGATTTAATATTCTTTAACCGATTATGTATAATGAAATTCGAGATTGGGAATTAGGATTTATATTAATATTTCTAATAACAAAAATCTGCACTACCGTTGGTAGTCCGCTATACAATATTTTTCTTAACATGGTTAAACTTACCACCCTGACAGCAAATACTCAGAAAACATAACCCAAAGTTTAAAGCGAAGGATTGGCAAGAAAAGTTTCTAATGGAATTTGAATATTATTCCTAAAGAAACCTCAACAGCTGCATGATTCTTAGAAACCTAATTAGACAAACCTATTGAAGCCATATTGACATATTTACATTAGATTGATTATCACCTGATAGGATGAACCCACTGATTCTATTTTCGCTGTGAATTGTTGTTTAAAATGACCTTGTTAAAAGTTCACAGCTAAAACAATTCTAGCTTTTGTATCGTAAGCTACAGAGTAGATAGCCACTAAAAAAGTTACATTTTAGGACACTGAATTCTAGATTTGACGGTTGATCAAACAATGCCACATTTGTTAGGGCTAAGTCGGAACTTGTAAGACATACTAAAGAATGTTTAAAATTGGCTTGAAAACTCGGTGCGGTTATTAATATTTACTAAAATTGGTACTTTGTGTAGAACAAGAATATGTAAACTCAACCTGCAGATCTAACAATATTCCGATCTGAAGGCAATTTTTCCTGAATTCAGAAATTTTCTATAGACAAAAAAAAAATTAAATTTATTTCATAACCAAAATGAACATTCAGGGCGGCTATTTGTGAATTCGATTCGAACGAATTCGACTCTTCTAAGTATAAGATTCATATTTGAATCCTATTCAGTTCAAATACGAATCCAATACATCGAATACTCGAATACGTTCGAATCGAACTCACAAATACCCCCCTGGCTGATTTTACTTCCAGATCAGAAATAGTAGACCTAATCGGAATTTGGCCAAATCTCCTACTCCTAATCAATAAACAGGAAATTACTCTATTTTACAAAATGTCATGCTATACGTCGAAGGCGATGTCATTTTGTACTGTTATCTTGCTTATGTTGATTTATCAAAATCATTTACGGTAAAATAAAGTCCTTCACCATCCTGCTCTTTTGAAGCGTACATTTTTCGGAAAGTTCTTTTTAACATAAAACAAAATAGGCTTTATCGATTGATGAGCATCGATTTCATAAATATTTAAATGGGCTTCATAAAAGCTTTCCGAATGTTTGTCTTTGGGCGATCTAGCAAATGAATTCATAAAACCCTTTGAACGGGGATTTGAGGGAACCATCGCACTTATGTATATTTCAATAAATCAAAGATTCTCTATTATCATACTACTATCATATAACGAAAAGGCGAGTAAAATGAACTTTGCCGCAATTAATCAATCAACTCATTTAAACAGATAAACGAAACTGGATTGAATCGAAAAGATTATCTGAAGTCAAACAATCAAAACCTTAGGCTAAACATGAGTACCTATTTGGATTCGCTTGAAAGCCCAGTTACACAGAAATAAAATCGATCTAGTGAATGAACGTGTAAGTCATTAGCAAATAAGGAATTGGTGCCAACATTCCAGCTCTGACATTGATCATTTACAACAAATATATTTGCAGCTGACCACAATGTCAAGAACAACTTTATAAATGAAAGTATTTCGCAATTCATTCATGAACATTCAAGGTTACAGAAAAATATAAATTGTTATGAATTTAAAATTTAGCGGTATTAATACGCAGGGTAGACGTAAAGCTTTTAGATTTTGATAAGTTGTATAATAATAATGATGGTTCTCCTTCTACAACTGATCTTAATATGGTTGACTGAATTCGCGTTCAGTTAGTTGCTCTAATACACATGTTGCTACAACTTGCGATCTATTCGTATTAGGTAGGTAATTTAAATTTGGATATACGAGGCGTTGAGAATCAAAATGGTCAACATTTCGATTAATCATTAATGAAGTTTACTAATATTAAAAGTAACTTTTTGAAAAATTGTTGTTATTGCATATGCTTCCATTAGTCAACTCATAAGGTTATAAGGGATATTTTGTTTTCCTATTTATAGCTTTCAACACAAATTTAAAACGAAGAAATGTTCTAATCCACAAGTTACGCATTTTTATGAGTGTGGGACCCCAATTTCATTTGCATTTGCATTAGCATTTTTTCTTTAAACTTCTCTTCATGAGCTTGAAATTTGATTGATTAGAGAAGCGAGTTGTCGCAGACTTTTTTTTTCGTTAAAATTTATCATTTTGTGATCCTTTTTGTTCCCTATAATTAACTGCTCGTTATTAAAGGGGAACAAAAAGAAACCCCCTTTATTATTGTAGAAATGAAAGCCGAGGACTTAATAATGAAATTTAAATATTCCAATATGAAAGATGTATTTTTTTATGAAGTAATATAACCGATCGAATCTTCCGTTTGTGTTTTATTCGGTATGCTTCAGGAAAATATGAATGTTCTCGAAAGATGTTTCAATGCTTGTACCAGGTTTATTTTTGCTATTAGGAAGTTCAATCATATTTTTGCCTACTCTAGCTTTGTTTTAGGATGTAGTTTCTCTAGGAGCCTTGTTATTTACAAATAAGAAATTAATGTTTGTAGGTTTCATTCCTCTAGTTTCCGCCTAGTTTCAGCTAAAAATTGTTGTAGGTCGTTAAACCAATCCTTTTATATTAGGGGAGTTTCCCTTTGGAGTTCAATTCCATTGGAAATTAAGAGGTTACAATCGGCAAAATTATTTAAGTCAACATTTTTGGACTGGCATCATTGATGAGGCAGTAAGTAGTTTTTGCCACCAATATACAACAATATACAATGAATTCTAAAAAAAGTCATCAGGACAAACGGAATATAATGATCTTTTAGGAGAATGCGGAGATGTAAAATGTTTTTTTTAAATAATTTGTAAAAATTTCCATTGACTTTTTTCAGATGCAATACTTACTGAAATGAAATTGTCGGTTTTCTTTAAAAATGAATATTGTTTGAGTTAGGTTTGTGAAAATTTTGTTCTATTAATTTATTTGTTGTCTTTTTATATTATTTGTTGTGGTTTATTGGTTAATAAATAGTTCCAAGAATAGTTCAGTTTTCAAAATCTTTAAAAATCTTGTAATCTGACATTTTTCAAAATTTTGAAATTAATTATTGATATTTAAAAGTTAAATGTTGGGGGGCTAAATCACTTTTCTTCTCAGCGCCTTATATTAGGTAATAATCTCGGCGTTGAATACTATTTAACTCTGATGGATTCTTTCAGCTTAAATTCACTTGGTAATTAGCCTACTCGTATTACAACATATTCCAAAACGTGTATTAATCAAGTGTTTGTACTTCCCTTACAAGCGTCAACATTTTACAAAAGTTAAGCTTAAGAATTTTTAAAATTGTCTAATCATTTAAAATTATGTAGGCCCACCCCCTCGGAAACTGGAGTTACTCCTGCCCTTCTGGGACAAACGTTACAGTCCAACGTCACCGAGTTTACCTTATCTGTATTATCTTTATTTAAATATTTAGAGTAGATATCTTATACACATTCCCAAAACTATATCCTTCCCCCGTAGCACACCGTAACAGGCAGCCGACAATTCTTTTCGTCTTAATAGTGTAACGTTTTTTTATGGGTAACACTAAAATAGGTTTTAAGTAAGGAGAACCTTCAAAAGAATCTAACACCAAACTGGTAACGTCCAATCAATGGATTGACAAAATCTCGAAAGTTCGTTTTAAGGGCTGGAAAGAAAATCTCAAGTGGTTCAAAATGCCGAAAATAAAAAATCTTCGTTGCTCTTACTTCTTAATTCCTGTATGACATTTAAATAAATTTCAAATTTCGTTGTAGATGTGTATGAAATTATCCCACGAAGTTTCCCAACAGTTTCCAAGTTTCCCATGGTCTAAGAACCATAAAGTTTGATTTTTATTTTAATTCAATTTTCCATCTGGTTTAACGACACTTAAAAATGGCTCAGATTGAGGCTGTAGAGAGTTTAGAAATAAGCACACTAACACACAATTTCAGTATAATCCGAATTCTAACAATCCGTGAGATTTTTAATTTCTCCACACCAGATGGAAATTTGAAATGAGATAAGAATCGAGCTTGCAGGATAATCGTGAAAATCGTGAGCTGGGCTAAGTTTACCAACGAATGTATGAGGTATAATTTTATTAGTATTGTCTAATTTTTTATTTTCTAGGATAAATTCCAATGGGATAACTTCAAAAGCGTTAGTTTTTGGGGACAAACTTTATAGACCGCAATGATTCTGGTCCTTCGATATTTCATTTTTCGAGATTTTGTCTCATCAAGAATTGGCTTTGGAGATTTTATTTTTCTGGATATCGTGGTAAATAGTGAAATAATATATAGAGTGTCTAGATTTTTTTATTATTTTTTTTTTTTAAATTAAACCGTTAAACCGTTTAACATAATTTCACTCAGTTTGTTACACTCAAAAATGTTTTTCTTGTTACTTTAGTAGCAAATAGCCACATTACTACGGTTAAGTCGCGATTCTCGCTAAGCTAAGCGCTCTCCTGTAATAAGCACGCAAACCACGCAATTTTGAATCACATTTTCAGACGGATAAAGATTAAAGATTCCAGAAAATAGGATTTCGTCAGTCAGCCTTCGTGAAACGACTATAATTTGATAAAGTTATCATAGTTTAAATGCGGCACGTCGAATATCTCTGAATTTTATCATTCCTTCCTCTTATTGATTCCTTGCTTGCTTTTGGTTGCACAGAAATATAAAATTGCCTATAGGTCAAGAAAATAGAGAATTACTCGAAAGAAATCGATAAATTTGCTAAAATTTTTAAATAATCTGAAAATTTATGTCAAAACATTTTCTCGAATCGAGAAGTGTTCTGAATCTAAATCATAAAAATCAAGCATATTATTGTTTATTGACCTTACTCGTTTGCGGTTTTGACAGTTTGTTATGCGCAAATTATTTGTTAGAATGTCATGATAAAAATCTAATGGTTTTTTATAGATCAGTACAAATTTTTAATCCAGATTAAGTCCCAATTAGTTTAGCTTACAGAGTTTATGCGGACAAACAGCTTCACTTAACAATCAATTTTGTTTCTGTGGAAATTAGAGTACTTCTTAAATATTGAGGAGATCTGTCTAATACATTTGGACAAATGTGATAAAACGGTTGAGATAACTTACTTAATCCAACAACAATGATTTTTTGTTCTGATTTTTTTTGTTCATTCAGATTGAGCAAATTTGTTGTTTAGTCGAAAAAATCAACCAACAATTTTATATGAAATTGTTCACAAAATGTTACATTTCCACCTTTATTGGTGTTTGTTTGTTTCTATCTCTACAATCTTTCCTGGGGCACTCCCAACTCTTTCGCAGTTCGCTTTTTACGTCCTACCTTATGCGGTAGCCAAATCGAGGACGTAAGGCTATAGACCCGTTTTCGTTTTATACCACCTGCACATTGCATTACTTCATGCTAACCTATAGCGCTGACATGAAAGGTGGGTCGGCCCATGGATTCCGCACTCAATCCTGTTTGCATCCCGCCCATCGGTGTTTTTGAACCCGGTACCTCCCGATCCAACCTCCGCAGTTTTAACCACTGCGCCGTTTGCTCAATAACCTTTATTGGTGATTAACAGAAAATCTTAAGACTTCATAAGACGATCCTCATGAGTTTTTTTTTATTTTACTTTTCGTGACAAGGAAGGAACGGTGAGTGGGGTTTAAAAAGGAATGGGAGTTCAATCTTCAAGAATTCTGCTTTTGAATTATGTTTTAATTTTATAATGGAGCACATTCACGACCAATTAAATTGGTGTAGCGATCCCAATTTTAGGTTTTTATCCTGCGTTCCTTTACAAAATTAAACCCATAGACGATGTTAAAATAATAATTCACCGAGACGACCTTATGGAGGTAATGGTAGTAATATTTTGGCGACTGTTATACGACGAACAATTTTTCTGTCAACTTACTTGTAATTTTACTGAACAATCATAAACTGTAGAATAAAAAATTATTCAAGTATTGTTTGACACCTCTCTTTAATCGTTTCTGTTTAGAATTAATGTAGTAAACTTGACTAAAAAAAAATTTTGTACATCACCCAATTTGTGTTGGCACGAATAATTTATTCCTGGTTATAGCAGGTCGATCTAAAAAACTGTCTCATTCTAAAACTCGAAGGCGGTGACAACCAAGAATTTCACTTGGCCGGGTGAATGCCAACAGGCATTCACGTCATTGAAAACTGAATTAGCCAAAATAACACTCCTCGTGCATCCACTGAGCGACTCAAAGCTCAGCATTACAACAGATGCGTCGAACACTGCTGTCGGGGCAGTTTTGCAACAATGCAAGAACAATCAATGGGAACCCCTGGGATTTTATTCCAAGAAATTATCGGATGCCGAAAAGAAATATTCCGCATTCGATAGGGAATTACTCGCAATATATCAGGCAGTTAAACACTTCCGATATTTTGTCGAAGATCATGATTTTACAATTTACACCGACCATAAACCTCTGACAAAAGCTATTCAGTCAAAAACTGAACGTAATCCAAGGCAGTCAAGTCTAGACACTTGGATTATATTAGTTAATTCACGACGGAAATCCAGTATGTGCAAGGCAAAGACAATGTGGTCGCAGATACACTTTCGCGTACTACCGGCAACGAACAGACCGCAATCGACACGTGCTCACCAGCCGAAATGGTTTATGGGCAACCAGTCAAGTTACCCGGTGAGTTTTTCGTCGAGAATCCTCCTTTACCATTACAAACTGAAGACACAGTCGTCGACCAACTGCGACAAACCATGCAACACCTTGTTCCAACTTCGCCTTGTTCTAACAAACAAAATAATATCTTTGTCCCTAAAACACTGGACAATTGCGATTTTGTTTTCGTTCGAACAGACAAGGTTCGCACGGGTTTATCACCTCTATATGAAGGCCCGTACAAAGTTATACGCCGCCTTCGCAAACAATTCACGGTTTTAATTAATGGTAAAAACCAAACCATTTTAATTGATCGAATCAAACCGGCATACGGCATACTCAGTTCACCTGATCAAATATCAGGCATTCACAAACATAAAGCTGAACACTTTGAAGAATAGTTCAAAATTCTCAAGGAGAGGATATTCACTTGCGGAGGAGTCCTGTAGCGACTCACAATATATTCGTCACTACAATACATTGTTATAGTAAACGCACACAATAAATTCATTGCAATTCATTTCAACCATAACAAATACTGTCATTATCACTACCATCAGCGCCGCACGCGCCAAAAGAGAATATGATAATGTAATATATCGCAGCCATCACGAAAAAAACAAAACACCTTTTAAAAAATAGTTCGAATAGCAGTGTCAAGAGACAACAAATTTAAAATTTTATTAATTTTTATGCGACATCTTTTAAGTCTTCTAAAATAATTAAGTTTTACGCCCTCGCGAAAGTAGTGGTAATAAATTAATTAATTAATTAAAATCAGTGAATTGTAACTTTAATTTTAAGTGTGAAAATTGTATATAAACCCGATGGTATTAGAACAAAAATAAATCAACAATTTAAGCATAAAATATGGAATGTTATCATTTGCCTTTGGATTAATAAATGGTACAGTTGATCAACATACCATAGAGTTCTATTTGAGATAATTATCCGATTTTTTCTTTTACCACAACCAACTCAAAAAATAATAGAAGAAGTAGTTTTAAAGTTGAGTAATGAAATTCTCTTACAAAAGAGAGACAATGAAGACCTGAAACGGAACATCGAATTAGGTTTAAAATAAAGAACTCTCTAGTGAATATCACACAGACGAAAAAGGACTCGAAAGAGAAACCTGATCTGATCACTAGTGGAAACTAGCGGTAAAAAACGAAGAAAAATCGTGACGACATAAAACATGGATGCTATGTTAAGCAAGTAAAGCAAGCATCAACATAGAGTAACATATCAATTCAGCACGACAGGAGAAATCAAACTAAAGAGAAAAGGAAACCGCCTCCACCAATTAGCATAGTTAATATCAAAGACAAACCGACTGTCAACCGCTCTGATGACATTAATGACGGATACGAACTGCGTTATGAACTTACGTCTGGAAGATAAATATCGGAGACTAAGATACTTATAGAAAACAAATTATCTAGCTTAACGCTGAGAAGGTAAGTGGAAAGACAACCATAGAAGACCAATTAAAGTGAAGGCTAGAGGATTACAAGCAACATGCGAGAGTATAGGTCTAGACATTAAGAATGCTGTAAACATCATCAAGAAAGATAAAGCTGTAAATGATAAAAACAACAGAGTCCTCAGAAAATGAAGGCTACCGCTTTTCATGCTAAATTTTGGCAATGGGGAAGATATCCAAACAAAAATCTATGACATTCGATCCATTCAAAACAGAAAAGTCACTTCTAATACTCAAACATACTCAAAGATAGTGTGGGCGTGTGGCATGATTCGTCAAATGCGCTTCCAAGAGGCAATATCCAGCAAATTACCATGGATGTGAAGTGGCTAAAGAACTGAAAAAAATAAGGAATCGTGAAAGAAAATCTGACCTAAACCGTAGAGATTTTGTTGCTACCAATTGACCAATAAATCAGGGATCATATAACCTGCGAGAGAAAGAATCTTGATTTCAGGTCAAAAGGCAAAAAAAAAAGATAACAAGGACGGCCAAATTTCAAGAGTTGTCTCGAAATGAATAGAGGCTCTAAATAAAAATTTGATGAGCAGTCTGAGATAAATAAACTTATTTTTAATCAATTAATAAACCTGGCATCATCGTTACCTAAAGCGGCTGGAAAATAAAAAAATTAATTTACAATAGTAATTTGAAATGCGAATGGGCTGATCTAACATATTCTCGAGCTGGAAATTTTTTTATATTCTCAAAAAATTGACAGTGTTAGTAATCTCCGAAATCTCCGCAAATCAGGTTACATATGTTACCATGGCATCCATCCATCAGAAAGAGCGAAAGGCGGATCTGCTATTCCGATTAAATTGAATCTCTCCCATATACAACTATCAAAATTCAAACAAAGCACGAAGAAGTAAACATATTAGCAATATACTGTCGACCACGACATAACTAGAAAAGGGAAGTCTATGAAGGACTGTTTAACGATATGGACGGACACTTCAATGCAAAAGGTAGAAAGCCATACGAAGCAGGAAAAATATTTAAATGTGACTTTCATTCTGGTGGCTCACCAATTTACTGGCCAACAGATTTATGGTAAACTATACAACTACTATTTTACATATAAATCTTATAGATTTATATGTAACAAAAGGTATATTTGATAACTAAATATTCCCATGGGAAACAATGAAGAGCTTACTTCTGATCACTCTCCTGTTATTATGACAGTCAATGAAACAATAATTTAAAAAAAATCCCTGCAAGAATCTCTAATAAAAATAATACTTGGAACCTTTATCGGGAACTGTTAGAATAAAACATTGATAGAAAATATACAACAAGCTACTTCTGTAGTAAAAATTATCCACTTGACGTAAAAGAGCTTGTGGCAAGGAAGCGAAAAGCACGAAAGTATTGAAAAATACAAAAAAATGAAACCGTGCTTAATAACATGTGTAAAAAACTGAAATCTCTACAACAATAAGTATATATTTGTCTTCACTCACTGGGCAAAAAGACTTTGAATACTACATATGGAAAGCAAGTAATTTTCTTTAGAGACCAACAATTTCAACGTTGAAAAGCAACGGAAGTTCTTAATAGACCAACGTGTTTTAATCTTTACCAAGGCAAACTGCTGATAAAAACGTCAATCCAATTGACATATCTGATGAATTTCAAATACACACGGTACACTACATGAGCTAAAAAAAAAATCTAAACATGAGAAAAGCTCCTGGATATGACTTAATAATGGAAGGTGGCAGAGATAATCAAGATCTTAAAGCCAAACAAAAAAGTAATTTAGACCTATATCCATACTCCGAACCATATCGAAGATATTTCAAAAATTGCTCCTGAAGAGAATGAAGTTCATACTGGTGGATAGTTATTCCTTCCTTATTCCTGCCCACTACTTTGGTTTCAGAGTAAACCACTCGACTGTAGACCAAGTTCATAGAATCACAGATATTATAGAATATACGCTGGAAAGGAAAAAGATATAGGTTCAAGAGTTTTGATCAAGTTTGAAGTAACGCTGAAATTGAAGTGACAGGCACTTTCAGCAGGAGTATCCCGGGTTAGCGTATTGGACTCCATATTGTACCTTCTGTAAACTCGACTAGATCAAAAAAGAATGGAGAAATAAATTCAACGAAATCAAATCTGTGCATATGAATTTTACTAATAAAACCAATTCTAACAGAATCCCAATCAAAATCAACACTAAAGAAATTACTTATGCGAATACGGCGAAATATCGAGCTATGACGCTAGACATACAAAGTATTCAGAAATTATTGATTTAGTTACATGAATGGGAGGGTGGAGTTCGATTCCTCATCTGCCCCTATTCGTGCGCTTCACGATGTTCTTCTCAGCTTCAACAGTTCTAACAATTCTCTTTGATTTTGTGAAACTGAATATTTTATTTATTAAATGAATGTGTGGTGGCAGTTAAATTGTTATTTTTCATTTCTGTTGTTTGTCGTTCTTCTGGTTCAAAGCTGTTCAGTTCCCACCGGAACTCATGATTTGTCTCCTGATTTGATATGGTGCCATTGATGTGGTCCGGTAAAATTCCTAAACTACTATACTCTGTTGGCAATGTTCACGCAACTGATCCAGAATTCACGCCTAACCTAAAATAAAACAACAAAGAATCATTCAACATACAACAACAAATAGAAATTAGTACTTATCTAAAGCTCTCATTCTATTGCCAAACATCAATTGATAACTGGATTTAAATTATATTTTATGTTAACACTGTCAAAGCTGAAATATGAAATTTGTTTTAAAATGAATTCAGTTATTATTGTTATATAGCTACTTACGGTTAATTGTTTATTTTGATAATGACTGTAGATTTGTATAACTACCACATACTTACAAAAATTCAAATTGTTAAATTAATTATTGCCATCTATCGTAAATTATATTACAAATGTTTATTCACCTCTGATTAAGGGTTTAAGATCGAACTAATTATACCATTAATAGTGTCCGAACTGATATTTAAAATTTATGATTTTCCGCGCAATTTGCTATAAATAAATGTATTAAATTAAGTAAAATCAACTTACCAACTGTTGAAAATTTATGTAATAATTTTATGGATAAGTATGCTATAATGCAGTTTTGAAAAAAAAAAAAAAAAGAAAAAAAAAGACATTCTTCTTTTTGTCGAAGAATCGATGACATTATTCTGAACTTAAATTATACTCTAGTAAATGAAATAAAATTAAATATTAAAATTGTGAAATATTTTAATCGGCAAATAAAATACTACCGAAAATCTCAGCCTAACAACAATTAAATCGTCAATTGGTTATCCGGAGTTTATTCATGGTCCTTCGAGCCGGATACCGATTTAGAGGCTACAAAAGTGTCGTGAAAGTGGCTACGAATTCGCGAATACGAATCACCAGTTACTGCTGCTTTATTTAATGCTGTAAATTTAGCTCAATCGTACACTGAAACATCATTGAATATCCATTCAACATCATCATTCAGCTGTATCGACAGACGCCATCAATTTGCACGCGCATAAACCACGCTACAACTGTATTTGGAAACATTATCAAGGTCGTTCCGAAAGAGGCTACAAGATTATTCGATAAGTATAATATAATCATAAGTATTACTTAAATTACATATTTGTTTTGTTTTTGCCAATTTTATTTTGTTTCCCTGGGTGATATAAGTATCGATTTGAGTGTTAAAACGTGTTATTAAAAATGGCTACGACCGCTGTTCAATCACGTGGTCGTGTTATGGGCTCATTAACCATAATACGAAAGTTCTTGGGGTCTGTAAATCAAAATACCACGTGTGCAGATATTGAAGTTCGGTTAAATAAAATTGATGCGCTCTGGAATGAATTCCAACAGTTTGAAGATCAAATTGTCGTTATGGCTGCAAATAATCCAAACGCCAATATAGAACTCAAGCAAGAAGAATTTGAGAATAGTTTTTTCGACACCAAATCAAAACTATTAGAACTATTGCGTAAGAAACAATCAAAGGATACAGTAGCCCAGGCCACCAATACTGGTTCATTCGATCAGTTGTTAGACCAACAACGGGTATTCTTAGAAAACCTTGCTGATCGAACGCAAGCAATCAATGAGCGGTCGGCCGTGCACTCCTCCGATAATCTGAAATTACCTCGTGTGCGTATTGATCAATTTAGTGGAGAGTATGAAGCATGGCCATCATTCTACGATCTGTACTTAACGTCAGTACACAATGTGGACACAATTTCTAATGTTCACAAATTCCAAATCTTGAAAGGATCTTTAAATGGTCCCCCACTCAATCTAATTAGGAATTTTTTAGTGACCGATGCAAATTATGAGGAGGCCTGGGACAAACTAGTAAAGCGCTATAACAAAACAAGACCTATTTTAAATTCGTACATCGATCGGTTCTTCGATCAACCATCAGCATCAAACGGTTCACCACAATCACTGCGACAAATAAGTGATAAATCCGATGAGATTATTCGAGGAATTAAAGCCTTAGGTGTGGAAGCCGAGACCAGAGATCCTTGGCTCATCAGAATTTTGTTGAATAAGGTTGATGAAGAAACAAGGGTCGCATGGGCAAATGCAACTTTAACTCAAGAATTTCCAAAAATTAATGACTTCTTAGAGTTTCTAAATGATCGATGTTATGCAAAGGAAAGTGCTGTGTGTGATTCCAAGAAAAAAGTATCTAAGATACCTAGTGTAGTGATAAAAACAGTGCAAGTTGCGCCAACTATCGAGATCTGTCCGTGTTGTAAACGTCAGCATAATCTACGAAGATGCTTTAAATTCAAAACCATGTCTGTAATCAAGCGTAGAAGCATGGTCAATACATATGGAGTCTGCTACAATTGTCTACGAGAGGGTCATAGTGCCAGTAGTTGTCCGGTAGAATATTCATGCCGAGTTTGTAATCTACGACATAATACTATGCTTCATTTGGAATCAGAAAGTACAAAGTCCAATCAAACAACACCAATTAGTTCTGTGGCTCAAATTGATATAGTAAGCAAGGATGACCAACAAGAAGCAAGTAATCCCACCACAAGCTCGCAAGTAAACTCAAATATGGTAACTACCTCATTGAACGCCATCACATTGCGTCTCGCATTATTGCCAACCGCATTAATCTATCTTCGTGATTCATCAGGAAAGACCCACACAGTTCGTGCATTACTGGATTCGGGCTCCCAATCCACATTTATCAGTGAAAGTCTTGTGCAAAGGTTGGATCTCAAGCGGTCATTTGCAAATGTTCGCGTATCTGGCATTTCCGAAACAAGGGCTGAACTAGTAAAAGGCTTAGTCAAGATCAGAATTCATTCGAGGTTCGATCAAAATGAAGTTTTTAATGTCGAAGCACTGATCCTCCCGAAATTGACATCTACAATTCCACGGTCGAAGATAGATGCAAGCTATGTCGAAGAACTCCGCAATTACGACCTTCAATACGCCGATCCTACATTTCATGAACCAAGCAAAATTGACCTGCTACTTGGAGCCGATATATTTTTTGATGTATTAAAACCTGATAAAATTAAAATCAAAAATCAAATCACTGCTCAATCAACCAAATTTGGATGGGTTGTTTCGGGAACCGTAATTGAGCCCAGAACTGATGTAAATTCCTTATCAGCAATAATAGAAGAAATCGATATATACAAAGCATTGGAAAACTTTTGGTCAATAGAAGAAGTGCCAACAGCAGCTAAGATCACCGAAGCTGAAGCAAATTGTGATCGCCACTTTGTCGAAACATACAAGCGCAAATCCAATGGCAGATATGTTGTCAAATTACCATTCACAACGGATTCCAAAGAATTGGGTTATTCAAAATTAGCTGCAGCTAGTCGATTAACAGCCATGGAAAGGAAATTTGACAAAGATTCAACCCTACGTGAGGATTATGTGAAGTTTATGGAAGAGTATCTGAGTCTGGGACATATGAGGGAAATAGAAACGAATGAAGTCAACGTGAACGTACATAAGTGTTTTTACCTACCGCATCATGCTGTGGTCAAGCTGGACAGTACAACTACAAAATTACGAGTAGTGTTTGACGGATCGTGCAAATCGGCATCGGGAGTATCATTAAATGATAAACTTTTAGTTGGACCGACGATACAGAAAGATTTAACATCCATACTAATGCTTTTCAGAAAACATGCATTTGTATTTTCAGCCGATGTGGAGAAGATGTACCGGCAAATTGAGGTGGACTATACCGATCAGGACTATCAAAGAGTAATATGGAGAAAGACCGCATCTGAACCAATGAAAGAATTCCGATTAACGACCGTCACGTATGGGACATCATGTGCTCCTTTTTTAGCTGTTCGAACACTACATCAGATAGCAAACGATGACCAATCAACATTTCCGGTAGGATCAATAATAGCCAAGCGAGATTTTTACGTCGACGACTGTTTGTCTGGAGGCAGTTCTATAGAAGAAGCAAGAATAGGCATGGTGGAAATTTCGGAAATGCTACAAAGGGCTGGGCTTAATTTACGAAAATGGAAGTCTAATTCGTCTGCCTTGATAAGTACAATTCACGTGGCAGATAGAGATAACGAAAACCTGCACATTAATGATGAATCCGGTACAGTAAAGACGTTGGGATTGCTATGGAATCAGACAAGAGATACTTTCTCTTACAAAATAAAGCTTGATAGTAAGAAAGTCTCTTCTAAACGCGAAATGTTGTCCCAAATATCAAGAATATTCGACCCACTTGGATGGGTGTCCCCGGTCATTATTGTATTTAAGATACATTTACAGAAGTTATGGCTACGTAATTTGTCCTGGGATGAACCACTTCCTCAAGACATAGAGCAGCAATGGTTGGCGAACCAATCATCACTCATGCATTTACAAGATATCGAAGTTCCGAGATTTCTAATGATACGGAACACTACCATCAACTTGCAGATACACGGATTTTGTGATGCCTCCGAGAACGCATACGCAGCGATTACATATGTCCGTACAACCGACAAAAATGGCTCGTCGACTACCCGAATTGCTATCGCTAAAACCAAAGTTGCCCCCTTAAAGCAAGTGTCATTGCCTAGACTGGAATTATGCGGAGCGGTCTTACTGAGCAGACTCATCCAGTATACCAAGAAGTCGTTAGAAGTAGATGATGTAGAATGCTATGCGTGGACGGATTCTAAAATAGTACTTTCTTGGTTATCAGATGTTCCAAGACGGTGGAAATGCTTCGTGGGAAATCGGACTTCCGAAATATTGGAACGTATCCCCAGAAAGAGTTGGAATTATGTCATGTCAAAAGACAATCCCGCTGATATCGCATCAAGAGGCGTGAACCCCAAACAACTCGTAAACAATAGCCTGTGGTGGAATGGGCCTGCATGGCTAATCGATAGCATGGAAAATTGGCCGAGTAACATCGAAATCGAAGACACCAAGCTGGAGTCACGAACAATATCATTGATGACGCACAGTAAGTCAAATGTAAGGCAGGTAATAGAGGATCTTGTCACAAGGATAGAGTCGTTTGCTAAAATCAAAAGAATTATAGCTATGATTCTCAAGCTTCATAAAAATTATCGGGAACTTGACATAGTTGACCGGCTCAAGAAGGCTGAGATTTTATGTGTTAAATGGGCCCAATCAGAAGAATTTGAAGAAGAAATCAATTCACTAAAACAAACCAAAAAAATTGGCACGACAAGTAAAATCCTTTCATTATTCCCTTTCTTAGATACCGAAGGAGTATTAAGAGTTGGAGGGAGACTAGAAAATTTAGATGCGTCATTCGACGTAAAACATCCAATAATTCTGCCAAAGAAACATCTGTTAAATGACAGAATTATTAGAGAAACACATCTAAGATACTTCCACCCAGGGCCCACGTTACAAATTAGCCTACTGCGGCAGAGATATTGGATAATAAGTTGTCGGATTTCAGTCAAAAACCACATCAACAAATGTGTAGAGTGTAGAAGACAAAAGGCAGCGACTTCCCAACAATTGATGGGAAATTTACCTAGAACAAGAATTACACCAAGTCGTCCATTTCTGTATACTGGCATGGATTACGCCGGACCTTTGTACCTAAAAACTCGAATGGGCAAGGGTCGCATACCAATTGTAAAGGGATACATATGCATCTTCATATGCTTTGCTACCAAAGCGATTCATATTGAAGTTTGTTATGATATGACAGCAGAAGCATTTATCGCGGCGTTGCGACGATTCATATCCAGAAGAGGGATACCAATAGAGATTATGTCTGACAACGGTTCCAATTTTGTGGGAGCTAAACGAAAATTAGAAGAACTTCACCAATTATATCATCAACATCATAACAATCAATTAATCTCTAATTTTCTTTCACAGCAGCATATCAAATTTGTATTTAATCCAGCTAACGGTCCTCATTTCGGAGGAATTTGGGAGTCTGGTGTAAAAAGCATAAAATACCATCTCATTAGAGTTACAAAAGACACAATGATGACATCGACTGAAATGGAAACTTTGTTAGTGCAGATCGAAGGACTCCTTAATTCAAGACCGTTGTGCCCAATGACTGATGACATCGATGATTTGGTGGCGTTAACACCAGCTCATTTCCTCATTGGCGAACCCATCACTGCGATTCCTGAACCTCCATTAGAAGACATACCAATGAACCGGTTATCACGGTGGCAGAATGTTCAAACAAGAGTGCAGAGTTTCTGGAGAAAATGGACAGTCAACTACTTGCACACCTTACAACAACGTCGAAAATGGAACGAAAGAGAACAAAACATTAAAATTGGTGAATTAGTAATCATAAAAGAAGACAATTTACCTCCGTCCAAATGGTTAATGGGCCGTGTTATAACGATTCATCCTGGTACCGATGGTTTAGTACGTGTAGTATCCATCAAAACCACCACAGGAATTCTCAAGCGCCCGATTGTGAAAGTATGCCGATTACTCTCCGACGACGAAACTACATCTACAGCAAACAATTTTAGTATTAAAACCTGGGATTTTAATAGTGCGGGAGAATGTTCACGCAACTGATCCAGAATTCACGCCTAACCTAAAATAAAACAACAAAGAATCATTCAACATACAACAACAAATAGAAATTAGTACTTATCTAAAGCTCTCATTCTATTGCCAAACATCAATTGATAACTGGATTTAAATTATATTTTATGTTAACACTGTCAAAGCTGAAATATGAAATTTGTTTTAAAATGAATTCAGTTATTATTGTTATATAGCTACTTACGGTTAATTGTTTATTTTGATAATGACTGTAGATTTGTATAACTACCACATACTTACAAAAATTCAAATTGTTAAATTAATTATTGCCATCTATCGTAAATTATATTACAAATGTTTATTCACCTCTGATTAAGGGTTTAAGATCGAACTAATTATACCATTAATAGTGTCCGAACTGATATTTAAAATTTATGATTTTCCGCGCAATTTGCTATAAATAAATGTATTAAATTAAGTAAAATCAACTTACCAACTGTTGAAAATTTATGTAATAATTTTATGGATAAGTATGCTATAATGCAGTTTTGAAAAAAAAAAAAAAAGAAAAAAAAAGACATTCTTCTTTTTGTCGAAGAATCGATGACATTATTCTGAACTTAAATTATACTCTAGTAAATGAAATAAAATTAAATATTAAAATTGTGAAATATTTTAATCGGCAAATAAAATACTACCGAAAATCTCAGCCTAACAACAATTAAATCGTCAATTGGTTATCCGGAGTTTATTCAGGCAATGAAAGCTTTATATTTCTGAATATCTCAGAACAGAAGAGTGTCATTTACGTCCAGCCTTGGTAATGTTACTTTTAATCCGTTACTTTTAAATATACACATAGCGGCATAGGCTTGTTCTGAAGCATCGCTGAAACCGTGCACTCGAATTTACAATTCATGTCGTATGAAAACGTTCCTGTGTTTCATCAATTCAATTTGTATTGATGGAGTTTTAAATTTTTATACGTTGGTTGTTTCAAAAAGGATATTCACCGTCACGGATAAGGCTTGACAATAACAAATAACATCACATGGGCTGAACAAATAAATAAAGCAGCGTTAGCTGCATATCTAAATATCTCGATTATATTTAAAAAAAATGCAAATTTCACACATTTAGGCTGGCGTGGGAGGGGGATGGGGGGGGGCGAGTAGCAGGGACAGCAGAGACGCAACGATTTCAACAACAATGCCAAGCAACACTAGCTTCAGTTAGTACAAATTTAGGTGACCGCATGGGAACATGATGATGGAACGAAATCTCGCCCCCCTCACAACCGCCGGCACCAGGAAATTTGTGTTGTCATTGTGCTGTCATAAAAAACACTAACTATCGGATTTATTAGGTGTCTGTAACTGGGCCGAGTTTATCCTCACTAACATTCCTTTCCCATCCCGCGATGTTATATGTAAAAAAGGGTGTATACGATGGCTGCCTGGCCAGGGGCGGATATCACACTATATTAAACTTATGTGGATATCGATGTGGCGCCTTTCTTTACGGAGTTTTGGCTTCATGAAGAATGGTGACGTGTTGTAACAGGTGTATAGTGGTGTGGTACTCGCATTTATAATACGGGAGACTTGCGTAATGCTTGATCGTACATTTTAAATTAATCAATCAAATTTCCCACATTTAGGCAGGTGTATGTAGCGTTCCATACGGTAGGGCAAAAATCGTCAACTGTGGGCTTGGATCGGAGAGGTATGCCATGAAATTGATGCATTTTCGATTATGATTGGAGAGCTGTTCTTTGTAATCGTAAATCTGTCCCAGCTTAGTAACATTGGTGCAGTGTAAAAAAATCGTGAAAGGAGGCAGAAGCAGACTACTTATTGGCGTTAGCAATTTGAGAAAACGGATAGATAAAGAGATAACGGGTGCAACATTAAAACGGTGAGTCATCCTTTCTGTCATTTTAAGTATTTCTTTTTCTAAAGCTTATTGAGTGCCTTCCGTGGTCCCATCATTTAAGTTTAAAGTATGTTTCCCTCTTTCCTCAAATATTTTGAAGATGTTCAAATGAAGTGGTTGCTTCTTTCCACAGCAGTAACCACCCGAGTCAAATTGCTCATTGACTTTTAGCCGGGAAATATTACGTGCTGGCAGACTGGTGCCCAATTAGTGTTTTTTTTATATATAGTTGTCTGTCAAAGATACCGCTATAGTGTGTATGGCACGTTTCATGTGTTAAAAACATATTTGGATACATTCGATGAGTTTAAAGTAGTATGCCGAATGCCCAAACTCCTTTCTGCTATGTGCAATGTTGGAGCTTTATGTATGTTCTACAAATATTTTCATGGTTTGTCCTCATCGAAGCGTTACAAATGTATGTTTGGTTTTTTATAGCTTACTCGCATGTTAGGATAACCTGTTCACAGATCACTTCCACATGAACTCGATGATGAATTTACCAATAACTTGCAGAAATTCGAGAACAAGAGCGGCGTGAAAATTTGGCTCGCGCTCAATAAGAACCAAAAGTCCCAATGGACAGTGATTAATACAGTGTAGTAATGAAATAGCACCCAAGTTTAGGTGACTTCACTAACAATGTGGGAAAAATTTTCAATAATTTTGGTGACATGATTGCAAAACAGTTAAACATGCAATTGCAAACTCAATCAACATATGTAGCTACGAAACAGAGTTAAAATTACTACTATACACAACTTAGTACATTAATTGTAGGAATGGATACTAGTGAATCAAACTTGTGATGTGTAGTTCAATAAAAATATTTTATGGCTCTTCACCTCCAGCCTTCTATCAATCGACACATAACAACAAAAGTTAATATAACAGCAGACGACGAATCTTGCCGTGCCTTAATTGTAAAGACAAAAGATAGGAGTCAGCTGAACTTCTTTTCGAATAAAATTGGAGTGAACTGCCCTGCACTTTAACAGTATTTATTTGTCGGAGATTTAGCCGACAAGTTTGTAGGAAAACCATTTATCAACTATAATTGAAAAAAAAACCCGTGGAGTGTCTTTGTCAAGTTTCCCTTAGTTAAGTGTTACGAAAATTTAATTAAAGACTAAACATTTTGATATTTTATGTTTGAGTAAGACATGGCTTTATCCTAAAATTTCATATTCTAATGTGCAACTTCGGGTTGTAAAATGCTACGTCTTGATCGGGTTGCTGGTAAGAAAAAATCATAAGAGGTGGGATGTTGATCGTCTTGTTTTGGGGAACATGAGTTTACTATTTTAGAACTAAACGTTAAAAATATACTAAGTAGACATGCCGTAATGGTTGGTTATAATCCACCACCAAAAATGTTAAATGACATCGACCATATTATGACTGTGATTAAAGCTATAACGATGTTCTAATTCTCGGTGATTTCAATGTAAATTTTTAAATACTAACCCGAATCGATTTTTCGATAATTTAAATATACTCAATTCATTTGTTGTTCCATTTCAATTTACAGGAGAATCAAATTTTTTAGGTTTAATTCTGGTAAAAGAAACTGATTGTGATAGAATAATCCAATTTGACAAAATTTGCCTCCCGTCGATTTCCGACGATTATTTGATTTATATGTCATATAAAATGAAGTTCAGACGGCCAACACCAACATATTGCTATATTCCTTTGAATATAATATCGAAGTGGAGCTAATCGAAAATGGTTTTGTTGAACTGAATTTTGAAATGTTAAAGAGGATCGCTAATATGGCCAACATTTGCAATTAATTTCATAAATTTAATACTAAAATTATTAAACTAAGCACACTGAGAGATGAAGGCCATAAATAATGGAAAAGGACCGTGATCTTGTTCACAAGCTAAGTATTGTAACAATAGAATTTAAGTTACTAGCCTTATTCCAAAATTCTAGTAATATTGTACCGTTTTAAGCCGATCATATCAATTTTTACTTTTCAACCATTCCTTCTACTAATATGTTACCATAACGGATTTTAATAGCGATTCTGAATCTAGATTTCAAAGTTAACCGTTCCAATTTAAATGTGTTCAGAGACTTTGATATAGTGCATCTAGTTGGACAAATTAAATCAAACGCGGCTGATGAATCTTAAATATCTAAAATTAATACTGCCGTTAATTTTACCTTATCTAACTCTTATAATTAATACTTGTATTGCTAACTCGTATTATCCTATGTTATTGAAAAAGTCTATTTTGTTAACCCTGTAAGTTCACAATTTTCTTGATCTGACATCAATAATTATTAGCCCTATTCTATCTAAAGTGTTTAATTGGTTTTAAATGATCAAATTTGATAGGCCAGGAGTTATTTACGGTGTAAGACAATAGGCGTAGGTTTGGGTCACGTTAATACTTTCGGCAAAAGATATAGGAAATTGAGCAACAACAAGTTGTTGCAGAAAAATTCACATCGAAGAATTTAAATTGCCTGTGATAAGTTCACGCAGCTGATACAAACATGTCGGCGATTTTACTTTCCGGTAAATCAAATTTCCGGTTGCTTAACAATCCCCCTATTAAATAAGTCATATTGGCATTTATACAAACAACCCACTTTCGTTACAATAAAATTCACACAATACCATAATTAAAACATCAAATGCCTTAAATATAATTATTTCCACCACCGTATCATAATATCCCTTTTTTTATAATTAAATTATAACTATTTAAAGAGGTTATTATATACATTGTTAAATAATATTCAAAATAAAAACCGGAAAATTGTATTTTGGAGAAAACGTAAAACGATAACATTATTATAAATGTAAATATAAAATTTCAAAAATAAATAAAATGGAAAACATAATGAAAATGTGCTAACAACAGGTAGCAAAAAAAAAAAAAAAATTTTCGTTTGTATGAAATTGTTATACACTACTCTTGTTCCATTTATGTATAATTATTTATTTATTTATTTAAATACGTCTAGAGAGCGCAAAAATTATTAATAAAAGAGTAAAATAATTAAAAATTAATTAAAATATAATTACATTATGATTAATTCGAGATATGTTCCACGTAGTTTTTAAATTTTTTTACATTTTAATTGTATCAAACAAAAAATCACCGGTAATTAATTTCAATTCACAAAAAATATTTAAATTAAACCCCCCACAACACACTAATTATTTATAATAATACAAATCACAATAAATCCACTAAGCTATTTCGCACGTTATTTCGGGCCCACCAATTTTCCGAGAACCCTTCAGTAAAACTTCAAATTCCGTTACAACACAAGAAAAACATAAAACAAAACGACACCAAACACAAGAAAAAACTTTTTTCCACTCCGAACCGTTTGTTAGATTTTAATAAACTAAAAAAAAAAAAAAGAAAATGAAAATAAAAACAAAAAATCGGTTTTTGTAATAAAATTAAATAAAATTATAAAAAAAAAATATAAATAAATAAAAAACAACAACAATAATAATAATGAAACCAAATAATAAAAAACAAAAAAATGAAATTTCCATCACTAGCACATTATAACGTGGTAAAAATACGTTAAGACATACATACACACGTACATAATGTATGGAAAATTGAATGAAAAACCAGGAAAATCCAATATTTTTATTTTTATTTAAAAACAAACGAGATTGTGAGGAAAATTACTAGCACATGTACTGGGTATGTGTGTATGTGTTTGTATATGTGTGCGAGCGAGGAGAAGTATGTACATTTTGAAATGAAAATGAAACGTTTTCTTGCCGAAAGCCTGCGCAAATTGTGTACTCTACATGACGGGTATTATGATATGTGTCGCGTCAGCTTTATATTACACTGTTAGATTTATGTATTACGTACGTACGATATATCTTTTAAAATATTTATGAGTAGCTGTGCATGTATGTGTGCATGCAAATTGCCGAATGTATTTATATATAAATTTGCACGATGGCTTGTTGATTTGTTTATGTTTTGTTGTTGTTGTTGTTGTCCTTAAAATGTCTTCAAGTAAAGAAGATAAGCAAAATTAATTAATCGACTGGATTGGTTTTATTATGATTTGGTGTTACGTAAGTTGGTGTAATTAAAGCAATTTAATGGCTTTATAGTGGTATCAGTTTAGTACTTTCAAGAGTTTATAGAAAATTGTGGTTATAAAGAACAAGGTAACAAGAAAATAAAATTTTGTTCATTACATGTGTTCAACAGTTACCATTTTTGTTCTTTCTTTGAGAAAACAGTTCCTAAATGTGAACATTGTTAAAATATATAGCTTACAAAATTTCAGAATTCAAATTTGTGTCAGAATTGAAAATTGAATTATAATTTTGGTTTTAAAATTCCAATACTTCCATGCTCTATTCATGATGAGACTGATTTTAGGCCTATACTTAGTGGAATTGGAATTTTTTACATCGCTGCAATCTATGAATGTTCCGGACAAAGATGTACACATGTTAGCATAACTAATCTACAAACAGAAGGAGATATACTAGTCGTATACCTAGGTTACTCAAGTATATGTAACCGCCCAGTTTTGCGCGACATCCATTTACAAATATTTAGGTTTTACTTTTAAAGATTTATTGGTTGATATTTACAATTGTTTAACAATGAGTATTGTTTTGGATTCTACAGAAACCTCGCTGCTTGCTAATTGCAATTATTTCTAATAATATTGTGCGGTGAATTCCCATATTTTTTTCCATATATTTCTATCTTACAATTTAACTTAATACTAATAGGTAGAAATAATTAAGAGAACATTCACCATGAAAAACTCCCTACCACTTACTCACAGACCTCCATGAATCTCCAACAGAAATCAAATCGGTCAATTTCGTTTATCATATCGCTTCGGTTTATCAGTATGTTAGATATTCTCCTTACCAGAAAACCAGCAGAAAACTCATCGACATACATATATACAAGAGTCCAGCTGAGTCATGTAGTTTTCTTGTGCTTCACTGTTTAAAGTTAGGTGGACGCGGCCTGCTGTTGAAGACGAACCTCAAAGCTTTATTTTGAATTTTTTTCAGGGTAGCCTATTGTGTTTTGTTAGTCAGGTACCAGAGCGGAGAGCAGCGAAAGTAATTATGGGACGGATGTACATTTTTTAAACTAGTAGTTACTTCGGGGTAAAAAGAGCATGGTATTGAAATCCTGTCAAAAATGAACAAAAATTTGGTTGGTCCAAAACCACTTTTCTAGACGTTTTGAAAGTACCTGAGTCTAAAAAACCAAAAAAAATAAAAAAAAATGCTCGTCCGTCTGTCTGTCTGTAGCCATGGTATCTCGAGAAAGGCTTAGAAATTTTGTGGGTATTGAGTTTGGGGTTGAGTTGGAAGTTAAGTTAAGGGGTTAATTTGCGGGTTCAGTTCAAGTTGAGTCGGAGTTGAGTTAGGGTTGGATATGAAAATATTGCTGATTTCATTATTGAATTGTACATTGAATTGTGGTTGATTTGAAGGTTAATTTATAAGTCAATTTGCGAGTTGAGTTGAAGTTGAATTGGAGTTGAGTTGGGGTTGGATATGATACAGTGAGGTGTTGAGCAATTTTTTATGTTTGCTGGATTGAGGATTGAGTTTGGCGTAGAGTTTCTGGTTGAGTTGATGGTTAAGTTGGGGTTGAGTTGAAAGTTAAGTTAGGGGTTAATTTGCGGGTTCAGTTCAAGTTGAGTCGGAGTTGAGTTAGGGTTGGATATGAAAATATTGCTGATTTCATTATTGAATTGTACATTGAATTGTGGTTGATTTGAAGGTTAATTTATAAGTCAATTTGCGAGTTGAGTTGAAGCTGAGTTGGGGTTGGATATGATACAGTGAGGTGTTGAGCAATTTTTTATGTATACTGGATTGAGGATTGAGTTTGGCGTAGAGTTTTTGGTTGAGTTGATGGTTAAGTTAGATTTCATTTGCGAGTTGAATTAGGGTTGCGTTGCGGTTTAGTTGGGGTTGAACTAATGTTTAGTGAGCAGTTGAGCAATTTATAAACAGGGAAACCTCACTACAACGGAAATCGGCGGGATCAAAAAAGTTGTCCGTTTTGGTGGGGTGTCCGTATTACTGAGGGTTTGTGATTTTTTTTTCCAATAGAAATGGGATTCTCAAATGATTTTAAACGAAGTTCTGGAATATTGAAATAGGATTCTAAAATTATTTTCGATAAAGTTCTGGAATACGGCCAATGAGGTCGGAACTTGAATATTTCTTAACCGATTATAATGAAATTTGACAAGGCGATGGAAATGGGGTTGTAAAATGAGTTTTAGATAAAGTTGTTGCCGTATTCCATATAACTTCATTTAAAGTTCATTTTAGAATTTTATTTCCAACGCACATATCAAATATCATTCATTTATTTTTTTTGGCCATATTCCAGAATTTTATTTAAAAATCATCATCATCACAAATTTCAGTAAAACCAGCTAAAAAATAGGTAAGTTCCATCCTAATTGGCCATACATATAATTTGCTAAAGGTTCAATTTGAAGTGTACTCGTAAAACCTGTATCATCGTAGAATTATCTGTCCGTGTTCGCTCTAATACAGTGTCAGCTTATCTAAGGGAGGTTTTCATTGAAAAACTTCAGTTGCATGGGACTTAAACGTTTGTCCGTTTGAAGTGAGGATTTCGCTAAATTAAGTAACCGTTGAAATGAGATTTCACTGTATATAAAAGTGAGTGTTTATAGATATGTACAGTATATGTTGGTGATATTTAAAAAAATTCACACGCATTGAACGATTTGATCCAAACTTTCAACAAATATTGTTTACGACTTAAGAAAGGTCACTGTAAATATTTAAAAATATTCATTTCCTTTTTGAGAGAAATCAGGTCCAAAGCTACTACGAAGAAATTCTTAAAGGTTCAAAAATTGAGTTGATTTTTGATGACGGTAAGATGGTATGATGTTATGATGGTATAATGGTATGATGATTTGTACATAAAAATTGTGTAATGGTGAAGATAATGGTGATGGTAGTATGATGATGATGATGGTATGATGGTATGGTGGTATGGTGGTATGATGGTATGATGGTACGATGGTATGATGGTACGATGGTATGGTGGTGATTGTATGATGGTGTGATGGTATGATGATATGAGTTGAGCAGAGGGTTGAGATTCGGTTTGAGCTAAGTTGAGTTGAAGTTGAGTTAGGATTTAATTAGCCTGCATTAGCGTTAAGTGGGTTGTTCGGTTGCGGAATCATTTAAAAGTTGATTTTGAAATAGGTTAAGGGATGATTTGAAATTTGATTTGGGGTTGATTTGGTGATTGATTTGAAGTTTGGTTGGGCGGTTAATTTGGTAATTGCTTTTAGAATTATGTTGAGATTGTGGTGGAGGTTTGATTTATATATTAAGTTCAAGGCTGGTCTGAAGATTGACTTTAAAGATTCATTTGGGGATTGATTTGGGAGTTGAATTAATCATGACCGAAGTTCTGACCACCTCATGATGCTTGAGCCTTTTATATTTTGTTGTTTGCGTTTACTCCACTATTTAGATTAAGGATGGGGTATAGAGTATTGAACGCTGTAAAGCACTGTTTTTAGAGGTTCTTCACTTGGACGGAGAAATCTTATCCATTTGCTACGTGTATCCCTAGATACTTTACAGATTTTGTAGCATTGATTTTTTGGTTGTTTATTAGTACCTCTTCTGCAGGTTACCATTTGTTATTATATCTGTTTTTAGGATAGAATAGTTGTGCCATTTATTTTGATTCTCTACCTTTCGTAGTATTCAGCGGGAGAGTTCAGGTAGTTTTGAATTCTATTGGTACATTGAAACCCGCTGCGGTTTGTGAAGAATACCGTCGTATCGTCCGCAAAAATCTGCAGCTTCGCCCCTCAGAGGTGGGTTTTGGGATATCGTGAATGTAAAAAATATATAGTAATGGCCCAAGCACGGAGCACTGCGGAACTCCTGGGCCCGCTCCTTTTGATGTCGTATTGAATCGGTTTTCTATGTCTACGAAGAATCGCCTTGTTTCTAGGTATAACTTTATTAGTGCTTTCAGTGCCGGAGAGACTCGCCTCACAATCAGCTCGTGCACCAGTCCGTCGTGCCAGACCGAATCGAAAGTTTTTTGCATGTCTAGGAATACGGCTGCAACAGTTTTGTGTCGTCTATTGACTGATAAGCCAATATGTTCTTCCGGGACCTAGTGATGGGTGGCATCTAACTACTTGCTGCGACCTTGTGTTTTCGGTGCTACACAAATTGTCGCTTTTTTGGATGGCAATCACCGTCGCCGTCTTCCAGCTATCCGGGAAGCAGACAAATTTTAGTATTGCATTTATTATTAGAACCATCTGGCTGAATCCCGCCAGAGGCAAATTCTGTATGGGCCTTTTGGTGACACAATCGACCCCAGGGGACTTTTGGTATTTTAGTCCATCGGTCAGTTTCCTCACCTCCTCATAGTCGGTGATTATTTCGGCGACATCGTATGGGAGACTTTGTCGTTTTATGAAGTCATCCACCGACTCCACGACCGGGTCGAGTTCTGTTTTTTTGGTATTTTTTTTTCGCTTCTATTTTCTTCGTAATGGTCTGCAAGTTTATTTATTATTACGGTTACTACGGTATTCTGCGGTACTCCCTCTTCCTCCAAAACAATTTTTCCTTCGCTATTTGGCTTATTTCTTCTTATATAGTTGTATAAGTTTGTTTCTCTTTTCCTCACATCTTCTCCCTTTTGGTTTGTTTTTGTTTTAAGCATGGGTACACCTGCACTGGTTTTCGTCTATTGTTTTTCAGGTCCCGCTTGATGTCTTTGATTGGTGTGTCTTCGGACAATCCTCTCAAGATCATCATTTTTGGTCGCTGGGTCTTGTGCTGCTTATGTAAAGAAGGCGTATTCTAATTTTTTGAGCTGGTTTAAGTTTTTTGTGTATATTGTAACACCGGGATTATTTTTAACTCTCCAGCCTTGTTGGTTTAGTACTCCTTTAACACGATAGGTGGTGGTTTAGGATGGTGGTTTTGTGTTGTGTTCACTGACTTGGCTGGTGCATCAACTCTTAAAGAGTTTAAGCGGTCCCAGATTGTTTGCTTGTGCTGGCTCTTTACGTTTCCATAAATAATGAAACTGACATCGTTTGGTTGTGCCGTGTGGTTGGACGCCGATTCGATCTCATCGTCATAATCATCGTCGTTTTCATGAAAATCAAGCTTATTCTTTACCGTTTTTCTGATGTCGCTATTTTCGACTGTTGCGCTCTAATTATCTGCAAATTTTTCAATTTTTTGCTATGATTGTCCCTTTCTAGGGTATCTTATTTTTGCCTCTTATTTTTGGCCCTGTTTATGTGGCTGTCAAGTGATGATGAGCCCTGTCCATTTATAAGCTCGTTTACTTTATTGAATATCACATCCGTGTGCTTTCTGCGTAATATGTTCACCAAATGGATGATATGGTTTAGGGACTTCCGCTGACTTTTTTTTTAGTTATGATATTAGTGACGCGCATACACGCGCTCGGATTATTTAGGGAACTCTTCTTAAGTTACTTGGTTCTTTATTTTTCTTTTCACAAACTTTTTCGTTTATTTTTCGGTTTTTATTGTATTTGTATTTTCTCGCTGACACTTTTTCATACGGTTTATAAAATGTCGGGTATTTTCTGCCTTAAATTGAAGATTCTTCTTATAGAGCAACAAATTAAAATTGTAGCCGTCCTTAACCTCAAATCCATTTAAACCTCTCCTGATAGGTAAATAGTTCCAATAGAAATTGAAATACGTCTACACAAATGATCCAGACCCAGAATCAGCCTGTAGAAGTCAGAATTATGGAGATTGATTTCATTATGGTATTGAAAATTAATTTTTCACCGTTTAAATCTAATATGCAACCGTGGGGAATCACTTATTGTTAAAACGAAATATGGTGAGTTTTAGCTTTTCTTGGTTTACATACTTGGTTTTGTATATGTATACATATATATTCCGTTTGACAGTACTTCCGTTGTCTAAAAAGTTGGGTTATTTATTACCGTTATACCAAAGATCATATTTGAGATGGACGAACGATAATTTTTAGAATATAGATGTCTCTATTTTTGTTAGTAATAAATAAATCCTAGTACTAACAAAATTACTATTCGACCACTTCGAAAAATTTCGTTTTTACGGAAAGAAAATATTAAACCGAATTTTCTTCGATAAGTAATGGCTTATTGCTGTAAAAATAGGCCGGACCGGTTCGTTGGCAACCCTAAGTGGAGCGTAGTTTTATTTTTTAGCGAAAAGTATTTCCAGGACTGAATTTGTTGCTAATAAATGCCTTTGTGAAGGCCTTTGTTACTAGTAAATTTTTATTATAAAAATGTGCCGGAAAATATGTATTTTCACCCCTTACTACCGGACGCAACCCTTAAGGACCGATTGACCATGGATTATTTCTACGAGATATTTATAAAAATGGGTTTAGGAGGACGAATATTAGTGGTAGTTTTTACCCCTTATATTGGCGAATTATCACTAACAAAACGTGAATCAATATTTATTACTTCAGTTGTGATAGAAAATTCCTTAAAAATGGGTCCGTCATTTAAAATCTCCATAAAAATGTGGTTTCCGTTCGATAAATTAACAAAAGAGCTTTTACTTTCATACACCACAAACTAAATGATTTTATCGATGCTAATTTGCCCATCAGTCGTATGTGTGATCTGTCAAAAGTTAGTGAATTAAAGAGTATACAATAAATGCAACGCCTGTATATAACCATGCCAATCAGTCGGCGAAACAATATAATATATGGTATGTCCAGTTCTACGATTCTATACAACCAATTCCTCAATCCCCATCCACCTACAACAACGTTCATAATGAAAATCGATTTTCATTATGTCCATACTATACGGTGTAGAGTTTCATTCAAGTTAATACCGACCAATTAATATTTTATTGATTACGTTCGATAGGAAAAATAACAAAACAACAAAAAAAAAAAATTCGTTATGAAAAATAATAATTACAGAATAAATTTAATTCGATGCCTTGGTAATACCTAGGTATTGTAGGATGTGGCGCATTGTATATTATAGGTGTATGTACTTGTATTGTACAAGAAGTAAACTTTGTTACATTATTACTTACACAAATTGATTTTATATTGTCGTCCTCAAGCTTTTATTTAATAAATAAATAATGTTATTAGCTTTTTATTACAGTTATTATTTGTACTAGATTTTCTTTGAAAATTGAGAAATCCTTGAGCGGATGAAAAATAAAAAATAAAAAATGGATTTTTTTTTTGCTTCCTCCAGTGGGTTTAACATTTATTATTGCTACGTCAATATACAAAATTCTCATTTGTCCACATTTGTGCGGGCTTGAATGAAATATTTACCGATAATATAACGTATGTTGTGATTATGTCACAATAAAACTACTTGCTGGGTATAAAACAAAAATTATTCTTCATTCCACACGACTGTTTATCGCTTAAACAGTGTTAATGGCTAAAAAAAAAGGATTTTAATGACTCTGGCAATTTGTTATTATATCGGAAATATTAAATTGTAATATTTCATATTTTATGATTATCTACTTCATACATTTTTCGAAACAACATTAAATCCAATTAGTCTTCATACATTTTATGTATCCAATTCGAGTTGCCATAGGTACACAAATGGGACACCATATACTCGTATGTGGATGGATGGATGGCTATGTAAAAGGTATATAATTATATATTGGGTATTGAAATCTTTCTAGTTTTGTTGGAGAAAGCGCATGTAAGTAAATATTTTATTATTATTTTATTAGAGTTTGATTAAATTTCGTAATTTCGTTTAAACATTTAATATAATTGGATAGTTCAGGTTAAATAATTAATTAATGGGGTGAGGCATATATTATGATGCCTGTCAATAGTTTTTGTTTTACGATTTTGATGATTAATTAAATTTAACCTTTTTAAGTTTATGAAATATGTCATAATCACAGTATAACATAACCGCTTTAAAGAGGGCGGAACTTGAAATAGTTCACGGTTATAGAATCCAGACCAAAACTCAAATATTTTGATATTTCCCCTTCAGTTTCTTTGATCTGGGCGGTTTATAATGTGCGCATTTTTCTGGTCACCTGACAAACATATTATCGGTTTCGGTCCCGTTCGTAATAAAAATTCGTTTGGTGGCCACACCTGCATTGGTTTATACTGTTCTTTCATTTCTCACAGAATTCTTCCCCAATTTTTTCTTTCATGAATTTAGTTGTATTAAGTAACAGGATTTCTATTTTTTTTGCTTTTTACATCACCGTATTTTCCTTTGGCTTACCTCGGAAAAACCAATGAAATTCCTACATAACAATGCAAAAATCTTTTTGTTAATGTTATGGGCGACCTTCTCAACAAACCTGGTTGATATATGTCTCTTATTAGTTAGCGAGTGAAAAATAAATTATACCGTTGTGAAGTGGTTTTGTGAACTCGTGCTGTTATTTAATTTTTGTATGCCGTCAAAACCTGAGGTGAAACTTGAAACGGCATCAATACAAAATAAGGTGAAGGCAGAAAAACACGAGAATATCAAGTCTTCTATTATTGGATGTTTGGAGCCATTTGATATATCGAAGCCGGATAAATGGTCATCTTATTTTACCAGATTCGAGCTGTACATGTTAGCCAATGATGTACAAAGGAAGCAACCACAACGTGCTATATTTTTAACGCTATGCGGACCGCAATTATATGACCCCTTGTGCTCATTGGCATCACTAAAAAAGGTAAGCGAAATCTTTTTAAAAGAAACAAAGCAAATATTAACTCGCCCATCAGAAATCTCTGCTTTCTACAAATTTTTCAATCGATATCAACAACTAGATGAGTGTTTTGCATCATAAGTAGCTGAACTTAGACGAGATCGGCTTGTTTGCGCATTACGGGACAAGGCGTTGCAACGTAGCTTTCTAGCGGAAGACAATCTTACTGTAATATGCTGAATTAGCTAGCAAACATTTGTTGGAAATACGTCATTCGGACCAAGTTCAGTACAGCACAATACATCATCAGCCCGGCAAAACGTCACAACACCAAAATTTTAAAAGTCAGCTAACAAAAGACAACCACAGTTATAATTAATAATCAGCCTTGTGACTTTCAAATCGACTCAGGGTCTAACTGTACTATTATGTCATCTCGGAAATATAACAGTATTTGGCCAGCCTCAAAACCAGATATTGCCAAGTGTGAATTACAGCTGGTCAATTTGCAACGAAATCATATACCACGACATCGAAATATGTAATCTTCCCATCGTAATCGTAGATGGAATGCACACAAATGTTTTTGGGTTGCAATTGGTTTTTGCCATTGGGAATAAGTTTACAAGACGTGAACCTCAACGAAAGTGGAGCATCGCCTATCCAAACGGTAATATTCAGGTATTCTTAATGGTTTTTTCTATGAAACTGGATTGTTATACAGGCCAGCCCATTTCACTTCAAATCGATGAAAAAATTCAACCAATTCGTTATCCGCCACGCCGTGAACCATTGGCCACAAAGGGATTAGTCGAAGCTGAATTAAATCGTTTAATCGAGTAGGGCGTTTTGGTTCTATGGAATACTCTGACTGGGCCACTCCAATTGTCCCGGTTCAGAACAAAACTGGCAGCATAAGGATTTGCGGGGATTATAAATCCACCTTAAACAAAGCGTCATAGCCGCATTGTTTTCGAGTTCCGATTGTCGGAGGCCAAGCCTTTGACAAGCTAGATTTAGCACAGGCATATCAGCTCTTGTCAGTCGACGAGAAATCATCTTTACTCCAGACAATTGTTAGAGTAACTCGTCTTCAATTTTATATTTCATCTGCACGTGGGATATTTCAGGTTTTTTTATCGAAAAACTTCTGAGAAATATTCCTGGAGTGTTACCATACTTTGATGATATTGTGGTTACAGGATATACAGAAATGAAACTTGCTGATCTAAACGAAATGTGAAATTTTTTCGCGTTTTGACAAATTCAAGCCTACAATTATTGCTAAAATTTATATCCTTCTTTTTTGCCCCAAAAAGCAACAATTGCAGAACCTCTTCATCGTTTATTGGATAAAAATTAAAAATGGATTTGGACATAAAATCACAAAAAAATATTCAACAGCCTCAAACATCTTTTGTCATCCGATAGAATATTAATTCGCTATAATCAAGATTTGCTACTTCTTATTATTTGCGACGCTTCGCCATATGGTCTTGGTGCTCGGTCATCTAATATGGAAGATGAAAGGAAAAACCTATTTCATTTTATTCAAGAACGCTGTCGAAAAGTGAACGGTAGCCGCAGTGGCAGGGGTTAAAAAAAAATCATGAATTTGCCTGTAAAAGACATTTCAAAATAATCACCGACCACCGAACGTCATTAGGATTGTTTAATCCATATAAGCAGATTCCAACGGTAATGTCACCTAAAATGCTTAGAAGAAGAATTTTTCTGATGGCATACGATTATGAGATAATTCATCGCGCTGAAAATAAAATGAGTAATGCAGATTTTTTAAGACGCCTTCCATTGTCTGACTCATCAACAACGCACATCCATGAAGAAGAAAACGTCGTCAAAACTTGTACGCCTTGCCAAGAAACGAGACCGAATCCTAGTCAAATCGAGATGCATTTTTGGGAATCAACCAAAATTCCTAAACTACGTCAAGTCAACGTCCACGAATTGTAATAGAATAATTACGAGTACTCTTCGCGACACTTGGACTTCTAAATACCATTGTTTCTGACAATGGAACCGCTTTTACCTCAGAAGCATTCCGAGTATTTTGTAAAGATAACCTTATAAGACATAACCGCTGTGCATCTTTTCATCCTTCTTCAAATGGATAGGCCGAAAGAATGGTCTAAACCACCAAAAGTTATCTGAATAAACTTTCGGATAGCTCAGACATTAAAATACATTTTGCTAAGGTTTTTAATGAGCCAGCACATAACTCCTTCCTCGTCCACGGGGCGGTCGCCATTTGTTTTATTGTATAATCGTCCTGTGTGTATGCCCTATAAACTACAACTGTTCAAGGCCATAGTTAAATTTCGATTTATTTCAAGAGGAAACATTCCTGGTTGATTATAAACTAGTCAGTCCTCAATTTGTTCTTCAGCACAATAATGCTTCCATACATAAGAAGAGTCATTGCCGCCCACGAAATTATACAAAAAACTTGAATATAATAACTTGTCTTGGTCAGGGCAGGGTTTCCATTTAAACTTGCTGTGGTTTAAGTTAAAGTGAAAGATATTCATGATCTAAAAAGACCAAAAATTTGTAGCAGGATGCCAAAAAATCCGAGGGGTATAAGATTCTAGGTGATGTTAACAACAAATTTTTGAACCACTTGCTAGATGTTATAGAGGCTAAACAAAAATTAACCATCTGCATACAAAACATGAGCGACTATATCATTATTTAATTAGCAAAAAATAATCCTAATTGCAATATTGACAACAAATTTGTGGGTACAAATAATTTTGGCCAACACTAAATTAACCGCAATTTCCCCGAAAATACACGGATTGGTGGCTCAATTAATTTGTGGACACAAAATGTGCGATATCATCTGAATTGCTACTGCAAATTTTGAGAAGTGACCACTAATCCGTCCAGAGGAAAACCCATAAATGACAACTGTCATGCAGATTTTGAAGCTTTGTGTGCCTTCATAAAACAAAGTAATGAATGTCAATTTGCATTACGCGATCTGATGGAAAAACTAAGGGAATTCAGTGGCAATGATGTTGATTTGTACGGTGACTACTACTTGAGGGACCTGCTTATAAATCATTTTAAACCAAATTTGGTAGCAACCAACTTATTTGGCAAAACCATAATTTTAACATTAAACGAGTGTATTTGTGGAGGTTCTACCTGATTTAGTAGTGGTATTGTGACGTCACTATGACGTCAACGTCTACGTATCATTTTATAGTATACATTCAGGCAAATACATATTTCAGGGGGAATAGTATATATTCAGGCGATATTGCATACATTCAGGTGGCAAATTAAATTATATGCATACTCAGGCATAACCCATAGATTAAATGGTAATAGCGTTCATTCAGGTGGTATTGCATACACTCAGGTGGTTGGATGAATTACACGCAGACATTCAGGAGAATTCAGGTGGAAGGAATATATTAAGGGTAAATTTATAAGCATACTTTCAGGGGAATTGTGTAATTCGGGGTAAATTAATTTTTGACATACATTCAGGAAACAATATAAAAGATGACGACGATGATGTAGAGAACTCTATAAAAGCAACATCAATAAAATCGTTTAATACTAAAAATAATATAATAACTGAAGCTACCAATTTCGATTTATTATTTTTGGATATTCTTGAAATACTAAACAGTCAGAGTGAAGATTGATTTCTTTTTTCCCTTGAAAAAAACTGGTTTTGATTTTTAAATACTTTCCATATACTATTAGCATGAATAAAATCATTATCACTTATATCGGATTTTGTTAATTTATTATTAAATTTATTTCTTGGTGGTAAACATGTATCATTGAATTTTTGAAAAGAACCGAGGTAATCATAAGGAAAGGCCCCCTTTTCTTTGACTACTTTTTGCTCTTCTAGGGTTGTAAAAAATTATTGTGTTTCAAAAAATTGATTATCTGAAAGGTTTAAAAACTAAATAAACTTAAATGAATCGAGAAAACGTAATTTAATAAAATCATTCTCACCAAATTTAAAATGTTTAGTCAAATTCCAATTCTTTCACTATTAAATGAGAGTCGTATCCACTAAGTTATGACAAAACATCGGAACGAAACTTTTAATTTTATACTTTAAATTACATTTAGTGTGTGCAGCTCCTCTGAATTGCCCCGTCAAGTGGCAATGATCTCTTACTTTATAATTAGATTCTGTAAATGATTTTCCACATACATGACATTTTTAACGACAATGAAATTTTTATTTTCTTCCTTAGTAAGTGTTTTCATTGGAATTATCGTTTACTAATTTACACTGAAAGTATGCAATTTCCGCCTGAATTACACAATTTCCCTGAAAGTATGCTTATAAATTTACCCTTAATATATACAATTTACACCTAAATTACCCTGAATGTAGGCTTGCAATATAACCAACCACCTGAGTGTATGCAATACCACCTGAATGTATGATATTACCATGCGATGTATGTGATTACGCCTGAAAGTATGCTTGTAATATAACTTACTACCTGAATGTATGCAATACCGCCTGAATATATATTATTACCCCTGAAATATCTATTCGGCCTGAATGTATACTACAAAATGGCACGTTGTCGTTTACGTCATAGTGACGGCACAATCCCACTCCCAAATCAGGTAGAACCGGCACAAATACACTACTTATAATTTATCTGATAATTGTTTTAATTTTTAGAACCTTTTTTAATTTTCCAAGGGTCGTTTGAAGTTTCACAAATATTACCAGTGCCGTTCATCAATTTAAGTGCGAGTGACTAGACGACGTTATACTCAGCTTAAATTTATGCAGCCTGCGAAAGCAAGAAACATGGCCAGATGTGCGTAGTTACTTTTGATCAACCACTCGTTATGAAGTCATTTGAAATGGTTAAGTCTGCGGAGCAAAATAGTGATATATCTGTAATAATTGTACGCCTTTGAGGATTTCATCTACTCAGGTCATATCTTGGCACAATTGGATATATCATGAAATGAAGTGGACTAGAAGAATTATGGGAAACAGTTTATGGCAATGCAACAGTCAAACACATGCTTACCGGACAAGCTTTTTCGCGTGCTTTGCGAGCACATATATTGATCAGCATTAAATTATTTGATTATGCACAATTCAGAAGATTTGAAATCTTTATTGAAATCTGCTGAAGTCATGGAAACGTATCAGAAACTGACAGAAAACAGCATGTCACCGAATATGTGTCATGATTCGGAAGTACTTAGTACGCGACCTGGAGAGCTGCTTTAAAAGTAACGTCAACAGACTAAGAATAACAAAGCGAACATGTAAACTTTGGCTCCAATATTATGAGCAAGTTGCAGTATATCCGAGCTGAGACGACTGAGGGACATTATTATCTCGAGGACGAGGCCACACCATTTTAAAATGGATTGTTTCTACGCCCATTAGCGTGCAGCTCAGGTTCAGGGAATAAAAATAAATAACGAAACTTTCGCTATAAACTCGCTGCAGTTATTTAATCGAATTGTTTGTGTCGTCAAAAGTCAGAAAGAGTTGCAGTCCTATTTTAAATATGAATTAGCTTCAGCTCCATCTTCCCTTTTCAACGACGGTCTCATCCGAAAGGGAACAAAATCGAGCATCAAAATCATATTTAAAAGAGCTGACATTGGTAGGGACAATTTTCCAACAAATTGCAAATATGTTGTAGACGAAGGCCATCGGCTTCACTCTGTAGTATGGCCAAATCCAGCGACAAATGGCACGATTTTAAAAATTTATGGTGATTATGTTTTAAAACATTAAGGCAGAAACACAACGGTAGTGTTTGATGGTTATCTGGACTACGCCACCACGAAAGGAGAAGAACAAAAGAGAAGAGCATTGCCAAAATTTCAGTAAACATCGAAGTAGAGAGCAATATGACGTGCACAATTTCTCACAGCGAATTACTCGACAACACCCATAATAAATCGAAATTCATCGGCAAACTGAAGCAACACCTACATTGTTTGAACATACCAACACATCAGGCGGAAAATGACACAGATATCTCTATCACAAATATAGCTGTGAGTTCTGCAAATCGTGGGGATTAGTTATTGGTTGCTGCACAGGACTCGGACATCTTCATGCTGCTTGTGGTTTTATGTTCACCACCACCCAATCCCTTTGCCCCCAAATCGAAAACTGTGTATGATATAGCAGCAGAGACGACACGGCTGTCTTTGTGCAGGAAAAGAAAACTTAAAGCATTCAAGCTTTTGCAGGCCAATGCAGAACTGAGGAACGACCTGCAAGTGTTCTTGCAAACGAATGCCACGAAGGAGAATATTGCAGCCAGCGGAGCGCATTTAATATATGGATTATATAACATCACCAGCGAGACTCCACTAGCAGAAGCAAGTAATCTTGCTTACAACAGAGTAATTGGTAATCTGCAGTAACATTCTAAATTCGATTTAGCTTGTCTCCCACCAACAAAAGCAGCTGCAATCAGCATTCATTTCGGGTATACCATCAACTTCAAGCTTGGCTGGGAAATGCTTTGCAATAGATTGGGGATGGAAATCTCTCAAAAGTGTATGAATTTTGCAGGGATGTTTGCAGTGTATGGATTTTTTGAAGGTTGGTTTCTTCTTTGGTGTCAAGTTATTTCGAAAACGGTATATCGCACAAGCCTGCAAATAAATTCAGACGATGATAAATTCAATCTCGCATAATGTTATGGAATACTATTTTTTAAATAAGTCCTGCTAACTGTTCTATTTTTACAGTTAAACTCCAAAAATGTACTTGCTTTTAACAATTAGCTCAAATTTGACCAACTTAACGGCCATAAATTAAAAAATAATGTTACACCATATTGTGCACTATTAAATTCTCCGCCATTTGAGAAATTTTTCGAGTTTGTACTGTGTACCGTTCAGAAGTTATTTTAATTTTTCTGAACACCTAAAATTGGTTATTCAAACCCTTATTGCAGGGTTGGCTCAACCTTTGGAGGTGGGGATTTCGTTTCTATTGGAATTATTTACTACTTTTGCACTATATCTAATTTTACTAAATCTACATATCTGTGGTCACAAGGCGTAACCGCTTAAGTCAAATTTGATAATTTTTCTAGAGACGTAGAAAAAGTTGAATATTAAATTCATTTTCATTTATGCCGACTAAAGCTACTACGGCTTGCGACCACAGCATTTGCCCACAAGGCCTTACCACTTAAGTCAATCATTTAGTAAAGTTAAAAAAGAGCTAGAAAACGTTACACACTCAAAATTATTTTTGTCTTAAGTCGACTTAAGCGGTTATGCCTTGTGACCACAGATATATACTTCAAAATAAATTTTTGTTTAGTGGCTGTTCTACAAGAATGATATGTAAATTACAGAACAAACTCGCGAATTGCTACAATCGATAATAGCACAACTACTCGAAGTTGCGTCACAGATAATTTTAGTATCAAAACCTTTGGAATTGCAAAAAATAGTAATTTTAGATATAAAGCAAATTAATATTTAATAAAATCATATAAATACCGATTAAATTTAGCTTCCAGTCTAAAATGAAAATATTTTTTGTCAGGACATTGAGCTGTCACAAAAAAAAATGATTTTTTTGGCTCATAAATTATATTAGACCTCCTTATGTTTTTAGAGAGACCTAACTTAGTCGACGCAATGAACTACAAGAAAGGCCAAAAGTTCGGAATTTTTTAGTACAGGACGGATCGGAATGCGGTTTTTTGCATTCTCTTCCAAAAATTGTTTGTAAAAAATGTGGCTACTTTGTACCTTATACAAACCGGAAATTGCATTGCTGCAGCCAAAAATGCATTTTTAAGACGTCTTTTGGAAGATTTAATGACTTTGTAAATAAGAGTCAGAACTAGCCCAAATCGGGTACTCGGTGGTTTTTGAGGTCGCTGATCACGATTATGATGTTAAAATTGACCCACAGCCAACCTGGAGCTCAAAAACGCCGATAAACGTCATCTCCGTGGAACTCTCCTAAAATTCATGCGGGGAAGGAGAGAAACTCGGCGCCCGAGGGTTTTTTAGGTCGCTGAATTCAAACATGGCATCGGTGAACACTCCACGGACACCTGGGGCGCCGGAACCTGTATGCTGACGTCATCTCCGAGAACTTTCCTGGCAAGAGTGCCAAAAACAACCCGAAAATACAACATTGTGGGAGCGTTTTGTGGAGCGCTGAATCCGAATTTCATGTCGAAAACGACCCCCGAACACCTGGTGCACTGGAACTTTTATCTTGACATCGATGTCATTCCCATGAATGTCAACCAAACCTGATGTCTTAGAGACCGACCTCAATACTGCAATAGCTGTGTGGAATTGTTGATTCTAGTGTTGACCACCGACAATAAATACCTTAATTTCCCTTATGTTTATTAATTTTGACGGCTGTAAAATTTACCAACATATAATTAACAAAATTTATACATAATTACTTAAGTACACTTATTAGCTTTTCAAAATTGTTGATATTATTATAAATGTAATAATCCTTTAACACCGCTGTATCATGTGTGAACCCTGGATGCTTGACAGTTATATCCAGGAACCTGAAAATAATTGTTTAAAACTATTATGGATGTAGTCTCTATATCCGTCTAATGGTCGTTTTACAGGTAAATGATATCCGTCTATTGCTCCTAACACAATAGGGACACAACTTCTTCGTTTAAATTCAACATATATTAATGATGTTTCTGGTAACACAATTTTGAAGACCGCGGCACAAAACTGCTTTAAAATTCTGTGTCCGGAAGTCTTATGAACCCCAGACTGGTTTTCAACCACTCTATATTCAGCGCAGGATGCCAACTTGTATAAAGCAATTCGTCGTCTTGTTTTTCTTCCTTCCCCCGGGGTAGCCATACTCGCATTTTCTCGTTTATAATGGAAACGTTTGAATAAAATTTACGTTATTGCATCTTTCCTTTAATTTTGTGTTGCGTTAATGTAAAAAAACAAAAAAGAAATGACAAAATGGGGTTCCCCGATTTAGATAAGATTATTGAATAGACAGAAAAAAATTTGTAGGTAGATAAATTATATTATTAGTTTAGTGTGGAAATTTAAAAATTACGGACAAGGCAATTTAATTACTTTATAAAAAAATTTTTTTTTACTACGTTCCTACTCAAAAATGGTGGAACGTATTAGAGAACTTTTTAATGCTAAATTAACACGGTAAGTTTGAATTTTTAGCCCGTTTGAATTTTGATGGGGTTTTTTGTAACGTCATTAATTTTCTTTCTCTATTTTTTATGATTTTTTTGAATCTTCAAATTTTATATAATTGAATTTCTAGGATCATGGATAATGGGGAGACGTGCGTTCTTTGCAAATACTTGAAAGATTGGCAGAATCATTCCTCAGACAATTCGATCACTAAAATGTTGGCTGAAGGAATCGCTACCATGCTCATGGTTTTACGTACAATACGGAAAGATGATTTGCATAATATTATTGAAGGTCATGATTCCACCGAAGTGCCCGAAAGGTGTCGTTGCAGATATATTAGGCCTGGAAGTACACCAGAACACAAACCCATGAAATTAAGAGTAGACAACAATTCTGATGATTTTGAACCTGTTGCGGTTCAGGCTAACTTCAACTTTTCGGAAAAGTGTGTAATATGTGCCAAAAAGATTTATCGTTACACTCCTTCCTCAAATTGTACTAGCGAAGATACAGGACAAAACATCGTCAGCTATCTATAAGAACAGTCAACTTTGGAATTATCTGTGCGCGATTAAATTTTAGATAAGCTCTCGAACCCCGAAGATCCGGATGAAAATGTTAAAGCTATAAAATATCACATAAGTTGTTTTAGTATCAATTTATGTAAGCAAATCACATATAAAGGGGACTATGGTGACAAAATTCAACAGTCTATCGAGCAGATATTCAATTACATGGCTGAAAATCCAACGAAGAAGTTCCAGACTGATGATTTTCGTAAGCTTTTGCAAGAAAAGCTACCAACGGAGAAGACTATTTGGAGCAGAATAAAAAATCACTATCAATAAGATCTTGTTCATGGAAGTAAACGAGGGTCAGGGGCATACTGCTGCTTAAAAGATCAGGCGTTCAACGTTCTGCAGCAAAACCATAAACAATAAAAAGATGATGAGAGTAAAGATTTTGAACGTCTTGATAAAGTTGGGAAAATTCTTGTAGAGGACATTCCGGGTATCAATCGAATTGGGATTCGTATCCTGCAAGTGATTGCATATTGGAAAAAGCTAAAATAATTCCAGAGAAACTTAAATTTTTCTTATAAAACTTTTTTTCAATCAGTATGGAAAAACACTTGAAAACCACGAGTCAGCAATTATTTCAATTGTATTCATAGTTAAAGATTTCATTCATGCGGAAAAAAGTGGAGATTGGAAACTACGTTTAGATACAATTGAATGCATGTTACCTTTTATCCGTACAACTGGGCATTTTCCATATGCAAAATCCAGGTGACCATGGACCCAACAGAATGGGGGTGGAGAAAGGAAGGCGACACACTGGTACCTGTAGAAATGACACAAAAAGCTGCGCCAAGAATATTATGGAACTAATATTCTGTGGATGCGCAGGAGATTTTAATCTGATGTCCTGTAGTTGAAGGAAGCACGGCCTTCCTTGCAATCTTGTCTGTAAAATTTGTAAAGGCTCTTACAGCTAGGCTGCAACAATACTGACAGATATTTAATTCAAAACGTTATTACAGCAGAGACAGAGGCCTTGCATGAGGAAGATGATTTACTTATGAATACGTCAGTTGATGACGAAGAAAATGAACAGACTAGCGATGTGTCACTTGATGGAGAATTTGATATTTAGTTACATATTTAAAAATTGAAGTTATTAATTAATGAGGTAAGGTAAAGTTACAGTTGGATTGTATTTGATTTGAGTTCAATAAAAAATTTTTAAACGCCAATTACATAAATATTGACTTTCTATTCATTCTATTTCTTTCCTCCTCACATAATTTAACTAGAATAAACAATTCCACACAGCTATTGCAGTATTGACGTCGGTCTCTAAGACATCAGGTTTGGTTGACATGCATGGGAATGACATTGATGTCAAGATAAAAGTTCCGGTGTACCAGGTGTTGGGAGGGTAGTTTTCGACGTGAAATTTGGATTAAGCGGTCAAAAAAAAACCCCTATAAAGATTTTCGGTTCGTCTTTTTCGATTGTATCAGGAAAAGCCACGGAGATGACGTTCAGGGCCAGGTTCCGGTGCAATTCTCGGAGATGACGTCCGCGTACAGGTTTCGGCGCCCCAGGTGTTCGTGGGGTGTCCGCCGATGCCGGGCGCCGAGTTTCTCTCCTTTGCCGCGTGAATTTTGGGAGAGTCCCACGGAGATGACGTTCATCGGCGTTCCTGAGCCTCAGGTCGGCTGTGGGTCAATTTAAACATCATAATCGTGATCAGCGATCTCAAAATCCCCCGGGTACCTGATTTGGGCCAGTTCTGACTCTTATTCACAAAGTTATTAAATCTTCCAAAAGGCGCCTCAAAAAATGCATTTTTTGATTGCATTTTTGGCTGCAGCAATGAAATTTCCGGTTTGTATAAGGTACAAAGTAGCCACATTTTTTACAAACAATTTTTGGAAGAGAATGCAAAAAACCGCATTCCGATCCGTCCTGTACTAAAAAATTCCGAACTTTTGGCCTTTCTTGTAGTTCATTGCCTCGACTAAGTTAGGTCTCTCTAAAAACATAAGGAGGTCTCATATAATTTATGAGCCAAAAAAATCATTTTTTTTTGTGACAGCTCAACATTTTTTACAAACAATTTTTGGAACCGATCCGTCCTGCACTAAAAAATTCCGAACTTTTTTAGTTCATTACCTCGACTAACTATGCCATAAAATAAAAACCGTATAAATTATTATATTTTTTATTAACGACAAATAAAAAACATATTCAAAATTATAGATACAAATTTCCGAGATAAAGAAGAAAAATTTATCTTTTCGATCATCCATCAAAAAATTACAGAGACTTTTACAAATATTTTTTGGCTCAATAATTAAAATTAATAATTTAATTGAATTTGAATTTTGTTGAACAAAATTCTTCTATAATTATGTTATGTTACGGGTCAAGTTAGTTTAGAGGCTTAGCTTAGGATTACACCTTTTATCTACCATTTTATAATCTAAGTTAAATCTTAGTTAAACTAGCTCGTTGAATAAGTGATTGACCTTTGCGTGTATTTTCAACGTTAATATAACCGCTTAGCAACCAAATTTAAAATATTCAATTTTATTTTGATAGACTCGCCTAACACTATACATAGCTTTGAGAAATAACCTTATTTCAAATATAATAAGTTAGACACAATTTGACCGCATATGGTCATATAACTGTAATAATAACCCAACTAAACAATTGAAAAGGTTAATGATTATACCTGAGCAAATGTGGGACAAATTAACCAAATTGTAACTGGTGACCTAAAGGTTTCATTGCGGTTTAATAACCGCTGTTGCAATTCGAATCAAAATTTTTAAGCTTTCAAGCTTTCATGCTCTGTCGGTATATTGCTGTTTAATAAACCAGACAACTCTACTAATTGAAATAATTAACATTTTAAAATCATCTGTAACAAGTATTTTTATGGTAGATTATAAAAAAAAATAAAATAGAAAACCGAAATTAATTAAATATAAATAAAGAAATAAAATTCGTTATTTACTGTAGCTATTATTGGAAAAACAAGAAAATACGAAAAACCGGACTTTTCCAAAACAAAACATTGTCATCGTCATCGTCTTCGACATAATAGATTTTCCAACCCAAAAACCCAACTAAATCAAAAAACAAGACACAAAACAAAAAAAAACTGATGGAAAATCGACAGAATAATAGAAAAATTCTTTAATTTTTCAATAGTTTTTCTATATTTTGCCCCCTACTTTCTTTTGTTATTACATGTAGTTGTTTTCGTACTTATAACAAATTTAATAATTTATATCCTTTCTTTAATGTACTGTAAGAAAGAAAAAAAATTGTATATGTATATAAAAGCTAAATGGGAAATGAAAGCTTAAAGCATTAAAATTTCTAGAAAAGAGAAAAACGACAGCGTATAGAAGAAAACAAACAATATACGAAATAAATAAATAAAATAAAAAATTGACAAATATCTACAAATAGAAAAAAAAAATAAAATTATAAGCGACAGTATTGTTGACCAATGTTATTATTATTATTATTATTTTCTATGGTTGACATTTTCATTATTATTATTACTGTACACATTTTCTCCATGTATGTCTATAAGAAATTTTCCTTCATTCTGGTGGATGGTGCGGGTTATTAATATACAGCAGAACCAAAACGGTCGAACGAGTACGAGTATAGTGATTTAGATTTTCTATTCGAATATATGTAGTTGTTGTGTACCCAAGAATTGACTATAAGAAAGGAATATAATATACATACATATAAGAAGTATGATTGATACGCTTGGGCCTAAGTAAACTACCCATATAATACATAAACCTAATACAAAACTAACAAAATTATGTCATAACTAGACGATATTAGAAAAAATTTTGTAACGAAATTAAATGAATTGTTTGTTCATCTGTCAGTCAAATTATTTTATGTACTATATGGATCTACATAATTGTGTGGGTATGTTAATAAATTGATTGGGTGCGTTTATACTAAATAAATTTAAGGATGGTGTATAAATCAATCATGATGAGATTATGAACGAATAGTTCATGAAATATGATTATTTAATGCCTCGTTTATTATGCAATAAGTTAAAAGAAAATCCTAGTTTGATAATGATTTATTTATCTATTTATATTATGGCCATAACAACTGACCGAGTCGTAACCATAGCAAAGATGCTAGATCTTTCCCCTTGGGGACACTTTTTTCTCGTTTCTAGGATACTGAGTGGTTATTTTAATGAATCTGCCATGGGAATGTTTTTCTTTGTATAAAAAGCTAATCAAAATACCACTGAGTTTAGTCTGAAAAATTTATTCAATCACCATCCGAACCTATTCCTTGGCGACAGTCAACTTGGCAACGACCAACTCGGTGAAATTTAACACGGTGACGGTCACGCCGGTGACAGTTTACTCGGCGACGGTCAGCTGTGGTCGACCCGAAGACAATCAACTCGACGAAGATCAACTCGTCGCGGTGATCAACTCGGCGATAGTTTACTTGGTGATGGTAAAAGGAGCGATGCTTCACGGGCTGACAAGTTTTCATCAATGGATAAATTTCAAATTCGGGGGCTATTTAAAAATCTCTGTTTGAAATGATCTGCATCGACACCAACTTGCGAAACAGTCCGTTTTTGGTTCAGTGAATTTAAACTCGGTCGCACAAGCTTTTTTGATGATGAACCCAAAATATGTGAAAAACCAAAAATTATTGAAAAAATACATAATATTGAATTGAGGTCATATAAAAAATATCTTGCATGGACATTTGCATATGAAAAAGATTAAGGCAAGATGGATGCCGCGTTCGCTCACTCACGTCAAATGTTGTATGTCAAATACAAATTATGTATTCCTCCTTTAAGACAAAAATTTCCACTTTAAAAGCTTTAAAATTTTCCGGTCTAATTAAAATATTTAATAACCGATTTGGTTTGGGTAAATGTGATCAGAAGAATTCTTCTAAAGTAGCGTAACGAACACAGTTATTGGCACCCATAAGAAAATTTTAACTTAACAAAGCTACCAAATTTAGGGGTTTTCAAAAAATTGTTCATTTGAAGTTTGATTATAATATTCAAACAGTCTTCTACTGAACTAAAAACAACATTTAATTAAATTTCATTGGTAAGATTATTAAATTATCGAAATAAAAAAAAGCTTCTCAAAACTATAGTAATTGGCACGATGACATAACAATTGGCACCCTAAAAAAGTACAATAATTGGCACATTGATACAATCATTGGCACCTGAAAAATATAATTATTGGCTCTATACAAGTTTAATTAAATACACGATAAAAAATTTAAAAAATTAAGGAATTTAGCTAGTTAATAAACTATTTTTTTATTTATTTTTATCACAAATAATAAGAAACATAAAAAATTCATTTAAAAATATAATGTTATCACAAGTAGTTTCTACTCAGGTACATAAAAATTCATTTAATCATAAAAATAAAATAAAACATTCAGTTCAAATCATAGCTATAGCTACATAGCTAGAAGCATGTGAAGTTATCCCAGTTTTTCATCCCAGAAAAAATAAAAATGTTCATCAGGTAACACTATCTCATCCCATCCCAGTTTTTTTTTATACATATTAGAAATGCAAATAAAAATAAAATGATGATTACATTTTTTCATCCCATCCCAGCTTTTTCTATATAGTGTATTTCGAATACAAAATATTCAATATAAACTAATCATAATGTTAAATTCTTTATTACCGAACTCATAAGAACTTAGTAGGCCGGAAATGATTCTTTATATTTTGAGTTGGCAATAGTATAGACTAACTTTGGTGAAAATCTTAGATCAGCCGTATGGGTGCAATTTCCACAATCGGCCAACTTTCAAATGAGTTCATATAAAATAATCATAATTTTAAATTCTTTATTACCGATCTCATAAGAAATTAGTAGGCCGGAAATGATTCTTTCTGATCTCTGTCTGATCTCTCCGATGTAATAGAAAACACGATTCTTTCTCTGTCTGATTTCTTTGATTTTATAAAGAAACACGGCCAGTATTACCAACTCAAAATATAAAGAATCATTTCCGGCCTACTAAGTTCTTATGAGTTCGGTAATAAAGAATTTAAAATTTTGATTATTTTATATGAACCCATTTGGAAGTTGGCCGATTGTGGAAATTGCACCCATACGGCTGATCTAAGATTTTCACCAAAGTTAGTCTATACTATTTCCAACTCAAAATATAAAGAATTATTTCCGGCCTACTAAGTTCTTATGAGTTCGGTAATAAAGAATTTAAAATTTTGATTATTTTATATGAACCCATTTGGAAGTTGGCCGATTATGAAAATTGCACCCATACGGCTGATCTAAGATTTTCACCAAAGTTAGTCTATACTATTACCAACTCAAAATATAAAGAATTATTTCCGGCCTACTAAGTTCTTATGAGTTCGGTAATAAAGAATTTAAAATTTTGATTATTTTATATGAACCCATTTGGAAGTTGGCCGATTGTGGAAATTGCACCCATACGGCTGATCTAAGATTTTCACCAAAGTTAGTCTATACTATTACCAACTCAAAATATAAAGAATCATTTCCGGCCTACTAAGTTCTTATGAGTTCGGTAATAAAGAATTTAAAATTTTGATTATTTTATATGAACCCATTTGGAAGTTGGCCGATTGTGGAAATTGCATCCATACGGCTGATCTAAGATTTTCACCAAAGTTAGTCTATACTATTACCAACTCAAAATATAAAGAATCATTTCCGGCCTACTAAGTTCTTATGAGTTCGGTAATAAAGAATTTAAAATTTTGATTATTTTATATGAACCCATTTGGAAGTTGGCCGATTGTGGAAATTGCACCCATACGGCTGATCTAAGATTTTCACCAAAGTTAGTCTATACTATTACCAACTCAAAATATAAAGAATTATTTCCGGCCTACTAAGTTCTTATGAGTTCGGTAATAAAGAATTTAAAATTTTGATTATTTTATATGAACCCATTTGGAAGTTGGCCGATTATGAAAATTGCACCCATACGGCTGATCTAAGATTTTCACCAAAGTTAGTCTATACTATTACCAACTCAAAATATAAAGAATCATTTCCGGCCTACTAAGTTCTTATGAGTTCGGTAATAAAGAATTTAAAATTTTGATTATTTTATATGAACCCATTTGGAAGTTGGCCGATTGTGGAAATTGCACCCATACGGCTGATCTAAGATTTTCACCAAAGTTAGTCTATACTATTACCAACTCAAAATATAAAGAATCATTTCCGGCCTACTAAGTTCTTATGAGTTCGGTAATAAAGAATTTAAAATTTTGATTATTTTATATGAACCCATTTGGAAGTTGGCCGATTGTGGAAATTGCACCCATACGGCTGATCTAAGATTTTCACCAAAGTTAGTCTATACTATTACCAACTCAAAATATAAAGAATCATTTCCGGCCTACTAAGTTCTTATGAGTTCGGTAATAAAGAATTTAAAATTTTGATTATTTTATATGAACCCATTTGGAAGTTGGCCGATTGTGGAAATTGCACCCATACGGCTGATCTAAGATTTTCACCAAAGTTAGTCTATACTATTACCAACTCAAAATATAAAGAATCATTTCCGGCCTACTAAGTTCTTATGAGTTCGGTAATAAAGAATTTAAAATTTTGATTATTTTATATGAACCCATTTGGAAGTTGGCCGATTGTGGAAATTGCACCCATACGGCTGATCTAAGATTTTCACCAAAGTTAGTCTATACTATTACCAACTCAAAATATAAAGAATTATTTCCGGCCTACTAAGTTCTTATGAGTTCGGTAATAAAGAATTTAAAATTTTGATTATTTTATATGAACCCATTTGGAAGTTGGCCGATTATGAAAATTGCACCCATACGGCTGATCTAAGATTTTCACCAAAGTTAGTCTATACTATTACCAACTCAAAATATAAAGAATCATTTCCGGCCTACTAAGTTCTTATGAGTTCGGTAATAAAGAATTTAAAATTTTGATTATTTTATATGAACCCATTTGGAAGTTGGCCGATTGTGGAAATTGCACCCATACGGCTGATCTAAGATTTTCACCAAAGTTAGTCTATACTATTACCAACTCAAAATATAAAGAATCATTTCCGGCCTACTAAGTTCTTATGAGTTCGGTAATAAAGAATTTAAAATTTTGATTATTTTATATGAACCCATTTGGAAGTTGGCCGATTGTGGAAATTGCACCCATACGGCTGATCTAAGATTTTCACCAAAGTTAGTCTATACTATTACCAACTCAAAATATAAAGAATTATTTCCGGCCTACTAAGTTCTTATGAGTTCGGTAATAAAGAATTTAAAATTTTGATTATTTTATATGAACCCATTTGGAAGTTGGCCGATTATGAAAATTGCACCCATACGGCTGATCTAAGATTTTCACCAAAGTTAGTCTATACTATTACCAACTCAAAATATAAAGAATCATTTCCGGCCTACTAAGTTCTTATGAGTTCGGTAATAAAGAATTTAAAATTTTGATTATTTTATATGAACCCATTTGGAAGTTGGCCGATTATGAAAATTGCACCCATACGGCTGATCTAAGATTTTCACCAAAGTTAGTCTATACTATTACCAACTCAAAATATAAAGAATCATTTCCGGCCTACTAAGTTCTTATGAGTTCGGTAATAAAGAATTTAAAATTTTGATTATTTTATATGAACCCATTTGGAAGTTGGCCGATTATGAAAATTGCACCCATACGGCTGATCTAAGATTTTCACCAAAGTTAGTCTATACTATTACCAACTCAAAATATAAAGAATTATTTCCGGCCTACTAAGTTCTTATGAGTTCGGTAATAAAGAATTTAAAATTTTGATTATTTTATATGAACCCATTTGGAAGTTGGCCGATTATGAAAATTGCACCCATACGGCTGATCTAAGATTTTCACCAAAGTTAGTCTATACTATTACCAACTCAAAATATAAAGAATTATTTCCGGCCTACTAAGTTCTTATGAGTTCGGTAATAAAGAATTTAAAATTATGATTAGTTTATATTGAATATTTTGTATTCGAAATACACTATATAGAAAAAGCTGGGATGGGATGAAAAAATGTAATCATCATTTTATTTGCATTTCTAATATGTATAAAAAAAACTGGGATGTGATGAGATAGTGTTACCTGATGAACATTTTTATTTTTTCTGGGATGAAAAACTGGGATAACTTCACATGCTTCATAGCTAGCTAGCTACTTGTCTTCAGTCTCTTTCTGAATTTGCCATAGCTAAACATGAGTTGCACGCAAAGCTCGGAAGATATGAGCATTTTAATTCCTTTAAACATTTAATGTGGTATTCCCTTGTACAATTTGTACACCTGATGCCACAGGCTTCGGAGTTCATATCCCCCGACATAAATTTTGTGCATTCATAACACATTTTGCCACGACATACGAAATTTGTTCCGAGTCCATCCAAATTTTTTTCGGGCGAAAAAAGTTTTCGCACATGAGGTGGTGGACTGGATACTTTTTGAATTTCCGCTACACTTTTTGTTGGTGAACAATATTGTAATGACGCTAAAGCACCGGATGTTACTGTGTGCGTTGGTTCGTGTGCCTTTTTGGCTGTTGGCAAAAGTTTTACAATATTGTTTTGGGTTTTTTGTTTGGTTCTTGATGTCGCCTTCGGATTTTTTTTTGTTATTTTACCATTTTCTTTAAGTGCTTTCTTCTTAATTCTTTCAGCTTTCCTTTCTTCTTTGAGATATTCGATTTTCCTTTTTTCTTCCTTTCGCCTTTCTTCATCTTCTATCCATAATGAGTTGGTAATGACAAAACTCTTTTTGTTTTTTTTTGAACTTTGGAACCCTTTCTTAATGGTGTCTACGGCCAGTCTAATATGTCTTCCATGGGTGTATATGCTTGTCTTGTTGGATTTACTTTAGTGCAGGAAGGAGTGACAAATTCAAAGTCTTTTTGAATCTTTTCTGGAATATCCATGTTCCCATCAACGGTTAAAATATTTTCTGAAGGCCAGTCAATTTTATCATTAATGACGGTGTACGTTTGAGTAACGGAAATTTGACCTAGTTGAGGAATACCTGTGGATTCGTGGCCATTGAGTATTGTTATGTTTTCAACATCATTTATATTTTCAATTACTTGGTAGCAGTAAACAAATTCATTAATATTGGCAATATCTATGCCAGTAATGCCTTCTGATGAAAGTGATGGAAAATCCGTCTGCGAATCTTTGTTGGCCACATTTCCTTCCACCGTTCTTTTAAATTTATTGAACTTAAGATAGGTATAAATCTTATGTAAAGTTTTAAAATCATCCGACCTATCTTCAATATCTGCAGCGTTATCAAATGTTTCCAACATTGCTAATTTTTCGGTTCCTAAAATAGTACAGCATTCATGAAAAGCATCTGTGTCATCTGAATTTTTAATATTTTGAAAATGCGCTTCTGACGGTCTACCTAGGCACTTGGACGTATTTATGGCATACTTATTCCAGGGAAAAAGGCCACATGCCTTAAATCCCTTCCGCAAAGTATCGGAAGACACCGATTTTTCCACCACTTCTTTTAATAATGGACCAAATATGTCCCTAGTGAGATTTTTGCTAGGGTTCTTATGCCTCCATTCTAACACTGAGCTATTCCATGCACTTTTCAGCGGTTTAAAAGCTGCTACGTCCGCTGGCTGTAAAATTCTAGTTGAGTTTGCATACAGAGCAATTAATATAATACCAATCGGACGCAAAGCTGGCTAACTTGTAAAGTAAGATGAGTGCTGTGTCCATCTACAAAATAAATAATTGGGAATTTTATTTTGTTATCTCGAAGATGCGGATAAAAAACTTTCGAAATATATTCGTAAAATGTTTGTTTAGTCATCCATCCGTGTTCGCTAATCCCATAGCCCCAAGTATCTGGCACCGTGCTTCTGATTTCCTCTCGCACTCGTTTGTATGGGTAAATAATCATTGGTGGAGTCATGATTCCCGATGCTGAGAACGAAAATATGACGGTTAGATTTGATTTTGCCAAACCCGTATTAACTTCGTATATATTTTTGGACCCTTTCGCTGCTAAAACACTTTTTGTTTTAGGGCACAGCATGAAATTTGTTTCATCTCCATTAAATATGCGGCTGGGATCGCTCAAAATTGAAAAATAATCATTCTCCAATAAATAATTTTCTATGGAGTCGAACCATTTGAATATGTCGGTAACTGCGACATTAGCACTGGCAGATGAAACAGGATCTGGTACTCTTAGTGTTATGGAGGGGTGTCGCTTTAAGAACGAGTGAAACCAGCCTTTTCCCGGCAAGTTTTTTCCACCAAAAGGATGATCACGACTATTTTCCTCGAGGAAATCCTTGACGGCATGAATAATATCTTCCTTCCGTTTAGGGAAACCTTTTCGTTGGGATACTTTAACCCAGTCTACGATTGCTAGCTCCTCCGCTTCAGTCAATACTGTTGATGGGCCTGGCCGGATTTTCGTGAATTTGGGGCCCAATATAAATTGAATCGTTGACCTCGGAATACTTTAAATTTTGGCTGCTGATTTTTTTGAAATTTTACCAGCCCTCACCTCACCGAGGACCTTTTGTAGTTGGCACTCGTTATAAGAGTTCTTCTTTCGCGGCATAATTTCTGAAAATTAACGATTTTACTGCATTATTGGCACCCCAAATAAGTACAATTATTGACAGTGCCAATTATTGTAGTACATAAAATTCATTTATCGGCACCCCGTGCCAAGAAGAATTTAACATTATGTGGTATCAACTATTGGCACCCATTTTATTTAACTTTTAACACATTTTATTCGAAATATTTATTCTTAAAACTGTAATATAATGCTTTGCCTTATAAACAATCACTGGTCTAAATATTTCACTTAATTATATAAATAAAAAGAGGCACTTACCAAACCAATGCTCCTTATCAAAATTGACAAAATATTAACCAAAAAAAATACTGCACAACACGTCATTCCAACTCCGCAATTTTAGTGCAATTGAGTTACTATATACAACGGACAATTATAAAATGAGTCAAGAAATACACACAAATAAAAAAAATAATCATTCGACATAACGGGAATTTGATAATTCTAAGAGAATTGTTATTTCACGGGCGGGTGCCAATAGTTGGGTCGAAATATTTGGGTGCCAATAACTGTGTTCGTTACGCTATTCCTCCAAAGTATTTTTCCAAAGTAATATAATCACTTTAACTCATTTTTATGGTCACTCTCGATTTACAATCAAAATTATTTTATTTATACAAATAATCTATAGTTCCCCTCCTGCTTTTTGTTGGCCTTTCGTCTATTAGCCGAACCTTCGCTTTTTAGCGTTTTAATTTGGCCTATCTCTTCAGGCTTCAACTTTTTACCACCTTCCATCCTTATAAAAAATACTTCACAAACATAACTTTATAAAATAATATTTATTTGACGATTTTTGAAGTGGTAACAACCAAATCACAAATAATGACCCATCGCGATAACTGCACGTATAAATCCTAAAAAAAACTAATTATCGGAATTACCTCAAATTACCTGAACAGGTGTTTAATCTGCACACTAATGTCTAAGAAATGTATAGCATCAATTAAACCAAAGGAATCTTAAAAATTTCAAAAAATTTTGGGTGGACCAATTGTCAGGCAGTCTAAAGTTCAATCAAGCTATTTTCAATTTAGAAAAACTCAAAATAAATTTAATTGATCTATGTCCGATTTCAGAACAAAATGGCTATTCTTCAGTTAAATAATATTTCGTCTCTTTCTTCGTTTATGAAATTGCAATTATACTTTAATATTTTATAATTGTACAATAATAATACTGGAGTATTAAATATTTATTTGAGCGATATTGAAAAGGTAAATATTCAATCCTACCGTTAAAATGCTCATGTAATAAGGAAATATAATCAGGTAGCATTGATTTTGAATTATGCAACAAATTGCAATTTCATAAAAGAAGAAAGAGGCGAAATATTATTTGCTGTTTTGTCCTGAAATCGGACACCAGAGAGTTGAATTTTAATTTTTTGACGTATGGAACTATTCTTTGTATTTGATTTCTATGGGGTGGCAAAGCTCAAAAACGATGTCCACAAAAAGTTATAAATTGGTCGCTTATACATAACTTTGGAACAAATAATTTATACCAACTTAAAGGAAAAGAAGCCCAACTAACGTGTAGCGGCCGGTATCAAAGATATTTATTTTTTGTGCGTTGGGTAACACTGGTTATCATGAAGAAAATAACAGTGTAGCGGATGAACTTCAAAGAAACCAAATCAAAAGAAAATGAACAATACGCTATTTATCGTCACCAACCAAAAGGAACAAAAACAAAAGAAAAATTATTATTACCTGAACCGCCGCCATCGCCGGATCTTATGGTTTTTGTAATGGAATACATGGGGGTTTATGTAACATTAAAATCAATTGAACTTTAAAATAAATGTAAAATTTAATCCAAGCATATATAAATTGTGCTACTATATGGAAATAAAATAATTAACTCCTTGGAGAGTAAAACATAAATTAATAACTCAACTAATTGATTTTTACCTTGGTTGTGTGGTTTACAATTAAATCGGGCGTTTATCCTCACATCAAAGGAGATACGATAAATGGTGACCCCAACGTGATCCAGCCGGGCCAAAAAAGACGGACAGCCTGATTACAATTAGACCGGACATAGATAACACCAGTTTATTGTAGTTCACAACCCCAAAGCAACGGTAATCACCGTGGAAATTCGGAGCGACGTAACCAGATATTATACACAAAAATAGGATTCGAATTTAAAGCAATCGTAAAGCAGATTTCCGAGGAATCAGAAAATAGAAAAAAAACGCAATTGAGGATTCGAATTTTTTTTTTTTTTTAAGAAGTTCAACAAAGGTAACCTGTGTATGCAAGGATTTGTTATTCACATTGCAACGAGAACTACATATCGCTCACTTGCTGCAATACTGACATAACTCAAAATTGGTATTTTTAAATTATTGGACTTTGAGGGACTACCCAGCCGTTATTAAAGGTGATGTAGTATTTTTTTTTCTACTGTTATATTCTATTACATCTCTAAATTGTATCTCTATACAAATTTAAATTATTGTTGAACATTTTTATAATTTAAAATTTTAAAATAATTGTGTCCTGAATAAAAGTAATTTTTGAGTTATGTCACTATTGCAGCAAGTGAGCGATATATATCTATATAATATATATATATATATATATATATATATATATATATATATATATATATATATATATATATATATATATATATATACATATATATATATATATATATATATATATATATATATATATATATATATATATTATTTTTTTTTTTTTTTGGTCTTTTGTGTGTGCAATTTAGAATTTGGCTTCGACCTCCCGGGAAATCCATGCACATTTTTTTTTGAGGTATTACGTGTGATTAGTTTTAGCTTCGAAATTAGTACTGGAAATTTGGATAAGGCCGGACGTGAACACACACCTGGCTCAGTCAATGCGGTAGCAGTGAAATTGCCGAAGTTGTGGGAAACCAAGTGTGTTGCTTGATTCGCCAGGGCGGAGGCACAGTTTAGAACCCGTGATATTACAGCCGAGGTGAATAAATTTCATTATGTTCTCAGCGCACTCATTTCAGACACATTTTCTGGGGTTATTGATATCGTAAAGGATCCTCCAAAGGGTACAGAATATACCGCATTAAAAAATGCGCTAATTTCTAGATACGAACTTTCTAACGGGCGTAAATTGGAGCAAATTTTGTCGAAAGATGATAGTGGCGGTCAGAAACCATCTGAATTTTACCGTACAAATGAAAACAAATGCCGGTAACTCACAAATGTGCACAAAGGATCTGCTTAAAGAAATATGAATCAGCCGACTGCCCAGAGACATTTCCACAGTTTTGGCTGGCTTCGATTGCCTTGATATCCAATCTTTAGTCGCTAGGGCAGATAAAATCTGGGAATTGTCCAGCCCATCAGTATCTTCGGTAATTGGTAATCTTAAGCCAAGATCTACCCAAGCAAGCCCAATTAGGTCGAACAATGTGCCTTATGCTATACAAATTATGAAATTGATAGTTTAAAGAACGAAATTTCTGAGATTAAAAATATGTTGTCATCTCACGGTCGTTCACCAACACAGTCAAATTGATCGTTTCGAGGACGTTCACATAGCCGTGCCAGAAGACAGCAGAATATGAATGAGAATTTTTGCTGGTATCATAACAGATTTGACTAACGAACTACAAAATGCACACACTCATGCAAATACCAATCTGATGCGTTTCCGTAAAAAAACCAAGCGAACCGACCTTAAATCCGGCTCCTAGTCCGTTCACCTCCCAACGCCGCTGATTTGTCACCGTACGCCACTTCTTAGGGTGGATTTAGATTACACCGCGAATTTGTCCACCCTTTCATTATTGCCTCAATTATCAAACCGGTAATAGAGGCTGACTTTTTAACTAAGTTTGGGATCCTCGTATACATGAAATCTAAGAAATTAATTGATGCAAACACATTATCAAGCGTAAATGCCGTCGTTATTAATACAGAAGTTCTACTCCCCAAAAATTTTAGTATCGAGGAGGCAGATTACGCGTACCTTTTCATCGAATTTCCTACACTAACACAGGCACCCAACTATAGGCATCCGGTAAAGCACAATGTAGTGCACCGAATAGTTACGAACGGTCAATTGCCTTTTTCCAGGTCGCGACGGTTAGATCAGGTACGCCATTACGCAGTTAAAATAGAATTCAATCATATGGTGCAGCTGGGGATTTGTAGACCATCATGTTCACAAGTGTCTCCTTTGCTGCATATGGTTCACAAAAAAGGAGAAAATGATTGGAGGCCCTGTGGCGATTAAATGAGGCGACCGTTCCAGATCGTTACCCTATCACCCATATACAGGATTTATCTTCACATCTCCATGGCTGTTTGGTCCTTTCGAAAATGGATCTCATTAGGGTGTAGCATCAAATTCCTATCGCCTCCGTAAATATTTTGAAAACCGCAGTAACCACACCATCCGGTTTATATGAATTTATGAGAATGTAGTTCGGTTTTCGCAACGCGGCGCAGACCTTTCAGCGATTTATGGATGAGGTATTGAAAGATATCGTAGTGCGTTTTCGTTTATATCGATGATATTTTTCAGCAGATCAGAGCAAGAGCACGCCCAACATTTCATATTAGTTTTCCAGCGGTTAGCAGACTTTGGAATAAACATTAAGCTGTCAAAGTGTATATTCGGAGTGCCTTCATTGAATTTCTTGAGCCACGAGATTAGTAGGGACGGCATTTTACCTTCGAAGGATCGGGTTAACGTAATTATTAATTTTCCATTCCCGGCATCAATTAAGCAGGTTCAGAGGTTTATCGGGATGATAAATAATTATCATCGTTGGGTCGCGAAACTCGCACCTTACTAGCCTCCGTGCGCAGAAGAAAACTAAACAAATTTTTACTTGCCCTGAGGTATGTCAGAAATCATTTACTGACGCAAATCAGGCATTAGCTACTTGTACAATGCTGTAGTGCACCCAGATAGTAAAGCCAAATTTAGCATAAAGTGACGCATCGAAAACGGCAGTAGGTGCTGTGCTGCAACAATTTAGCATGACGGCTTGGCAACCTCTAGCCTTTTTCTCTAAGAAGTTGGTTCCATGTGAAACACAGTACTCCGCGTTTGACCGAGAATTGTTGGCAGTATACATGGCGGTGAAACATTTTCGGTACTTCGTCGAGGGTTGGCAGTTTGTGATTTTTACGGATCACGAACCATTGACAACGGCTATCTCATCGAAGATCGAGCGTAGTCCCAGGCAGGCTAGGCATCTCGATTTTATATCGCAGTTTTCCACGGATATCCGTCATATCAGTGGAAAAGACTTCATGGTCGCTGTCAACAGTCTTAGGGTTTTTTGTGAAACGGCAACTGGGGCTAACAGCCCATACTTCGCATCAACATTTTTCTGGCCCCACATGAACAAAAATTTGATGGAATGGGCTAAGGCATGCGTTTCCTGTCAAAAATCGAAGATTTTCCGTCATATCCAAACCAAACACTCCAAATTTGACATTCCTAGTGCTAGATTTGAGTTCATGTATATTCTCACGTTGGTCTATAGATTTACTAGGTGGCCTGAGGCTTATCCTTTAAAGGATATAACCGCAGAAACGGTCGCGAAAACTTTGTCAATGAGTATGTCTTGAGATTTGGTGTTCCTGTGACATTGACAACCGATCGTGGCAGGCAATTTTAGTCATGTTTATTTTCGGAGCTCAAAAAGCTTTTAGGAGTGCACCGAATTCACACAACTGCTTATCATCCGCAAACCAACGGCATGCTAGAGCGGTTGCACAGGGACCTCAAAGGCAAACTTAAAGCTCGAATGAATACGATTAACTGAGCCAGCGAACTTCCATTTGTCTTGCTTGAAATTCGGACAACCATTAAATAAGATTTCCAGTGTACGCCTGCCAATCTAGTATACGGGCAAAATCTGAAAGTACCAGGCGAAATTTGTGTACCAACTCCAAATGCACACCGTAGCGATCCCACTGATCTGGTCGATAAACTGCGTAATGTGATGCAGAACTTGTAACAACACGATTTCGTTCCAGTGGATAAGGTGAAAATTGGTCTCAGTCACACCCCTACGATGGTCCTTTTAAAGTAATCCGACGAAATCTTGAAATAAGAAAAATGAAACGATTTTTGAAATGCTCTCAGATCATAAATTACTTTCTTTAAAACTTTTCGGGTAGTTACCTTGTAACAAGAACATAATTCCAAAGTGAATTAAAAAATTAATTGTGATCTTTTAAATTCGCTTTATCGGGCTACCCAAACAGTGCTAAGGATCAATTTTTAGTCGGTCGAATGAGGAAAATTAATGAAGCTTCATTTGTTGTACCAATTTAGTCTTCCGCAAAAAAAAAAATTAAACCTTGGATGTCGAACAAACTATACTTAAAGTGATTAAGTTGAAGAACAAGTTATTAAATTATTTGTGTGATCAATCCAATAATCTAAAGGTACGTAATCGTGTACGAAGACTTCAGGTGAAAATTCAAGCTGACATTAAAATAACCACGGAAAGTTATTTTCACTCTAAAGATTTGAACAGTCCAACAAAAATCTGAAAAGTCAATGGCGTTTAGTGGATGACATTATCGATAAAGGGTATACAGATCGGTGTTTGATAAGTGACTGATGTGACACAACGAATGCTTTCAATACATTTTTTATTGAAGTGTCTCTAAGTTTTAAGCAGCAGAATAGCTGTGGTTCTAATGTTCATGATAATATAGAAATTATAAACTAAATGTATACTACGTAAACATCTTAAAATGATTGCCTCAACCATTGCTTATATTTTGGCACCCATCACAATGGCATGTTTCATGATGTTTTGAAAATAGCAGTTGTTATTGCTTTAAATAAGAAAGGGGATCCGAGTGATATTTTAAAATATCGCCCTATATTATTATTGTCGGTTTTACCGACACGTATGGTTTAACGGAGGGTTGCAGCACTGAACTTGCCTTAAATGATTTCTAATCTGTAGCCTCAATTTTCATTGATTTTACTAAGGTGTTTGATACGGTTGACCATGAATTGTTCCTATTCTCTTCTTCGAGGGATCGCCAATGCCTAGTTTTGTTCTTATCTAGGCAGCAGAAGGCAAACTATAAAAATTATAGAGACTTAGAGTGAAAATGGTTCGAGAAATTTAAAGCATTAGATTAAGTTATCTGGTAATGTTACCACAAATCTGAAAATTTGAAATTGAAATTACGATCATTACGGATGTTACTCCTTTATCAAATTTCTAACAAACACTCTAGCACTTCTAACTCTAATAGTTGTTGTTTAAAATATTGTACCCTAATATATATCTAATCTTAAATATATTTTATGAGGGGAGTTCTAACACTAATCAGTTGAACATCAGAACCTCGAGAGTCAGCCTAATGTCAGGGTAAGTGGTTCTCTTGAGGTAAGTAAACTTCAGCTTGTCTTCCTTTTCCTCACTTCCTTTGTCTCCTTTGGCGGTCTAACTAGATCCATTGATGGTTTCAAAAAAATCTTACCCCTAACCCTGAGATCGAGCGGCCCATTGAAAACCGTCTGAAAGCTTCTCAATGGATAAAAACAAATTTTCTGTTAGCAGTTTGGTATTGGGATTGGAAAACATGGCACGCACAGGACCGTGACCGACATTTTTCAGACGTAAGACAACACCAAATATGTTACAGTGGTTAAAATTTTCGTATTACACTGCTAAAAAACATCTTCCTTTTACCTAGTCATTTGTCCCTGCGAAAACACCGTTTGAATTACGACGTCGGGAGGTGGTGCTTTATCGAATCTTCTTTATGAACTACTATTGGTTTTCTTCACACGCTCAAGGCACTGACTACGTAAAATGATGTGGGTCGAATAGAAGTCAACTTCACCTTGTTGGCGGTTTAACCAAGTATATGTCATTGGTATGAAGCGGAATGTCCGTCATCCCTTATCTCATTTGTTCCGGTGTTGTAGCCTTTCAGATTACGTTTCACTCTAGCCGTTGTTTGTGATCCGTTAAGGAGTAGCTTGTGTCGCTCCTGTGCCAACATATCAATTGGTGGCATTAACGCTACTACATAAGCCGCATCATCTGATACTAAGCGAAATACACGGATCACTATTAGCGCACACCGTCGGTATACTGCATTCACATTTCTCATATACCTGATCTTAGAATTACCCACCTAAATGGCAACGGTTTTTCGCATTTTCCTGCTCGAGATTAATACCACCTACGTTTAATGCTCAGCTAACAGCAGCCCTATCATAGATAACCACTACTGGGTAATATCTAAGGCTCCGTTACAGATATTTTCTGATTCGCTCTTAAATTTGGCCAATAAAAACCGCAACGCCTCCCGCTATTGCCCTCTCAGGTATGTGAAGTCTAAGCATACCATTGTTCATAATATTCCGTCAAAATGGACCCAGCACTGAACAGCAATTATTTTATCTGAGTAGACAATAGATGGATAAGTTAATGGAAAAAATTATTTTTACCATATAAATACAGAACTTTGTAAAACAGAATTTTTCAAAGCAGAATTTTTCGAGAAACTAAAATTTCGAATAAACAGAATTTTGTAAAAACAGAATTACGTACCGATCACCCTGTTAAAGTTAGCCCAAAGTTTACAGCCGAAAGTGAAAAGTCGATAATGCAGAATATGTTATTGAAATTCCAGCCGAAAATAAAATCAGCCTCTAGAGTGTCATGTCTGGAGATGGATTGCATTGAAGTGATTTGTCAATAGCTATCGCAGGAATAAAATTCAGTTCAAGTTTCCCGTTAAAAATCCCGGAAAATTCGATTTTCCGAAATTTAAAATCCCGAGATTTTCTACGAACAACTTGACCTGAATTTTTTCCTGCGTTAGCTATTGACAAATCACATCAATGCAATCCATCTCCAGACATAACAATCTAGAGGCCGATTTTATTTATCCATTTCTTACTTTCGGCTGGAAACTTTTTTGCATTTTCCGAGATTTTCCACGGGAAACTTAAACTGATTTTTTTTCCTGCGATAGCTATTGACAAATCACATCAATGCAATCTATCTCCAGACAAAACACTTTAGAGGCTGATTTTATACAAATTTTCTTATAATTTTTGGAAAATCGAATTTTTCGAGATTTCCCACGGGAAACTTGAACTGAATTTTTTTTTCTGCGATAGCTATTGACGAGTCACATCAATGCAATAAATCTCCAGATATAACAGTCTAGAGGCTGATTTTATACAAATTTTCAAATAATTTATGGAAAATCGAATTTTCCGAGATTTCCCACGAGAAACTTGAACTGAATTTTTTTCCTGCGATAGCTATTGATAAATCACATCAATGCAATCTATCTCCAGACATAACACTCTAGAGGCTGATTTTATACAAATTTTCAAATAATTTTTGGAAAATCGAATTTTCCGAGATTTTCCACGAACAACTTGAACTGATTTTTTTTCCTGCGTTAGCTATTGACAAATCACATTAATGCAATCCATCTCCAGACATAACACTCTAGAGGCTGATTTTATTCGTCCATTTTTTATTTTCGGCTGGAAACTTTTTTCAATTTTCCGAGATTTCCCACAGGAAACTTGAACAGAATTTTTTCATTCGATAGCTATTGACAAATCACATAAAACGATTTAACTTCATATATACACTCTAGAGGCTGATTGTATTCCAATTTTGTGGATTCTTTTGATTTTCCGATATTTTCTACGAGTTAAGAAAAGTTTTACACGTAAAACTATTTATAAAATTTTTTATTTAAACCCATGTATCCTATTTACTTTCGGCTGATAACTACAAATTTTTTTATTTTCGGCTGGGATGTTAATATCATAATCTGCATTATCGACTTTTTTAGTTTCGGCTGGGATTATACACTCTGCATTACCATATTTTTTTAATTTCGACTGGACTAACACAATCTGCATTATCGACTTTTCCCTTTGGCTGCCAACTTTCGGCTAACTTTAACAGTATGTACCGATCCCACCGCAGTATACATAATTTGTAAGCAAAACAAAAAAATATTCTTAAAATTAAAGTGTCTACTAGTTTACGTTTGACGTGGGGATTTGACGTAACAAATTCTGAATTTGGACCCGTGAGAACCGTGAGAAGGATTCATAAACAGTACACTCCTGTTATACGCTTAGTTCAGAGTTAGCCTGGCTGTGTAAATTATTGGATGATGATAAATAATAAATATCATGTCAACCCGGAAACCGGTTGAATCGAATCCGCGAAATGTTGAACAGGAGCGGGTTCGAGGTTCGGGTTCGGTTCGAAACCCTGCTTTTTTTAAAGAACGTTAAACCTTGCTCGTAATTAATGAAAAGAATTACCAATAAATTGGTCAATTGATTCTGGTCTATCCCCTTAAATGCACCACCCACTGGTATATAAAAAGTTATAATTGATGTTGGAATAGTTTTAGAAATTTTCTATATTAATTACGGAAGACCTCAATATACAATGATTTATTGAAAAGGAGATTAAGTGGGTAGCAAATGAATTTTGAACCTAGGACGGTGTAATTTACTTGGTATTTAAACCACAATTATAGAAAAGCCCTGATCTGAATATAAAGCTGTTAATCCAAAGACCGTAAATTAAAAAAAAAATTCATAATAATCTCTGATGTAATACTAATAAAAAAAAATAATAAAAAATTCAAATCTATATGGATTTAAAACTATAAAACGATAATTTTCCATTGTAATATCATGATTAACATTCTGCCACTTGGGACAAATAAAATTTGCAATTACGACAAATTAATAAAAACAGAATATCGTAAAAAAAAAATCGGATCAATAAATCGAATAAGCGAAATATAGTAAACAGTTCAAAAATAATTTCAAATCACAGACGAACGGATTTCCTGGGAAAACTATTTTTGTATGCCATGAAAATTCTATTATGATTTTTAATCAAAAATATTAAATTGTCTATAAGTATTGAGCATATGATACAAAATTGAGAGCTTTCACAAACAACCCACTAAATATATATATATATATATATATATATATATATATATATATATATATATATATATATATATGCATCTATCTATATACCCTGAATAATACACATAATAGAAATCTCTATTTAGATTGTAAACAATGAAATACGGAAGCGTTCCTATATATACTGTGTACACACGCTCACATATGGGAAAAACGAAACTGACGGATAACAATTGGAAATTATTGAAAAGTTTAATATTTTTTTTAATTAACTTCACAATACATATATGTACTGTATATACTGTTTTGTTTACTACAACTAAAAGGTATTATTTTAATTGTCTGCCAAGTTGATGTACTGATACAGAATAATGAATTTCTGTATATATAAAATACAAACTGATGAAATGTATACAGTTCAATTTAATTAAAATCGACAAATCCTACCCAGCCAAAATATGATTTTACTTTCTGCGCTGTTTGGCATAGACACATAACTAGCTCTTGCAATATAGGATATCAGGTGTAGTCCAAAATAGAACTTGAGTTTGAACGAAATATGTAAAGAAAAAGTTAATTGATATTAAATATGGCGGTTGTCGATGGGAAACATAATATTTCGTTATAACAAAAGTGACAATGAGCTTTTACAAAAATAAGTAATCAATATATTAATTACAATTGCTATTGTTTATACAATTACGAGTACAACCGATTAACAAATTTGAATGTTGATGCTATAGTAAATAAGGTTTCGTTATACAATAAATAAAAGGTTATCCAATCAGAAAACGATCTAAGATATGTGGCGCCCTATAATTGCCGTCGCCTCCGGGTCCACGCTCATTGAGCGGGTGTCAATAAATGACCTAGGTATAAGGCGGGTCACGCTAAATTATGGCAAATGGGCTGGATTTAGGTGTAAAGCGACCCGTGCTGACGATCTGCCAGGCTAGGGGCCCATTTAACAAAGCCCAGTCGTGAATGGAGCCCTCTGGATACCTGCGACCTCCAGCTGTAATTAGCCTTACCTGCTTATACGGATCCCTGCGCAGGCGGACCTTCATGTCTCCGATACTCTTGGGAATCTAATAGAAGGATCAAACAAAAACAAAACAAAGGGCACCGGCTCTCCTCAAAAGCCTGTATCAGCGAAGGGAGGTACCTCGAACCAGACGGGTGAGGCCTCGCAGGGTGCAAAGGTGGTTGGCCCTAGGGCACTAGTTCCGGGGGCTAGCGGTACCAACGCAGCGCAGGAGAGGGGGACGAGAGAAATTCCTCCGGCGAAAAGGCGGTACAGAAAATCTAGAGACATTTTATGCCTAGCAGGAGACCCAGAAACGTTCCAAGAAGTGAAGCAAATACTTCTCGATACCCTGGGAGATAAACAATAATTGACTTACTACAAGTCCCAACTATGGGCAAATAAACAAAATGAAAACATGTCGATTCATAATTACTATACTAAGACGAAACAAATCGTCCAGAGTATAAAATCGCTAGCAAGACAACAGGAAATTTATAACCAATCCTGGCAAGCGATCAGTACATTTATAGAAGAAGACGCACTAGCAGCATTCCTGTCCGGATTAAGTAGACCATATTTTAGCTTTGCGCAAGCAGCAAAACCACGAAATGTAGAAGAAGCTTATGCATTCCTCTGCAAATTTAGCTGCAATGAATCCATTGCAAACAACTCAAAGAAAACGAGTCAAATATACCAACAAAGGTTGAACCATTCAAATTCTTATCAAAAACCAAATGACTAACCTACAAATTTTCAACAATCTAAACAGTTTCAACAATTTTCGAAACAAAATTCAAAAAAACAATTTTAACATGCCAAATCCAAAACCAAAATGGCAAACAGGTGACACACCAACACCTATGGAGGTAAATCTCTCTATGAGATCGCGAAATTCGTTCAACAAAAACATGATAAACAATTATGAAACCCACGAGATTAGCTCGATAAACGATTATGATTCAGACAATCAAAACGAAGAAGATCCTCCCAGTAATTTCGAAATAAACTCAAATTTTCAAGAGGAACAGGAAAGCGATACGGAAGACTAAAAAAAATAAAATTATTAATAGATACGGGCGCGAACAAAAACATCATCAAACCAGGTATCGTTCCAGTAAATCTATTAGAAATCCAAGATACTTCTATCAAAAACATCCTCGGAAACCACGTCGTCAATAAAAAATAAAATTTAATTTTCTTCACAAAAACTTACCTGACCAAACCTTCTATGAGTTAGAGTTCCATAAGTTCTTCGACGGAATTTTGGGCTCTCAATCAATGGCAAAACTTAATGCTAAAATTGATTACAAGAATAATGAGATTCTTCTAAATAACATTAAATTTAAATTTTTGCGCTACTATCCCACTGGCAATGTGTATAATCACGTAGTCTCATTCGAAACAGCCAAAGAAGGCGAATGGTTCGTCCCTCAATACGAAGCTCTAAATAAAGAAATTATAGTTCAACCAGGTATATGTAAAGCAAATAAAGGTAAAACTATAGTAAAAATCCTTACGAACGAACCAGAACCCCCAAAAAAACTCCCAAGACTGAAATTAGAAGTAAACAACTTCGAAACTTTAAAACCAATCCCAATTTTTAATAATGATTCGATCAGTAAAGATGACATAATAAACGTAATTCGAACAGCGCACCTCAATGAGAACGAGAAAAATGCCCTCATTGATAAAATATACAAAAATCAATCAGTTCTGCTGAAAACAAACGAAAAGTTATCAGCAACGACAATAATAAAACACAAAATCCTTACACGGGATGAAACACCCGTATACACTCGAACCTACCGATACCCACATCACTTCAAAAACGGTGTGGAAGAACAAGTCCAAGACATGTTAAACAGCGGCATTATTCGACACTCAAGTAGTCCTTATTCCGCAGCAATATGGGTCGTTCCCAAAAAAGCAGACGCTTCTGGGATACGCAAGGTAAGGGCAGTGATTGATTATCGAATGTTGAACGAAAAAACAATTGACGATAAATACCCTATGCCTCAAATTGAGGAAATTTTAGATAATTTAGGAAAATCAACCTACTTCACTACATTGGATCTAAAATCTGGCTTTCACCAGATACAGATGGACGAGAATTCGAAAGCGAAAACTGCCTTTTCTACGGACAAGGGACACTTCGAATTCTGTAGAATGCCTTTAGCCTGAAAAACGGCCCAGCTACTTTCCAACGTGCAATGAACCACGTGTTACAAGGGTTGATAGGCATAATTTGTCATGTTTATCTAGATGATATAGTCTTAGTTGGCGAAAACCTGAAAATCCACCTAAATAATCTAGAAAAGGTATTCAAACGACTCTCGGAATTCAACTTGAAAATACAACTTGATAAGTGCGAATTGCTAAAAAGAAAGACGGAATTCTTGGGACACTTCATCACTCAAGAAGGAGTGAAACCAAACAAAGATGAAATTCAAAAAATCCTGGACTGGCCCTTACCCAGAAATGAGAAGGAAATAAAGCAATTCCTAGGTCTATCAGGATATTATCGGCGATTCATAAAGGATTACTCAAAAATTGCTAAAAACATGACTAAATACCTACAAAAAGAAACCACACTGAATCTGACAGACCCAGATTACATATAGGCATCTGAAACGTTAAAAAATACGATAGCGACAGACCAAATTCTGACCTATCCAGATTTCGACAAGCCATTCATATTAACAATAGATGCTTCAGATTTTGCTCTAGAAGCAGTGTTATCACAGATACAGAATGGTACGGAAAAACCAATTGCGTTTGCATCGCGAACACTTAACTCAACTGAAGTGAAATATGCCACAAACGAGAAAGAGGCAATAGCTATAATATGGGCAGTGAAACAGTACCAACCTTACCTATACGGTAATAGGTTCACACTTGTAACCGACCATAAGCCTCTTACCTTCATCAAATCCTCGGAAAAAAATTCCAAAATCCTACGATGGAGATTTGAACTGGAAAATTACGATTACGACGTAGTTTACAGGGAAGGCAAAAGAAACATCGTAGCAGATGCTCTAAGCAGAATGCCGACAATAAATAATACGACGGAATTAAACACAAACGAGTTAGCAGATAGAAACACTCCACGTGAATCTGACGGAACTCAAACCGAACGCATACAACCTTCTGACGACATCGAAACCGTTCATTCAGCAAATACGTCAGATGATCATTTCATTCATTTTTCCGACAGACCAATCAACTATTAAAGAAACCAACTAATATAAAAGAACACGAACGGGCCCACAGAGGCACCAACGAAGTCGAAAGTCAAATAAGGCGAGCCTATTTTTTCTCACGGATGGGTAACAAAATCAGAACCCACATTAATGCGTGCAACATCTGTAACACGCATAAATATGACCGCAAGCCTTATAATATAAAACTATCCCCACGGCTAATCACGAAGTAGCCGTTAGAAAGAGTACACATCGATATTTTTATTATAAACAGAAATAATTTTCTATTAATCATTGATTCGTTCTTAAAACACCTCCAGATAATACCAATGGAGGCGAAAAACTTAATCGATGTGATCAACGCCTTAAACAAATATTTCACACCCTTCGGAATTCCGAACAACATAATCTCAGATCAAGAAACTACATTTCAATCCACCCAAATGAAAGAGTTTTCAAACAACCTTAACATCAAGTTAGAGTATGCTTCATCTTCCGAAACCAATGGTCAAATTGAAAAGACTCATGCTACCGTAATCGAGATTTTCAATACCAATAAACACAAAATGTTGAAGCCGAATACTTCAGCTACCATTGAACTGGCAGTTGCTCTGTATAACAACACCGTTCATTCAGCTACTAGCATCACGCCAAATGAAGTAATATTCAATCAGAATAACTTCATCGACCCAAGAGAAATTCAAGAAAGAGCAAAAGACATATTCAAAACGGTTAGTTATAACCTAGAAAAAGCAAGAGCAAATATGATAAAAATGAATGATAAAAAAGAAGAACCACCAGATCTTACAGAAGAATAAATAGTATATTTTAAACCAAATGTAAGATCAAAAATACAACCAAGAGGTATTAGATGAAGGTTCAGAACAATAAAGATAAAACATTCCATACAAACAGGAATATTAAAAGGAACAAAAACAAGATAAAAAGAAATTAATTATATTAATTTTAAAGAAATTAATTATATTAATTTTAATTCCCCAAATTTATAAAAGTCAAAAGCTAGAAATCAGAGATCTACAAGAAGATCCAATTCTATTGATTAAAATAAAAACATGTAAAATTTAAACAGGGGTCATAAAAATTCTACACCCCATAAACTTAACTAACTTAGAAATAACTATAGAATCAATTGGCAAAATTGCTACTAATAAATTAAATGACAAATTAGAATTTTACAATAGAACAAAAATATAAAAAATTAATCAACAACTTCCACCAAATAGAACCAAGCTCAAGTACAAGGCACAAACGCTGGGTTACCTTAGGCTCAGCAAAGAAATGGCTGGCAGGGAATCCAGATGCCGAAGACCTACGTACAATCAATGGTTCGATGAGCGAACTTACCAACACAAACAACCAGCAAGTCAAGATAAACGAACAAATCAACAAAAGAATCGAATTAATAACAAATACCGTAAATAATGCAATGAAAAACACCACCATAGCGAACAAAGTAATTTTGACAGAAATATGTAGAGATGATAGCAATGATCATAAACATCGATACAATCAACACAATATTAGAAGACATCCAGGATGCAATAGTTAGGACAAAAGTGGAACTCCCAAGCAACAAAATCCTGACAATAAAAGAACTCGTCAAGATTAAAAACCTTTTAACCAACCAAGGAGTCAATATTACCTTACCAGACGAGGCACTCCAATAAGTGACTCCAAAAATCGCAATAAACAAAGAAACTTTATTATATATGTATACTTGAAGTACCCAAACTAGAGGATGAAGAATCGACAATAATTAGGATTAGACCTTTAGTCATCAACAACACAATAATAGAGGACTACCCACAACATCTCGTTATATCCAAAAACAAATTATTCACCACACTGAGACATAATAGCTTCGTTCAAAAACCTTCCCAAATAAAAGAATTCCAAGATAGCTGCATTAAGCCATTGGTAATGGGGACTAGAAGTCAATGCAACGTCACAAAACAGCCAGAAACAACGGTCCAGTACATCTCCGAAGCCAAAATTCTAATAAACAACGCCAAAAACGAAATGCTATATTCAAATTGCGGACCAAGTAACCGAAAATTGACAAGGAACTTCTTAATAGATTTCTTCAATTGCTCGATAACATTTAATAATAAAACATTTCATTCATATGAAATAAAAAGCGAAACGCAAGTAATACAAGGAGCACTACACAACGTTGAGGCAACAAGGAAACTAATATCAACCCTGAATTTTGAGGAAGTAAACCAGGACAACATATAGAATAGGAAACAACTAGAACATGTTTACCTAAAGCAAGCAAACCAGCAAACCTGGATTTGGACATTATCAGGAGGAACATCCATAACATCGATGTGCATTTTAATATTAATAATCTAAATATGTCAGCATCGTCAGATGCAAAACAACAGTAACAATAAAAAATTCAAATGGTCCACCACGAGAGGAGTCAAATACCGAACATACCACGCCACCTTCGGAGTTATTCAAGAAATACGGAATCAACCCAAAGACCGAGAACGCCCTTTTTCACCCCCGGGAGGAGTTACATTAGCAAGATAGATAAGACATATTCCAATATGATGTTCCCACGTTATAAACGCAAACGTCATCTAAAAATCATAAGTTGAAAGACCTAAATCGATGCATACAAAAATGCTGATGATGAACAACGTGCCTGGTACTCAGTTACACGAGCGGTTAGGAAATTAGAGATAAATATATTTTGTTAATGTAGCATTAATTAAAATGTTAAGAATTAAAATAAGAAATGAGTTGGTTGTAAGTTAGATTAAAAACGTGTAACACTTAAATTTGTAATAAAGTGAAAAAAATAAAATAAATAATTTTTTTTAAATTCGCGTAATCCTACTACTCATAATTATATATATAATTACGTTCCAACGAAGTGCATAGTAGCATTTCTCATGCGTCTCATGTGAAAGACGAACATAAAGAAAATGCTTAATTGCATTTCCCATACACTTGGAGAATGCAATTAAAGAAAACATCATAAGATACGCGAAACCCGAGCCAGCGGATAAGCATAAGACGCACACGTAGCATTTTTAATAATTTTAGATTAGAATTAAGTAAATATAATCCATAATTAAGTCAGTTGTAATTTTAACTCCGTAAAAGTGACATGTAGTTTAAATAAATGATAAAAGTCGAATAAATAAATGTTTTTTTTTATTAAGTCTTACATGCCACGCACGTAATTGGTGCAGCCGCGGTTTAGTGGAAAATCAGTGAAATTATCAACAGTGCAAAGAATTTGAACTTAAAAACAAATTCAGAAGTGAATCCGTGACAGTTTAATTTCGTGAAAAAAAAATTATTAGTGTTACATCGCCAACTGAAGGTTAATAAACCGTTGGTTGACTTGAGGTTCCGCCGGATTTCATTGAAAACACCACTGTAACCCACTCTCTCAGAACGATTGCAAACAAAGGTAAGATTTTTTTGTTTTATTAATCTTTTGCGATAAAAAGGCAATTAGCATCAGTGGATAGCAATTGCTGTGATTTTTAAAGTGAAGCGATAAAATATTATTAAAATCATTACCTCGGTACGACCGCGCACTACCAGATAGACGCAACGGTACCATACTGTTCACGATTAGCATCAGTGGATCGCATAGTGACAGTAAACAAAAAATATAATAATATTAAATCCATTAGCGTCTAACATATGAGTAAAAGGTTAAAAATCTTTGATCAGAATAGAAACATTGACAAAGAAACCAACTCAATAGTAGAAATGGAAGAATTAGCTACACAACTAAACGTGATCGTAGAACAATTAAAAAAATTGAACGATGCACAAGTGGAGGAAGATAGAAAATTAAATTTTCTTTTCGATAAAGTAGATCAATCACAGGCTCAACTCGAGACCCCTGTTAAAGTTAAAGAACAAATGACAACAGTTGACTTGTTCAGGATCCCTGATCCCATTAAATCGATTCCACATTACAATGGGAATCGTAAACAATTATCAGCTTGGCTGAAAACAGCAGAAAGTACACTGCTAGTATTTCAACCACTGGTATCAGAACAACAGTTCGCACTATACATTCAATCGGTATTGAATAAAATAGAAGGAAAGGCAAAAGATATAATATGTCTTGCCGGAAACCCCCAATCATTTTTGGAAATAAAAGATGTTTTAATGGAAGCCTTAGGCGATCGCCTGGAACTTTCTTTCTATAAATCTCAATTATGGTCCACAAAGATGACCGAAAACATGACAGTGCACAGTTATTTTACGAAAATAAAAGAAAATGTGCAAAATATCAAATCACTGCCTAGACAAAATACATTATATAGCGAATCATGGCCTGCAATCAGCGCTTTTATTGCAGAAGACGCACTAGCAGCTTTCATTTCGGGTTTACGAAAACCTTATTTTGGATATGCCCAAGCGGCAAAACCAAAATGCATAGAGGAGGCATATGCCTTCCTCTGTAAATTCAATAGTAACGAGTTAATATCAATTAACTCGAAAAAACCCAACAATCCCAATAATTCTCAAAAACCAAAAGCAATTGATTATTACCAACCAAAAAATAAAGATCCGTTACCACCAAATTTTAATAATAAAAAACAAACCTATTCAGTTCGAGGATCAATGTCTCCCATGGACGTCGATCAATCCATGAGAACTCGAAACTAATTTAAGAAAATGATTCACAATCATCAAACTAAAAATGAAATTCCAGACGACCTAGCGTCATATTCGAACGAAGAAAATTCCGACGAGATCCAAGATGGGGACTCAGGAAATTTTCAAGGGACCATCGAGTCAGATACGGAAGATTAAATTATCTTCCGTACCACAAGTATTATAATGAGTACTTAAAAGGCCATATAACACTTCTAATAGATACTGGCGCGAACAAAAATGTCATTACGCCAGAAATCAATAACTTATTAAATCTCAAAAATTTCGTTAATATAAATAGAACCACAATTAAAAACATTTTAGGCAACCATAAAGTTGAAAAAAAAAGTGAAATTAAATTTATTAGGAGATAATCAACCGGAACAAACATACTATCAACTAGATTTCCATAATTTTTTCGATGAAATTCTAGGAGCCGAAACAATGGCGAAAATGAATGCCAAGATATATTTTAAATCTAACAGTATTACACTGAACAACAGTGTATATAAATTCAACAGATATTATCCACAGGACAATTTCTATAACCATACAGTCACGCTTAATACATCGGAAAACGGAGAATGGTTATGTACAAGACAGTACCACTTGGTGAGCAATAAACTCGCAGGAAATTTTAATGTAATATATGCTCCTCGTTCCTGATGTGGCTGCTCACAATATTTTCTTTTCTCGGGTGAGTTCTCCAGTTTCAAATACAAATGTAATTTATTTAATTTACGATTTTATTTGATTATGTTATTTCACAAAGGTCAAGAACGTACTACTTGCTTCCAGAAAAATAATTTATACAAAACAATTATTTATGGAAAATTCTTATTATATAAAGAGTCATCTGTTAATAGATATTATAAACTTAATTGAGCAACATACAATTTTAGTACAAATTTTCTTGGAAATGTAACATCATACCTAATATAATATTTACGGCTTGTATTAAAATTGTAAATGTCAAAACAAAGTAAACAAATTAATTTGCAATTTGGTGGTGGTAAGTTTAAACGACTAGACACAATACAAATTTAAACTAAATACAATTTTTCATTTCCAGCTAACAAATGATAAGAAAAAACAAAGGAGCATCTGATGGACAAATTATTTCAGATAAGTATAAATAATAATTAAATTGTGATCAAACGATTCTTTGTGTTCTCTTCTCTTTTTAAGGTTATGATCCTGGATGTCAAAGTTACATTGAAAAAATATAATTACAGTGAACAACTTATATGGAAAAAACTTATGGAATACAATATGAGTTAGTATAAATGATTTTAACTATTTTCTATAAGTTAATAATTAGAATACTAAATTCTGTTTCAGCGGCTGTTACTGGATGAGGCGTTGATCAAATCCGCTGAGAAAACTATGTATATGTATGCATGTTATTTATTTCCAGGTTTATTTTTCAGGTTGGATTGAATAATGTGAATTAATTGTTGGTGTTTGCTGCTTGCCCAATTTTGGGTTCAAGGTTTGTAGAGCCCAAACAGGTTAGTTACTGGTTTCGAAAAATTAAACTCAGACATAACAGTACAACCAGGACTGTATAAAGCTGAAAACTTCAAGACAACCGTCAAAATTCTTACGGGAAACCTCGAACCTCCTAAACGGATTCCTAAACTAAAGCTCAAAGTGAATAACTTTGAAACACTCAACCCAATACCACTTTCGGAGAATAAAACTCTAGATAAAAAATGTATCCAGAAATTGATTAGAATGAATCATTTGAGTGAAAAGGAAAAATACGTCTTAACAGAAACCATTTTCAATAATCAATCAATTCTGTTAAAACAAAAGGAAAAGTTATCAGCGACTACGATCACAAAACACAAGATTATAACAACTGACGATAGTCCGGTCTACAGAAAAACGTACAGGTATCCGCACCATTACAAACAGGATGTAGAGGAACAAGTCAGAGAGCTACTAGATAGTGGTATCATAAAGAATTCGATCAGCCCATACACATCACCCATCTGGGTTGTCCCAAAAAAGAATGATGTATCAGGCATAAAAAAAGTAAGGGTAGTGATAGACTACCGAAAGCTCAACGAGAAAACCAAAGATGACAAGTTTCCAATGCCACAAATTGAGGAAATTCTCGATAATTTAGGGAAATCTGTTTATTTTTCAACATTGGATCTAAAATCTGGATTTCACCAGATTCCTATGGATGAAAAATCTCAAGAGAAAACAGCTTTCTCGACAGATAAGGGCCACTTTGAGTTTACTCGAATGCCCTTTGGCCTTAAGAACGGTCCCGCCACATTCCAACGGGCGATGAACAACGTTCTCAATGGTTTGATAGGAAAAATTTGTCACGTTTACCTCGACGACATTATCAACGTGAGTAAAAATTTAGAACACCACATAAATATCCTGGACACTGTGTTTAAACGGCTTTCACATTTTAATTTAAAAATTCAGCTCGACAAGTGCGAGTTTCTGAAACGGGAAACCGAGTTCCTGGGGCATATAATCACTCAGGACGGGGTAAAACCAAACCCCGAGAAAATAGATAAAATCTTAAACTGGCCAACACCTAAGACGGCTAAAGAAATAAAACAGTTCTAAGGACTATCAGGGTATTACCGAAGGTTCATCAGAGACTATTCAAAATTAATTAAGCACATGACAAAATATCTGAAGAAAGATGCTTTGATTAATATTGCGGATCCAGACTACAAAGAATCTTTTGAAAGCCTTAAAAGGATCATCTCAACAGATCAAATCCTAGCATATCCCGATTTTTCACGAAATTTCATACTGACTACGGATGCATCAGATTTTGCTCTTGGTGCAGTCCTATCGCAGGTGCAAGATGGAGTCGAAAGACCCATTGCATTCGCATCAAGAACTCTTAACGAGACCGAATCCAAATACGCCACGAATGAAAAAGAGGCACTGGCTATAATATGGGCCACTAAAAAATACCAGTGTTACCTTTACGGAAACAAATTCACCTTGGTCACAGACCACAAGCCTCTCACGTTTATTAAAACGTCAGAAAAGAATTCGAAAATACTAAGATGGCGATTGGAGCTCGAGAATTACGACTATGACGTCGTATATAGAGAAGGAAAAACCAACGTGGTAGCAGACGCTTTAAGTCGGATACCTACAAATGAAATAAATTTCAATGAAAAAAGTTATAACACTCCACGTGAACTCGAAGTCAATGAGGTAAATGCACCAGAAACTGATAGTGAAATAGAGACTGTTCACTCAGCAAACACCTCAGACCATTATTTCATTCACTTCTCAGAGCGACCCATAAACTATTATAGGAACCAAATTATATTTAAGGTTTCCAAGATAGAGACAATAATTTCGGAACAAATTTTTCAAAATTTTAAAAGAATAATTATCACTCAAAAAGTATTTGAGAAAAACGATATAGTAAATTACATGAAAAACTTCCACAATGGTAAGCAGTCGGCAATTCTAGCGCCAGAAATACTGTACCAAAGCATCCAAGAAGCTTTCAGAGAGAATTTTTCAAGAGACGGCCATTTCGTTTTCGTTACGAAAATGGTTGAAGACGTGACGAACGAGGATCGCCAAAATGCCATTATTTCAAAAGAACATGAACGAGCCCACAGAGGTATTCGGGAAGTAGAGAACCAAATCAAACGCTCATATTTTTTTCCAAATATGGCGAGGAAAATCAAAAGTCACATTAATGTTTGCAAGACCTGCCAAACTCATAAATACGACAGGAAACCGTATAATATCAAAATATCGCCTAGACCTATTACTCACAGGCCACTAGAAAGACTTCATATTGACATATTTAGTATAAATAAGTCAAGTTTCCTATACATAATTGACGCATTTTCGAAACATCTGCAGATGATTCCCATAAAAACCAAAAATTTGTTAGACACAACTAGTGCTCTAACTAGATACTTCACTCAATTCGGAATTCCTCATACAATTATATCGGACCACGAAACAACATTCCATTCCATACAATTTAAGGAATATCTTAATAAACTTAACGTTCAGCTAGAATACGCATCTTCGTCCGAATCGAATGGACAAATTGAAAAAGCCCATTCAACGATAATTGAGATTTTCAATACAAACAAAACCAAGTTTCCTAATTCCAGTGTCCCAGTCGCAATCGAATTATCTGTAGCCTTATACAACGGCTCAGTGCATTCCTCCACAGGCTTCACGCCAAACGAGATTGTTTTCAATCAAATTAATCAAATAAACCCTTGCGAAATTCAACGACAAGCCAACGACATATTTAAGCAGGTGAACTTAAGTATAGAAGGGGCAATAAAAAAAATGGAAAAACAAAATATCCATAGAGAAAATCCGCCAAATCTGCTTGAAAATCAATCGGTATTTCTCAAACCGAACATTAGAACAAAAACTCAAGCAAGAGGGATTGAAGCTCAAGCAAAAAATATAAATTTTAAAACATTCAATATCAATAGAAATAAAAAACAGTGTAACTAAACTAAATATTTTTTATCATTTCAGAACTTTTCATTTAAATTTCGTAAAAATTTTAGCTAGCTAATTATAAATTGGCAAAAAAAAAATAAAATTGAGAATAAAAATTATTATATTGAAAACAAAATTATAAAATTGAATTGAAAATTATCAAAATTGAAAATTATATCATAATGTACCCACAAATCTGTATCTTTTTAATTGTATTCATTAAACCCTTGATTACTCAAAAATTAGAAATTAAAAGTTTATACGAAGATCCGATATTGTTATTAAAAACAGGGCATTGCAAAATTCAAGTGGGAAATATTAAGGTAATACATCCAATTAACCTCACTAATATAGAAATAACGGTAGGAACAATTGACAAACTAATCAACAATAAAATGTACGATAAATTAGAATTACATAACATAGTAAAACAAAAAATTAAAAAGCTACCCGACAACCTACCTCAAATAAAACCACTTCAAAGCACCAGACATAAACGATGGGATGCTTTGGGCTCAGGATGGAAATGGCTTCCGGGGAATCCCGACGCTGAAGACCTGCGTATAATCAACAACACCATGAATCAATTAATAGACGCCAATAACCAACAATTTCATATAAATCAACAAATAGATCGAAGAATCCAAATGATAACTGCAACAGTGAACAGGGCAATAATGAACAGCACCATCAGTAATAAAGTAATACTAACAGAAATAGACATGTTGGCAACTATAGTAACCATTGACACTATAAATACAATATTAGAAGAAATTCAAGAAGCAATAGTTAAGACAAAAGTAAATTTACCAAGCAGTAAAATTCTGACATTGACCGAAATCATCAAGATTAAAGATTTATTGGTCAATCAGGGTATCAAAATCTCATTTCCCGACGAGGCATTACAGTTTGTAACACCGAAAAACGCTATAAGCGGTGAAACATTATTATACATCCTCCAGGTACCAAAATTGGAAAAGGAAACCTCAAGCACATTGATGATCGTACCATTAGTCATTAACAACACAGTCATACGGGACCATCCACTGTACCTCATCAGAAACAACCAGAAGTTATATACAACATTGGATCACAAGCAGTTTGTACAAAGTCATTCAGAGATACAAGAATTTGACGACAATTGCATCAAACCGCTAATAATGGGCACATCAAGCCACTGCAACGTGACATCCCAGATGGAAACAGAAATGCAGTTTATATCCGAAAACAAATTAATTATAAATAACGCGGGCAACGAAACATTACACTCAGATTGCGGACCAGCATAACAATTAAAAACAGAAAAATCCAATCGTACGAGTTAACTAGTGACCTACAGGAAATCCAAGGTGCGCTGTATAACATAAACGCAACCAGGCAAATAATAAAAGCGTTAGACATCAACATAATAAAGGAGGAGAAAACTCAAAACAGAAATGAAATCAAGAACGTGTATCTAGAACAGATCAAACATCAAAACTGGATGTGGACGTTATCAGGAACAGTAACGATATCATCAATCGGGATAATAAGTCTCATCATTTATATTGTCCTCCGTGGTATACAATCCGCTACGGTAAAAATAAGCAGCTCAACTCCAAAATCATCAGAGAGGGAAAAAGTCAACCAGTTGTCAAACATATTGAAAGAAGCGACCGACAAGCTAAAGGACGGGGACGCCCTTTTTTCACCCCCCGGAGGAATTACGTTCCAACGAAGTGCATAGTAGCATTTCTCATGCGTCTCATGTAAAAGACGAACATAAAGAAAATGCTTAATTGCATTTCCCACACTTGGAGAATGCAATTAAAGAAAACATCATAAGATACGCGAAACCCGAGCCAGCGGATAAGCATAAGACGCACACGTAGCATTTTTAATAATTTTAGATTAGAATTAAGAAAATATAATTCATAATTAAGTCAGTTGTAATTTTAACTCCGTAAAAGTGACATGTAGTTTAAATAAATGATAAAAATCGAATAAATAAAGGTTTTTTTTATTAAGTCTTACATGCCACGCACGTAATTATATATATAAATATATAAATATATATATATATATATATATATATATATATATATATATATATATATATATATATATATATATATATATAAGTTAAGACAACATAATGACCATCGTCATCAATATTAACATCATTCAACATATATAGTAAAATCGCAACATTGTATATTTTGCATAGAAGTAAAATTCCTAACACTCAAATTTCATTTATTTTCACATAAATATAATTTCTGTAATTTTCCATAAAACTTCTTTAATCAGCATTTTCGCAAGATAGAAGTTTTTGTAATTGAAAAATTGTAAAGATATAATTAGTTTTAAGAATGATTTAGAATAAAACGGACATAGTCCAAATAAAAAACATTTTTTTTAAAGATTAATGTATTATTAATCTTAACTTATATATATATATATATATATATATTATATTATATATATATATATATATATATATATATATATATATATATATATATATATATATATATATATATATATAAGTTAAGATTAATAATACATTAATCTTTAAAAAAAATGTTTTTTATTTGGACTATGTCCGTTTTATTCTAAATCATTCTTAAAACTAATTATATCTTTACAATTTTTCAATTACAAAAACTTCTATCTTGCGAAAATGCTGATTAAAGAAGTTTTATGGAAAATTACAGAAATTATATTTATGTGAAAATAAATGAAATTTGAGTGTTAGGAATTTTACTTCTATGCAAAATATACAATGTTGCGATTTTACTATATATGTTGAATGATGTTAATATTGATGACGATGGTCATTATGTTGTCTTAACTTATATATATATATATATAAGTTAAGTACAAGATAGAGCCATGTCATCAAATTATGCCATTGCATTCTATGGGAAATCACATCAGCAAAATATGGAATGCGCATATATCAAAGGTTCAAGTTACGGCTAACATAAATTAAACCGTATCATCAAATATATAAATGCGCGTGTACTAACATGATACATTTGCATATTTTATTAATTAAGTCAAATCATCAAATATGTTAATGCACGTGTATTAAAACATAGTACACTTGCATATTTTTATTACTATATAAAGTAAAGCAAAAATGTAGACTAGTTAGATATAAGTTGGTTATTAAATAAAGCGGACATAGTCCTAAAAAATATTTTTTTAGTTTAAACTACAAGTATAAACTTAACTGGCGCCGAAACAAATTTAAAGCTATCCTAAAAAAGTGTCACAGTAAAATTAAGTTTATTATTAACAGTAGATCATAATAAAATTAATAAAAAAGTGACATAAAAATTACTATCTCCATAGTAATCTTATAATAAAAAGTGTAACCATAATAATTATTATTAACAGTCGATCATAATAATTAAATCCTTTTTATCATAATAAAACAATTTATTATTAACAGTGGATCATAATAAATTAATAAAAAAGTGTCATGGAAATTACTATCCCCATAGTAATTTTATAATAAAAAAGTGTAACCAGAAAAATTATTATTAACAGTGACATAGAAATTGCTATCCCCATAGTAATTTTATAAAAAAAAAGGATAACTAATTATACAGAATAATTATTATTAACAGTCGATCATAATAATTTTATAAAAAATCCTTTTTATCACAATAAAAAATTTATTATTAACAGTAGATCATAATAAATTAATAAAAAAAGTGACATAGAAATTACTATCCCTATAGTAATTTTATAATAAAAAGTGATATATAGAGTAACGTGAGTGAAATCGCACCATTAGTAGGCCACGGGCAAGGATCAACGTTTGTAGCCAAAAAGGAAACCTGCGAATCATCCGAACCAAAAAATAGTGTACACTCCAGCTTATATCTCCAGGGAAACTCAAATCCCTGCATCATTTCTACCATAGGAAAAATCCTCACCAATGAAAATCATAATACTGTAATTGAAAAATTCAATAAATATATTATAATACTTGTACGAAATATAATACAAAATTATAAAAACCGATAAATAATAATAATCATAAAATTTGTTTAAAAAAATAAACATTTAATAATAAAAAATTCCTGAATACTCTAATTTTAATACAAATTTATTAAAACTAATAAATATCAATCATAATCCAAACATAATACAAAAACTCATAAATAATCTAAAATATACCCGATAAATAATGACGCCACAATGATTACGATCGACCAACTACAAGCCAACGTTGTTCAATTGACCGGAGCAGTCAATGCCCACATTGATTTAATGAGCAAAATGGAAAAAAGATTGGAACGCCTAGAAGCCCGGGAACAACCCATCGTTAACAATATTGCACCAAGTGGGCCAAAAAACGAAAACGACTTAAAGGAAATTAGCAAACTCCCCGATTGCGTGAAGGAGCTACAGATTTTTGACGGCAATCCACTACACTACGTATCATGGATAAACAGTGTAGAAAGCATACTAGAGGATTATGAAGTAGTAAAGGAGAAACCTATATATCGCGCCATCCTCCACAGTATACGTCAGAAAATCAGAGGGACCACAGACTCGGCGCTTATTTCATATAACATCTTCAATGGAAATTGGAATGAAATTAAGAACTGCCTGTCACTCCATTATGCAGATAAGAGAGACCAACGTACGCTGGAACATCAGCTTAGCAAATTAACGCAGGGAAATAGAAGCATAGATGAATTTTATGCAAACGTAAATCATCAATTGTCACTTATAATAAACAAGGTGAAAACAGAAAATTACAACATGGACACAATGAGAGTACTAACCGAGATGTATAGAAACCGTGCATTAGACGTGTTTATAAGAGGGTTATCAGCCGAATTGTCAAGAATGCTCACTATCCAAAGACCGGCAACTCTACCTGAAGCGTATTCGTCCTGTTTAGAAATCCAAAATCTCAATTTCCGAAACCTATCAATACACAACAGAAATTTCAATAACATGGTCACAATACCTGTTAACCAAATGTATTCACAAAATAAACACCATCAAGAAACACCAAAGCCGCTTCCCAGATTATCCCTGCAACAAAAGAACATTGGATACGGTATAAATCAACAACAACAAGATATTAGAACACCACAAAGGCCGCAACATCCAAAGCCACCAACACCGATGGATGTGGATGAATCAATGAAAACCAAGAAGATCAATTACATGAACCAACCAGATAATTATCCAAACCCAAGCTACAAGAGGGAACAAAGCTCTGATATAAACGCAAGAGCTCAGAAACAACAAAGAATATTTCACCTGATACAAGAGAATGATGAAGAGCCGTATGAAGAATATATCAGAAACTACGATGACAATGAGGACGAAGACTCAGATGCAGATGATGAAATAAATTTTATAGAGGAGGCCTCTCTAGCCTACCTTACCTAGAGTACCAGTGCCACAATAATAAAACACTAAAATTCCTCATAGATACGGGCGCAAACAAAAACTTCGTAAAAAAGGAGGTCGCTAAAGGTGCTCAGCCCGTAAACAAACCATTCACTGTTAAATCAGCCGAAGGTGATATACAAATAAAACGGAAAATAACCGCACCTATATTCAAAAAATTTGGAAATAATATTCAAGTGGACTTCTTTATACTACCAGGCCTCACCTCATTCGACGGTATAATTGGGGATGATACTTTAAAAAAAGTAGAGGCGATGATAGACAGAAGACAAAATATCTTAACTATCTCTCCAGGCATCGACATTTCATTGAAGGAGAAAATTTCAACCCAAGTCAACAACATTGAAATCAGAGACAACCATTTCGACAAGGAAACAAAGCTAAAATTAAAAGCTATAATCAGCGAATTTTTACCACTTTTCGGATCAATCAGCGATGAACAAATTATCAACACAAATGTGAGAGCGGAGATTAAGACAACAACAGAGGAACCTGTATACACAAAAACCTACCCATATCCAATAAACATGAGGGCTGAAGTAGACGAACAAATATCGAAACTTCTGAAAGATGGAATCACCAGACCTTCAAAGAGTCCGTACAACTCACCAATATGGATCGTGGAGAAAAAACTAGATGCGTCAGGAATAAAAAAATACCGCATGGTGATAGACTTCAAGAAATTAAATGCTTTAACTATATCGGACACATATCCGATACCGGACATAACCAACACAATCGCCAGTTTGGGAAACTCTAAATATTACACAACAATTGATTTAACATCCGGCTTCCATAATATAAAAATGAGGTAAAGTGACATTCCGAAAACCGCATTTTCCACAATGAACGGAAAATACGAATTCCTGAGATTACCATTTGGACTAAAGAACGCGCCTGCTATCTTTCAACGAATGATGGACGATGTACTCAAAGAATTTATTGGAAAGATTTGCTACGTCTACATTGACGATATTATCATCTTTGGAGGAAATACAAAGGAGGAGCATCTAGATAATGTCAAGAAAATATTCAATAAATTACGAGATGCCAACCTTCGAGTTAACCTGGACAAAACAGAATTTCTAAAAAAAGAGACAGAATTTCTGGGATACATCATCACCAATTCAGGCATAAAGGCAGATCCAAAGAAGGTAGCAGCAATTAGGAGACTCAAACCACCGGAGAACCTCAAGGAATTAAAAGGATTCCTCGGATTAACCTCATATTACCGACGGTTCATCAAGGATTTTGCAAAAATCGCAAAACTCCTCACAAATCTAACAAGAGGAGAAAATGCTCAAGTAAAAGCCAGTAATTCAAGGAAAATTAAAATTGAATTAGGCAACAAAGAACTAAAAGCTTTCGAACAACTGAAAGAACTATTGTCATCATCGGATTTACTCATATTTCCAGATTTCAATAGACCCTTTATATTAACGACGGATGCGTCAAATGCTAGCATAGGAGCAGTCCTGTCGCAAGGCGAAATGGGCAAAGATCGTCCAATCACATACATATCAAGGGCCTTAAATTCAACAGAAGAAAATTACGCAACGAACGAAAAGGAAATGTTGGCAATCGTCTGGGCCTTGGACAGTCTCCGAAACTATCTTTACGGAGCAAAGAAGATTAAGATAGTCACCGACCATCAACCACTGACATTTGCCTTGAGTAACCGAAATAATAACAATAAATTGAAGAGATGGAAGGCTCGCATTGAGGAGTATAATTACGAACTAGTGTATAAACCGGGCATCACTAACAAGGTTGCGGATGCTTTATCAAGGCTAAAATTGGAGGTGAACACCATTTCATCATCAAGTAGCGATACCATACACAGTGCGGAAGAAGATGGAACGCAGCTGATCCAACACTGCGAATCGCCAATAAACGTTTTTAAAACTCAAATAATATTCACGAGAGGCGACGATATGTACATCTACGAAGAACCTCACAGTAACTACCATCGGCAATACCTACATCGCATTACCCGACATAAACAAGGATATATTAAGGAAAATTTTGAAGAAAAAATTACACCCGACACTACTAAATGGTATAAAAATCCCGGAAGAATATATGCAAATGCTTCAGGAAATCTACCAACAAGACTTCGTTAACTACAAGATACGATTAACGCGAAGAATAGTGGAAGACATAAATAACGAGGAAAACAAATTCAGAATTATCGAGGAGGAACACAGAAGAGCTCATCGAAATTGGAAAGAGAATAAAGAACAGATTCTCGAAAAATACTACTTCCCACAGATGGCAAGTTTAATAAAAAAATACACAAAGGAGTGCGAAACTTGCAACGAGAACAAATACGATCGGCACCCAAACAAGCCTAAATTACAGGAAACGCCAATACCGACGTACCCATCGGAAATATTACACATCGATATTATGGAAATAAAAAACGAAAAATTTATCACATGTGTGGATAAATTTTCCAAATTTGCAAAATTTTTTCATATTAAGGATCGATCGGTTCTACACTTGCGAGATAAATTAATAAACATATTACACTACTTCACGGCACCAAAAATGTTAGTGATGGATAACGAACCAAGTTTCATCAGCCCCATCATAACAAACTACATAAAAACACTCGGGATAAAGGTGTACTTAACGCCAACAAATAAAAGCGAAGTAAATGGCACAGTTGAAAGAGTCCACTCAACCATCATTGAAATACTGAGATGTCTCCAATCAGAATACAAAGATTTCACGATAAAGGAACTGGTTAACATTGCAGTCGACAGGTACAATAACACGATACACTCGGTTATCGGGAAGAAACCGTGCGACATATTCCTCGGAAGAGTACAACGCATTAATTACCAGAACTTGTTGGACTACAAAGAAAAAATAAACGAAGACCTTCTGGAACGGATAAAAAATAGCCAAAAACTTAAACTACAGAGGGAGAACACGAAGAAGAGTGAACCTAAATCATACAAAGTTGGAGAAACAATATTCACAGCCATAAAACAAATCCTCAAACAACACAACGAAATCCAGCTACACCTAGATGAAAGTACAAATGAAGTATTCCAACAAACAATGTTTAACCGCCTTCAATTACTAAAAGAAGAAGTGAAGGAAATAGTAAGAGCAGCACAACTGGCCAAGGGAGGTATAATTAATTCAAATCTGTTGGATAAAGAAGAAATCAGTCGATTAGTGAGTGAAATAGAAACCCTACCATATTATAATGAGATTATAGCCATAGAACACACGGAACTAGCTATGCTAATGAGGAACACGATAATCCTATACGTCATCTCCATACCAAAAACAAACGGAGAGGAATTTCACCATGTAAAATTAAGGTCTACCATCAAGTACAATAAACAGATTCACTTAGAATATAACGAAATTCTAATAAATCAACATAAAGTATATGGCATGATTGACAAATGCAAAAATAGAAGAGAAGTCACAATATGTGGGCTTAACCAGATACAAGAATTAAAAGAAGACCACTGTATAAACCAGCTAATGAAAGGGTTCAATGCAGGATGTGAGTTCTCATTTAACGAGAAAGAAATAATCGAATCTGTAAACGAAAACACCATATTTTTAAACAATTTCAACGGTACGATAACACACAATAGTTCGGACAAACATCTAGAAGGAAACTTCTTGATTCAGTATCAAAATGAAACATTAGAAATAAAAGGATGGACCTTCACCAACAAGGAGATAAAAACATCACAAATTCTTCCACCTATGTTGCAAACAAATATCACACAAAGAGGGGTGAAACTTAACCTGGAGTATCTACACAATCTACATCAAAAGAACATAGGTCTACTAGACAAACTCGCCGTAGATTACCGGAACAATAACGCAACAGATATAGGGATCATAACAGCAATTACAATGGCAATTATCATCTTCATTGCACGAATTGGATACAAAAAACGGAAGAAAATGGTATGGCTTCCAAAAGAAGGCACTGCAAATCAGACAACGACACCACTAGGGATACAACCAATTCAACTAAACTTTTAATCCACGAGACGAGGATTTTTAAAGGGGGAGGAGTTAAGTACAAGATAGAGCCATGTCATCAAATTATGCCATTGCATTCTATGGGAAATCACATCAGCAAAATATGGAATGCGCATATATCAAAGGTTCAAGTTACGGCTAACATAAATTAAGCCGTATCATCAAATATATAAATGCGCGTGTACTAACATGATACATTTGCATATTTTATTAATTAAGTCAAATCATCAAATATGTAAATGCACGTGTATTAAAACATAATACACTTGCATATTTTTATTACTATATAAAGTAAAGCAAAAATGTAGACTAGTTAGATATAAGTTGGTTATTAAATAAAGCGGACATAGTCCTAAAAAATATTTTTTTAGTTTAAACTACAAGTATAAACTTAACTTATATATATATATATATATATATATATATATATATATATATATATATATATATATATATATATATATATATATATATATATATATATATATATATATATATATATATATATATATATATATATATATATATATATATATATATATATATATATATATATATATATATATATATATATATATATATATATATATATATATATATATATATATATATATATATATATATATATATATATATATATATATATGTTTTAAACGATGACCAAACACAACCAAACTCGAATTCATCCGGTTCGAAGGACCAAATGTTGCTACAACTCTCGACGACGACGAAATTTATTCGACCATAAAACAAGCGATAATGACGACACAAAAAATTCCAGAATATAAATAATTTCTAGACAATGCTTTCCGACGACGAATATGATTTTGTATTTTGTACGATAATTTTCAGTGGAAAATCCTTGTGTATGCTCGGTAAAGTTTTATAATCAATTTTAATAAATTTAGTCGAGACCACAACTGGATTATTTATTTTATTTATTTCGACAATACTTGTACCAATACAACAAACTTTTTCCTTCCTTTTAAGCCGACAAACCAATAACGAATAATAAAAAGAGATGCCTTTACTGACAAATCAAACTCTGTTTTTCTAAAAGTAAAACCTACTATTTTTTAATGTATAATTAGGGTTGCCCACTTTGCCAGAAATTCCTATAAACAATTATCTGGAATAAGTAATTTTTACTGCGAACAATTGGCTTGTAGGACTTCTAGCGTCAACAAACTCGATTGTACGGATTTTGTCCCTCCAAAATCATCTCTGCTAATTTATAAATAGGATCAACATAAAACTTAAAGAATAATTAATTATTCGCCGAAACTTAGGTCATCCTTAACGAATACAAAATTTTGAAAATAGTGTGCCTATTGTAGGCTGATCTAGTCCAAAATTATATGACAAATTTTCTCATTGTAGCAACGACCAACCAAAATACTGTAATTATAAGTGTCTGGCGCCAAATTTTTATTTTTTTTTTTATTATTTATGTCTTTAAAATTTCAAACTCATCAAAAAAAAAAAATGAATCCAGACAAATTTCATTTTTCCCCAGAACTATTTAACTCAGTAAATACTGTGTAAATGTGTACGAGTAAAAACATGAAAATTAATTTTTTTTTTTCTATAATTTCCACTTTGTTATTTTTTAAACTAAATACACGCCATATAATCATAATAACAATAAAAATGAAAAATTGAATTTAATTGTGTTGATTTTATAATTTTGATAACAGCACACACCGAACAGGCTAAATTATGTATATAAATGAGCTCTTTTGGGTGGAATGGAAATTAGAAAATAAATAATTTTTTGTTGTGAATAAAATAACAATAAAACTGATGATTATGATGATAAATGATAATTAATGTCATTGAGGAATTTCTCGAGTGAAAGAGAAAACGATACATATACTCGAAAGATAAGAAAATTAGGATTTGGAGATTTTTCCAGTTTTAATTAATTAATTTTTTTTTTTTTTGTCTCGGTTGTTCTAATTTTTCATTACAACTGTAATTTAATTTTCGTTTATTTTATCGAAATTTAATCAAAAACATAAAAAAAAAACAACAACAGTATATTGTGAGATAGAGAAAATTTTGGTTGAGACGACAACGACTGTACGACGACATTATAAAAAGACAAGAAGAAATTAATTATTTATGTAATCTGAATTAATGATTGCGGTATTTTGTTGACATTTTACTTAACCGATTCTAATTTTATGGGTTGTATTTCTTGATGTTGTGGGTAGAATTTTAATCAGTTTCTTTTCGTTATTTTGCTACAATGCTATATGGAAGATATCTAGAATCTATTTAGATGACGATGACCTATGCTACAAAAGAAAAAAAACGGTATTTCGCCACAATTGAAGGTTAACTCGGATGTCTGTAAAAAATTTAGTTATGGTAAGACGTCCGGCACATAAATTAAAAAAACAACCGAATTACGTAATTCATATATAAGCCTTCAAATTCTTTAATACACAAATTTTATCAACTTTGTCGTTTAAAATATTTTCATTTAAAAATTGAAAAGTTTATGACATGCAAGTCTGTCTAAAACATATCATTTTAATGAAAAAAAAAAAACAAAAAAAAAATCAAAATCCCTAAACCATCATTCATTTATGTATTTGAAAATGTCAGTGTGCATAGTGTTATGTTTCGAAAGCGAATATAGAGATGTGCTTTATGCAGATGAAAACTTTTTATTTTTTGTAATTTCCGTTTTTCTAATAGGTTTCAGTTTTTAGGAATAACTCGTTAACTGTAAAACTGTTAACTGCAGCTTTATACACATAAAAAATCTTTTATATACGTACTCGTAGTTACCCCCATGAGATAACCATTTTTGCAGATTTTATCAACGCAAATAATTTATATCGACATTTATTTAACATAAAAATGATTTATCAGTGTTGATTTTTTGGAAAATTATGTGGTGTTGGTGTCTGTATACAGTTTTAATCAGTATACTATACATGCGGCAATATGTACAATTTAATTAAATTTCTCGTCACTATTTTGTGTTGAATTTATATTCATTAGTGGATTCTGATTGAAATTGTGTTTCAAATGGATACAAGTTAAACGATCGATTGGTTCATTTTATTTTAGCTCTTTATGTGGCGTTACTGTAATTAATGTCGAAATAATACATTTGTAAATTAACAATCTCCGTATATTCATGTAATTAAAATTATTAGGCCTTTGGGAATATGCAGTTTGACATAATTGATGATTTTTACAATTATGAAATGTGTCGTGGTTTTGATATGACTTTATATAAACGGGTGTTATAAATGTATTTTATTAATTTTTTTGAATTAGTATAGAAACGTAGGAAGGTTCATTTTAGGCTGACCATGCCATGAAATTTTATTGACCTTAATCTATCTGGCAAAACCCCCTTTTAGTGTTATTAAACAAACAAATTTAGAAATTCAGGAATAATCTTATTGATTTTTGAGCAAACTTAGTTTGTAAGTTCCGAACACTGAAAAAAAAGAGCTGTCTCGATTCTATGAAACGCTGGTTTTGTATTGAGACATCGCCAATTTCCTAAAAATAAGTCAAAAAGGCAAGACTTTTCAGAATTCAAACACGGTTTATAAATAATTTTGTAAATTTGCTATACAAGTTATTATTTCTAGTTATACCAAACTAAAATCCGATTGATAAAGCGAAACGAAGATTATAGTTCGGTAACTGATTATTGGTGCTATAATGTTTCCGAAAAAATGAATGCAGTTTCATTGTTGCTTTTGCTTATTTTGATACCTCAATATACTTTAATATTGTATTTTTTTCCTTCTTTCAAGGAATTTTTTAAATATTTATTTTTTGTAACGGTAAAATATAGGCACGAAGTAGTTTTTTTTAGAAATTTGATCATTCGTTGTGCGACCGCTTTATATTAAAAACGTGTGCTGTGTCATATCCAAGTAAAGTTATTCATTAAAAATCATTCATTAAAAAGTGATTTAAGGTAATATTTTTATTTAATAAAAACATCACAATAATTAATTACTATAGTAAGTAAAACCTAAAATAATTTAATTGTGTTTTTTAAGTTTTTGTCTTAAGTGCTTTGTCTATGTATAACACGTTGTTCTTTAACGCCATTGCATGGCATGTGGAATTATAAGTTTATGGTTAAAGTTTTTTTTTTAAATTATATTAATATTTTTAATAGTAATGATTTTATTTCTATAAATTTACTAATGCGCGTACTACATTTTATAAGTGAAAATAATATATTTTAGTGTTAATTTACGTGGCTTAGTTACTAACATACTAAATTCTTTTCAAATCCAGAAATTTAAAGAAAAAGTGTAGAGTATTGTGAGTAGTACTAGTAGTAGTAGTGTAGTTTTAGAGGTGTTTCTTGTCGGGGTGGTCGAGGCTAATACTATTTGAACATAAATTTAGTGCGATTTCAAAAAACCTTAATTGTCGTATTTGCTTTAGATTTAAAATTATTTCAGATAAGCTTTTATGGTCAGTTATTTAATTATTCAAGTCTAATATAGAAAGTGTTGTATTAAAAAAAATTAAGATAAAATGGCTGCAAGTATCTCAGATGGTAAATTAATTTCTTTGCTTTACTCGATCTCCAAGTGCTCATTGGCTTTTGAGATTTATTTCATCATACATTTTATCCACACGAATTTCACTATATTTTCAATTTTATATTAGAAACAACATATGTAAATGTTACAAATGATCAAAATCAAGTAACGGATTTGGAGAATAACCGTGTAATACTTATTCAGAATAACGGAATGGATTCCTCAACAACAGACCAATTGATAATATTAAATATACCAACTGATTCACCTGAGATGAATGAAGTAGAGCAACTCTTGTATGAATGGAATCTTTATTATTTACGTGACAAATTCAGAGGTAGGTCTAATCATTATCAATTATTAAAAGGACAATAATTTTGAAAACCATTTACTTACTATTTACTTTACGACCAGCTATTGGATTTGGAGGCTATATCAGAAGTGGAATTAGATGTGATGTTCCCGTCTTACAGTGATCAATGTCATAAAATAGGGCTTCGCAAAAAAATTGTTGATTGGCGGAAAAAAAATGTAAATAACAATTTTAGTACAATCGTATTCCGAAGTTTTAAATTGATTTCTTATTAATTTTGTTTGGGGATACAAAGTCGAAGTGGAACTTCTTAGTGCGACGACGAAAACAGGCAGCAGTTTTGAGAATAGTTGGATTGAGAATCAATATGATCAGAGTGATAGATCAACGCCATCCACACCAAATTGTTTAGCATCTAATGAAAATACATCTTCACATTTTGTAATTTAATGTATATATCTAAATTTAACAGTTATAAAGGACGAAAAATATTAAAGTGCTATACTTCGACAATTCCTCCAAAACTAGATAACATACATAGAAAAATTCTAGTGGACAGCATTCTGGAATATCACTATACATCAAATATTACCCTAAACTATAACGATTTTGATAAAATTTCTTGTGATATCGCAAACACTTTTGTTGGAGAAAAAAAGTAAAATTATCTACCAACATCGAGCATAATATACATTAAGTTATTTTCTATAATTCATTTTCTCGATTTATAGGATTGGTATTATCACAAAGTTGACAAAAAAACGGCCTTCCGGGAAACTATATAACAAATATTGGAACGAGTCCCCCAAGTTGAAAAAAATTGGTTACTTTGGTACGGCAAAGAGAACTAAACCAAATTCATCGGAATCAAGTAATTTACAAGTTTATGATTTATTTATTATGGTATTCCATAATTTCTATTTTTTTTTCAAGTAAACGAAAACAACGGCTTTAGGAACAACATCCCAGAGTATGTGATGGATGCGCAGTACTATAAGGACAAAGAATAGCTGCAGTGCATGGAGGTTCCTTGGAGCACAGTTGAAATGAAATTTCAAAGTACATTCAGTGGGCGCCGACAGGAACTCTCAGTAAAAAATTTTAACATTCAAACATTTTATGAAGAATGGTTTATATTTAGGAATCCAGATGCATTTAGACTTGTATGTCATAATAATTTGGTAATAAAAAATTAATTCTACTCACTATTGTTTTTTATTCATAGATTGACCTTGAATTTCAAATGTTGAACCCCGGCAAAGAACATTGCATTAAAAAAAAATGGGAGGTTTTTGTTAATAAAATCATTCCAATAATGACAAAAAACATCAAAGACAAAATATTTATTGAAAAACTTACTAGCACAGAACAAAATGATGGTAAAATTCAAGTATTACTAAAGTTTCTGTATTTTTTTATTTCCAGATTATTTCAGTTTGTTGGTATTTAAAGGACTACATTATATATTGAAACCTTCAGCTCGGCTTATCCGTAAAACTGATAAAAAAATTTGGAAAATTTCAATCCGAGACTCAATCTGCTCATTTATTTTGGAGTTAAACAACGACGTTTCCAGTTTACAAGAGGAAATTAACAAAAAACGAGACATTTGCAACGAGTATGGGTTTAATCTACAGCCTTTCATCGTAGTATTGGGAACATCCCAAGATAAAAAGTACGCCATTTGTTATGACCAAATATTCTACGTGTTGTATAATATATTTTGAGTTATAGTGAATTATGGAAATATTTATAGTATGATTAATACGATTCCATGACATTTGCTCGAAAAACATTTCCTCGAAAAACATTTTCTCGAAAAACATTTGCCCGAAAACATTTGCTCGAACAACAATTACTCGAACGTCATTTCTGGTAAAATTAATAATCGAAAAATTCTTCAACAAAATCGCGCGATTTTTTTGAAGAATTTTTCGATTATTAATTTTACCAGAAAATGATTATTGAATATTAATTAAATGCTATTTTGTTTTTAACTTTTTTTAGATTTTTAATTAAATATTTAAATTTTTTTGGTTACTTTTATAACACAGCAGTTAAATAATCGGTGATTTCCATAATTGAATATTTCTCAGCAACATTTTTGATTCTTTTATCTAAATCCCGATATTTTTTGTGTTTTGGAGGCATTGGAGTTCCAGTAAAAATTTGCTCGAGAACTATTTCATTTTTTGATTGTTCTAGTTGAATTTTTTCAAAAAAAAAATCAACAGATGGATGTTCACAACCAACTAACCGGGAAAATCCATTATGCCAACCTTCAACGCAGTTATTTGTTCGAGCAGAATCTTCTAGTGTTGCAGTATAAACATTCCACGATTCAATACAATACCTGGGATTGCGCCTACCAGTTTCATTTCTAGACCGCACATCAAATCTGCCGATATAATTATCCTCAAAATAATCCAATATTTCATTAGCTTCTTCTGGGATAACATTGATTTCAGTTAAAGATTGGAAAGCGTTAATAACATCGGCCGGCGGCACAAATGCAACTGATAAAATCATACGAATTTTATGAGCGAACACTGCATCCTGGTCATATTGAGCTTTTAAGCCCACCTGACATATTTTGCGATATAAACTCTGGAATAAATGAAAGAAGCAACATTTTTGTTGAGCATCTGGAAAAGATACCGAAACTGCGTTTATATTAGCTTGTTCAAAATCTGACATTAAATGCAATGGTTTTAAATAAACATTTAACAATTTTAACTGTTCGAATGCCCTTTTGTATGATTCAGTTAATTTGTTCGGTAATAAGACATACACTAATGGTTCTTTTATCCCATGTATGGTAAAAAGTTGATTAAAAATTAACGGTACTGTTTTAAAAGTACCATCAACGAACCACATGTCAGATTGCGCCAAAAAGTGAAGATTTCGTTGGGTTGAGAATATCAAAATTCGAGTTTCGGTAGGCCCTGAATCATACAGCAAAAATGGATCACCCTGAAGAGTAACATTAAATTTTTCTTGTATAATTAAATCAATTAACGATTTTGGAATAACAGCATTTCCTTGTCTTTGTCTGTGAATTGTGCGCTGCATGGATGGAATAGACGGCATATGGACTCTTACTGGATTATTTATGGCAACAGTAGATTCAGCAATAATATGTTGTGTATTACTATTTGTAGATATAGCTCTCTTTTTAATTTCAGTAAGGGTTTTTCTAACACCAACATTTGCTGAATTGCCAGCATGATTATGCTCTCCAACTTTCTTTATAATAACATCACCTTTGGTATTAATTCGTGCTTCACATCGATTTTTCCGATTATTCGTGCAAACCCAGTACGTAACATCATTATGCTGTTTATTTTTAATAAATACATAACCATCTACTAGGAAGCAAGGCTTTGGTCATCTACAAGGTTAGAAATTTTATTTTATTTTATTAAGTTTATTCTATTTTAAAGTTTGTATATTTATCCTTACCAACATTGTTTAATTTTTATATGTTTAAATAGTAAACATTATTGTTGAACTAATAAATATTTTGGTTGAATGACATTTCAATTGTTTTGGTTGAAAACATAGACTACTTATTTCAAGTTTTTTTTCGAGAAAATGTTTTTTGAGTAAATGTTCTTAGAGCAAATGTGGTTTTATTCATTTTAGTGAAAGTGTTTTTCGAGTAAATGTTTTTCGAGCACATAATTTTCGAGTAAATGTTTTTATAGAATATTTTTTCCGAGTAAGTGTCTGGGTACCGATTAATACATGTGGCAACACTAAAAGAGAGGAGATTGTAAAAGTGACACAAGTGTGAAAGTCGGAGAACGGACGGGTAGAAAGAAACACATGGTAAATAAAGAAATAAAGTGTGTCAAACAAAAAAAGAATGAATATCTGTTTTAATTAAGATCATCATCGTAATAAAACATGGCGCAGTTGGTGTAAAACGGAAAAGAATATATGAGAATATATGTAAAAAAAAAATAAAATAAAAGTAAGATGGATAAATCGATGATTCCAAATTCATTAATAGTGTCGTCAAATTTAAGTGAAAATTGGAAATTATTTCGACAAAGGTTCGAAATATATATGAAAGCCACGGAAGTTGGTCAAAAAAGTGATGATGTCAAAGTCGCCATCTTATTAAATATCGGTGGTGAAGAACTTCTAAAAATATTTAATAATTTAAAGTTCTAAGAAAATGCGGATAAAGAAAAATTAGATAAAGTGCTTCAAAAAATTGAAACATATTGCAATCCACGCAAAAATGTTGTGTACGAGAGGTACATGTTGTACAAACGAATACAAAAAGAAGGAGAAGCATTCGACAATTTTTATGCGGACATTCAAAAATTAAGCAGATCGTGCGAATTCAATGAAGTTAATGAGCAGCTACGGGATAAAATTATATTGGGAATTGCGGATCGACCGCTACAAGAAAAATTATTAGCAGTGGATAATATCACTTATGAGAAATCAGTGGAAAGATGCAAAACATACGAGGTCAACAAACGTCAAGCAAATGAAGTACAGAAGAAAACGCATTATGTAGAAGAAATTAAGAAAAAAGGTAATGAGTTTAACAATATTAATAAATCGAACATAAGGAGCTTTTCCAATAAATTTAATAATAATTATTAAAATAAATTGAATTCAACTAGAAGTAATTATAATAGTAAAGATGAAAGATTTAATACAAAAATTTATAGGGAAGAAAATTTAGGTTATGAGTGTAAAAAATGTTTAAGAAGACATGTGAAGGATAATTGTATAGCAAAAAATTTAGTTTGTCACAAATGTAATCGTAAAGGGCATTTGGCAAGAGCATGTTTCTCGTCAAATGTACATATTATAGAAACAAAACAAAGCAATAGTAATACGGTTAGGGAAGTAGACCAGCCTCATATATTTATTGATTCAATTAATTCTATACAAACAAATGAATGGTCAGAAATAATAAAAATAGAGAACAAGTTAATTAATTTTAAAATAGACACAGGAAGTGACATAAATATATTAAACAAGAAAATTTTTCAAAATTTAAATTGTAACCTTGAAATACAAGGAACAAATTTGATAATAGAGGCATTTGGTGGGTTTGAAATGAAGCCGCTGGGAACTGTCAATTGTATTGTGGAATACAATAATGAAAGCGTTTTACAAAATTTTGTGATAGTAGACGATAAACGTACTCAACCAATTTTAGGGTTAAAAACAGCTGTATTGCTAGGGGTGGTTAAAAATAAAAGTACAGCACATGTAGTTAAAGCGGGATGCGAATTTATCTCAAAAAATAAAGATTTATTTAAGGGCATAGGGTGCATCCCGACGAAATGTCACATAGAGATAGGATAACAGGCTAAACTAATCTAAAACCAGCGAGAAATATTCCGGTACCGATTAGGGCGAAATTTAAAGACACTCTAGAGGAGTTAGAAGAAAAGGGAATAATTTCAAAACTCAAGCCAAATGAAAGAATAGAATGGATAAATAATTTAGTGGTAATAGAGAAACCAAATGGTGATCTTAGAATTTGTTTAGATCCTAAAGAGCTGAATGAGGTGGTTAGACAAGAATACCATCATATCCCATCTTTAGAAGAATTATTTACGAACTTAGCGGGAAAAAGCCTATTCACTGTGTTGGATATGAAGGATGGTTTTTTTCAGGTAGAATTGGACGAACAGAGTAAACAGTTGTGTGGGTTTAATACAATACATGGTGTATATAAATTCAATCGTTTGCCTTTTGAGTTATCGATGGCTCCACAATATTTTCAAAAAATAAATAATGAAAATTTCGGTGATATTAAGGGTGTATTCATTTACATAGACGATATCTTGATATCAGCCAAAGATCATATGGAACATGATCAAATTTTGAATAAAGTTTTGGAGAGAGCACGTCAATTAAATATAAAATTTAATAAAAGGAAGCTGCAATATAAAGTGCAGGAGGTGGCCTATTTAGGGCACCTATTTTCAAAAGAAGGGATGCGTCCAGATCCAAAAAGGGTAAATGCCGTGGATACAATAACTATTCCGAATAATATGAAAGAATTGCAAGGTATTTTAGGAATGTTCAATTACATGCGTAATTTTGTACCGAATATGGCTCAATTACAAGCTAATATGAGACTGTTACTGAAAAAAGATGTGAATTTTAAATGGGAAGAGATTCACACCTTAGACTTAGGGAAAATTAAAGAAGCTATTAAGAATTCGCCAGCACTAGATATATTTGACCCGAAAAAAGATTTAGTTATACAAACTGATGCTTCTAAAGACGGATTAGGTTCGGTGCTAATGCAAAACGGTAAACCGATATGTTATGCAAGCAGGAGTTTATCGGAATGCGAGCAAAGGTATGCTCAAATAGAGAAAGAGCTCCTTGCAATAGTATTTGCTATAAAGAAATTTCATTATTATGTTTATGGAAGACAGTTTGAAGTAAAAACGGATCATCAGCCGTTGGTAAGTTTATTAAAGAAAGACATATCTAGCTCACATGGCTCTCGCATTCAGCGAATGCGTCTCATGATTGTGATGTATAAATTTACAATTTGTTATTTACCGGGAAAGAAAATGCTGATAGCTGATTTATTATCACGAAGCAAATCCGATGAACCGATCGTAGAGGAAGATTTAGTGGAAGTAGTCCATACTATTAACGTTAGTGCTGAAAAAGAATAGTTGTTTATTACAGAGACTGAGAAAGACGATATATTAAGGCAAGTTAAAAAGTATTGTATAGAAGGTTGGCCCTCGAAAAACAAAGTCAGGGATGAGATAAAAATATACTATAAATATAAAGAAAATCTTATAGTAGAAAAAGATTTATTATTTTTCAAGGATAGATTAGTAGTACCCAAAACATTACGTAAAGACATGTTGTATAGATTACATGAAGGTCATCTAGGAATATCCAAAACGAAAGATAGGGCGCAACTATTATTATTTTGGCCAGGTATCAATAATGAAATAGAAAACCTAATTATGGGGTGTACAATTTGTGAGCAGTACAGGTCCGCAAATGTTAAAAACCATCTGAAAATGATTACAAATGCCCAAACGCTAAATGTTTATCAGTATTCTCCAATTCAAGTAAACTAAAGCGTCACTACGCTTATTGTAAACAATTTAATGCTGTTGATAACATAATTTGTGATGCGACTCCGCAAGTACCGAATTATAATTTAAATAGAAATTCTATTCACAATCAAAGTGTTCTGAAAATGTTTTTGTAAACGACTGTAGCAGTAAAACAAAAGATTTGAATTTCGACGTTCATAGCGTCTCAAAGTTTCAACGAAAGATATATGATAATTCACTAAAGTTTGTTTGTAAATTAAATGGCATGAATAATGTTACAACTACTTTGTTGACAACTATTATAAGGGATGTTTCCAATATCATAATTCAAAATATGATAAACGAATTAAAAAGCAGCATTTTTCCTTTTATTATCAATGAAATGAAAAATAAATGTGAGGTTTTATTCGAAATATGCCAAAAACCCTTTAGTGAATTAATCAGCGATTATCTGCTGTTGAAACATCTAAAAGGTTTAGACCTCTACAAACCAGCTGAAACATTTACTATCAATGCGGAAGTAACTGAAGTAATGAAAAAAGGTGTTGCCCATTTTAGCCTATACAATTCCTAATTCGCAAGTTTTTTGAGTTACCAGGAGTATTAGAAAAAACTTTGGAAAATAATAAAGTACTAGAAAATAATATATCGCTGAACATTTCTAGTATTGTACATGGAACAAATTGGAAATTAAAAACAAAACATCTCAAAAATAGAAATGTAATTCCATTTAATTTATACTATGATGACTTAGGAATGCATTAGGAAGTCATGCTGGAAATCAGTCTATCGCGGCTTTTTATTTCAATTTTCCAACACTCACTCAAAACTGCTCTAGCTTATCAACAATTTTCCCCGCAATGTTTGTTAAAACAATTGTTATTAAAAAATACGGGTACAATAAAAGTGTATCTAGACTGATACACGTTTTACAAAATCTTGGAGAGGATGGCATGGTTCTAAATATTACAGGCAAAGAGTTCCTGGTTTTCTTTATTCTAGGAAATATAGTTGGCGATAATCTAGGCTTAAATTGCCTATTAGGGCTTAGCCCTTCATTCAATCATAAATATTTCAGCCGATTTTTCAAAGTAATGAGAGACGAGATAAATAATTTTAAATACGAATATAGTACTAAACTAAGGACAAAAGTTAAAGAAGCTAATTCCCTATTATTCATATTATGCCTAATATCATCACATACATTTAATAACGCAGTAGAAGTGCTATGAAGTTTTCTAAACCCAGATTGGAAGCAACTAATTAAACTATTGCTACGTAAATGCGATTGAATTTGATTTTTAACAACAATCTCGAAAGCCTTAGAGAGAGAATATAAAATGCTAATTGGCCGAAAATGGGATAGCTCTAAAGGATTACTGATCTTTGAGATCGGGATTATTTTACTTAGCTTCCACTGATCTGGATAAGAAGAGGACGTGAGAATAAAATTGAAGATATGTAACAAGTATTTTGAGACGAAAGGGAAAACTTCCTTAACGAATTTTAAATTGACGTTATCCAGACCAGAAGATTCCGATTTAACCTTCCAAATAGCAAATTGTAAATCCTCGAGAGAAATATTTGAAAACGAAAACAAATTAGAGAACGCGTTAGAGAACAAATCGACGGAACTACTGCTCGAGTTCAGACTAGAGCAAAAATAACTATTAATTTCATTGGGTTTGAAATTCCCACTTGAACTAATCTTGCATCTGCCTAGGCCTAAATTACGACACGTTTTCCATACACGAAATTTACTAACTCTAATATTTATGGCATTTAAAATTTCCTGAGACAACCAAGGCGGAGATTTTGCTTTGCAAGTAACCTTTTTAAGCGGAACGCAACTATTAAACACCAAACTAATATACGAGTTGAAAAATTCAATTTGGCTAGTTGCAGAACTAAGACAAAAAATATCCTCCCAAGGAACTGAGTTACAAACTAAGTAAAGGCGGGAATTGTCTATACTAGAACAATCTCTAAAGCTGAAACTCTTAGGTTGGACTCTTAGGTGGAGAGTAAGAGTTTACAGAAAAAACTAAAAGATCATGATGGAATCCCATACCGAGAGACAACTGATTGAAAAAACAAATAGGGTTATTAGTAAAAGAGATGATATGATCAATAAGGGAATAAGAGGCCCCGCTAGCGGTTGGACAAGAAAACGTTGGTGCCACAGTGTTGTGTACGGATAAATTAAGACTATTTAACAGATTCAAATAATCCCGAGGGAAGCGGGAATTTTGGAGTATATCGAAATTAAAGTCACCTGATATATACATTTCATCGAATCTACAAGAGAAATAACTAAATAAACTTTCTAAGTCTACAAGTGATTTTTTAAATTTGGCATACGATCTCTTACTAGTTTTTGGTGGGTTATAGATGGTACCGACTAAGATTTTACGACCATTAATGAAAAAATTGACAAATAAAAACTCTAAATCCGATACTAACAATTCTGAAATGGAAGAAGGTATGGTAACTAATCTAGCCTTAATGTGATCTCCTATAAACCACCATAATTAAGGGGAGGTACCGCTCTATCTTTCCTAAATATATTATAACCTTTGATGGCCAACGCTGAATTATTAGTCATATTTGTCTTAAAATTAAAGCTAAATTCCTTAATTTATAGTAACATATGACTTAACTGATTATTCATATTTCAACATTAATCTTATGACTGCATTCATTAAACCAAGGTGTAAAATACCTAGGGTTCAGATCAAGTCGCAAATTCCTTGATAATAATTACAAAAACATTAAATCTAGGCCTCTTTTTTTCAGTGAAGGAGTAGGCTTTAAAGTGCGAAAACTTAAGGTTATTGGGATAATAGAAACCTTCTCCGAGCACACATGCATTGATTTTCTATAGACTTTACTATCGTATTCCGAATCATGCGTGATCATATAAAAGATAATATTTGACAGTGCACCCTAATATACTGTTTATTGACCAGCTTGCTATTCAATTATACTGTGGCGCGCGTTATTCTTCGTAAAGATTTCGTTCGGAATGAACCCTTATTTTCAAATCCTTTGGTTTAACCCCTAAATTAATCGACTACACCATTAAGCGGCTGGTCGCATCTAGCAGGGTGCAGATCTAGAACTGGTAGAATGAACTTTCTAACCCTAGAGACTCCGCCTGTTTACGCATTAGCGTTCGAATAATTTCATGAACCCATCTTATGCAGCTTTAAACACGAAAATGACTAAATAAAAAAAATGGTATTTTTATGTCACTTCGCTTTCGAGATTTATAGAGACAACTGGTTGTGTTCTTAAGTTTATTAAAAAATAGTCGCAATTGTTTGATATTATTACGTAAATCGTCGTGTACCGTCACTGATAATTAAAGTGAAGGCAATTGTGCCGTATGGGAAAATCCTAACCAAGGTCATCACTTTGAAAGGAAATCATCAAAGCATAACCTCAAATCAAATTAGCACTTCGCACGGAAATTAAAGCATCCGCATCATATTTCACTGATATTCGCATAGTCGTCGAAATAGTGGAGAGTTAAATACAACATTAACCGTCGAGTGCGTGTTAATCAATAACGTACAGTTATAGAGGTTACATTTATGTTTAAGAATAGGCTGAATCAGCATCATCAAGGCTGAAAACCAAGCCAAGCTGTAATTTATCAGCTGATTAAAATAATTCGTTGTCATGGTTCAAACCAAAATATATTAAGCAAAGCCATTATTGTGTTCGAGAATTAACTCATCGTCTTCGTCATCGCATTACAGTTGGTATTCTGATAACCAGTGATCATCATTCGTCGATCGTGGATGTTACAATAATAATTCGAATTATCAGCAGTCAACCTGAGAGCCTTTAAAGTTATTTACATACGAGTAAATGTTTATTGTAGTATACATTATATAAGAATTTTAGTATTAAGATTTATTTGTGAGTAAATTGTAAGAATTGAACTGTTCGATTAGACTCAAGGTTGATACGGTATTTTGTCTTCGAAACTTAAGAACGCTTTCACAAAATGTCGGCTGAAGAATTGGCCAACGTGGATTTGTTAAAAAAGCAGCGTGCAGCCTTTAAGGGTCAATTAACTTACTTCAATAATCAGAGCAGTTGAGCTTCCTCGTTGGGCACGTATGAGTCATTACTACGTCGCATTTAATTAGTATATAACAAGTACAGTTCGGTACAATCAAAAATCGAATCTGTTGATGATTCCGTGGCAGCTATAAGTGATCGTGAGAGTTTTTAGGATGAATATGCGAAGATAGATATTTGATCCACACTAACAATATTGACTCAACTGTCAAATTCGTTTATTTACTTTCGCATATACGATCCAGTTCAGCCTATCGTTTAATCGAAAATTTGCCCGTAACAGCACAGAATTACGAAGTAGCCTGGAAAACAATTTGCGACAGGTACAATAATGAGGTATCAATTCAGAGGGTACATATGAAGGCAATTTACGACCTCAAGATCCCTCAAGAAAATTCGGCCAAAGCATTACAAGCATTTATAGATCACATCGTAAAAAACTGTAATGCGCTCAAATCCCTTAAGGTAAAAATCGATGAATGGGATCTCATGTTAACACATCACATTACCCAAAAGCTAGATCCTATGTTACGAACAGAAGTCATTAAGAACCATAAATCAAACAAAATTCTTTCCTTCGCAGACTTGATTGAAATAATGAGAAATCGAATACATTTACTCAATGCACTGGAAAATAATAATACCCAACAGCAACCTTCACGGCAATTTAGAGATGCAAGACGAGTCGGTTCAATCTATAATCAGCCACCTGCATTAGTGTCAAATTCAAATACTTGCACCTATTGCTCGGGAAATCATCCGTTAATTAATTGTGCAGCGTTTAAAGATAAAAAACTAACGCCTCAGATGCGTTTTCGATTTATTAGAGATAAACACCTGTGTACCAATTGTCTTATAGAAAGACATGTTATTCGTGATTGTTTGAAGCCTCCATGCTCAATTTGCAATTTACAGCACAATGATATTTTACACTTAAAAACTATCAAAGACCCAGGAACGCGTCGAGTATTGAGATACTGTCGATCACACCTATACCATCATTATTAAATTCAGAACATCAGAATGATTCGACCATAAATTTCCAATCAACCTTGCATATATCGGCCAGCACACTTCAATCTGCCCGATTCAAATCTTCGAAAATGTTAAAATCAAACGGGGTAGTTATGATTGGTACAGTACTAGTAAACGCCAACACGTCAAGTGGTAACCAATTGCTATGCAGGGCTCTACTTGATAGTGGGTCTCACTTGAATTTTATTACAAACGACGCATGCAATTTCTTAAAGGTTAGAAGATATCCAACGTACAAAACCATATCAGGGATTGGTGGTAAAGAATGTGCTATGAGACATAAAATTTATCATACTATAACATCGCGAATATTCACATGTATTATACAGTTTTGCCTTCAACACCATTTAAATTCGAACTAGAATCAGTGCCTGTCGGGATAGAGTTAGCCGATCCATACTTCAATGCGCCTGATCACATAAATTTACTATTGGGTGTTGAAGTCTATAATTAATTGTTTAAGGGAGATTCCATAAAACCATTGAAAGAGCTACCTCCATTCTATAACACAGAGTTAGGATGTGTGGTTTGCGGGAAGGCCCAGTTTGCTTCAACTATTCAGCAATCACAACATTCAAGTAATGTTGCGCTGTGTAGCATCGAAACATTTGAATCAAAGCTAAAACAATTCTGACCTTGACAATTCCTTCAGCCTCGCATTGCTTAAAATTATCTGATTTCGAGAGGAGGATTTAAGGAATTGTGCAAATTTTAATGTTTACAAGTTCATATTTAGACCCTGCAGGCTGTTAGTGACCGAAAAAAATCGCAACTAATGCAGTGGAAAACCTTTTACCGTTTATCGGTAAACTTTGCGATTTTGCATTTATCTCAAATTTTCACCGGTAATTAAAATTAATCAAAATGTTGCTTAAATTCGTTATTGAATAGAGAAATACACCAGAAATATGATGCTCAATCCTGGCACGAACCAAATAATATCAATAATTTTTCAAAATAATCCCAAAAATGTCGAATTTTTAAAGTATCTTGTATGTATATATATTCTAATATCGTGTATATCTCAATATCGCTCCTCCGGAGTAACAACGATATACATAAGTAGAAATTTTTTGAAAACTTAGATTTTAATGCCAAACCGTTACAAAAAGTTTGAATTATCTATATTTGCAAAGACCTAATTGTACCTCGAATACTCATCGCTAGAATGCATTGTGTCTTTGTTTGGGAACAACAACGTGCGATTAGTCAGTTATAAACGAGATTTCAATCCGAGTAGAGGTATTACTACTACAACGTCACACAGGTAATTATGACAAAAATGTAATAATTTATTTTGGATTAACAAAGACCCAAATGTACTTTATGTCGATGTTTTCTCAATTTTAATGTCATTATAAATTTATGAAAACTGTACTACTGAGTAATGACGTGTCTTTGTTCCTCTGAATAACATTAATTTTTACGCAAAACTAAACAGTTAAATACTGTGTTTGGTTAGTGATTTTTAATTTTAATAATATTTTAGTTTGAAAAATATAAAAGCCGCGAGGGCTAAAGTTAATGCGATTAGCACTAGAACAACAAAATGTGGCCGTTACATCAAACACTTTTCAATTTTTAGCTGAAATGACCGCGGCTACAAATTCTCAAAAATCCGGAGAAAATACGGAAAATATGAAAAATAATTCAGCAACAAAGACTGATTGTAATAACAATCCTCCTAAAACATGCCAAAGCAATGAAAGTACGGGATAGCTACTTTATTAAAAAAAAATCCATTTTTTTACAATAATGGCTTAATTTGTAGATAAAATAACAGTAACGAACGAAAATGAAAGCTTCCTTGAAGAACCAAATTCCCTCATGCCTTCAAAAAATAATTAGGTACCTGTAAAACTGCAAAGTTTTTACAAGAAGTTGATTCTACGATGATGGATTTTAACTCATTTTCAAATGATCAATCTAACCAAGGTACGTACGAGTATATAAAACAGTTAATCACAACAAATTCAATTTTGCAACATTATGCCGAATTTATCAAGAAACCTTCTCCTTTTCAGTTTCAGAAATTTCTCACAAGGAACAACAGCCGAATATGAAATTAAGATTTAGGCGAGTAAACTGCTTAAGTTATAAAGTAGGAAACTCGTCAGATGAAGAGTGATCTATTTTTTACAGATGACAGCGATGAATATGTACCTCCGGCAGAAATCGGTTTATCTTCGTCATCTGATAACGACTCTGAGGGGGGAGGGGGGGAGGGTAGAAAACATACTTCTGTAAATACTGACATAATGAAAATACTGGCGACTCAGAAAATGATAATGTAAATTCTATTGTAAATTATGACCAATCTTCAGCAAAGAAAACAGTGGCGCAAATGAAGTTGATGGCATAATTGGTACAGAAATATTCCTTTTTACTGAAGCTTTTATAAAAAACTTTGTCCAACTATTGAACCACTAGGCAACTATTACTATTACAACTATTACAATGCATCTGCGAACTTAATTTTTTCACGTTGATAATTTTTTCAAGTGGATAGTTCAGCGGCATCTGAAGCAAAATTGCGCTCAAATTTTTCAAAATCTATAATTAAACAAACAACGTAATTATTTTTAATATACCTGTATAATATACTACTTATTGAAATTAATGTATTTAACATCAGTGCCATTTGCGCTGTACAAGTGTATTGCGCTGCTTCTAATAGATGAACGTTGTACCACTATTATAAATAGAAATTGCCAGTAAAAAACTTAAGCGTTTGCAAGAAAAATGCGTTACGCAAAAAATAAACAAAATGCATTCTAACACGATACTATTATCGGACATTGTGTAAAGAAGTAAATGAATATGTTATACATGCATGAGACCAATATTATGCCGTTAAATAAAAACCATTAAGAAAATCTTAAATAAACCGGAAGGCAATAATTAAATTAGAGAAATTTAAATCTCTAATTCATTATTGCGGTGAAAACTCAATATTGCAAATCAGTATAATGAATAAATCTCAAAAAGCCTAAGCTATAGTTCAAATTTTATTATTCAAAACTGTTCGTGCGATTATTTTAATCTACTGATGCCCGAATGTAATTGCTAACGTGGTTTCTTTTTTGAACCAATCGTGGCAAGAGCTTTTGCTCGTAATAAGAGCTTTTGCATGTCACACAACATTTTTTTATTGTTAATATTCTAGCCTTCATTTTAAATTTGAGTGTGGATTCTGGCATATTTTCAAACTTACTAAAATTAGCTGAAGTGTTTGCTAAATTTGGAAAAGGCAACGAAAAACTTATGACTCATTATATTCCTATACGAATGAAACTTCGTATTTTAAGATTCTTAAATCATTATCAATTGTTTGACGATTTGTTCACATGACAAAGCATTTGACATGGTTGATCACAAAATTCTCTTACAAAAGCTCTTCGTAGCCGGTTTTAGATAAGATGTATTTGGTGATGAATTGAAATTAGTAACCGGAGTTAGACCATTAAATCTTTCTTCCGAGTTTAATTATGATTTTCATATAAAAAACCAAACTAATCCACTTAGAAACAACTGGCAATAGCAACGAAATGCTTCAAAATAGAGTCAGTCGCGGAGGTTAAATATTTGCAATTAACTGTCTTTATGAACTTAAGTTGGAAAAACCATTTGCTAAATGTACAGAGCCACATGTTATCGGGCATAAGAAAAATATTGTACATAAACTAAAAAAATGTTGTTCAGAAAAACTAATGAAAGTGATTTACTTTTGCATTATTCAGTCAAAACTTCAATATGGGATTGTATGCTGGGATGGAACTTATTTTAGTAGATTAGAAACATCTCTATAAATAAATTATTCGTTTCAAAGTTTTGGTGAAAACAGACTAACTAGCAGTTAGCTAATCTTTTTACCAACTTCATATTTTTCCGCTAAGGCACCTTAAGTTCCAAACATTTTTCAGTTCAAGTGTTAATCTTTCTATTCTGTATCCCTTCAGTTATAACTTTAAATTAAATAAAAAACGGCTGTTTAATGTACTCAGGTTTGTACCCAGCTGAACAAAATATCAAATTTTTTAAAAGGCATCACAGATTACATATTTCAGATTGATTATTAAAAGATAATATTTGAAACAAAATTTTGATGTTACCTTATATAAATAATTAATATTAAAATTAAATTAACATATCTTTCCAAATACATACTTTTTTTGTTAAATTGAAGAAATTATCTCTAAATCTAATTTAGTCGATAAAACTAACTATATCGTCTACCAAAAACGAGCTTTATTTTATAATTTTCGGACAGTTAGTTTTTTCCTATAGCAATAAATACAACACTACGTGCATGAGATTTTTAAATATTTGACATCCTGTGTCTTCAAATACATAAAACATAACTTCTGGTACCATAATAATTTGTAGTTAACTTAACATTAACAAATAGAATTAAATTTTGACAGTTACTCAAATTTGTTTTGTACCTTCGTTGTATCAATATTATTGGGATCAAATATTCTTTATGACGTAAAACAACTTACATTTCGGTTTGCGTCCATTATTGAAAAACGAAAAGAAAAATCGTGTTTACTTTTTTCGATATAATTCCAAAATTATTGCTAGGTTTTCGTTAAAATCTTCCGGTTCTTAACTGAATGTACCAAACCATACTATTTTCAATTTAAAAAATTCAAAATATTTTTAATTGGCCGAGAAAAAAAAATTCCATTGCTTGTGAAATGAGTTACATGGCTTCCGAAATATGAATAGATGTTAGTGTTTCTTCTTTTGGAACCACAGCAGTTGTGTCAGTATCGTCTTCCAACGCATACTCAACGTTCATAGCAATTATATCTTCATTGTGAAACTCTTCATGGTGTGACATCAATAGCTCATCAATATCGTTCTCCTCCATACCTTCAAAGTTTGCTTCTCTGGCTAATTCAGCAACTTCTCTACGAACAATTGGTACAGCATCAACTTTTTCTGTATCTTTACAAACGCATTCCGCTTTAGCCATCTTGATATTATAATTTTTGCAGAACTGTTTCATGGTTGGCTGATCCTCTCCATCGTAGATAGTAACATTTAAAGTTGGATATAACACCTTGATTCATTGGTTTGTAACCGATCTTTTGGCGGCCAACACGTTTTACGTTAAAAAGAAAACATTAATAACAGATTTTTTCTTTTGAATTTTTTTGAAGATTTTTTTTTGATACATAAGTGCCAATTTTACACCGATTGGTAGAGTTGATCATATTATTCTTTACATTCAGTTTAGTTTTATCAAATCTAATAATTGACATTGTTAGCTTGGCATAATTATTGTTATTTTTTTTATTATTTTTTTTGCCAATTCATTTTGAATTCTGGAAATTTTTTTTATTAGGTTTAGGTTTCGTTTTGTTTTACCTAGTTTTTAAATAGGTATATTGGTGGTAGTTTTTTTCATTAGTTTTAGCTTTATACAACTTGAATCAAAGTCGTTTTGTTTACAATTTATTAAATTTGAATTTACGTCTTCTGGTCGTGTCTTTATTTTTTCATTTAGTTTTTTTCAAATTATTATATTTTTTTTTGCTTTCTTTTTAATTTTTGTAAAATTACATTTGTTACAATGGATGCTCTAAGCTATTTGAAGCAATTAACCTTATCCGAATTGGAAGTTGAATATACTGTTAGGGGTTTGTCAAGCAAGGCTACCGATGCTAACCAAATGTTAATCAATTGTTTAGTTGCTGAACGCTCGGATAAAACCTTAGTACCCAAAATATCTCATGTCAAAAACAACCCTGAAAAGGAAATTGAATTGTGCCTGACCAAATATAATGAACTATCTAATGCAAATTCAGAACAAGGACCTACGCCATCCATTGATTTTATAGCTCTTGCATTTGCTAAAATATTACACTACAAATCAAGAACGGAAAGGCTTTGTAATACCATAGGAGAAACCACTGAACTAAAAGGAATACTCAGCAACTGGAGAAGAACCGCAAATTGGTGTGAAAAGTTGTGGAAAGAACAAGTAACAACCCAGGTTGATGTATCCGGACGAGACGAGATAATTTCACCTATAAAGCATTTATCTAGTTCCTTCACTGAAAAGATTGATAGCATTATTGATAATCAATTTACAATATCCAAGGGCAACACATCAGCTAGTGAAAAAATGACAAATAAAAATGAGAAGGAGATCAGGACATCACCACCATCAGCATACTTGCCTAATTTGGACACCAAAGGAGCGAAAAATTCGGTAACGGATTTTTTCTCGCAAATGTAGCGTTCCGTACGGTAGTGTACGAGGCTAAGAGCAGAGTGGGAGAGAGTGCCAGCTTGGAATCAATCAGCGATTGTTTTGGTTGGGTAAGAAACGTTATTATTATTTAAGCCCTTGCCTATAAAATGTATATACCCAACCGATTTTATTTTAAATTTATTAATTCCCTCCAACTGACTCATCGTTTGATGTCAACATGCGTCGTTGTTGTTGCTTCAATATAATTATTTTAAAAAAATATTTACGACCTAAAAATAAATAAAATTGGTAATGCGCCTGAATTTTTTTTATTTTTCATGATCTGAGTTTGAGTGAAAGATGGGCTACTGTCCATCAGATAGCTGAATAAAAGAAATAAATTTCATCAAAGAGGGCAGCAATGGCAGTAAATGGTATCATCAGTGATGGGCAATTTTGGTTAAGGTGGCGAGCAGCGAACGACGACGGGGACAGTGAAGTTTGGACAACCAACTGGTGAGGTCGAGATAAGGACCTAAAAAAAATATATAATTTCTTTTTTTTGTTTTTTTGGTAAATTAAGCGAGTTATGGCGTTAAATGTATTGGCCATACTCGCATGGTAATTGTTTTAAGTTTTGCCAAATTAAAAAAACAATGTGAATAGATAAAAATAATAAGAGATCATGTTTGTTAGCTCATTTTTTTTTTTTGTGTGTTGTATAAATTAATAAACTTCTTGTATGAGTGAGATTTCATTTTTATAATGTACTTAAAAAAAAATCTAAAAAAAAAAATCAAAATAAAACGTTGTGCAATAATGCTATGGTGTTTGTTATTTTTGGGAATTTACCTAAACCCCGTTAAACTGTGTTTTCCTTTTATTTGTTCGTTTGTGCGGGGAGTAATTGTTGGCAGTGTGTGATCAGTGTGATAAAAAAAAACAATAAGTGAAACGGCCATTTGTTAAAACAAAAAAAAATCGTAAAAATACTTAAAAAAAGTAAAAGAGGCCATAGTGGAAAATTAAAATAAAATAAAAATAAACAAAAGAACCAAAAGGAAAAACAGTTAGCGAAAATAACGCTAAAAAAAGTTAATAGAATAAACGAAAGCAGGAGCTGGTTGAAGAACGAGTCGATGGTGCCGTGGTAACTGGAGGAGCAATCAGAAAGGAAATACACAAGAACCAAGCGGAAAACGGTGAGTCATCCTTCACTTCCTTCCTTTTTTTCTGTTTTTTGTTATTATTATTTATTCATTTATTTTGTTTTGTGGTCGCAATTTTGCTCCATTTTTTTCCCATTTCGTTTCACCCGACTTGAATAAAGCGTGGTCATCCTAAGCGGTAGGTTATCACTGCAAGTAACCCCTCCCGAGTCCACCTGCTCATCGAGCTTAGTCCGGGAAAATTACGTGCCGGTAGACTGGCGAACAATTTGTGTTTTTTTTACTTTTGTCTACCAACTACCGCTATAGTGTGTGTGGCACGTTACACAAATTGGAGCTAGACGCAGTTTAGACCCTTTTTCTCTACCAAGCGCAGCTCAAATGTTCAATACTGTAGAACCACCAGCACAGATTCCAAAAGGACCGGTTAAAGTAAACTTTCAAGATGCTGCAAGATTTCCAGAACAAAACATGCATTTTGAAAACTATCAACCCCAATTTTATCAACCACCAGTTCAACATTTCAGACAAGACAAATTTTATAAACTACGTCAGAGATGGAACTTGTCATTCGATGGAAGTGAATCTACAAATGTTCACGATTTCATTTATCGACTGGAACACATGGCGCAAGACGACGGATTTCCACAAGCGAACCTCACCAAAATTCTACACCTATTCCTCTCCAAAAAGGCAGAAGACTGGTATTGGGTGTTTAAATTAACAAACCCAAATGCTAGTTGGACTTCTATGAAACGATCACTCATTTCATTTTTCAGTTCTTACGATTTCGAGGAGGAAACGAAAGAGCAGATTTTGAGGAGATTCCAACACGCAAGAGAAAATTTTTCAGATTTCGCATTAGCCATTCAAAAACTTAACACCCGACTTCAACAGCGATTAACCGAGAATCAACTCATCTACAGGTTAAGTCAGAATATGAATCCTGCATTAAAAAATGTTACACTTCCTTACCAGAACTCCATTACAACAGTCGAAGAACTACGAACATTATGCCAGAGATATGAAAGGATGTGGGACCAGACAGGTTACGATCCCAGGCGATTCAACGACAACGTGATAAGGCGCAGACCGATAATTAATGAAATACAGATGGGAAGTACCAATAATGAAATAAATGTGAGTACACCAGAAAGCAGTCCGTTTGCAGTGGATAATGGTGCGGAAGTGAGTAATCAACCGAGATTTTCTGTCGAGGCAATTTCACATAGACCTCCAGATCGCCGTAATTACACTAACGACCAAACAATTCAACTAGTATGCTGGAACTGCAAAGATTTGGGACACAGGTACCAGGATTGCCTTCAAGAATTCACAAATATTTTCTGTTTTGGGTGCGGAGCTGCAAATGTAAGAAAGCCAAACTGCCGAAATTGCCACAGAATCGCAGCGGAAAACACTCAACCGGGTGTGATGATGTCGAGGGTGTCGCACTCGGGAGAAAACCCGAAAACTCAAAACCCAACTCCTCAAAGTATGATGAACATGAGAATTTTACAACACAAGCCAAATTCACAAGGTCCACTTTAATTTCACCTATCACCCATACTCTTAAAGAGCCACAGTTATTATCTAAATCTAAAAGACATAATAGATCCTTAAAATATTTCAAAAATAAAAGATTTTTCATAAAACATTGCATTTCCACCATTTCTAATAATTTCATCAAAAATGATCCACGTCCTTATGCAGAAATTGTTCTTGCCTCTAAACCAATGCACGCTTTACTAGACAGCGGGGCTTCCGTAAGTGTTCTAGGAAAAAATTCACTGCAATTTCTGGATGATCTAAAGATTAAATATTGCAAATTAAATTCTTTTATTAAAACAGCAGACGGAACACGAAACAACATAGAAGGTTATGTATGGTTACCCGTAACATTTGGCTCTAAAACCGAGAAAATCAAGTTCTGTATTGTACCAAGCTTAGAATCTCCGGTATATCTTGGTATCGATTTTTGGGAGATTTTTAAGATTGTTCCAAGTTGTAATATAAATGAGTTACAAAAGCCAGAAGAAAGTAACACACATGTTTTGAGTAAAGTGGAACAAGAAGAACGTGTTAGAGTGGTAAACTTATTTCCATCATTTTCGAAAGATGGACTCGGAAAGACAAAGCTGTACGAGCACGAAATTATAGTGACAAAAGGCGTTAAGCCAATTAAACAAAGATATTATCCTATATCACCTGCCGTACAGCAATGTCTCTACGAGGAAATCGATCGAATGTTGGATTTAGGAGTGATTGAAGTGAGTAAAAGTGCATGGAGTTCGCCGGTGACACTCGTACGGAAACCGAACGGAAAGACAAGACTATGTTTGGACGCACGAAAACTGAACTCGGTGACAGAAAAAGACGCGTACCCACTCCCCATAATTGACGGACTTCTTGGTAGACTCTCTGAGACAAAATACATTACGGGACTTGACTTAAAAGACGCTTTTTGGCAGATTCCGCTTGCGGAATCATCACGTGACAAGACTGCTTTTACGGTACCAGGGCGACCACTCTATCAATTCAGAGTGATGCCATTTGGGCTGTGTAACGCAGCTCAATCAATGTGTCGGTTGATGCACCTAGTAATTCCTCACGAACTTCAAGATAGAGTTTTTGTGTATTTAGATGATTTGCTGGTCATCACTGCCACATTGAGGGAGCACTTTGAATTGCTAGAGTTGGTCGCAGACTTATTACGGACGGCGGGACTTACTATTAACGTCGAAAAAAGCAACTTCATTATGCGAGAAATTAGATATTTAGGATATCTAGTAGGCGAAGAGGGCTTGCGACCTGACCCGAACAAAATAGACGCAATAATTAACTTACCTCCACCAGAGAACGTAAAACAGACAAGAAGACTACTCGGAATGGCAGGCTGGTATCGCAGGTTTATCTTAAACTTCGCTTCAATCACAGCTCCGATCACTAACTGCCTAAAAAAGGGAAAATTTTGTTGGACTAAAGAGGCACAAGACGCTTTCAGCCAGTTAAAAACACTTTTGACAACAGCTCCAGTATTGGTGAATGCTTCTTATGACCAACCTTTTTTTTATACGATGTGACGCAAGTACAGAAAGCGTGGGTGCAGTTTTGTATCAAAGAGACGAAGAAAAAAATGAACGACCCATATCCTATATGTCTCAAAAGCTAAATAAAGCACAAAAAAACTATTCCGTCACAGAATTAGAGTGTTTGGCAGCGATACTAGCAATTAAAAAATTTAGACCTTACGTGGAGGGACATGAATTCATGTTGATTACAGATCATGCAAGTCTGAAGTGGCTCATGGGACAACGTGATTTAAGTGGTCGACTCGCACGTTGGAGTTTAAAATTACAGGGGTACCGGTTTGCAATAGAACATCAGAAGGGTAAAGAAAATGTTGTTCCAGATATGCTGTCGCGCGTTTACTGTGATTCTAAAGAAGAGCATTTGTCCAGTATCTTAAAAATTAACGCATTAATGGAAATAGCATCATCCGAGTTCGAAGACGAAGAATACAAGGCATTACGTTCAAAAATTTTACTTGATCCAAACAGTTTTCCAGCATTTCGTGTAGATAACGAACGTATCTTTATTCGGCTCGAACCAAAAATAAACGGCGAGTTATCTGATCTATCTATTTGGAAATTGTGGACACCGATGAAAATAAGAAATCAACTGTTAGAGAAGGAACATAATGATCCGTTAGCATCGCACGGTGGAATTGCCAAGACATTGGAAAGACTACGGAGATTTTATTACTGGCCTGTTATGACAAGACAAGTGAAAGAGTTCATCTCGAAATGTGACACCTGTAAAATGTCAAAAGCACCAAACCGATCGCTGAGACCACCAATGGGCGATATGTATCAAATTATTAGGCCATGGCAGCGAGTCTACGTAGATTTACTAGGGCCGTATCCTCGATCTACTCAAAGAAAAACTATAATTTTAATAGTTCTGGACCATTTCACGAAATTCGTTGTATTGAAGGCATTAAGCAAGGGGACGTCACAACAAATTGTAGAATTTTAAAAAAATGAGATATTTTTCGTCTATGGAGTGCCGGAGACTATTCACTCGGACAATGGATCTCAGTTCAAAAGTGTCGAGTATAAGGATCTACTGAAAAGCTATGGCGTAACTGATTCAAAAACCGCTATCTATTCACCCCAGTCAAACCAGTCTGAACGAGTCAACCGCTCAATTTTGGGCGCTATCAGGGCTTACATAGGCAGTAAACATACACACTGGGATAAACATTTACCTGAGATAGCATCCGCACTTCGCAATGGTATCCATGAAAGCGTTAGGAATTCTCCTCATTTTCTCCTCTTCGGGTACCACAAGATAAATCATGCAAACGATTACCGAATGCTAAGACAGCTAGGAGCTTTATCGGACGGCGAAATAATTCTTCCCTTACCAAGCAGGTTATCTATTATCCACGAGCAGGTCAAAGCTGACATCGAAAAAGCATATTTAAAAAGCGCAGGTAGATACAATTTAAGAACCCGACCTATAACATATAATGTTGGTCAGAAAGTGTTTGTGCGTACTCACTCACAGAGTGACGCAGCGAAGAAATTTTGCGCAAAATTTGCACCTCTGTTTATTAAGGGAACAGTCATTAAAAAAATAGGCAATGTCAATTATCAAATAAAGAACGAATGTGGCAAAATTTTAGGCGTATACCACGGGAGACATTTAAAACCGCAGTAAATATCAATAAAAATGCATTTTATTTGTATGTCCTGGTTAGTTATGACGAGAGATATTTTGGATGGCCAGTTTGTTTTCAGCTTATAAAAACCATTGTACGCCAATAGAGTTTTATAACCTGTCCTGTTACGGCCATTAAAACAATTTTTTTGTGTAAAGCAAAATTTAAAATGATAGTATCCGACATCCTTTAGAAAATAGTATCATGAATTGAATTTGAAGTTGTTTTTTTTGATTATTTGATTATATATGTAACTATGTAGGTCATTGAACTTTTATTTATTTTTTTTTATATAATATTTCGGTCCATTCATTTTTTTTGATGACGATGAATGATGAGTCATTTCTGTTTAATTTTTTTTTGTAAGCAAATCGATGCGTTTTTGAATTTTTTTTTTGGTGTATAGGAATTAAAACGATATCGCATCTGTAGAGACAATTATATTATGTACGTACATACACAAACTAAGCAATTACACAAGTCTTGTACATATTTTGTTATTTATTGGGTTAAAACATCTATAGGTACCGAAATAATATACATATAGATAATTTTAGGCAGGCTTTTTTTTGTCATGGTTAAATGCGCGTATATGCTAAATGAAGACGAAGTATATAATATTGTACATAAAATAAACTGTACATAATATAAAATAAAAAAAAAATCTTTCTGGAATATGCGAAATTTTTTTTCTCGAATTATTGTTGAGATACCACAGATGAAGCTTGATTTAAATTTGCAAGCTAAGTTAGTTTGAAAAAAAAATATATTTGTGCGTTAAAAAATTAGGTAAAAGAAGTGATTTTTTTTGTTAATCATTCGATAAAAAAAAAAGGAAATATTTATCCGAAATATATAGTTTTGGAGTAATTTTGGTGTAAAACTAGTTCCTCAGCGAATGTTTAACGGTAAGCCTTTGCTAATGGTTATTAAACGTATATTTGTGTTACGAGGAATTATGTTTGATTTTTTTTATTCATTTACATACTTCTCTTAGATAAAAGTGAATACAAAAAAAACCTAAATAGGTGGAAATTCTATTCCGAGACTTAGGGCCGCTGCTTTAGCGGGTAAGTTATTATCGAAGTTTGGTGTTACTAGTGCTAAGTTTTGCGTTTGCGTTTTCTAGTGTTAGCGGGGTGGCCATGGATTAAATTGACGGTGAACAACTTAATTGATCTCATCAGATTGCGTCTTTTCACCATATACCTTGTCACACAAGGTTAACGTTGGAATTCCGGATTATTTTATTCCACCGGGAAAAATACTGTAGAAAATAGTGTAGTTATAGTGATCAATAAAAAAAAAAAGGATGAAAGAAAATTGATTTGAATTGGTGGAAAAACAAAATAAATATAAAGTAAAAGGAAAAGGTGTATACGTATATACGTATAAGTGATAAGTACATATACATATGTACATAGATAATAAGTAGTTTTAAGGGTAGAGTTCACATTAAATAGTAGTGCAATGTGTGAGGAGCATACCTCCATATAAGTTAAATTTTGAGTTTTCAGCTTCCATATATTGCGGAGAGTACTCTTGGCGAGCTTATGGTGAGTCTTTTTTTGATTATATATATATACATATTTCTATTTTTGTATGCTCCCAGCATAATTGTGTGCAGTTATATTTGATTGAATTTTGATTTACAAATTTTTTTTTCTATTTTACAATTACTTTTAATATACATTTTTGTAAATACAACTTTTCCTATTACCTGTTGATGATATTGTTAAATTATTCAGTTTTTTTAATTTTCAAATAATAAATTAATTAAAATGAAGAAGTAATTTCTTTTAATTGATGGTGGTGTTGAGCTGGGTTAGTCCAGATGAATGTGGACATGCCGCTTAGTTTTTCTAAATTCATTTCGACACGTGAGGGTTTGTACGATCAGTTTATTTGGCGGCAAAGAACCTTCCTAGTGCGAACTGTAGATTATCCTAATTTATAAAACGTGTTGGCCGCCAAAAGATCGGTTACAGGTTGTACGATTGACGTAGTATTTGGAGGCATTTATATTTTCGGAAACATCATCTACATAAATTGGATGTCCTGGAGTATTGTCTAATAATAAAAACATTTTAAAATCAATATTTTAAGCACAACAATAAGCTTTTAATTCAAGAACAGTTTTCTACTCAATCGTTATAAAGAGTTGCAGCCATCCACGCTTTTTTGTTCGCACGCCAATAAACCGGAGGAGCACTCTTTTTCACATTTTTAAAAGCTCAATGATTTTCAGAATGATAAATAACAAGCGGCTTAAATCTAAAAGTACCTTCTGCATTTCCTCGTAAAAGAAGTGTTAACCGATCTTTACTGACTTTTTACCCATGGTATTCATTTTCAGATTTAGAAATGTACCTTCTCCCTGGTAGACGTTTCCAAAAAGACCAGAATATCTTTCTTCAACAATCTCTTTTAGTTCAGCTTTAAATGTATTTGCATCTGCAGCATATGCACTGGCTGATTCTCCTTTCAAGGCAACATTATGTACATTTGTTCGAGTTTTGTAACGTTCGAACCAACCATAGCTGGCTTCGAATTTTTCTAAATTTGCACTGCTAGATGATGGCAAATTCTTTTGAATATCATTAAAAGTAGTTACAATGTGATCCTCCGCTAATTTTGATTTTCTATCCAAGTGCTAAGAAGAGACTCCATTTTTACCATAGCTGAACTTCTTAATTTGGTAATTTGCTTTAATTGTTTGTAATGGTGTAGCAATTTTAGTAAATTCTCTTATTTGGTCAGCATCTCGATTCAAATTGTTCTTACTATTGTAGGAGATAAACCAAAATTTCTTCCAGATTTAAAACGATTTAAAACTTCTAATTTTAGTTCCAAATTAATTTGCTTCCGCTTTTGACTCATTTTAATTTTTACAAAATAAACTTACTACGCTTAACTGCATCAATAACTTTTCAAAACCAATTTTTTATTAAAAAAAAAATTGACTTACTGAAATAAATGGGAAAACCCTTTATATGTACAAAATTCAGCAACGCAAAAAGAAATATTAACGACGCATCTTTGAAAACGACGCAAATAGGAACGACGCAAATCGAGGTTTTGGTAAAGTATTGTGACGGTGACATCTAGGGTGTGATAGAAGAAGTTAAACTAATAGCTTAATGTTTTTACTGTACTAAAATGGAATTTTCCAGGATAAAAATGTTCTAAATGTTTCTACGCTATTCTAGCTGGAAAAGTCATGAACTTTCGAGAAGTTTGGTTTGTGTATATAAAAACTCAAACAAGATCGAATTGGATTATTCGAATTTGGAACGCGATAGTGTAAATTTGTAAGAATTAGTAGTATTTGGTAAGCGATAGTGTGAAGATTAAAAAGTAATTAAAAAGTGATTTAAAAACTTTTTTAGTGGAACAGTAAAATTTGAGAATAATTTATATAAAGTGATTTTGTGAATTTTTATTAATAAACTGTGTTGTAATAATTCTTGTGTTAACTAAATAAATTCGTTGGTGATTAATTAAATTGATTTTGTATTATTCAAAATCCAGTGATACGAACCTTAATTGACAAGGCAAAAACCTAACAATATATAAGTTTTATATAAAATAGATCATTTTGAACTTGCGATGTTAGGTTTTCATGTAACCTTCTTATGATGCTATTAGCCGAAAATAAAAAAATGACAAAATGCAGAATACGTTATTGACATTCTGGCCAAAAATACAAAAATTAGTGGATATCAGCCGAAAGTTAACAGGATAAAAAGTCATATCTTACTTGGAAAGCTTTTGTAACCCTTATCGACCACACCTCAGCCAGACCACATAGCGGCCACATGGAGTAACTCATATTACCCCACACTGAAAAACCTAGTTGTACAAGACATATGGGTGTTTTAAGACTTCTGATTTTTATCGGTCAATTTATTGATGGTGTTCTAAAAACTGGTCATATACATATGTGAAAATTCAGCAAAAATGGTTTTTTTCAGAAAAAAATTCATTACTCCGCCATTTTTCAATATTAAGGGCTAAAATTTTAGGATTGTACGCACAACATATACTACTACCATTAAAAAATTGAGGCGTAGCCAACACACGGCTTTCTTTTACGAACAGAGAATTTTGAGAAATTTTTTTTTTTAATTTTTAAATTTTTATTTTTATTTGTTTTTAATTTTTGGAAACATTTTGTACAAAGTAGTTTTTTGTAAACCTTATACTTTTTAAGATATTTGCAAAATAAATTTTCTGGACCAAGGGAGTGGTCACTTCCGGTTAGCCGATTTGGAGTAAAATTCACTGGGACCTCCCAATTTATCAAAAAAGCTTAAATCTGAAGTTTCAGTTCAATTGGTTAAACCATCTGGGCTGTAGAGAGGACACAGGCAGACAAGACTGACAGGCTGCCAGGCTGACAGACAGACAGACAGACACCATTTCGAAACCCACTTTTCCGGACTCAAAAGACCTCAAAACAAATGAATCTCTAAAAATCTCAAGGCCCAAAATTTTCATGATTACTATACTTTATTTTACTAGAGTAAAAGAAAGTAAAATAACAGTATCCGCCCCGCCGATCATTCAAAAAGTATATTTATTTTGCAAAATTACTGGAGGGAAAAATGAAAAAAATTTACAAATCATAAAATTTGTTTTTTTGTGCTTTATTAACTTCTAAATACATATTTACATACTAAATTTATTTTGAATCCTATTTTATTGACCAGCACACGTCATGCACAAAGGGAACCGATGTTATTCGCCAACCGGCCTTCTACAGGCCGAATATCCAACACGCGTTTTTTTGTCCTTTTTTCGATCGCACAGTACGCACCTCCGCGCTTGGTCAAAGGTAACTTTTTCCAGGTCACCCATTTCTTGGTTGTTGTCAATTTTTAGGATTCTCTTTATGACCATCTGTTGCTCTTTCCGAAGCTCTTTTTGCTCTGGTGTAGCATCGGGAAGGTGAGATGAGCAATCAGTTTCTTCAAAACGATGATCGCTGAAATGGTTTCCCGTTCGTCGCCGACTTTGAATTTCCACATAATGCGGGAATTGACAGCTGATTGATTGAGCATCCCGAAGAAAATCCGTATCGGCCACCTGTTCGTTCTCTTTTGTCTGTTTCTTTTGTCACAGAGTTCGTTGTTATCCACCTTGGAAGACTTCCATAAGCCAGAATAATATAAAACACCGATGTAAGCTCTGAATTCAAGCGGGTCAGTATAATGGTGGTAGGTCTTGGCTCTGTCTTAAACAACCAGGCTAGCAGACACCTCCTCGATTTTCTCATTCGTGCTGTCGACGATTGCTTCAATGATCCTCTTGATTAAACAAGAGATCCCAAAAGTTCTCTAGCGAATCCAGATTTACAGCATCATTTGCCAAGCTTGCTTCATACGGAACTTCACCTCTGCTTACACGATCTGATCTTCGTTCAGCCGATTGCGTTTCCCAGGCAAAATTATTTCTACCATATAATTTGGTCGATGCATCTCACATGTAGACACGGAACTTTTTTTAATCAAAAAATTGTTTGGAAAGTATTTTGTCAATTTTTTATTTATCGGCATTTGAGACATAAAAATTGTTCAAATATATGAAACTAATGCCCTAGGTTTTTTTATTATATCGGAGAGAGCAGATAGAGCATAAAGAAAATAAAAACAATACTCGTACGTGTTATCCTACAATGTATATATATAAAAATGGGCACGGATTGGTTTTAGCTGTCTCACTTGACAGGCGACGGTGGCAAATTTTGGAATAGGAAGATTTAATTTTTTTTTAATTAAATAAACAGCGATTTTTAATTATTAATATTTCCACATCAAGAAATAAATGGCGCCACTTTGACTGAGACAGCTAAAACCAATGCTAGCCTAAAAATGAATTCCTGTTTGTTTGTTTGTCTGTTCCGAATGGGCGTCTCAGCCGCTCAATCGATTGCCTTGAAATTTTTACCATGTACATGTTGCATATCCAGAACCAACCTTACGATATTTTGGAAGGGGCTCGACCCCGGGGTCTAGGGGCTGCGGTACAAATTATTTCAAAAATTTAAATTTTTTTACGAGAATGAGTTTTGGAAAAAGGTTATATGAAATAACAGACATGTTCGAATTCAGGGGGTCCGCCCAGGATCAAAAATTCATTTTTACATGTAAAGATACAATTATTTGATTGTTCTGAAATAACGCCTTAGCCGCTTTACCGATCGCCATGAAATTTTTACCATGTATATGTTGCATATTCAGGACCAAGACCACGATACTTTAGAAGGGGCTGGACCCCGGGGTCTAGGGGCTGTGGTACAAATTTTTTCTCAAATTTTAATTTTTTTAAGATTTTTTGACGGGAATGACTTTAGGAAAGGGGTTATATGAAATTAGTGACATGCTCCAATCCGGAAGTCCGCCCTGGATCAAGAATTAATTTTTACATGTATAGATACAATTATTTAAATGTTCCGAAATAGCGCCTTAGCCGCTCTACCGATCGTCATGAAATTTTTACCATGTTTAAGTTGTGTGTTCAGGACCCAGGTTATGATATTTTAGAAGGAGCTGGACCCCGAGGTCTAGGGTCTTTAGTTCAACTTTTGTCTAAAATTAAATTTTTTTTTTTAAATTTTAACGGGAATGAGTTTAGGAAAGGAGTTTTATGATATAAGTTGCCAATCTTAAGCGTTATTTTTACAAGGGCTGGACCCCGGAGTCTAGGGGCTGCGGTACAATTTTTTCCTAGAATTTAAATTTTTAAAATTTTTTTTTTTTTTGAGTTTAGGAAGTGGGTTATATGAAATTAATGTTATTTTCGAATGCGAGGGACTACTCCAGGATCAACAGGGTATAAGGGCTGCAGTACAAACGGTTTCTACAATTTAAATTTTTTTAAATTTCTTTCGGTAATGAGTTTAGGAAGTAGGTTATATGAAACTAATGAAATATGTATTTGAATATGAGGGGTCCATCCCATGGATAAGAATCCATTTTTACGACTTTATGTAAGAGAAACAATTTTAGACAAACTTACGGTGACTTGGCGTTCCACAAGAATATTTTTAGAAGTTTATTGTACTATTTTGCTATTTGGTTATTATTGTATGTTGAATTGGAACTGCAGTAAAACACAGAAATATTTTAATCCTTAACTTCTTTCCCCTTAGAATGAGAAAACATTTAGGTTTCTAATGTTGAATGATTGCTGCACATTTAAATTTAAACACCAAAAAGGATATTTAGCGTGCGATTGTTATACACAAATCATACCTCTACTATAATTGATTTAATTATTCAAATAAATTTTATTAATTTAAATTTAAGACAATCTTTCATCACTTTAACTGAAGACAAATCTCTGAATTCTTATATTATCCATACTAATAATCCATTTTTACTGGTTTGACATGTACTGTTTAGTGATATCCTATTTATCATATCCTGTTTTGAAATGTACCTGACTATGGAGTTCTAATTTCCACATAACTTCAGAAATAATTAACATTCTATTTTAATCCACTATTGCAACCGGCGGCTTTTAATGAAAATAGTAGTTTCATACTATACGCCAATAGTTTATTACTTTATTTAGTTTATTACTTAAATATTCAATGATTGTTTCATAAAATCAATTCTAGGAAAGGTACTAAAAAATATTGTACGTATAAACTGATTTACTTTGAAAAGTACTAGCGTTTTATATTTGAAAATATCATCTTCTACAAGAAACATCCTTGGATTCAAATTATTGTACGTGTAAAATTGCCTTAGTTTGAAAAAACTTCTTTTGTTTTTCGAAATGTCATTTTCAACCACAGTTCGCGGTAAAACGTATCGAAGTGGACGCAGTTTTAATCGTTTTGATTAAATTAATATTAATTTGTGTTTCGGATGCCGTTGTTCTCGATTAGTTAGCTATATTGCAATAAAATAATTGTTGGTGATTATTTTCCAGGTATTAAATATTATTTCAAGTGAATATACATTCTTATTAGATTTAAGTTTTCAGTTTATAAACGTGTTAATCTATGATTACTTTTCGATTGTAGATAACATTTGATTTTGCTTAAAAAAAAATTCGTAAAGACATTTTCAAACACAGTTCGCGGTGAAACATATCGAAGGGAACATTAAAATCGTTTTAATAAATTAATACTAATTTCTGTTTTGAATGCCCTGATTAATTAGCTACACGTTTCATTTTTGCTTAAAAATGCCACAGAAAAAAAGATCAATTGGGCAGGTAACTGCAAAGTGGAAGAAGATTAGAGCCGCAGGGGTGGCTGAATCAAGCGAACAGCGTGAAGCACGACTTGAAAATGATCGAAGCAGTAGATCTTCTTCTAGAGTTAATGAAACAACTGAACAGTGTGAAACACGACTTGCAAACGTTCGAAGCAGTACATCTTCTTCTACAGCTAATGAAACAACTAAACAGCGCGAAACACGACTTGCAAACGTTCGAAGCAGGATGTCTTCTTCAAGAGCTGATGAAACAACTGAACAGCGTGAAACACGACTTGAAAATGTTCGAAGCAGGATGTCTTCTTCTAGAGCTACTGAAACCATTAAACATCGTGAGGCCCGGCTGGAAGTCGATCGGTTACGATATGGACGATTAATAGAAACTTTTAGAGGTGATTTAAAGTTAGCAGCATTCAATTACGAGAAAGACTATGATTACAATGTTTCAATTGGGCAAATGGAAACATTTGTTTGTATTGTCATGCTTTAAAATTTCACAATGAATTGCCTGGAATGTGTTGTTCAAATGGAAAAGTGAATTTGCCTCCTCTGGATGATCCACCTGAACCTCTTCTAGCTTACGTCTCCGGAACTACTGAGTTATCCAGACATTTTCTACAAAATATTCGAAAATACAACTCATGCTTTCAAATGACATCTTTTGGAGCAACCCAAATTGTTACGGATGGAGGTTTTATGCCCACGTTTAAAGTACAAGGACAAATTTATCATAAAATTGGATCACTTCTTCCTCTCTCTAACAACGACTCCAAGTGTTTACAAATTTACTTCATGGGCAAAGAGGAGGCGGGTACTTATCAACGTTGTGCTATTAGTCCCGGAACAAAACTATTTCACGTATCAAGTTTACAGATTTTATTCCATGAACGCAATCATCTGGTAAATTTATTCAAAACTGCATTGGAGCAAATGCTATCAGATGACCACAGAGTAGTTATTCGAGCAGACAAAACACCGTCTGGTCAACATGAAAGACGAATCAATGCTCCAACAATCAACGAAATTGCTATTGTTATGGTCGGAACGGATTTCAACCGACGTGATATTATTATCCATAGACAAAATGAAAGCCTACAGCGTGTTACTGAAACACACAGATCGTATGATGCTCTTCAGTATCCAATACTGTTTTGGCAAGGAGAAGATGGGTATCATTTCAACGTGATGCAAACTAACCCAACAACAAGTGCTGCGATGACGAAAATGGTTTCCTGCATGAATTTTTATGCGTATCGTATTATGATTAGAGCACAACAATCAAACCACATCCTGAAGTGCCGTCAACTTTTTCACCAATTCATTGTTGATATGTATGATAAAATCGAAAGTGAACGACTTCTTTTCATTCGCTTAAATCGAGATCGATAGATTTACTTCTAATTCGGCATGATCTGAGAGCTAAAGTTTTCAAACAGAAACTCATAAATCTCATGAACCTCATAACTAAAAATCATATTTATGGAGAAACTCGCTGCTGGATGTATTCTATAGAATGGCAGAAAAGAGGCCTACCACAGGCTCACATTTTGATTTGGCTAAAGGGCAAGATTACTCCGACTCAAATTGATAGTGTTATATCAGCTGAATTACCCAATTCCCAAGAAGATCCGATACTTTTTGAAATTGTTAGCAAAAACATGATACATGGGCCATGTGGAGCCGTGAACCCCAATTCACCTTGCATGAAATACGGAAAGTGTTCCAAAAAATGTCCCCGAAAGATGTATCAGGAAACACAAACTGGTGACGACGAATATCCACAATACCGGAGACGAAAACCCGATAACGGAGGACACACAGCCCCTATCAAAGTAAACAATGTGCATCATGAGGTAGATAATAGCTGGATTGTTCCTTACACTCCGTTACTGTCAAAAATATTTAAAGCCCATATTAACGTTGAGTACTGCAACTCGGTTAAGTCAATTAAATATATATGTAAATACGTCAACAAAGGCAGTGATATGGCAATTTTTGGACTTTCGAATACAAATTCACCATTCGATGAAGTCACGCAATTTCAAATAGGACGTTACATCAGCAGTAATGATTCACGAGCGTTATCCAACAGTTGTACATCTTAGTGTACACTTAGAAAATGGACAACGAGTTTACTTTACGGAAGAAAATCTGTTACAGAGAGCTGTACAACCAACGAATACGACATTAACAGCCTTTTTTCAATTGTGCGGAACAGATTCATTCGTAAAAACGTTGCTTTATCATGAAGTTCCAAAATATTATACATGTAACACGTCTAAGAAGCAGTTTTTCAGAAGAAAGCAAGGCACAATTATTCGGGAGTACCCTGGAATACGTGGTTCTGATGCCTTTGGTCGAGTTTATAATGTTCATCCTAACAATACGGAGTGGTTTTTTCTGAGAATGCTGCTTCATGAAGTAAGAGGACCAACGTCTTTTCAAGCACTGAGAACTGTAAATGGCGAAGTATGTCAAAACTACAGAGAGGCATGTCTTAAACTGGGCTTACTTGAAAATGATGAACACTGGGATAGAACACAAGCATGTCTTATGTGTCGTCCAGCACAAATACGCAAGCTCTTTGCAATCATATTAACAACATGCACACCTTCCGATCCTAAAGGTCTTTGGGAAAAGCACAAAGAAAGCCTTAGTGAAGATATACTTTGGCAAGCACGTAAAACAAATCCCGATATGGAAATACAGTTTTCAGCAGACATATTTAATGAAGCGCTTATATTACTCGAGGATGCATGCTTATACATTAATAACAAAGTCATTTCCCAACTTGGGTCGCCAGCACCGACACGCCTTGGAAACATTGTTCGTGATAGAGATCTATTACGAGAACAAAATTACGACGTTGGTCAGTTACGAGTTTTCGCTGAGACTCAAAAAAGACTCTTAGTGGATGATCAAAGACAGGCATACACTAAAGTGATGCAATACATAGCAAACGTAAACGGAGGAATTATTTTTCTTGATGCACCCGGAGGCACTGGAAAAACATTTCTTCTTAATTTGATACTTGCTGAAGTAAGACAGCAGAATACAATCGGCCTCGCTGTTGCATCATCTGGAATTGCATCCACTTTACTCGATGGAGGACGCACAGCACATTCAACGTTTAAACTACCATTGAATTTGAATCAAGCGGATAATTTTTCTTGCAATATAACACGAAATTCGGGAATTGCCACGTTATTAAAAACATGTAAAATCATTATTTGGGATGAATGTACCATGGCACACAAAAAAGCATTTGAAGCGGTTGATCGTACTTTGCCAATGCGAGGAGCTCTAACACTACTAGTAGGTGATTTTCGTCAAACTTTGCCAGTCATTCCACGATCAACACCCGCTGATGAACTTAATGCCTGCCTGAAGGCGTCTCATCTTTGGAAACACGTTACGAAAATCACACTATCTACAAACATGCGTGTGAATTTACATCACGATGGTACAGCTAAAACATTTGCCAGGCAGCTTTTGGACATGGGTAACGGGAAATTGCCAAATGACCCTTTAACATGTGAGATATCGTTCCCGCCTAATTTTTGTCAAATGCTGCTAACAATACAGGACGTGGTAATGAAAGTATTCCCAAATCTGCCAAATAACTTCAAAAATCATGACTGGCTGTGCGAACGTGCACTCCTAGCTCCCAAAAATGACGGCGTTAATAAATTAAATAATAAAATTCAATCGCAACTACCCGGGCCACTAATGAAATACAAATCTATCGACACGGTTACTGATGTGGATCAATCCGTCAATTATCCAATAGATTTTCTTAATTCTTTGGAGCCACCTGGTATTCCACCACACATACTATTTTTAAAAGAGGGTTCACCAATAATACTGCTCCGAAATTTAGATCCACCGAAATTGTGCAACGGAACACGGCTTTGTGTAAAGAAATTGATGCCGAATGTGATTGAAACAACGATTATTACCGGTAAAAGTAAAGGAGAAGATGTGCTAATTCCGCGCATTCCTATGATTCCCACCGATTTGCCGTTCGAATTCAAGCGACTACAATTCCCATTCCGCCTTGCTTTTGCAATGACAATCAACCAAGCCCAGGGGCAATCATTGAAAATAGCTGGTGTTATTTTAGAAAATTCATGCTTTTCACATGGCCAACTATATGTTGCTTGCTCCAGAGTGGGAAGGCCAAAAAATTTATTTATTTACACACCAAATGGAAAAACCAAAAATATTGTTTATCAAAAGGCTTTATAATAAAAATTATTAACTAAAATATATTTATATTTATTATTCACTTTGATCTGGTTGAAGGTTTGTAAAAATGGAGTATAATTATTTGGCAATTGGTAACAAATACCAAACCAAAATTAATTATCTATCCTCACAAACTGGATGTCCAATAATATCATTACAAAAGCTCGCCTGGATGCATTGACGGAGGCACCCGTTACTGAATACAGCTACTTATAATTTTCTTTTCATATGTGATTGCAACTACAGCGATATAAAGAGAGAATTCTTGCATAACAATCAAGGTATTTGAATAATATACCTCCCGTGCAACGCCGGGTAACTCAGCTAGTATCATATAAAAATGAAACTGAATTATTTCACATGAACAGAAAAGATTCCATAACGACTAAGATTGAAAACAATTTTTTTTTACTAGAATATCAAAAACTTACCTTTATTTTGTCTATTGATACCACAAACAAATCTATTTAAAAAAAAAACAGATCTGTGCCGAGCAACGGTGGTGGCCACACTGGGGTTACTAGTTACCCCATGCCGAGAAAACGAACGCTCAAAGCACCGCCACGCGTTTTTTTGGCTTTCTATGTAATGGAGTCACATCTCACACTTGTCTACTATCGGCGGATGTCGTTATTTCAAAGGTTTTAGACCTTTAATTTCACTTTTTCTGAGCCTGGGGTAACTAGTTACCCCGTGTGGCCGGTAAGGGTTAAACCTACTCGTGAAAAATATCGGAAAATTCAACTACCTCCTACTAAAAGCATTAATAATAATAAAAACCTTAAATTATGATTTGCCTCAATTTCCTGACAAGCCCATAATATTCAAAAACCAATTTAACAAATTTATCGTTTCACCGTCGCAATATATGTAGTTATTATTGTATTATTGATAAGTGATGAAAATCAATCAGTGCTTATGGTTTTTGCATATTTATTTTTTTTTATGTTCAACAATCTCATATCTCGCTATATAGTGTTGCATAAAAAATCCGATCAACAGTAAGCAGCAGCACAAAAAAATCAATAAAATCATCAAATATCGAGGTATTTGTAAACATCATCCTATATTTGTTGTCTATATCCCACAATAATCGAATTGTGCTTCCAATGTATCCAATATATTGTGCACGATGCTAGTTTATCCCCCAACCATTACATACCCGTGTACATATATATACACAGAGCAGAAGAGACAACAAAAAATTGTCTACATTAGAATAAAAAATTGATAAAAAAAATGATATAAATTGATAACGTATTTTTCTTCTAGCATGACAATAGATTTTCCAAAACAACAAAACTGGGATGATGGCAAAAATATCAGATCATTAATGATAGCTTTTATGTTGTTCTATATTGATTGCATCATTAATTCAAGTAATTTTTACTTCTAAAAAAAAAAAAAAAAATCAAAAGTTCTTATGCTCTCTACGTATTTTATGCTTTATGTTTGTATGTGTTCGTTTATGTACAACGAGTATTTCAAAATTTATGTTTTATTTCATGTCCCGATGATGTTATGAAAATTAGAAGAAAAGGACGTTTTTTTTATTGTTACTGTTGTTGTTGTATAATGTGTTATGTTTGTGTTTGCAGAAAGATTTTTTTTTTTTTTGTTTGTTTGTACGAAATTAAATTAAGGACATGCAATTTAAATGATAAATGTGATACTAATGTTTTTAGGATATAACATAAATTTTGTTATCAAAAATATGTCATGCTATGGGACAATGAACAGTTTTTATGTTATCAAGCTCTGTATATATGCTAAGTAGCAAAAATATTTTTATAATTCATTTGGGATGAAAGTACTGTAAATTGTTTTAATCAGAAATATTTAAGTTAAGCAAAAGTACCAGGGGACCGAGTTTCGCTCGGTAAAACAGAAAGATATTTTTTTTAATCTCTTTCACAAAACAACTTTAATTTCATTTTATTTTATTCGACTGAGACATAAAAGTCAATGTTGCCGAGGTAACCGTCATCGCTGTCACTATCAAGACTTATAAAAGTTTCATCAGGAGCGTTCAATGCTTCTTTCCATACAACATTATACGTGCGACGTTCATTTTCAGGTGGTAACAAAACTTTCAAGCTATTTTGTCGTTTAACACGGGATAATGCTACGTACAACATACCATGATTAAAGTCAGGTGTAGGAAGGTCGACGCCATCAAATTCGAACGTTTGCCCTTGAGATTTATGCACGGTCATCGCAAACGCTGGTCGAAGCGGAAATTAATGTCGTTGTGTTGTACATTCAAGTTGGAATCGAGCGTAACTCGAGGAATGTATACTTCTTGTCCAGCTTCTTTCCCAGTAATTATTTTTGCTTTAGCTACGTTGTTACATAATTCGGTAACAATCAGGCGTGTTCCATCACACATACCCTCCGACATATCTAAATTATGCATTAGCATAATTATCGTATTTTTCTTTAGTGTTAATTCATGGGGTGGCAAATCAGCAAATTTCAATCGAATTAAATTAACATCTTCGATTAAATTACGACTGGAAATTATATCCTCAGATAATTCGATTTCATTGAAGTCATTTTTTGGAAGATTTCCATTTCCGACACGCATATTTTTTTTAAAACGAAAAATTTTTGAAATGCTTCCAGAGATGACTTTTTTTGATCGACAAATCGAGTGTTTCACTACGGTTGCTTCGGAGTTGAACAGGTAAGCACTGACGGAAATCACCTCCAGGGACTAAAATTTTTCCTCCAAATGGCAAGTTTGGATTTGCAATAGACCAAAACAACTGATCCTTATTTTGTAAACCATACTTTGGTAAGATCGGTGCCTCATCCATAAGGAAAACATCAACTTGAGCGAGTTCTGTAGCTTTGACTGACCCAGCTTTAATGCTGGAAATTGAATCTGACGAAAGCGGAACTTTCAGATAAAATGTCTTGTGTGATGTTTGTCCAGCAGGCAATAGAGTTGATGCGATTCCAGTAAATGCCATACGTATAAATGATATAAGGTCTTATACACGAAGGTTTTACCGGTAACGCCTGGTCAATCTATGAAAAAAAAAAATTTGTTCACAATTTCAATCTGTTTTTCTTGTAGAAGCCAATACATGCGTTCTCCAGTAGCAGCTGACTCATCAAAATTTAGAACGTCCATATTTTGGTCATCTTCGTAATTGTCAATGTCGTCCATACCATATAATTCCACCCAGAAAACGAAAAATTTTGACCTTCTGTTGCTGTCGTATTTAACTTGAATGCAATAATACGATAAGTACGTTTGATTGCAGCATCCTCAGATCTATTATTTCGTTGTGCTTGCAGAATAAAATCTTCAGCCAACTGATTTTTAAATCTTTCCGATATAGACCATTTGGATTTTTGGGACATCCAAAAATAAGAATCTGAACGAAGAGTATTCGCATTACCGAAGCCATTTTGGACAGTGCTGATTCTTCTAGACCATCTATCCACTGTTTACCGTTGAAGGCGAGGCCATGAGCTAGGCAAGCTTGTTTATATGTCGCATAACGAATGTTATTCACAGTAAGGAGATTATCACATGATAGAGAAGTACTCACAAATGGAAGCATTCTAGTTGAGCAACATAATTTACGTTGTGAATTCGACCAATGACACGCAATCGACGGATTCGCGGTTCCCAGCTGCTCGTTTTTCCATCCCATTTAAAATGTTCGGGCATTTGCCAATGGTAGTAGTAATTAGGGTTTGTTTGAATTTGCTTCAACGCCTGGTTATGTCGAAAATACGCTTCTAACATTGAACCTTTTTGTCCAATATCTGCCCGATCTTCTAGAGCTTGGTCAATATCTTGCATTCGATATTGACCACGTAAATGAATATTCAACCGCTGAACGATATGACTCTTTCTTTGGATTTCGTGGCCAAATAATCGCCAGCATGCTTCAGGTGGTGTAATGCAGCGACCTTCCACATAGGTACCTGCTTCATTATAAGTCAAACTCCGTTGGTTTTCGACAACCTTTATTGAAGCGCAATGGAGTCCTTTGTAGATGTATTTATATAAATATTTTACCGGACCTATCCTGCCAACATATTCAACATTGATGTGACATTGGAATTTTTCAGCAAATAAGCCTTATATGTGGCCACATGACGATTATCTCGTGTAACTCGGCGATTATCCTTATCTTTTCGATATACAGCAAGTTCATGTGAAAATTTTTCTCGATTATTTTGGTCCAATTTGGGGTCATAACGACGACGATACTTTGGTTTTTCATCATCCGCTGGAGATGTTAGTTCTTTGAATTGCATTGGAAAACCGAAGCGGCACTGCAATTTTTCATTTTTATTGACCATACATGTAGCATCTGGATTTAACTCCACTCCGCACGGATTATGAATCAACCACTTTAATTTCGATCTTCAAGATTCATGATCAACAGCAAATGCATATGTGGTAGTCCACGTTTTTGAAATTCGATTTTATACACATATGCGGCCACCTTTCCAAATATCTGTTATTTATCCAAATCATTGATAATTTCATTAAATTTTTGTTTCACAATTCGAGCGACGAGATCGGGACGACCTTGAGCGGACTACTGTACTATAACTCCATTATCAGATATAATATGCGCTAAGTCGTTGATAAGTCGGGTAACACCTGCGTACTGATCACCAAAAATAGTTTATTGATTAAATTTGATCCATTGGACGCGATCACGTTCAACTCAAATGTAAGGCGTTGAAAACTGTTTGACGCAGGTCGGGTGTTAAATTATTTTGCAAAGAAAGGCTTTTGATGTGTTCAGGTCGAAAAGCTATACGATATTGCGCTAGTTCAAGTCGTGTTAGATGTGGACGACTTGCATAAGGTATTCGAAGTGGCATACCCACGGTATATCCTGACGATCCGGCTGGATAAAACAATGGGTAGGTAAAGGGCTCCACACGATGGTCGATATTTTTCAAAATGGCAACATCTTTGCTACGCTGTTTTACAACCATTTCATTTGACGGGAAACTTTGATCGGCGTTAAGCGTAAGAACAACGCTTACTTCAATACATGCAGGAGGGTTGAACCGTCTATATTCCACACCATCTGGCACTGTAAAAATGAGCTGCACATTTGAAGGTTGTAGTCCCAGTTCAGCAGCACATTGATTTATATCATAAATGTTTTGTTCTCGCAATATTTCCTCCAACAGATCCATTAGTTCACGACTAATTCCATAATTTTGAGGATGTGCAAGGCGTTTGTCAACAGCATCATCGGAGTCTAAAAAGTACATTTGGCCATATGAAGGTGGTTCGAAATCACCTTGAGTGGTTTGTGTCGGATGTGCCGCCATATTCATTTTATGATAAACTTGTCCAGCTGCTTTGAAGCTAAAAATGTTACGACTATTGATGGTTCGATGAGTTTAAGTTTCGGATTCAGTTGTGGAACTCATTGGCGAGCGGGTGACGTCGTAAAAAAAGGCAAACCAATTCATTTCGAAACTGTGGAGGTGGCAACACAAATCGATCATTCAAGCAACAAACTCCAAATGAATTACCTGTATTTGCTACTCTTTCTTCGGGGAAATGGAGGGCTCCGCAGTTAATACATACAACGTTGAATGATCCCAATGATTTGTAATTAACGCTGGCGTAGTTTACGGCATCTTTATAGGTTCGTACTGGATTCGGTGCCATAGCTCGTTGCCGTCGAACATTGCGACGGTGTTGTTCTTCTAACCGCTGAATTCGTTGTGCATCAAATCTGTTTCGCTCTTGCTCCAAGCGATGATTACGTTCTTCATCATTTTCGTTTGCGATATGATGCGCTTTTATTCGTTGCATTTGATCAAGGTGTTCTTAGGATTGAGATTCATTAAGTATCATAATTACCTCAGACATTTTTCCATGCCTTTTACTTTAGCTGTTCGGATTGGTCTTGCCGCGTTGAATGGTCCAGGTTGTTGGACAAAAATTTCTTCGATTCGATTTTGCATATTGAAGTTGCATTCGATATCATTCGTAACATTATTGATTGTCCAGGTTGTTGTTTTTCCAACGAAGCATCGCACTGGGGTAGGACATTGAAAATTTAGTTTCTATGGTGAGGGCCATACAAGACAATAAACAATAAATATAATTTGGAGAATATTATTTTGCTTACGGAAATTTATGATATCAATATAGTTCAAGTATATGGCCGTCGGGAGCCATGGTATAACAATGACTTGGTGTTGCTCGAGAAACGACGTAATAAGCTTCATTCATTGTATAGATTGCATGTTGTTATATATTATCCAGATTTTGATAGAGCCCGCAAGGAATTTAAGTGCCTAAACTGGTTCCTTTACAACAACTATGTAGTGCGAATTGAGGAAGAGTTAACATCTAATCCTAAGGAGTTCTGGAATTTCATTAACAACAGGAAAAAAGTGGCTGGCTTTCCGTCTTCTATGTGGAATTTTTGATAGTCTTAACTCCTCTGTCTTTTTCAGTAAAATATATAAATCAGTCAGATTGTGTTAGTCCAGCCGAAAGTAAAAAAAATGGTAATGAAGATTGTCGAATCCCAGCAGAGAGTAAAAAGTCGATAAGGCAGATTATGATATTAACATTCCAGCAGAAAATAAAATATTTAGTAGTTATCAGCCGAAAGTAAATAAGATACATGGATTTAAATAAAACATTTTATAAATAGTTTTACGTGTAAAACTATTCTTAACCTATTCGTAGAAAATAACGGAAAATCAAAAGAATCCAAAAAATTGGAATAAAATCAGCCTCAAAAGTGTATATCGGAAGTTGAATAGTTTTTATGTGATTTGTAAATAGCTATCGAATGAAAAAATTCTGTTCAAGTTTCCCGTGGGAAATCTCGGAAAATTCGATTTTCCAAAAATTATTAGAAAATTTGTATAAAATCAGCCTCCAGAGTGTTAAGTCTGGAGATGGATTGCATTAGTGTGACTTGTCATTAGCTATCGCAGGAAAAAATTAAGTTCAAGTTTTCTGTCTTGAGGCTGATTTGATAAAAATTTTCTAATTATTTTTGGAAAATCGAATTTTCCGAGATTTCCCACGGGAAACTTGAACTGAATTTTTTTCCTGCGATAGCTATTGACAAGTCACGTCAATGCAATCCATCTCCAGGCATAACTCTAGAGGCTGATTTTATAAAAATTTTCTAATAATTTTTGGAAAATCTAATTTATAAGCAAATTATATTAGGCCAACAGAAAATGGACGAGAAACTTCTCGAATTATCTACTAACATACACTGCGAAGTAAAGAAGCTGCAAATGGAGATTCAACAGGTTGATCAAAAATTAGAAACGGAAGTTCGACTAGCCAAAACGGAGGTTAAACAGGTTGAAGAAAAATTACAAGCGGAGGTTCAACGTCATTCGACACATTCGACGGAACAACATCTTTCGACATTTTCAAATTTCAATTTGAAACGGCAGCCAATCAAAACCGTTGGAATGATGAACATCTTGTTGCAGCTCTTATAGTGGCCCTTAAAGTTGAAGCAGCGGAGGGCCTTACAAACCATTCCTGAAACGGATTGCAACAGCTATCTTGAAATTATGAAGGCGCTAGATCGGAAGTATGGCAGTGACCATAAGCGGGAAATTTATCGCATGCAACTGAAAAGCCGCTATTAAGCCGCGAGCGATTAGTACATCCAGCGCATACCAGCACATCTGCCGATTATATGGAAAGGCTAAAAATTGACACATTCATTGATGGCATTCGAGATCCAGAGACACGCAAGGCGGTAATGTGCACAAGCCAACACCAAACCGTCAATGAAAATACGTCGAGTGGAAATCAACCCCAGCATAAATACAGAGCGGTCAGCACTAAGATACCGAGACGGAAGCGGCAAAATCAGATATTCGACATGTGATAAGTTCGGCCACATCTCTCAGGACTGCGGGTAAATAAGAAGAACCACCAAGCGGAGCACAAGCAGTGTCCGAGCAAGAGGGCCAAAAGATGACGGAGTCGTTAAACATGAACGAGTTAGCTTAAAGGTGCAGAAGCTGACTCCCACAACCGATTGCTCCATAACCTCCATCCGCGTTTCGAAAGTAGCAAGAGGCGGTGACAGCTTAACAATCAAAGGCGATATTGATGGCATGGACTGCATTATCACCCTGGATATGGGAGCAAACCGCACGATTGTCCGTAAAGATCTGATCGATGGAGGCATACAACCAGCTAATGGATTGAAGTTACAAACAGCAACTGGAGATAGTTCAATAATAAAAGGCAAAAAGATCGTGAAAATAAAGAGTAAATAAGATCGGAAGAACTCTTTTCCAACACGAAGTGCTGATTGCAGATATTGTGGATGATGTCATTATGGGAATGGACTTCATGAGGGTTACTGGCTTCGTGGTGGATGTGGAAGAGGAGTTTTAATTTACGATAACATCGAGTTGCCACTTAAATCTAGCAGTGCAGGAACAACTAACAGGCGAATTGTTATTGATCATCGGGAGAAGCTGTCACCGAACTCGGAGACGATCGTATGGGGAAGATTGGAGGGAGGTTCTGGGTCATCCAGTTTGTGGGTTGTGGAAGCTAACGAATAGCAGTTCGGAGCCAAGAAAATTTTAATCGGGAAAGTCCTAGTTAAACCAGATAATGACCATAGAGTACCAATTAGGACTATAAATCTCTCGGATAAGGCGAAAACTATAAAGAAAGGAACAGTCATCGGCAAATATAACGAGGTTTCAACCATAGTATAGTTTGAACAGAAAAGTCCGATTGAAAAAGTCGACTTGCAAGGCCAGAAATAAATGGTAGAACAACTTATGCAGAAATAGACCAAAGATCTTACCGAGGCACAGAAAAATTCTGCACATCAAATACTCAAACGATACATGCCCATATTCTGCAGTTGGTCGGGTAATAACGTAAGGACCTCAATGGTAAAGCACCGAATTGATATGGGAACATAAACGGCAATTCGTCAACCACCCAGGAGCTTACCATTGGCAAAACAACAAGAAGTCGACCGGATGGTAACTGCAGATGTAATCAAACCATCTAACAGCCCATGGAGCTCACCGGTAGTATTGGTCGAGAAGAAGGACGGTAGATAAGCGATTTTGCGTAGATTACTGAAAACTCAATGCTGTGACTGAAAAGATCGCTACCCACTGCCAAGGATAGATGATACATTCACTATCGGATGCTCGCATATTTTCTACATTAGATTTACAAAGCGGCTATTGACAGGTGGAAGTCTATGAGGTTGATCGCGAGAAACAGCGTTCAGTGTGGGTAATGGGCTTTGGCAATTTAATGTTATGCCGTTCGGATTATGTAATGCCCCTGTGACTTTTGAACGATTAATGGAGCGCGTGTTAAAGGGATTACATTGGAAGACGTGCCTAATATATCTGGACAAAATCATCGTCATGGGGAAGGATTTTGACGATCATCTAAGGAACTTGGCAGAAGTTTTAGATCGAATACAGGCCGCCGGATTAAAGTTAAGCCCAAAGATGTGTAAACTGTTCAGAACTGAAGTCAAATATTTGGGTCATCTGGTAACGACTAATGGAATTCACACCGACGAAGAAAAGATCGCAGCAGTAAAGGATTGGCCAAGACCTAAAAATGTACACGAATTACGAAGCTTTCTGAGATTGTGCACCTATTATAGACACTTCGTGCCAGGATTCGTCAACATCGCCAAGATTTTGCACGAGTTGACCAGGAAGAACAAGCCATTCGGATGGAAGGATGGCCAGGAAAAAGAATTTATGGAACTAAGGAGATGGTTATGTGTCGCGTACCCTATGCCCAGCCCAAAGAATTGTTAGCTATAGTGGAATGCGTTAAGCATTTCCATAAGTAACTTTATGGCCAAAAATTCCATTTACGGTCAGATCATGGTGCTTTACGGTGGCTGTTACAATTCAAGAATCCTAAGCGACAAGTAGCACGCTGGATCGAACGTCTTCAAAGCTACGATTTCCAAATCGAACATCGGAAGGGAAATGCACACGGAAATGCCGACGCAGTATCAAGAAGACCATGTCCAGTAAAACGTAAACATTGTGGCCACGTTGAAGCAAAGGAAGGCATCATCGACTTTAGGCTTACGCAAGTGCTTCCTGATGAGGAGTGCACCGACGAAATGATCAGGAAACAGCAATTGGATGATACGGATTTATCAGTTATCATGGAAAGGAAGGAAAAGGAACACCGGCCGACTTGGAGCGAGATCGCGGACAAAACTCCCATTGTCAAGGCTTATTGGGCTCAATGGGACAGCCTCCAGCTTGAAAATGGGTGTTAAAAACGATTGTGGGAAAGCATAAATGGCAAAGTGGAGCAATTGTTGCTGGTGATACCAAAGTGACGACAGTCAGTGATAGAATGGTGCCAAAAATGTGACCAATGTGCGGCGGTGAAATGACCCGCACGCAAAAGTCGTGGAGCCATGAAACAATATAACGTTGGTGCACCATTCGAAAGAATTGCAATTGATGTAGCGGGGCCATTTCCCACCAATGAGAGCGGCAGCAAAAATGTGCTAGTAATCATGGATTGTTTTAGTAAATGACCGAAGGTGGACCCCATTCCCAATCAGGAGACGACAACAATAGCTGATGACGTAGTAAACAACTGGATTAGCAGATTTGGAGTGCCGATGGAGATTCATACCGATCAAGGACGGAATTTTGAATCAGTGGTATTTCAAGAAATATGCCAGATGCTCGGTATCAATAAAACGAGAACAACGCCTTTGCATCCACAGTCTGATGGTATGGTGGAAAGATTCAATGGTACATTGGAGAAATATCTAGTAAAGGTCGTTGAAAAAAACCAACGCAACTGGGATCGACATATACCGATGTTTCTGATGGCCTATCGATCAGCAATACATGACACAACCGGAATGACACCAGCTAAAACGTTATTTGGAGATAACCTACGATTACCTGGAGATCTAAAGTTTGGGGCTGTACCATCAGCGGCTTTATGTGGACAGGATTACGTAGACCGAATGAAAGAGGAACTTAATGAGATTCATCAATTTGTACGGGAGAAAATACGGATGTCAAGTGACTGGATGAAAGCTCGATATGACATACGAGCAAATAATTAAGGTTTTCAGAAAGGGCAATTAGTATGGCTTCACAACCCGCAACGGAAAAAGGGATTATCACCGAAGCTGCAACCAGCATGGGAACGACCTTGCACTGTCATCACAAGGATGAATGACGTGGTTTATCGGATATGAAAGGGACATAGAGGTAAACCAAAGGTGGTGCATTTGGAGAGGCTGGCCCTATACAGAGGAAGTGATTTGGGTCCTGGTCGGGACAAACAGGCTTAGCTGGGGGGTAGTGTGACGGTGACACCTAGTGTGTAATAGAATAAGTTAAATTAATAGCTCAATGTCTATGTACTAAAATGGAATTTTTCATGATAAAAATTGTTCTAAATGTAACTACACTATTCTAACTGGAAAAGCCATGAGCTGTCTAGAAGTTTGGTTTGTGTATATAAAAAATTGAGGTGTGGCCAACACACGACTTTCTTTTACGAACAGAGAATTTTGAGAAATTTTATTTTTTTCCTAATTTTTTTTTTTAATTTGTTTTTCATTTTTGGAAATATTTTGTATTAAGTAGTTTTTTGTAAACCTTATACTTTTTAAGATATTTGCAAAACAAATTTTCTGGACCAAGGGAGTGGCCACTTCCGGTTAGCCGATTTGGAGTAAAATTCACTGGGACCTCCCAATTTATCAAAAAAGCTTAAATCTGAAGTTTCAGTTCGATTGATTAAACCATCTGGGCTGTAGAGAGGACACAGACAGACTGACAGACTAACAGACTAACAGACTGACCGACTGACAGACAGAGAGACAGACACCATTTCGAAACCCACTTTTTCGGACTCAGGGGACCTAAAAACAAATAAATTTCTAAAAATCTCAAGGTTCAAAATTTTCATGATTACTATACTTTATTTTACTAGAGTAAAAGAAAGTAAAAAACCCTAATCCATACGAATCGTTCGTTTAGTAAAAGTTCTGCAAAATTATTTTTTGGAAATCGCACTCAACTCCCAAGGGCCAATATCGGCCATTGCCAACAATGATGACAAAGGTTTGGCTAGCACATAGAATAGGTCCCTCAAATACCTAGTTAGAAAACCGTAATCCATACGGATCGTTCGTTTAATAAAAGTTCTACGAAATTATTTTTTGGAAATCGCACTCAACAATGATGATAAAGATTTCGCTAGCACATGGAATAGGTCCCTTAATTTCCTAGTTAAAATTGAGGGGTGGCCAACACACGACTTTCTTTTACGAACAGAGAATTTTTAGAAATTTTATTTTTTTCCTAATTTTTTTTTTTAATTTTTAAATTTTTAAATTTTTTTTTTAATTTTTAATTTTTTTTTTTTATTTGTTTTTAATTTTTGGAAACAATTTGTATTAAGTAGTTTTTTGTAAACCTTATACTTTTTAAGATATTTGCAAAACAAATTTTCTGGACCAAGGGAGTGGCCACTTCCGGTTAGCCGATTTGGAGTAAAATTCACAGGGATCTTCCAATTTATCAAAAAAGCTTAAATCTGCAGTTTTAGTTCGATTGATTAAACCGTATGGGCTGTAGAGAGGACACAGACAGACTGACAGACTGACAGACTGACAGACTGACAGACTGACAGACTGACAGACTGACAGACTGACAGACTGACAGACTGACAGACTGACAGACTGACAGACTGACAGACTGACAGACTGACAGACTGACAGACTGACAGACTGACAGACTGACAGACAGACAGACAGACACCATTTCGAAACCCACTTTTTCGGACTCAGGGGACCTCAAAACAATTAAATCTCTAAAAATCTCAAGGTCCAAAATTTTCATGATTACTATACTTTATTTTACTAGAGTAAAAGAAAGTAAAAGGCGAACGAGATCGAATTGGATTAGTAGTATTTAGAGAGCGACAGTGTGAAGATTAAAAATTAATTTAAAATTGATTTATAAAAATTATAAGAGTACAGTAAAATTTGAGAATAATTTATATTAAGTGATTTGAATCTAAGAAACTTGATGTTTGAATCTAAGAAATAGTTGATTTGAAATAAGAAAATTTGATTTAAATCGAACAATTTTATAGTTTCTATTATTTTTGAAAAGCAAAAGTAAGAAGTTTATTTATAATAATAATTTTAATTGTAAAATACAAACTAAAATACAAGGAAAATACATTTGGTAATGGCGTATCAGCGAAATACATATGGCTTTAATTGTAAGGAAATGTATAAGGGTTTCAACCATATTTTACCAGTCACTACCGATAGTTACAAAACATGAACCAAAAATAAATTTCGCACCCCAAATAATACATGTGTATGACACCTAATTTACGAAATATTTTAAGGGGTGATATCAAAGCATATTTTGTGTACACAAATATACAAACTATTTACAGTACAAACTAAAACTTTGTATTATACAAAAAAAATTAAAATTATTCAAAATTTTTAAAAACTAAACAATATTTTTCTAAGTACTACACATACTATATTACCACATTATTTATTTATTTGTTCAAACAATAAAATTATTTTTCAATTTAAATAAAATGCAAAGAAAAGTTTTTAATAAAATATTTTTATTTTGTTATTGTTATTTTTGTTTTACAAAATGAAAATGAAAAATTTATTAATTGAATTTATATGTTATGAAATTTAATTATTTTAAGTTTTTATCATAATAAATACAAACACATACATATACTCGTATTTCACTTATTTCTAAATAAACTAACGTTTTTGTTGATTGTGTTTATGAGTTAATTTAAAAATTATACAATTTTCCATTTTCCAGTCGGTTTTCCTAAATTATATACATTCTGTATATAAAATGGTTCTGTAATTCTTCTGTAATGGTTTGCGGCAGACGCGCGCGCCAACAAATAATTTTGGTTATATTTTGTTGCTGAGATTTATGGTTTGCGTGCATTGGTTGCCTTTATATACCACTACACACTTAACAATAATAAAACTAGAATATAGACTGGGTTAGACATAATGAGAGATAAAATTAATGGTATATGACACTTTTCAAAAATATCCCTGGGGTGTCTATTGTAAATTTATAAAGTATTATAATCGGTTAGTTATGCCTTTATTTACTTTAATTTTTTGGAACCAAATTAAAATTTATTTCTAAAATTAGTTTGCGAGTAGAGGATATAATCTCAAGAGATGTGTAAAAAACTTTTTTTTTTAATATATAAAATATTAGGGTCATTAAATAGTTTTTAATAAAAAACTTACTTCTTAAGAAAAATCGATTCAAAATTATTTCTTAATTTTTCTTAACGTTACTTGAAAATTTATGTCGCAGTCGGAGTCTGAAGCTATCCGCAAAATTTTTTGGGCCCCTAAACATGCTTCTTGTACCTATAGGAACAATTAAATCTTTTAGTGAAATACTTATTTCTTCCTATCGTCTAGTCTCGCATTAATTGAAAGTATCTGATTTCGAGAGTAGATGACACGACACATCTTGCAACTCAATGTTCTGACGATTTCTAAATAAATCGATAAAGCATCACTAATTTCGAATAGAATTTGAAAAATATGAAGAATTTCAAATTTTCAAAGTATCTTGAATATTCTTGAAAGGTCTCAAATATTAAATTATCCGTTAGAATTTTGTATTTGCAAAAAATTGTCAATTAGTTTTAAGTTTGATAATTAATTTAAACAAGTTTTTTGTTTTAACTTAACTTTTTTAATTAATCACCAATGATCAAAAGCTTTTAGTTTTAAGAGGTTGCCATACTATTTTACTATGAAACTTGATAATGTAAAGGAAAGTAGTATTTTTAGATGAATGCAGAAAATTGGTTCTCAATGAGCTTTAAGCTTTATAATTAATTTATACTATGTATTAGGGTTTAAACTTAACATTTCTAAGTCTTTTAATAATTTTAGATTTTTGTTAGAATTTTTTATGTGCAAATAAAAAGTATTTGCAAAAAAATTTCCAAAGCTTTTAGTTTTAAGAGCTTTCACTGATTGAACATTTTTAAATAATTTATCATAAAATTCCGTTACCCTTTGTAACGGAATTTTAGGATAAATTTAGAATGTTTGTTTCCAATGAGCTTTAAGCTCATCAATTAATCCAAACTTTTTCTGTTTGAATTTAACATTTTTGAGCTTTTTAATAATTTCTGGGTTTTAATAAAATTTTTAAAAAAATATTTTATGAGCATAAATTAAATATTTGAAAAAATTGTCAAGATAATTAGTTTTAAGAGCATTCACTTATCGAAGCTTTTCAACTCAAATCATTTTACTCAGAAATTTAATATTTTAATTGGTATTTTTTGGAAAAAATTTGGAATATTTGTTCTCAATGTCCTCAATGTCCTTCATCTAAATTGTGTTTCCATTTTCGACCGTTCCATGTCTAAGAAAACCAATTGGTTTACTCAAATTTAATTTTCAGGACATATTCGGGCCGTCGTTTAAAAGAAGATGAAACAGAACGTAAGTAATTTGAATGACCTCAAATAGAAGGAACCATCTTGCAACTCTATGTAATGATTAGTTCTAAATACATATATCGATAAAGCACCACAAATTTCGAATATAATTGAAAAACATCATGAAATTTAAAATAATCTCCAAAATGTCGAATTTTCAAAGTATCTTGAATATTCTTGAAATTTCTTAAATATCAAATTATTCGTAAGTATGTAAAACCAAAGCGAATCCTGTACGTGCTAATCACCGCCATGTAAAACTTAAATAACCTGGACATTTTTGAATAATTTTGAAGAACCTACCTGCTAGAAATCAGAGAAATATCAAAATTTTGATGTAATATGAAAAACTCTTTTAAATATCATCATTTAGATATATGTATATGTGTAACTCTGCATGTTCTTACAACTCAAAGCTAAGCGCAGAACATTGAATAAGAATAATCTTTAAAAATCTCGAAATCAGAAAAATTCAAAAAGTCTCTATATAATTTGAATTTCGAATGATCTCGAACAATTTCAAGAACACCGAAAAATCTGGATATTCATGAATAATATAGGAAAGACTGTAAAAATTTAAAGAAAACCCGAGAAAATTTTTAAAAATTTGGAATATTCGTGTAAATATGGAATTATTTATCAAGTTACTTAATGTTAATGTTACAACTCAACAAAACGATATGAATAAGAAAAGAACCCTCGAATCTTGTCGGGTAATTTGTTAAATATCGGACAATCATATTCTTTGAATAAGCTCTAAAATGCATTGGGATGAAACTCTAATTTTTCAGTCGAATCTAACTGTGAGGTATGATATTGTAAAGTTCTTGAAGAAAGCGACAATTTTAGTTTTGGCAATTAAGACTTACATATTTAGTTACTTTTAAATATTATATGCGCTTAAATGTAGTATTCCTTTGCTTGGTGAGAGAGGACCGGAAATATCAGTTATTACTAAGCCCACACATAGCAGTTTGCCACAGTGAGTGGAAAATAATTTTTCTCTCCATTGAATTTGAATACCGAATATATATAGGTGTAAAAGTCTTGAAGGATACATTAATTTTATTTCTGTCATGTTAGTTACCAAATTCACAGTTATGGCGCTGTCAGTAGATATACCTATTGGATCAGCTACGCTTGTCGTAAGCAAAAAGTAAAAGTAAAAAGTACGGAAAGAGACTTCATATAGACGCAAAATAAGCCGACATAAGCAGTGGCCTAACTACAAATGTCGGGCCCCCCGCAACATTTTTTTGGGCCCAAAAAATGCTTCTTGTACAAGTAAAGCTTTTAGACAAAAAACTTATTTCTTCCTATCGTCTAGTCTCGCATTAATTAAAAGTATCCGATTTTGAGAGTAGATGACACGAAGCTTCTTGCAACATAATGCTCTGACGATTTCAAGTATATCGACAAATAATCACTAATTCCGAATATAATTTGAAAAATATCAAGGACGGAATTTTCCGTCAGATTTGTTAAAAAATTGTATCAGCATAAAATATGTATTTGTAAAAATTGTCAATTGGTTTTAAGTTTGATAATTAATTTAAACAAGTTTGGGTTTTTAATTAACTTTTAACGTTGAGCCTTTTCCATACTTTTAGGTTTTTGTTAAAATGTTTTTATGTATTTACAAAAAAAAAAAATGAATTTTATAAGCCTTCAATTTTCAAAGCTTTTTTATTTAAACCATTTTACTAAGAAATATGATTTATTAAAACGAGACGGAATTTGGGCTAAAATTTAGAATATTTGTTCACAAAATTAATCATCAATCATCAAAAGTAGTTTTAAGAGGTTTTTGAACCAAACCTTTTAACTCTAAAATTTGATATTATAAAGGAAGGTGGTATTTAGGATAAATTTAGAAAATTTGTGCTCAATGAGCTTTAAGCTTGATAACTAAATTATACCTTTTGGGTGTGAATTTAACATTTGTGATTTTTTTCATAATTACAGGTTTTTGTTAAAATGTTTTATGAGCAAAATTTATGTTTTGCAAAAAATGTCAAAAATCATTAGTTTTAAGAGCTTTCAAATAGAAAAGCTTTCTAAACCAAACCCTTTACTCAGAAATTCGACTTTACAAAGGGTAACGGAATTTACGCACAATTTAGTATGTATATTTGTTCTCAATGTAAATTATCTAGAGCTTCTAGTCAAACCAAACCATTTTACAAGGAAACTTGGTATTATAACATAAGATTTCGTTTATCGAAGCTTTTTGAATCAAATCATTTTCTCCGAAATTTGGAACTAAAATGGGAGACGGAATTTTGGGATAAATTTAGAATATTTGTTAACAATGAGCTTTAAGCTTGATAATTAATTTATACTATGTATTTGGGTTTAAACACAGAAAAAAAGAATAATTTACTATTAAAATTTGATAAATTTTGAAACCAAATCAGATAGAATTATTTGTTATGAATCATTTTTTCTTTATTTTAATCAACAAGTGTTTAAAAACATACATCCATCGTGTTTGATATCAAATCCAAAATTAATGAAATTGGGAGTAGTTGGCGGGTTTTATAATAAACAATATTTGTTGGAATCTTTACTCTTGGACTTGAAGCAAACCAAATTATTTTATGACAGAGCATTATTTTTTTGTTTATCGAAAACTCGAACTATTTTTAATTCAAAATAATTTTTATGTTTTATGTCCAAACTTTTTAAAGTTTTACATAAACAATTAGTTATACATAAACAATTTGTTTGTGACAAGAATTTTTGCTTAAATTGAATAATTTTAATTTTGAAGAACTGTCAAAATATTAAGTTATTTGTATACAAACTATACTCGTAATATATCAAAATGTTGAATTGTTTTAAGTGTTCAGAATATTTTCAATCAATTGATCTACTTTGTAAACATTTAAAATATTTGCACGGATGGGTTGCTGGTGCTGGAGAAATGTTAATTTGTGGACAAAATCAATGTTTTCAGAAATTTGCTCAATGGAATAGATTCAAAAAACATTTGACAAATTCTCATAGGATTGAAACCAATCAGGCAACTGTTTCAGATTCACACAAAACTGCAACTATCATCATTACAGAACAGGGTGCTCGCAGAAATGGTATGTAGTATTAGACTGTAATTTTATTGGTTTCAATATACTCATTTTGTGTTTATGCAAATATAGATGGAAATGAAATCCCTAACCTCATTGACTACAAGGAATCAAACAAGCAGAACGTAATAAATTCCAACTCTTATGAGGACGAACTAAAAAAATTAAAAATAATTATCGATCAGTCGGCCTTAAAGTTTGTGTCAAAATTATACAGTATCCAAGCACTACCAACGTCAACCAGTCTTCTCATAATAGAGGAGGTGCAAGAACTTGTAAGCATCCTAGTGGCCAGCATTCGAACCTGCACGAGCCATTGCTCTGGTAGTACACGTAATAATAATGTGGAAACATTGTTGAATCTGTGTGATAACCCCTTTTTCAAAATACGTTCGGAGTATTTACTACTCAAAGAATTATCAGAAAGAGGCGTTTATTGTCGGCCAAAAAAATTCGTGGTCAATAATCAAATTGGTGAAAAAATCGAAAAGGGGAAACTGGCGTTAAAAGAAATCACTAGTGAAGGAGTTTTAATGCCAATCTCGTATCAAATAAAACAATTTTTTGGAAAAAAAAATTTATTAGAAAGCACACTTAAAAACGGGAGAAATTTAATTAAAAACAAATCCGTGTTGACTAATTTTGTTCAAGGTGAATTATGGCAACAAAAACTAAACAAAATTAATAAGGAAAATGTGATTCCGATATTTTTGTTCTACGACGATTTTGAAACAAACAATCCCCTTGGAAGTCGCTCGGGAAATCAAGCCATCGCTGCATTTTATTTTAGTTTTCCAACAGTTCCCCAAGGAAGTGCCAAATTATGCAATATATTCATAGCGATGCTTTTAAAATCTAAAATTTTAAAAACTTTTAGTTACAACGAAGCACTGGCTCCTTTAGTAGACGAATTTGATCTTCTCGAGAATAAAGGTATTGACATTGATACAGAAAACGGTACCACAAAAGTTTACTTCGCGCTTGGTCTGGTGATTGGCGACAACCTTGGATTGAATTCTATTCTTGGATTCTCACAATCATTTTCACATAATTTCTTCTGCAGACTTTGTCTTATGAAAAAAGAAGTAACATATGTCAGCGCCGAGGAGAATAAAAGTATTGTACGTGATCGGGAAGGATACAATTGTCTAATGTCAAACCATAATTCAGATACATTTAAAGAGACAGGAGTAAAAAAACAATCCATTTTAAATAATTTAAATACATTTAAAGAAAAAATTAAAGTTGAAAGATTTGATAAGAAGTACAAATGGTATGTTACAGGTAATTCATTACAAGAATATTGCTGGACAGAAATGAATCCAAAAGAACACTTGCACCCATGTAGTCTAACCAAATGTCCAATAAGTGGAGAGACGCGTTTTAAATTTCCTATTCTATGAATAAGACAAAAATGTGTTGATATAATCAATAACGGCTGGTTTCTGCTAACTTGTAAAGTTTGTATTGTAATTTTTAGATTTTGATTACTAATAGTAATTACAAAAATAAATTATTTTATATTAAATAAAACAATTGTTTTACTACATTTCCAAATGCAAATTCTATAAATTGAAGCCAAAACGAGTTATAGCACAACCAAGTGTGCGTGAAAATCGAAAGTAAAACCAACAGGTGGTGCGATCTTTCATACAATAGAAGTTTGACGTATCGTTCGTTGTGATGTTAATGCGTTGTATAACTGTACTTCTAGCCGCTTTGATCAGTTGTGTTGGCTCATCAATTTATCGGGTCACACACGATACGGTTGGTCATAAAAGTATACAGTTTGGTCCCCAAAAAGGTTACGATTTACCATCCAATCATATGTACCATCCTGTTCTTACACCTTGAAGTACATATATGTATTTGATTTTAACATAAGGAAATAGTACCTTATTAATAACTTATTGTACGATAAATCGACCCGTATGCCTTCTAAAAATTAAAAAAAATGCATTTTGTTTAAATAAAAAACATTGCTTTGTCTCAATGAACACTAGCATTCATGAAAAGAGAAATTTAAAAGAGCATTTTTTTAAGCATTGTTTTCTCACGAACCGAAATGGATTTCCATTAACTTAAAGGTACATTTATACTATCGTTTTGTTTCAGTTCATACATGTTCCGTAAGCTCTATATCAGCTAATATACAGTTTCTTTCTGGAATTACGTTTCTTGCCTCGTTTCTTTCCTCTTTATCTACAAACTCATTTCTTGTTTCTTTCCTCTTTATCTACAAATTTATACTATCCGTCAGACATAATGAATTTATACATTCTTTTCAACAATATTTGTCTGTGTCGGTACGTGTAGGAACGGATAAAATAAATTCTCATAAATAAAATACAGGTAACAATTTTTTTTTTTTGCCTGATACGACACGCATAGGAAATGAAAGGAACGGATAATATAAATTAACCTCAAATCGACCATAATACAAATAAAACTCTGTTACTGTGCTTGTTACAAGTACTACAGAAATATTTAGACTATCGTTTCGTTTTAGTTCGTACATGTTCTAAAGGTCGATTAATATTATCGGCGCGACTCAGCACAGTGATGCATCGTCTCATACATTAACAATTTATATTATCAGCTCAGTACAGCCAAAACCAACAAAAATGTCTATACATATAAGCCATACAGTACAAACACTTAAGATATAAAAAAGTACACTATATTTGTATATACACACAATCCGAACAAATCTGTTTTGGTTGTTGTTGTTGTTTAAATATTATATGACAAAACCAATAATATAGTGTACATTTTCTTGATAGGATCTGTGTAAAGAGCGAACGAGACGGCTTGTATAAGTGCTGAGACGAGCCGATAAATAAAGCCACCTTTGTACTACCGTTTCCGTTCAGTTCATACCTATTTATTTAGTAACATATAAAAACATTTCTACATATATTTACTCAAAGAGTGTTTATACCCAGTTGTACTATGCGTTTTCAACAATTTTTTTTTAAGTTGCAGGGTAAAAACATGAAACAGAATTAAAAAAAATAAAAAAACGAATTCTTCTGTTTTTTAAAAGTGTGAACGAATGTTTTATTTTTATAAGACTGATTGAATGTGTATGAAGTGAAAGAAAACGTAGTATAAGTAGACCTTTATTCAAAACGAACTAGAGTAAAGTTAAACAAAAATTGTTTGAATCAAGAATGCGATTTTGACTAGAACATATAGAAATCAAAAACCACATTTTTTCTTTCTATAATACATAACTATTTGTAGCAAGCGACTCGTTCCAGACGCAGTGAAATATTTTAATTTGTTATTGCATCGCTATTTGTCGCAAGTGGCTCGTTTCAGACGCAGTGAAATATTTTAATTTGTGAGATTAAATTTGTGTTATGTGTAGTGTCTTCTAATTAAAATTAATTTTTAGTGTAAGTAAATAAAGTGGAATATACCGGGAAAATGAGCGATACTGTCGAAGAAGACATATTGATCGTCCTAAACGATAATTTGTCGCTGGCAAGTTTACTGGAAGAGTGGGATCTGCTCCTTTTATTTCCAAAATTGAACGGTAATTATTATAACATTTGTAAAATAATCTGTAAATTACGTATATAAATATGTTTGCATATGTTTCAAGCGGATAATATTTTCTGTGCTGAACACTATTTCCATGATATGTTCTAACCATCACTTTTACCGTTTCGGTAGCCGGTACCACGTTGTTTTATATTTTTATTTATTTAACAAAGGTTATTCTATCGAAGCGAAAAGGTGATGGTTACAATATGTGGGCCTTGTCTACTGGAAAGAGGCCTAAACGCCTCTTTAGTTGTTTTTAAACCAACGTAAAACGTTTTTAAACTAATAATCCCACGAAATCGGATGAGTTTCAATAAAGCTTTTTGGTAAACGCGTATTGCGATTAATTAAACAACTCGTTTGAAAAAAATTGCAAGATTTGATTTAAAAATTAAAATGAAAATGAAACAAAATTTAAGAGCAAATGGGAAAAATGGCGATGCAGTCAACGGCTATCAGTAGGCATAGTTTAGCCCCAAATATTGTTTGTATGTGTAGAAAACTGCAATAAAGAAGCCAAAGGGGCACAATTGGTTTCTTTAATAAATACACATAAGAAAAATATTGAGGGCAAAACTTTTCCTGTAATAGCCATTTACTGCATCGCCATTTTTTCCATTTTCTTATAAATTTTGTTTTATTTTCATTGTAATTTTTTAATTAAATATCGCGATTTTTTCAAAAAAATGTTTTGGTGTTACGCATAATTAATAAGCAACTATTGTGAAGTTGACAATAAGTATGGTTGTTCCTTAATTATTGAGTAATTGTTTAGGGCCGTTCCACATTTCAGCTAAGCTAAGCTACGCGATGTCGGCTATGTGCATAGCTTTCGGTTGTAAATAAAGAGTTTTAATGGAACGTTGCACACTTAAGCTAAACTATGCGAGCTATGTTTTTTGTCTTGAGTGATGCAAACTATCTTAGCTCGAGTTGTCAGCTAACATCACTCACATACACACTGATGTTTTTGAATATTTTATTATTAACTCGTAGGCTACTTAGTTATATTAGGTATCGTGTCATAAATCATAATAAATGAATTTTGCAAAAACATGAATGTCTATGTGAGCGATGTAATTAGCTCAAATGTGCAACGGAGTGAGCTAAGCGAGCTAAACTATGCTAATATAAACTACGTTTCTCGCTTAGCTTAGCTAAAATGTACAACGGGCGTTAAGGACTTTAACAAATGTATTTTAATGGAAAAACTGTTTCAACTTATTTGAAAACATAATTCAATTGTTTTTTTAAAACAAGTTAATTAATAACATGGCTTTTTAATTATTTAGAATATTATTATTTGGAACATTTTGTTTTAGATGCCGGGATCGATATTGATGCTTTAAGTGGAATAACGAAGAGGGATTTGGACCAGATATTTCCAGAATTCAAAGAAATTGGCTTAAAAATAAAATTAAGAAAACAAATCGTCGAATGGAGAAAGTCTAACGTAAGTACAAAATAATTTAAGAAAAAAATGAAATGTTCATTAGGTCAGATTAAACCGCTAAATCAGTGACGTTAAACGCCAAATGAGTATTATCGACAATTTTTTAAAATAAATATAGCAATAAAATTTCTAAAGAACATATCAGCTGGATAACGCGTTAATGATTTATGTGATGTTGACCACGAAATTGAGCACTCTTTCAATATGCAAATTTAGTACTTCGGAAGAGTGATCTATGGCTAAAGTCACATAAATAATTAACTTCGACGGGGAGTTTACGTAAATATTCTGCTGAAAAATTTTTAGCAGGATCGCATGCAAATAAAATATTTTATTCGGAAGGCGAAATTTGTTTACGAAATAGACTACTTCGATTGGTTGACTGCTGAAAATTTTTCAGCAGAATATTTACGTAAACTCGCACTGACACATTTGTTTTATTTAAGTTGTTTGCATTGTTTATATTGCAAAATGGTCGTAAATGCTCATTTGGCTTGCCCATCACTGCGCTAGGCCCATAGGGAAATGAAAAGATAACCACATCTATGCCTATATTTGTATATGAATGGTAATAAATCGAAGAGGGCATTAAATGCGAGTTTAAAAATATTCCCGATTTCTCTCATTAATTTTGTAAGGAGCATCATTGATACATACGACATTAATATTTTCTCAAAATCCCAAATTTTTGCTTTAATTTAGCTCATGAACACTGGAAATTGTACCGAATACTGCACGGTGCTACTTTTAATTTTTAAAAAACCAGAAACATTTTTAATTGGCTGGAAAGTATAACAGTTAAAAAAAATAAGCTCTTAATTTTTTTAATAATTCTTGTGGTATTCGATTATTCAACTTCATCCCTTCTCAAGCTAGCATAAAGCTAATTTGGGAGACTATTGCGAAAAAATTTACATAAATCCATTTTTGATTTAACTCAAATACGGGTTAATTTCTTCATTCGTAATAATATTATCTTTATTGATATAATTTACGTACATTTTGATTTAGGGGATTATTGAAGATACTGAATCAGTCAATTTAACAATGCCATCAGAGTGGGGAGCTATTCGATCAGTAGCGTCGCCAACACCGTCGACTTCTTCTTCGTTGGGTGTTCCGGAGAACAACGATGATTACAAAAACGTAAGCTTTTTAGAGTTATATTTTGCTTCTTTTTTAATATATTAAATAGAAACTATATTTTTTTCCAGGAAATTAACCAAATGTTTAATCAGCCTCATATTAAGGATGTTTTAAAAAGCATCAGTTTGGGGGGGAGAAATTCAACACGAGAGTTCCTATGTAACAAAATAGTGGCGAATTTATTAGAAAACAAAATTTTTAATCTTTCAGCCACAGGATTTCATTTTATTGTGAATCAAATTAGTAAATACTGCCCTTCAGAAAAGCCCGAATACTATTTCCAAGATGGAAAATTTAAAAAGGGTAAATTATACTACAAATACAGGAACAACAAAACTGTTTTAAGACAAATTGGTATTCTTGGGAGCCGGCACCCTAAAAAGAATAACGTGGCATCAGAAGGTAACGAATTTGTTGAAGGTAATAAATTCAAATTTTCAATTCGATTATTGAATCCGTAACCTTAATCACAAGTGGATCGAATTGCATATAAAAAATCAGGAGACAGTTGCTTTAAAGTAAAATATTTTAGAAAACTGCTAAACCATTAGCGCAATTTAGATTTTATGTAATATTTTTATTCGCGCTTTATAAGAAAATCGGTAGGAATCTATGAAACTATGAATTATAATGATCATTTTTCAATTTGTTGTAATATGTAGTTTGGATTCGAGTTCGATTCACTTTACTCGAATCAATAATCGAGCTGGTTATCGCCACAATCTATTGGGTTCAGAAGCCACTTCTAGTTGATTTAAAAACATCAAAATAATTTTACAATTTTAGATGAAATCTGCGATGATCTGGATTCGGATGGCTCCAAGAATTGGCTACTGTTCCATAATGAACCGTGGGAGACCGTCGAGAGTCACTGGACAATTACAGCCCCTAGCCGACTAAAATACTTTCAGCAGTCAAAAAATAAAAATATCACAGAGTTCTTAAATGAATGGCCACTTCTTAAAAGTGCAAAAGGACATCGTTTAGTAAGTTATTTAAAATTATTAGACATTTTTCTTAGAAAAATTATTGGTATTTTCATTATCAGATTGACATAGATTTCGCGCAAATTTATCCAGATAAGTCCTTAAATTTATTTACAAAATGGACAAACAATTTTTCGCAAAAATTATTTTCATTAATTGTTACTGATGTCAAAGACCGGACCGTACAAGAAGCAGGAAATAAAATAAAAGATATAATTATGGGAGAAGAATTTCTTAAAGATGGCATCCATTTACATCGAAAAAGTAAGTATAAAGGTTATAACTCCTAATATTTAGTATAATTAACTAAACCAATCTTTGAATTTCAGATTTTGTCATAGCAGAACTGTTTAAACAGTTAAATGGTCTTTTTGTTCCTACATCTAGGAAAAAAAGCGTAAAGAACAATAATATTTGGAAGCCGTCTATTATTGAATCATTCGACTCCTTCATTCATTACATTGTGGACGTAGCTGAAATAAAAAAAATATTGGACAACAAAAAAAAAAAGTACGCTGAATTTGGACAAACTCTTCAACCATCACTATTCGCCTTAAATGATGTGAATAAAAATGTAATTTCAAAAATATACATATATTATGATGACATATTTTACTTATTCGATAACATAATGAATGCCATAGATATAAATTTTAAAATATTTTATGTGATGAATTTGAAATATCCATTCGAATGTTTTAAAATTTATAAATTTTTCGAATATCTGATGTATGATTTGTCAACCAATAATGAAATCCCCTTTGAAATCAAAAATTTAAAAGAATTGTTGGAATAATCTTACAGGTCTATATTTATGTATACAAATGAGTATAATTGGTATATTATGTGACAAATTGTACTGTAAATCAGTAATGGTATTCCATTTGAAATAATTTAATATATCTAATTTTTCTATTTTTTATAATTTAATACATTTAATTTAATTTGTTTTATAATTATATATAATATATAAATATTAAACATACATATTATATATATATATATATATATATATATATATATATATATATATATATATATATATATATATATATATATATATATATGTATATAGCTCTTAAAAATTAAAATTATTCAATTTAACCAAAAATTCTTGTCACAAAAAAATTGTTTAATTTTAAATGTAAAATTTTAAAAAGTTTGGACATAAGACATAAAAATTATTTTGAATTAAAAATAATTCGAGTTTCCGATATATATATATATATATATATATATATATATATATATATATATATATATATATATATATATATATATACATATATATATATATATATATATATATATATATATATATATATATACATATATATATATATATATGTACATATATACATATATATATATATATATATATATATATATATATATATATATATATATATATATATATATATATATAAAAATTAGTGTTTATATTAAGAAATACATGTTTCATTGTAAATAAAACTGGATTCAAATATAACAATTTTCTTTTGTTTTAATCGATATAAATCATAACTTTTTCTCCTCAAAATATTTCTGTTTCAAATTTAAATTTGCTTCGTTCGTTATGCACCACTGAAATTACATCCAAGCAATTCATATGTTTGTATTGAAAAAATAAATGTTTAATTTAAAGCAAAATTAGGTTTAAATAACGCAATTTTGCTTTGTATTAAACGTTAACAAAATGTAAATTTATAACTTTTTCCTCGGCTTGAAATATTTTTGTTTGATCTTCAAATTGGCTACGCTTCACTTCGAACCATTGAAATTTACTTCTAAACAAAATAATTTTGTTCCAAAATCAAAATGTTGAAACTTATTGTTTTAACTCAAACATTCGTTGTTGGATTTAGAATCAGTAAATTTCTAATTTAAACTATATGAATTTTAATTCAAAATTGTTGTGTTTTTGTTATAAAGCGCATTCTGTTTATCGGATGTTGATGTATTTTAATTTAAAACTAATATAATAGTTTTGTATTAAGACGGTACTATTTCACAACAAGGCGAATCCAGTTTTGGAGCTATATCGAAATCGCAATTGATTTGGTTATAATCAATTTTGTTTGTCAATCGTCATTTTTTTTTTCTGTGAACTTAACATTTCTGCCGTTTTTGCAGTTTTATGTGCAAAAAATATGTAACGTGTATGTGTTGGAAAAACTTGTAATAGATTTTGGTTTTGAGAGCTTTCATTGATCGAAAATTTTTAAACAATTTATCACAAAATAGGGGAAACAATTTATCCCAAAATATTACAAAGGATAACCCTTTGTAATGTATCATGCAAACATATTTTTGGCATATTTGTTACCCTTTGTAACGAAATTTTTGGATAAAGTTAGAATGTTTGTTTCCAATAAGCTTTAAGTTTGAACTTAACATTTTTGGGATTCCAATGAGTTTGAACTTAATAATTTGAGGTTTTTGTTAAAATGTTTTATGAAGCATCAGTTTTAGGAGCTTTCACGTATCGAGGCTTTTTAAACTAAATCATTTACTGAAATTTGATATTTTAAAGGAAGGTAGAATTTTTCAATAAATTTAGAATATTTGATTTTAATAAGCTTTAAGCTTCGCAATTAATTCCTACCGTTTAGGATTTGAACTTAGAATTTTTTTAACTTTTTAATAATTTCAGGTTTTAATAAAATGTGCGATAAGCATAAATTATATATTTGGAAAAATTGTCAAGAGCTTTATTTTTGAGAGTTTTCAGAGCTTTCACATATCGAAGCTTTTTAAACAAACCATTTAACTTCGAAATTTGATATTGCAAGAGATGACGGAATTTTGGGAAGGATTTCGAATATTTGTGATCAATGTAAACTATTAAGAGCTTTTCCAATCAAACCATTTGACTTTCAAATTTGATATTATAAAGGAATGTGGTATTTTGGGATTAATTTTTTTTTTTTTATGCTTTATTATGAATTCATTTAAACAAAAATTACAATGCGTTTTCCGAGATATAGTAAATGAACTTTGCTACGGTATACTTTGTGGTTAATAATATACTAGTGACCTAAACCTAATACAAGATAATATATTTAAAGGTTACAAGATGTAGCATGAACTTAATTTTACTTAAATAAAATTTTAAAATAAATAAATAACTTAACTAATTACAATTATATAAAGGATTATGTAAATTAATTATCATTGTATTTTCAATAAATGGAAGCTTACTATTATACTTGTTGTAATGATCAATTGCAAGCTCTTTTATCATTTTGACATTCGTTTCAGAGCGTAATCTTCTGGTGCGATATCTTTTAAGAACATTCAATACAAGTTTTAAGAACTTATTTTGCATAACTTGTAATTTTTGATATGAGTGTTGGCCGCATACACCCATAATGGTGAACCATACAAAATTACACTTAGAATTACTGATTTATAAAGTTGCATTTTATTATTAAATGAAAATTTACTTTTTTTATTTAGCAATGAATATAATGTAAAAAATAAATTTGAGATTTTACTGACTACAAAATTAAGAAGATTTTGGAATGAGTTTAATGAGTGACCATTAATGATTAAATTTGTCTGGGGAAGTTTAGAAGGAAATCTACATCGCGAGAAATAAATAGCTTGAGATGTATTACCATTAAGCTTAAGACCCCATTTTTTGAAATAAAGTGCTAGCAAATTCAGATATCTGTTTAGTCTAAAAATTATATCGTGAGAGTATCGTGGTATATACGGCTGTGTCGTCAGCAAAAAGAGCAATTTCACAACCTTTAATCTGAGGAACATCATTCAAAAAAATACAAAACAAAATGGGACTAATCACAGAACCTTGTAAAACTCCCGAGTAAGTATGCATTAAAGACGAAGTCGAATTCAGAATCTGTACGTAGAATTTTCTATCTTCAAAGTAGGATTTAAGTATTTTGATCAAAAATAACGGAAATTTTAATTGGAATAGTTTATGTAATAGCCCCTTAATCCAAACAGAATCGAAAGCTTTTTCAAGATCCAGAATCACCATACCAGTGGACTTATTTGACTGTCTTTCATCTGTGACATGTTGAATAATACCGTTAACCTGATGTATTGAGGAATGCTGGTGACGAAAACCAAATTGTTTAGGAATTAGCACTCCATTGGATTCGATGTGGTCATTGAGCCTGTTTTTGATAACGCATTCAAAAATTTTACTTAAACAGTCCAGTAGATTGATAGCTCGGTAGCTATTGACATCTGACGGTGGTTTTTCAGGTTTCAGAACCGCCACCACCTTGGCCGTTTTCCACGAATTGGGAAAATAGGAAAGCTTAAAACAGCTGGAAAATAATTGGGTCAGATAGACATACTTCGATTCCGGGAGATGTTTTATTAGAATGTTTGGAATTTTATCTGGGCCTGTAGCTTTGAATGGGCAACTGGATTTTATAATATATTTAACCTCTTCAATTGATACATTAAACTTAGACACATCAAGTTCAATGGAATCGCTAATACACTGAATATCTTGGCGGATATATCATCGGATTCTGTAACACAAGATGAGATTTCATATGATTTTTGGAAAAAATTGGCAAGAATTTTACATTTATCTGAAGTGACAATTATTTTGCTATTGTCTTGGGGATTGTTTAATGGTGGAATCGTAGAATATTTTTTTTGTGCAAGTTTAATTGCTTGCCAGTAAGGTTTAGAACCTTTGACGAGACATTTAAGTTTATGTTGCCATTTAACGTTAACTATTTCATATATTTTTTGCCCCGATAACCTGATTCTTGAATAATGGGTCACGTTTTCTCATCCATTGTGTCCGTCTAACATTGCGCAGTTTGATTAAAGATAGCACTTCATCCGAGAGTATAAGTTGATACTTAGATAATGAAGATGTAGTGGGAACAGAGATATCTGCCGCTTGTTGAATACAATATGTGGATTGATTTATGGATTCATCAATTTTCTCTGTCTTCAAAATCAATTGGTATAGAATTTATCTCAATAAAGTTTCTAAAAGAAGACCAATCTGCTAGTTTGTAGTTATATGTCTTTTAAGTCGCGATGGAGTGCAACGTTTGTGTATTGATGAAACACAGAACAGGGAGATGGTCAGAGTTCATCTCATTTTTTGTTACAACGAAGCCAACGGGGCACGAGGGACTAGCCAAATAAAAATCTAGTGTGCTATTGGACCCATTAGAACGAATAAATGTAGGAGTGTCTGGGAAATGTAAGACGCAATTTGACCTGGACATTAGGAAATCATAGAGAATACATCCACCCATGTTAGATCTACTACAATTCCAATAGGAATGACGACAATTAAAATCTGCTCCAAGTAAATAAGGTGAGTTAGAATTGGTAAGCCTACCATAACAGCAACTAATTTTTAATGTTAAATTGGGCGTGGATACCAGAATAGATATATTTTCTATACTTTGCAATGCTAATATAGAGAGAACTGAGTGTTTGATTGAGTTTTTAATAATAATTGCAACTCCACCGCCAATTTGGACCAAACGATCATTTCTATATATCTGAAATCGAGGGATATTAAAAGAATCCCCCGGTTTTAAAAAGGTTTCTGTGATTAGCATAACATCTATATTGTATTTGTCGAGAAAATAAATAAGCTCGTGTTTTTTATAGTTGACGCTATGAGCGTTCCAAATAGAGACTTTTAGATTATTATTTACAGACATATTTAATGGCAGTCTCTAAAATAACTTGAACTTGTTCGGCTGGGCTTTGACACCTCCTGAGACCATTCATTACACTTTCCAAAATTAACAACAATTCACTAGCACTATATAATTTATTACCACTTACATTTCCGGCAGCCTGTTGGTGAGATGGTGATGGATTATTGATGAATAAACTTGACATTGGTTGTTGTGATGGAGATGAACTGATAATATTAGGCTGGTCGAAGATTTTAAGGTCATTCATAATCAGCCAAATTTCAGAAGATTTTAGCTTTGAAATAACAGGAGGGAATATCCGAATTTTTTGTGTATTTGTATTTTTATTGCACAAATTAATGGTGTTTTTATTACTAGCTTGTAAAATGCCTTGGAATTTATTACCGGTAGGAATACCATATGAAAACGGGATTGAGGTACCGTTGTTATTTGTTGTGGTGGTATACATTGACGATTTGATTTTTTTCACCGATTGATCTACATCGAGGCCAATTGATAATAATTTCGTTGAAGAATGTCTTTTTTTCATGAGTTAGAGACTCTAACTCATGTGCAATCACCAGCACTATTATTGAGAGTATTTGTTTCCAATGAGCTTTAAGCTTGATAATTTATTTATACTTTCTCAGTAATTTTTGTGCCTTTCCATAAATTCTGTCTTTCGTTAAAATCTTTTATGAGCTTAAATCATGTATTTAGAGGAAATGTTGAGAACTTTAAGTTCTCAAAGCTTACACTTATTGAAGCTTTTCAACTCAAATAATATTTTTTGTTATTATTTGTTCTCATTATACATACCCTTCATCCAAAATAGGTTTCACTTTACAACGTAAATAACCTGGACATTCTTGAATATTTTCGAATAACCTACACGAAATCGGAGGAATATCGAAATTTTTGGCACAATCTCACAAAATCTTTTAAATATCACCATTTAAATTTATTTTTCTAGCTCTACAACTTCTAACAACTCAAAGCTAACCGAAGAACATTGCCTTACAAAAGTCGAATAAATTCGAAGACATGTCAAAAAACTTAAGAAGCCTAGAATAAACCGCGGAACAGATCATGATTAACCTAGAAAAATCCGAATAATCTCTATATTCTGTGAATCTCGATTGATCTCGAACAATTTCAATAATACCGAAAAATCTGGATGTTAATGAATAATATCGGAAAGACTGTAAAAATCTAAATTCGTTTGAATATGGATTTCGATTATAAACTCCAAATATCTCGAGAAATTTTAAAAAGTGATCCAAAGATGAAACCCGAGACTAGCGAATATGAAATCGCAAAAATTCCAAAATCTGAACTAATAAAGCAAATCTCGTGGGCCCAATCAACCATGGCCCCCCCCCCCACGGCTGCGTGTGCTACGGGTACCTAGTTACGCCACTCGACATAAGCTTGCACTTAGTACAGGAGACCTGTAATAAATGATCTGGTTTGTCTATCTATTGATATGGTGACACCTACTGTAGAATAGAATAAGTTTTAGTAGCGAAAAAATTACTGTTCTAAAATGGAAATTTTTCGTGCTACACCTGTTTTTGATGTTACCAGACTATTATTAATGCGGAAAAATTATGAAATTTCTAGAAGTTTCGTATTTGGAAAGCTACTGTGTAAAGATTAAATAGGGTGATTTTAAAAGTGAATTAGTGCGATATCAAAAATTATAAGTAAACAGTAAAATTGTGCGAATATTAAAAAAAAGTGATTTTGTGAATTATTGTAAATAAATTGTGCTGTAGTATTTTTTTTGGTGATCAATAGGGCAACCAAAAATATGCATTAGCATGTTTTTTTCCTGTGTACATATTGTGAAAAAAATAAGACAGGAATCCGTTTCACCAAAAACGAAACCTTTTAAGCCCTATTTGTCAGTGCATATTTTTGCATATTTCACCCAAAACTGCATATATTCTCATATTTTGGATATTAGTGCATATTTAAGAGCATATTTTACATAATTTAAGCATATTTTGCCAATTTTATTAAAAATATTTCGCATAAAAATGCATTCCATTTTAAAAATCAATTTTTATGGATATCAATCGATGAAACCACTGACGCAACCGGCAGAAATGTGGCCAATGTTTTAATTGGTATTTTAGATTCAAACGAAATGATCGACAAACAAAAATTTTTGTTGAATACTGCGCACTTAGAGAGGGCGAATCATTCAACCATTGCGCGGCTTTTTGATGAATCGGTGAAAAAGTTAGGTGATACTTTCCCTAAAGATTCCATTTTGTTGTTCATTTCAGATGCTGCACCATACATGGTAAAAGCGGCTCAGGCAATACAAATATTTTACCCTAAAATAACTCATTTAACTTGCCTTGCCCATGGACTTCATCGTCTGTGTGAGCACACGATATAATCTCTAACGGTAAAAAAGTATTTTTAAAAGCCCCGTCTAGAGTAGAGACTTTTAAAGAAATGGCACCTGGGCTTACACTGCCTACGCAACCGGTTACCACCCGATGGGGAACTTGGCTGGCAGCGGTCAATTATTATGCCAGTAATTTTGAAAATATGGTTCGAATCTTTGATGCGCTGGACAACGACGAAGCTGCCTCAATTAGGATTTCGAAGGAGTTGTTATGTGACAGCAAATTAGATCTGATTTGATCTATATTTCAGCTAACTTCGGATTTCTCGAATCAACCATTTCTAAACTAGACTCTTGTGGACTGTTGCTTGCTGCACAACGTAATCGAAAAAAAACCACGGAAGGAAAATAATTCTCAAGGCGGAGATTTGAAACATATAATTCTATTTTTATAGGGCATATTTTAAGTGCATAAAATCATATTTTTAAGGCATATTTTAAGGGCTTAAAACCGGTTTTTTAGTGCATATTTTTGGTTGCCCTAGTGATCAATAAAGAAATTCGTTCTTGATAAATCATTCGAACCTTGATTGACAAGACAAAAACGTAACAGTATTGTTATGCATTTTCTTTATTACGTGTTGTATTTTATTTTGAGTAATCTTTTAGTGTACTACAATTGCATTCATGGCCGCCGAATATGTAATTACAATATAATAAATATTTTGAGTGCATGTGTTTCTAAAAATATTACAATTTAACAAGAGGCGTTAAGAACTGTTTAAAATAAAATACGAGTAGGTACTTAAATCAAAAATCATTAAATATTGAAAGAATACTAAATCCTGAATTTCCCGGAAACGTAAATCTTTAGGATTTCTAAATAAGTTTTTAGAAAATTACTGCTTTTAAAATTTGGAATCACGGAAGAATTTATGATCTGTATGTTATGATAAATTTCTATAATTTGTGCGATTTACGTTGTTGGCAACTCAATTTCTGAATTCCTCCGATTACTTACCAAATAGATTTAGCTTCCGACAAACAAAAATCAACCGTAACCTAATTTACAGTTTCAAGTCGGTTAAATGTATAATGTAAAATATTAAACTTGAACCTAAAAAAATTACGAAATACAGCCGATTTTATCTAAAAAAAACAAAAACTCACGATTGATAAACGATAAATAAACGAAAAGGAAAAAAAAAATACACGATGCAGTAACCGTTTAAAGTTCGTCACAAAATTATCGATGAGTATGGAATAAAATAAAAAAAACACGATTATACTCGAATGTATCGAAAATAAAACGATCAATATCTTCGCATAGTTTATCATGCATCAAATCACACCAGTGTTAATGTTATTTTAAACGTGTTTCAAGTGAATTGTGTTGTCAATCCATAAATCGAAGTAAAATAAGTGATAAATTCATTGTTTTGAATAATTTTTTTTATAATCTTGGTTTTTATTTTATTGTGAAATATACGGTATATATTAAATAAGTAAGTGTTCATTTTTTTTAATTAGAATTATAAAATAGTGCTAATTTTATTATGAATATTTTAAATATGAATGCATAGTCCATATGCCATTAATACGCATGAGGTAGATGGTGAATCACCGATTTATCTCTTTGCTTGATATTATTTCAGCTGCGAAAGGACTTATGTAATTAAAATGTAGAGTGCTTATGTAATTAAAAGTGTATGTAAAATAATTTTGAATACAAATTTTTTATTTCAGTATGTGAATTTTTTTTTTTTTTTAAATATGAGGCATATTTTTTTTGTATTTTGTTATGAGAAAAATGGATTACAAAATTATTTAGTTCGTACGGGTCAGCGTGGAATTGGATCGGGAACATGGGGTGATGTTATGTGTATTTGTGTGTGTGTGTGCATGTTTTATATTATTTTTTATTTACGTGTTCTGCAAATTTTTTTATTATTTTAATTTCTTAATTAGTATACTATAATGCCGAAATACAAAATGTTGGAACAATTATCAAAACAATCGGTCAAAAGACGATTTGTAATTTAAGTGGATCGAATTATTTAAAGTCACAAACTGAAAATATGGAAAATCGAGTATCAAACAAGTTAATCACAAAACATAGTGAAGAATATGCTCATTCATCTTATACTGAGATTATTCAGAAGCAACCCGATGTCGTTTTTACCGAGGGTTTAGTTGAAAACATTTCTTGCAATAGAGAACAAGAAGATTTTGAAAACGAGCAATCAACATTGTCGGATTTGGAAGAAGATGTGAATGTTAAAAAACAATCAACAATTTTAGATTTTCGGAGGACTTGGGCAGTGAAGTTCAATATAAAAGGAAATGCTTTAAATGAGCTTCTAGAATTTTTAAAATATTCAATGGGATTAAGTGTACCAATTAACAGTAGAACGCTTTTAAAAACTTCTTCTACAAGGATTGTTTTAGAAATTCCTTCTGGGAAATATGTGCATATTGGATTTACATCGGGATTTAAGACACTTTTACGTAGTACTAATTTAAGTGAAATAATTCTTGATATAAACATCGATGGAGTGCCCATAACAAAGAGTAATCAAAGTTGCTTTTGGCCAATACTAGCAAAAGCTTGCAATTTTAAAAGCAGCAAAGTATTTGTTATAGGAGTTTATCATGGATATAATAAGCCAAAAGATTTCAATCAATACATGAGGCCAGTTGTCGACGAACTCAAAACTCTTTTATTGGATGGATATTTAAATAATAATATAAAAATTGACATAAAAATTAGGTCATTTATATGCGACGCCCCTGCACGATCTAGTATTTTAGGAACAAAATCTCACACAGGTTATTTTGGTTGCCTTAAATGTGAAGTTGAAGGCGATTTTATAAAAAATAGAGTGACGTTTCCTATAAATAGTAGTGCACAATTAAGAAGCGATGATTCATTTCGGGGAAGAAGAAATTTGGAACACCATAAAACAGATTCTATACTAGAAGAACTTCCCATTAATATGATAAAGCAGTTTCCACTGGAGTACATGCATCTGGTTTGTTTAGGAACAATGAAAAAATTACTACAAATGTGGGTTTCTGGTGAACCAAAATCTTTATTAAATTCAGCAAGCATCAAAGCTATATCTAGTAAAATAAATATCATTTCGAAGACACAACCCTCTGATTTCCAAAGAAAACTATGACCGTTATCAGAATTAGGTTACTTTAAAGCAACAGAGCTTAGGTCGTTTTTATTATATGTGGGTCCGTTTGTATTAAATAATATTTTATAGCCAGATAAATATAATAATTTTCTCTGCCTGCATGTCGGAATTTTAATTTTAAGCCATCCAGAAATTTCCAAACAAAAAGTAGATTTGGCGAATGAAATATGGGTTGGCTTTGACTTTCGAGTCAGCCGAACGTAATTATTTTTTCTTACAAAAATATTTATTTTAAATTTTTTTTTTTGTAATTTTAAATTGCGTTAGCATATAATGCAGAAAATCGCATCAAATCCTCTTAGTGGGGTAGCTTGGAACGTGTTAAAACTCGTGGAAGGATTTGTAACATGTTTCCTGATAATGGTGTCCAACATCGATATTATTATGAAATTCGATTCAGTGGAAACAAATACTCATGATCACATCGATTGGAACGATTCAAAAACAAGGAAATGGTTAAAACTGGTTTCTGCTAAGGATGCAATACATCGATGATTCAGCCACCCTACAAAACTTACCGCTTTACAGGATAGGTTTGAAGGGCCAGACTGTGAACCTTTTGATAAAAATCTATTTTTATGTAAATCCATACCTTATCTTTCACAATCTGTTACAAATGAGCATCTAGCTCAAAATAGATTGTGTTAAGCATGGAGTTGGTGTTTTATTCAAATTTTTTGTATACAAATAAATAAATAAATAAAATAAATAAATAAATAAACGATAAACCAAGAAGGCGTTAAAGAAGTGTCGGTGGTGTGTGCCAAATGGATCAATAATGGTAAAGTAGCGTGGCCCAAAAATTATCGAAAAGCCATAAAAAAACAACTTAATGCAGACGACGAATGGGAAAGATTTAGTTGTAAAATTTTAAAGGGTGATATAGAGCTAAAGTATTAGAAATATATAATACTTTTAACAAAATGCCACCTCTAATTCCAATAAATATAGAATCATGTCAGGACAGTATTTTTAATAAGGCAAATACAATACAAACAATAGAAACAGCTGGTCCAACCACATTTCCAGAAACAACTGGTTCAACCACATTTCCAGAAACAACAACAAATACGTCATTTATTACGGGAAATTTTGCCACTGCTACCCCTGTTTATAGGTCAAACTGTTTTATGGATGAATATCCAACAATAAACACTAATAATGAAATATCGGCTATGAACACTAAATAAGAAAAAAACACACAAAAATTTAATGGATGTAGGAATTAAAATAAAAAAAACCGAATTTCAATAAAATAAATTCAGGCTCAAATATCATCGGTTACGGAAAATCAACAAATTATCATGCAGAATCAGACAGACATACGAGTAAAGGAATGCTTACAGTCACTTATTAAATTGTTACCTAAACAAAGACAGGAACCAATCATTCAGGACCAAAACTTCATATTACCAAACTTTCCCATAAAAAACGTTGAAAATTTGGTAACATTCAATAGCAAGTTATTAGTAAAAAACTATATGGATCAAATGGTAATAAGAAAAATTAATAAGCGTAGTGAAAAAATTAATTTTAATTTCATTTCAGACTATTCATGTTTATAAATTTAAATCAAAAACTTTAAATAAAACAATCAAAAATGTTTTTGAATATTTATTCACTTACGAGTTGGGGTGGGAAAGGGGGCTAAGTAATTGGTCTACAAATAGTCCAAATGTCATCCTCACCTGCACATGGTGCACCCTGCTAGATAACTAACGAGGCTCTGGCGACCGAGACACGGCGGTATAACTGACTATCGAGAATTTAGTAAATGATCTTCTCAAACCAGACCCACTACCAACTCGTACTGGTCAGAGTGGTAGATGCTTTATGACCAGTAAAATAAACAATGAGTACAACGGATTCAGTAAATTGTACCCCAGGTGGTAACCCAGCTAATCAGCTGGCAAATCCACCCTCTAACGAGGCTGGTTCAAAGGATTCTGGGGTGAGCCAATCATTGTTTAACAGCCCTGTTGGGCAACCCAACCCATTTAAACAACAATCTAGGATGGGTAGATCACCACCACCAATAGCGAACACCTTAGAAAGGGATAACGCAGAACTGCGCAATAAGATTTACGAAATAGAAAAGTTAACGTTAAATCTAAACAAAGACCTCAAAAACTTACAGCGAGAAAACAAGGAGTTAAAAGATGCTCTAAATGCAGTAATGTCTGAGAAAGAAACCACTAAGATAAACAACACCAATGATCATATAGAGGTTATGCATGAAACAGACGAGGAAGAACTCAATAGAGAAACGGGATGGATTCTGAACCGTAACAAAAAAAATAAGAAACGTAAGATGAGTAAATCACCACAGATTTCACCCGATTCGAAACAATCAGTTGAGCAGCTTCCAACCGGAAGTAGGCACGTGCAACAGGAGGATAAAGCTCAGGTTCCGTCGGAACAGAAACGATCAAGTATAGAACTCCCAACCGGAAGTAAGAATGTACAACTAGAGAAAAAAGTGCCACGGCCACCTCCAGTAATAATATCTAATTGCAATAATTATCAGAGTATTAGAAACATCATGGACAACAATCATATAAAGTTTCAAGCTACAGCGTTAAATAGTGGTGATATCAAAATAAATGTCACAGACAGTGATAGCTATAGAAAGTTAACAGGAGCTCTTAACGAAGAAAAGACAGCGTGGTATTCCTACGAAGATAAGCAGACAAGGCAAACCAAAGTCATTGCTAGGAAGCTACACGCATCATGCAAACCAGAAGAGATAAAAGAGTATCTTTTGGAGAAAAAATACAAAATTAAAGAAGTCACACAGCTGCTAAAAAGAGGTGACAAAACACCTCTTCCATTATATATGTTGTCTTTTGAAAGAACAGAAGACATTAAAAATATTTATGCAATCATCGAAATACTCCATATGAAAGTGCAAATAGAAGCAGTTAAAAAATCTAAGCTGATCCCCCATTGCAAAAAGTGCCAAGTCTACGGACACACGCAAAACTTTTGTAATAAGGAGCCCAGATGCGTGAAATGTGTAGAAAAACACCGTACGGCTGAATGTACGAAACTAAAAGACACCCCACCAAAATGTGTTAACTGTGGAGAGACACACCCAGCCAACTACAGAGGTTGCATTGTTATAAAAGAGATGCAAAAAATTCGCAACAAAACAAGGGAAACTTCAATAATTACCAGGCCAGAAATTAACTCAGCCTCAACAAGAATACCTACAAATTTAAGGCCACACCAAACATTAATCCAGCCATCAAGAACTAATCCAAATGTAACATTTGCTGATGTACTATCTACTGGAAGTTCGAGAAGACAACATAGTTCTCTTTTATTAAATGATTCAAATAATAACCAAACTAATAAAATACTACAAGATATTCTTGATAGACTTAGTTCACAAGAAGAAAAGCAAGAAAAAGCCCTTATATCAATCCTACAAAGGCTCACTCTACTCGAAAAACATGGCAAATAATTTAAAAATTCTTGCATGGAACTGCAATGGTATATTGCAACGACAAAATGAAATACAACTATTTCTTGATTTAGAAAAAATAGATATATGTTTATTATCTGAAACACACCTTACTACTCAAAGTCATATAAAAATCCGCGGCTACGAAGTTCACTCAGCAGTTCATCCTAATAATAATGCACGAGGGGGCAGTGCCGTGATTATAAAAAAAGATATTAAATACCATCTGCAACAAAAACTTGAAAGTGATGAAATACAAGCAATTAGCGTTAGCATTAATACCCGCAAGCACAAGTTAGTGGTATCCGCAATATATTGCCCACCTAGATATAACATCAAAGAGATTGCTTATACTCAGTTCTTCAAGCAGCTCGGTGAAGAATTTGTAGTCGGGGGTGACTTCAACGCTAAACATACTGACTGGGGATCAAGACTAACCACAACTAAAGGGTAAGAGCTTCATCAAGCAATAATTAAATACAACTGCAACTGGCATTCTACTGGAAAACCAACTTATTGGCCCAGTGATCAAAATAAAATACCAGACCTAATTGACTTCTTTATAACAAGAAAAATCCCGGTTGATTATATACAAGTGCAGGAAGGATTGGACTCCACATCTGACCACTCCTCTATTTTAATGATAATAAGTGATACAATAATTACTAATGATAAACAGCCACTGTTAACAAATAAATATACTGATTGGAAAAAGTTCAGGAATGAACTAAACAATAGCATCATTTTAAACACACAACTTTCATCAGAAGAAACATTAGAACAGGAGGTGGAGAAGCTCGTCAAGGACATACAGGTAGCGGCGTGGAAAAGTACTAACACAACAAACAAAAAACTAGCTGGCAAATGCTATCCAATGGAAATTAAATCACTAGTTATAGAGAAGAGAAGTACCCGTAGGGAGTGACAACGTACACGAGACCCAACCGTCAAAAATAGATTAAATAATTTAACACAACGAATACGTAGAGAAATAAGGGAATTTAAAAATAAATCAATAAATTCATACCTACAATCTCTCACCTATGATAAAAGTAGTGATTATTCATTGTGGAAAGCAACCAAATATTTGAAAAGGCCAGTTATGCATATACCACCAATAAGAACAAATAATGGTCACCTGGCTAAAAGCAAACAAGAAAAAGCAGAAAAATTTGCGGATCATCTCGAGCGTACCTTTCAGCCAAATTTAACAACACTTAACCAACAGGATATATTGTTCGAAAACCAAACAACTATCCTGAGACAGGAAATTCCATTAACTAATGCTAAAGAAGTAAAACAAGTAATAAAGAACCATGTAGCACTTAAAAAATCACCAGGATATGACCTGATAACTGGAGAGATTCTAAAACAACTACCTAATAAAGCTATTAAAAAAATATCGGACATAATTAATGCTTCCTTCAGACTCCGTTATGTCCCTCTATCTTGGAAATTTGCGGAAGTGATAATGATACCTAAGCCAGGTAAGCCACCAAGTGAACTGGCCTCGTACAGGCCAATATCACTTCTTCCAACTATGTCAAAACTATTTGAGAGATTGTTATTAAAACGAATTAAACCAGAAGTTGTAAAATCAGGAGCTGTTCCGTCCCATCAGTTTGGATTTAGAGAGGAACACTCCACAATCGACCAAGTCCATAGAATAACAGATATAATAGAAAAATCCTTAGAGGAAAAAAAGATTTGTTCAGCCATATTTCTTGACATAGCGCAGGCATTTGACAAAGTCTGGCTAGATGGTTTAATATTTAAATTGGAGAAAACTCTGCCATTTGAGTATTGCGAACTGCTAAAGTCATACCTGAAAAGGAGATATTTTAGAGTTAAACAAGAAGGAGTTTACTCCAGTATTAAAGAAGCTAAAGCAGGAGTCCCGCAGGGGAGTGTCTTAGGGCCTTTCCTTTTCGTGCTGTTTACTAGCGACATACCACAGACGAGCAATACAACTATCGCCACGTTTGCAGATGACACTGCAATTCTAGCTGTTGGTGACACAATCGGTGAAGTCACATTCAAACTACAAATAGCCGTAAATACTATACAAGATTGGCTAGCTAAGTGGAGAATTAAAGTGAATGAATCGAAGTCTACTCACATTAACTTCACTAATAGATCAATAGAACCACTACCTGTGACTCTCAATAATATCTCTGTACCACATGCCAATCAAGCAAAATACCTTGGTATGAACCTTGATGCAAAGTTAAAGTGGAAAGTACACGTGAAAAAGAAAGCAGAAGAGCTTCAGTTAAAATATAGAAAAATGTACTGGTTAATTAGAAGAAACTCTCAGTTATCCATTCATAATAAACTTGTGCTTTATAAACAAGTACTCAAGCCGGTCTGGACATATGGTATTCAACTATGGGGATGCACCAAAATCAGCAATCAACAGATAGTTCAACGATTTCAAAATAAAGTCCTCAGAGGAATTGCAAATTCCCCTTGGTACACTCGTAATAGTGACCTTCATAGAAATCTCGGAATAGACACAGTCGCAAGTGAAATAAAGAAATGTGCTCAAAAACACCAGGAGAGGCTCCATCATCACCCTAACATCGAAGCTGCAAGACTACTTCATCAAGAGGGTATAATAAGAAGACTCAAAAGACTAAAACCTTTTGAGTTGCCTGAATAGTCCGCACAATGCAACATCAACCAAAACAACACTTTATGTAAAGAACACATATGAGTGCTTTATTATTATATTGTCAGAGTCAAACGCTGTTAGTCAAAAATGACTAGTTACTTTTTAAAAAAATTTTATTGTTATCATAAATAAAATTATTAAAAAAAAAAAAAAAAATTTTTTAAAAAAAAACTTACCAGTTAATTACAAAATACACCTGGGGGTCAATTCTCGTTCTATGAAAAGTACAATGAAAAGTTTTTTCAGTGAGAAATACACATTTCCGATTCATGTTCCATGAGAAGGAGAAAAATGACGTCAAAATCTTTTCATATGAATAAAACTTTCTCACCGACCATTTTGGCGGTGAGAACATCATAAATATGGAAATAAAATTCTATAAAAACTAAATTTGTATTTTTACCATTAAATGTGCATTGAAACTATAATATGATTTACTTTAAACTTAACTAATAAGTAACTCTATTAAAAACTATTCCGTATATTTAAGAAAAGCCTCCAAATAATTAAGTTAGTTAAGTTTTAAAAATAATTTGGTCAATTTTATAATTTACTTTATATTTTGACAGCCAATGACAAAAACTGATTAACTAAATCTACTTTATCATTTATTTAGCTAATATTTAAACCAATTGTTGTATCAGCTAGCGGAAATATACATGAAACTCGAAAAAATGTGTGTTTACAGTGTAGCTTACTATGGAAACATCTTATTCAGCGTTTTTCTCACGATTCATGTTCATTTGGACATCGAGAATCGCTTATTGTCGTTGTGTGAAATGTTATAAATGAAAAAGACTTGATGGAATCAAAATGAAAACATTTTTTTCATTAGGTTTTTTCATAAAACGAGAATTGACCCCCTGGTCTGGACAAACGTCTTTCTCAAAAGGTAATCAATATTTTTGAAATTTTTAAAAGTTAGTGCTAATTTTTTGTTTTCCCTCAGATATACACAAATTAGTCTTCGCGGAGCAAGTCAACATATTGGAATTATTAAGGAATATTTTTAACTATTTAAATGATCAGAACGCAGTTACGCTTAATGACGTAAAAACAAGCGTACAAGAATTTTTGAAGCGCGCCAATTTTAGACAGAAAAAGTTTAAGCAAGCACAGTAAACCTATTTCAGAGGTTCAGGAAATGTGCATTTAATTTAAATTGACTTTTGTTTTTGAAATGTTTTACTCACAGTTAAAGGTATCACGTTCTTATTAATCTAATGATCGCACTGTATAATATACGCTACAATGTACTTTATTTTGTACGTTATTTAGCTTTATTTTAATTTTAAAGTTTAGTTTTAAATAAACTTGTTATCATAAAACCCATTAAACAATTTTATAATATTATGTATAAATGTTGATCCTTGAATTTTACTAAATTAAAAATTATATAATTAAGCATAGTCTGCAATGAAATCATATTATATGTACTAGGTACAATTTTCATAGGAGTTCATGTAGGTTGAGCTAAATAAATGAATACATTCTTTAAAAATAACAGTAAAGATGTTGTTTTAAATATTTTGGTCATTAACGTTGCTTGAGAATTGAGATTTATTGAATAACTGCAACTGGCCGGTAAGTTAAACGCTAAATAACCGGTCGCTATGTACGGTGGCGCCAAACTTTTACCACGTTAATTGTGATAGTATTTAACCGACAAAAAACTGATAAACCACCTATCGGTTTTTATTCAGTCAACAAGCTCTGCCCAACGCATAACTAGTCCTGGTTCCCGTGTACTATTTTGTGAGCAAACAAATCAGATAATAAAATCGGTGTTTAGTAGTATAATTGAACCAGGATTTGACCAACCAAAAAACCGCTAAATGACCGACCGGTCTTCGTTCGGTTAATAAACACCGCCTAAGGTCTTACAAATCGTGGTTATCCTATAATACTTGAGGAAACGAGTGTCCAACCAAAAACTGCTTGGTGCCTCAGTCCCTCATCGGTTATTTTATATTACTTAAATCGTAAATTGTTTTTCGGGGCTGTATCTCTAATTTAATTTTCAATTATTTTAACTCCGATAACTTTAAAAAACTTTAAAACACTAAAACTTTAAAATTTTGTGATCAATAATTATCAATACTTTATATTAGAAGCCAAATGACAACTCAGTGCGTTACAGCTTAAAATTGATGTACATTTTAGGCAAATAGTACGATGTTAGTTTCCAAGCAAAATTACAGAATTTGTAGAGAATTACAAAATTACTACGTCAATAAATTAATTATTTTGATTTTTCATAGATCTAAAATAATCTATTTCTGTAATATGATGAGTGCGTTTCCTCCTTAATGCGGCAAAGTCGTAAAGAACATCCGATCATCGACCAAAATCCCCCAAACAAAAAATTAAGAAAATTAAAAAAATTCAACTTAGTATATTGACTTACAAATTTAATATTTTGATTAGAAACGAAAATATTGTTTCAATTGAAAAAATTCAAATAAATTTGACTTGTGTTGTTTTTGGCAAACTAAATTTTAATTTAATTTACGCCATAGAGTTCAAAGTGTCGATAAATCGTATATTTCGACACATCCTCAAAACATAATTTTAAAATATCAGCCAGCTGTCAAACTATATGAGTATTATACTTGTATAACAACGTTTTGTTTACAAATTAAATATCGCCTGACTTTTACTGTAGTGTATGTTTATGACAAGTTCAAGACTGATCCAATCAATCAAAATAAATGTGTGAATGTTTTGTCTAATTTTTATTTCTAAAAATAGTCGGCACAAATATTTTTGAGTAAATAATCATTACTCGGCAGTGTGTCAGTCGAAATTTGTTACAATTGTATTAATTTATAATTAATAGGTAATTAAATAGAAAATGATAAACAAAGGATGAGCAACACAAAAAAGTAAAATTAATTGTAACGTTTCTTGGATTCTTTTTTTTTTTTTTTTTGTTTGCTTTTAAAAAAAAAAGAAAAATTTCTTGGCAGATGAAAAACTGTATTGGTTCATAATGCATACAGACACTTTGTGTTTTGATTAACAATAGAAATTTTATTTTATTTTATTTTTTTTTGTTTTGTTTTTCTATTTGAATTTTCACTTTTATTTTTTTGACTTTGGAAAATTTAAAAATAAAAGTGCACAGTTGATTTTAAATGAAAACGATTTTCTTTGATAGTTTTAATGTTTGTTTCCGATTATTTTGTAATCGTTTTTTTTGTAAACAGACATATGTAGAGTAAAATCGTAGTTCTCAAATCGAATAAGGTCGACATTGCCATTGAATATTTGATGAATCATGCGTTATTGAAGAAATTTACAAACAAAATTTTGTAACCTTTAAGGGGAGTAAAATTACGCCATACCTGAGTATCATTTTCATTTGCCATTTGAAAACACTATTAACGCCTAACCACTATAGTATCGTTCCGGTTTCAGATTCAACTTCAACAATATTTTTCGTTTCGGTTTATTGTTCCGGTTTTATTAAAAAAATATCGTTCCGATTCAGAACCGGTTTAAACCCAGTTTACATTTTTTTGAATTTAGGAAAACAGTCGCATCTTATGCAACAGTTGATTTAATACATTCGCATTTTCATACTGAAAACGTTTCATTGACAAAAAATTAGGTTCTCCATTTTACGTGTTTGCGAAATTAAACTAAATCAAATACAGTGGAATCTCTTTTATCCGGAACGATTGGGACTGGAGCAATTCCGGATAAACGGTTTTTCCGGATAATAGACTTTTTTAGGATTACATAGTAAAACGGTCAATTTTTAGTATTTCATTATTTTTACATAACTACATATTACGATTTAATTACAAAAAAGCAAAATTTCATAAACCCTTGATCAGTTTTTAAGACAATAATTAGATTTTAGAGTATTGATCCAGGGTGGAGGTGGTTGATAAATTGTTTGATTTCTAAGTAACCTATTATTTTACCGGAGCACTCAATCGCTTCACCCCTAGTTAATTCTCACTTTCCATTAGAGTCACTATTACTGTTTATTTCTGCAGGAAACGGTAGGTAATTATTAATATTTTGTTGATTAATTATTTCTTGGTAAGTGGGATTGGCATGAACTGGTTCATCACAATTAAGCCAATTGATAATTGATTGCATGCAACACTAACTAAGGCTGCTGTCAAATTCTCGAGTAAATCTGCAAAATTCGGTAAATGCCTTTACCATAATGGAGGGTAAACCAAATGAAAAAGGCAAATGTTTCACGTTTAGATACTTTATACTTTATTGCTATAAAAGTTAAACAAATATAAAATAGAAAAAAAATGCGTATTATAACAAAAAACGAACACTAAAAATCTACATTTACCGTAGTAAATGATTTACCTGAGAATTCGACCACAGCCTAAGTCGTCATTTGACTGTTCGGCTTCCAATGATTCGGAATTACCTGCACCGCCTGCTTCTTCGGGTTTTTCCAGATCAGCCCATATATTGCCCTAGTCAGGGTCATTGCATTCCAAGCTCGAAAAACACACCAAAAAAAATCTTTAATATTAAAAGCTTTTTGAAGATTAAGAATGATTTCGCTAGTATCCATACTGGTAATTTAGTATAATTTTGTGTATAATGACATTTAAACCTCCAAATCATCAATGAAGTACAATTTGGCGCTTGATACATTACATGTACATTTTTTTTTTTGAGTATCTTCATGAAAATGGGCCGGGCAATTGTCTGGTAGTAAAATTATTTTAGAATTTCTCGGAGAACCAACATTTTCACAATGGCCATGAGCTTCAGGTATGAAGTGGTTTTCAAACTAATCGATGGTCATATCCCGTGTAATCCAGCTTTTGTGTGCTTTGCATACAACTGGAGGCTGACGGATCCCTTTCAAGGCTCGTGGTTTGACAGTTTTACCAATGCCACCATTTATGGGTACCGGTTGTATTTGAGCAAACTAGGACTGTTAACCTCTCCTTTGCTACTTTTATTCCTCAGTTTCCCACATCATGAAAATACCCATTTGTTCAGTTATTAAATTTTTATTGGTTATTAATTTTGGAAACCTTCCCACGAATAAAGTAGCTGCAACGTCATCGGCAGACGGCCGCTCTCCAACAATATTGTGTCGAATTCCATGTCTTTTTTAAATTTGTCTAGCCAGCCTAACGAATAATTACAATGAAACTATTTTGCCCTTTGAACCACATATATAGCTGTGTCTAATGTAGGGATTTCGGTTGCAACAAGTGTCTTTATCTCAGTTAAACCTTTTATAGTAGGGCTTGCCCGTTCCCGGACCGTTTACATTCCCGGGAAACGGGATTGTGATTTTCTGATTCGCGGGAATTTTCGAGATTCGGGACAAGACAAGTTTTGTATCTGATTCCTCATTATATTAAAATTCAAACAATTTTAAATTTTAGATCGAGAAATTGAAAAACAAGCGAAAACAAATTATGATTGAATCACTCAATCGGCGGATTTCGTTCTCCCATGTTGGGAAATCTACCAGTAGAAAAAATGAAATGTGAACTATAAGCGTTGTTGATTTTACTCAATATATTGCCAACAGTTGGTGGCGCTTGATAACAATTTAATTTTCCCTAGAAACCAACCTGCTAATGGAAAATTCCTCTCACTTTCGGTCGATGTCGGCTTGATAGTGTAGTGGGTGGGTTTTAAATTTGGTTGCTTTATGTTTTTGGATTAAACTTAGTAAAAAGAAAAAAATGAAGAAAATTCTTATTAGCTGAATTTTTTAAATGAAAAATCAACATTTTAAATCACGATAACTCTTTCGATTTCCGAGGTTATTTTGAGTGTACTAATTTCGGGCCCCGATAAAGAATGGCATCCACCCCCAGGGTAAAACATACATCAGTACTATATAACTTTTGTTCCTTGAGTAGCCATTCCCCACTTACTGTCTAACTTTCACGTCAATCGGGGTTTGTCCCACTGGACTATTATTGAAATGACTTTGTTTATAATACCATTGTGAATTAAGTGTAAAATATGTCGTAAATAAAAAATATGAATGTGAGTTTGGGTGGAAAAGACTAAATTTCAATTTTTTGAACATATTTTTCGTAGTGACTAATACACTTAAAGATTGATATTTTTCAGTATGTATCTGCGTGTCAGCAAAACAAGCAGGCTTCCTAGAGAGAATTTTAGCAAGTTTTGAGCTAACTCATAAACCCTGTTAGTGTACTTTATTTTGATAGTATCTGTGTTATATGTGATCGAGCACGGTTTGTTTAGTCTAGACATTTGGTTTGGTTTTGCCTAAATTCACTTCTTCACAAGCAAATTAAAGGAAAAATGGCAGAATATAAGAGAAAACTTTTTCCGGATATTAGAGGTTTTCAAGATAAAAGAATTCAGAATATTGGATATACCGGTTAATAGAATTCCGGATGAAAGAAATTCCACTGTAATTAAAATTTCTCAAGTGAATTCAAGTAGTGGGCAATACAAAGACAGTTTTAGTTTCACAAAAAAATTAGTGTATTTAATTTATTCTGCGTTTCCACGCGACTTATTAATTGAATTAAAATTTATAGGGATTACCACGCCGCAACGGGTGCAAAGCACATTCGATGACCCCGACGACCGTTTTTGCGGTATTAGAATAAAATATTGGTAGGATTCCTGTTGCACATATACAGTTAACGATAGCAATAAATATGTATAATATTGAATATATTATAAATATAAATTCATTTATGTATAAATATTTGGTATATAAATTAACACATTTGTATTTGTGTTAACAAATCTATTCTGCATGAAATTTATATTTGTATTGTAGTAATTGGTTCGAAATATATATTTTTATGTATTATTGTCAGCTGAGGATAAAGTTTAATTTAAATTGTCAGTCGTTTGCTAATTATACAAAAAAGCACATTAACCATACAAATTAATAAAATAAAATAATAATAAGATAATAACCCTGCTAAAGTAAGCCGAAAGTTTCCAGCCGAAAGTGAAAAGTCGATAATGCAGATTATGTTATTGACATTCCAGACGAAAATAAATCAGCCTCTAGAGTGTTATGACTGGAGTAAATTTGGATCGATGTAACTTGTCAATAGCTATCGCAGGAAAAAAATTTAGTTCAAGTTTCCCGTGGGAAATCTCGGAAAATTGGATTTTCCAAAAATTATTAGAAAATTTGTATAAAATCAGCCTCTAGAGTGTTATGTCTGGAGATGAATTGCATTGATGTGATTCGCAGGAAAAAATTCAGTAAAGTTTTCCGTGGGAAATCTTGGAAAATTAGTTTTTCCGATTTAGGAAAATTTTCTAATAATTTTTAGAGAATCGAATTTTCCCACGAGAAAATTTAACTGATTTTTTTTTCCTGCAAAAGATATTGACAAATCACATCAATGCAATCCATCTCCAGACATAACACTTTAGAGGCTGATTTTATACAAATTTTCAAATAATTTTTGGAAAATCGAATTTTCCGAGATTTCCCACGGGAAACTTAAACTGAATTTTTTCCTGCGATAGCTATTGAGTAATCACATCAATTAAATTTATCTCCAGACATAACACCCTAGAGGCTGATTTTATACAAATTTTCTAATAATTGTTGGAAAATCGAATTTTCCAAAATTTCCCACGTGAAACTTAAACTGAATTTTTTTCCTGCGATAGCTATTGAGTAATTACATCAATTGAATCCATCTCCAGATATAACACTCCAGAGGCTGATTTTATACAAATTTTCTAATAATTTTTGGAAAATCGAATTTTCCGAGATTTCCCACGGGAAACTTAAACTCAATTTTTTTCCTGCGATAGCTATTGAGTAATCACATCAATTAAATTTATCTCCAGACATAACACCCTAGAGGCTGATTTTATACAAATTTTCTAATAATTGTTGGAAAATCGAATTTTCCAAAATTTCCCACGTGAAACTTAAACTGAATTTTTTTCCTGCGATAGCTATTGAGTAATAACATCAATTGAATCCATCTCCAGATATAACACTCTAGAGGCTGATTTTATACAAATTTTCTAATAATTTTTGGAAAATCGAATTTTCCGAAATTTCTCACGTGAAACTTGAACTGAATTTTTTTCCTGCGATAGCTATTAAGTAATCACATCATTTGAATCCATCTCCAGACATAACACTCTAGAAGCTGATTTTATACAAATTTTCTAATAATTTTTGGAAAATCGAATTTTCCGAGATTTCAAACGGGAAACTTTAGCTGAATATTTTTCCTGCGATAGCTATTGACAAGTCACATTAATCCAATCCATCTCCAGACAAAACACTCTAGAGGCTTCTTTTATTCATCCATTTCTTACTTTCGGCTGGAAACTTTTTTGAATTTTCCGAAATTTCCCACGGGAAACTTAACTGAATTTTTTTCCTGCGATAGCTATTGACAAATCACATTAATTGATTCCATCTCCAGACATAACACTCTATAAGCTGATTTTATACCAATTATTTAATAATTTTTGGAAAATCGAATTTTCCGAGATTTCCCACGGGAAACTTGAACTTAATTTTTTTCCTGCGATAGCTATTAAGTTATCACATCAATGCAATTAATCTCCAGACATAACACTCTAGAGGCTGATTTTATACAAATTTTCTAATAATTTTTGGAAAATCGAATTTTCCGAGATTTCCCACGGGAATCTTAAACTGAATTTCTTTCGTGCAATAGCTATTGGGTAATCACATTAATGCAATCCATCACCAGACATAACACTCTAGAGGCTGATTTTATACAAATTTTCTAATAATTTTTTGAAAATCGAATTTCAAGAGATTTCCCACGGGAAACTTGAAATGAATTTTTTTATTGCGATAGCTATTGAGTAATCACATTAATTGAATCCATCTCTAGAGATAATACTCTAGAAGTTGATTTTTTTATCCATTTCTTACTTTCGGCTGGAAACGTTTTTGAATTTTCCGAGATTTCCCACGGGAAACTCGAACTGAATTTTTTTCCTTTGATAGCTATTAAGTTGTCACATCAATTGAAGCCATCTCCAGACATAACACTCTAGAGACTGATTTTATACAAATTTTCTAATAATGTTTGAAAAATCGAGTTTTCCGTGATTTCCTTCGGGAAACTTTAGCTGAATTTTTTTCCTGCGATAGCTATTGACAAGTCACATCAATCCAATCCATCTCCAGACATAACACTCTAGAGGCTTCTTTTATTCATCCATTTCTTACTTTCGCCTGGAAACTTTTTTGAATTTTCCGAAATTTCCTACGGTAAACATGAACTGAATTTTTTTCCTGCGATAGCTATTGACAAATCAAATTAATTGATTCCATCTCTAGACGTAACACGCTAGAAGCTGATTTTTTTTTATCCTTTCTTACTTTCGACTGGAAACGTTTTTGAATTTTTCGAGATTTCCCACGGGAAACTTGAACTTAATTTTTTTCCTGCGATAGCTATTCACAAGTCACATCAATTGAATCCATCTCCAGACATAACACTCTAGAGGCTGATTTTATACAAATTTTCTAATAATTTTTGGAAAATCCAATTTTCCGAGATTTCCCACGGGAAACTTGAACAAAATTTTTTTATTCGATAGTAATTGACAAATCACATAAAAACGATTTATCTTCAGATATATATTCTAGAGGCTGATTTTATTTCAATTTTGTATATTCTTCTGATTTTCTGATATTTTCTACGAAGCAAAGTTTTACACGTAAATTTATTTGCAAAAATAGTCATTTAAATCTATGTATCCTGTTTACTTTTGGGCTGATAACTACTAAATTTTTTATTTTCGGCTGGAATGTTATATCATAATCTGCATTATCGCATTTTTTACTTTCGGCTGGAGACGTTTGGCTGGGATTGGGCAATCTGCATAACCATTTTTTTTTAACTTTCGGCTGGTCTAACACAATCTGCATTATCGACTTTTCACTTTCGGCTGGCAACTTTCGGCTAACTTTAACAGTATAAGATAATATTAATGTTGAAATTAAAATAATTAATTAAAAATTACATTTATAATTGTTAAAATTTTGTAGTTTAATATAATAAAACTTTAACAAATACACCAAGAGTGTTTAAAACTGAGTGTTTTTATGTTCTGCCGATTATATACAACATAAATTGGTGACAGCACAGCGGATATTTAATTGGGTGTAGTGAGCTATTATGTTTGTATGCATTTAACTTTTACGCCAACGTGTTGAAAATTGCAGACCAAATAAATAATTAACATTCTTATCGTGCGATGTAGCGGTGTGTATCATTCGATTTAGTAGCAAAGTGCATTTTTAATGTGAAATTCATCAAATCTTGAATTTTGAATTCTCCAAAAGTATTCAGAAGAATATTTTAATCAAAATATTCATCAACATACATCAAAGAACTCATAAACATCAAAAAATATTCATAATCAGCCGAAATTAATGCTTTAATTCACATTGAGCCATCGAAAGTATGAACCAACAGCTAATTACAACAAAATTCATCATAATCCAACTGTGTAGTGAATTTTTATTCAGTTATCAATAACTATTAATCTGTAATTCAGTTATTAATAATCAAATATTCAACTTTAAACCAGATTCAGTCAACTACAGTCAGCTATATTAATCCAGTTACATATGTGTATTAATTATTATCAAATTTTAATTCGATAATCAATATTATTCATCATCAATTGATATAATTGAACTATATTATACAACGTTAATAAACATCATCATTCACCACCATCATTAATATTGAAATTTAATATCATCATTCGTCAATATCCAGTAATCAACATTATCCAGTTATCAATTTTGAGGTCATCAATTATCATACCATCTTTATAACGTACCGTAGTTCAACATTACCTAATTAAACATTATTATAAAAATTTAAATTTAAATTAATGGGAGAGAATGAAAAACCTACTTTAAATTTGAGAAAACGACAAATCATAAGAGAAGATCCAAAAGAGAGTATACCAGAGGAGAGTGTACCAGAGAGTGTACCATCTTCTTCAACTACAACTGTAAGTGCTGATATCATTCAACGACAAATAACTTTAAATCTGGTTGATTGTTCAAAAAATTCTAACATTCCCTTTGTCAAAGACGAAAGTAAATCTGGTAATAATTACCCTAAAAACCCCCCCGCAAAATAGTTCAACTTTAAACATTAATGAAATTAAGCTCAAGAAAACAACATGTTAAAGATTATCCCTGATTTTGATGGAACATCATCAAATTTGCACAAATTCATAGCTTGTTGTGACACGGTCTACAATCCTCTTGATCAAGCATCCGATAAAGAATTATTTCTGAATATTCTTAAATCGAAACTTTCTGGACGTGCATATGATTTGAATCTTGGACTAAATTAAAAGAGGACATTTTATTGAATTTTTCTGCTACACGATCTATTGAAATCTTCAAGTTGATTTGGTTAAAGCCAAACAATTAAAAACGGAAAGTGTAAAAAATTTCGCTAGTAGAGTAGAAAATATTTTGTCCAATTTTAATGACATGTGTATTACAAGGGAAGGTAAAGAAGCTTCAAAATATATCCAACATTTGAATAGTACCACTGCTCTTCGCTCATTCCAAGATGGGTTACAAGATCAAATCAGAATAATTGTAAAAACATGCAGATTCACTTTTCTCAAAGAAGCAATTTCGAAGGCGATTGAGGAAGAGAGTTCTTATCAAGAAAAAAATTTAGCTCAAATAAGCCTAATATCATCAAATGCCAATTATGCCAAAAACTTGGACATTCTGCAAATAACTGTTTCTCATTGACACAGGCTTCAAATATTCCCGTAACTCTACAATATCGTCCACAAAATTCAATACGCCAATTCAATATAACGTGCGCTTATTGCAAAAACCAAGGTCATATCAAAAATTGTCGTAAAAAGATGTTGAGCAAAACGTTAATATTCCTAGTTCTTCTAAAATTTTTGATAATTCACACATAAATAATAGTTCGGAAAACTCCAATCCACTCGACCAAGAACCAATGAACACGGTTGGTCGAGTGATGGTCAAAAATCTAAAATAATTCCGTGTTCTTCCACGGAATCTGTTGATAATACTAATTACGCATTCAATTCTTTTTCATCTACCAATACAACTATTCTCAAAAATCATCAACAAGATCACATTTTATCTATGAAAAGTGTTCCTAGCATTCATAATTCATGTTTTGTGTTACTCGACATAGATTTCTTAAAAACTTGCAAGGCATATTTTCTAAACGACACAGGTACAGATATTAGTGTAGTCAAAAAAGAATATATTAATCCTAACGTTGATTGTTACCCTCGTGAAAAATGTTTTGTGAAAGGAATTGGATAAGAAACATTCGAAACTCTTGCAGTATGTCCTGGTAAGATAATTATTGATAATCTTTTTATAGACCATTCATTCCACATTATTCCGGACAATATCCCATTAAAGTGCATAATAGATTTTGAGCTTCGTTGTATGAAATTGAATATTAGTGGAAAAAGTATTTCTAAAAAATTATCTGTTCCTAATGATCATGAATACGTTATTCCTGGAAGATCAGAGCAAGTATGCAATGATACTCTTGATGTTGATAAGGACGGAGAATATTTTTGTCCTTCTCGCGAAATTTATCCTGGTGTATTTACTGCCAATACTATTCTGACAGTTACAAATAAATCATCTCACATAAGTATTGCGAATGGTAATGAAAATCCAGTAAATATTCTTGATTATAATATTGCTTCTGAGCCACTAGAGGACTACGAAGTATATTATCGAAACTCATGGGCAGATCAACTAGAGCAAAGGTTACATCTTCTTGAAAATATGCTAATGTCGAAGAGAAAACATCAATATTAAATATTTGCCGGCAATATAATGACATTTTTCCTTTACCAGGAGACAAACTAACTATTTCAAATTTCGGTGTCCATGACATTCCTTTGACAGAAAATACTAGACCAATATATATAAAACAATATCGTTTGCCGCAAGCGGCAAAAGACGAAATTAATGAGCAAGTAACCAAAATGCTTAATGATGGTTTAATCGAACCAAGTCGTAGTCCGTGGAAATCACCACTGTTGCTAGTTCCCAAGAAATCAGATGATAAGACTGTAAAACGCTGGAGAATTGTAGTTGACTTCAGGAAGCTCAACAATGTTACCATAGGCGATGTATTTCCACTTCCCAACATAGTCGAATCCTTGATCAACTAGGCAAATCGAATTACTTTTCAACTTTAGATCTGGCTGATGGGTACTATCAAATTCCGCTCGAACCGGTTGATAGACCCAAGACTGCTTTCAGCACCCAATTTTGTCACTACCAATTCTCGAGAATGCCATTTGGGCTGAAGGGCGCTCCAGCGACCTTTCAGCGTATTATGAAAACTGTCTTGTCTGGTCTAAATGGCGTTAAGCGTTTCGTGTACCTGGACGATGCCGTCGTATATGGGTACGACCTACAAGACCATAACAAAAAATTAATTGACGTCTTGCAAACTTTCCGTAATTTCAATCTCAAACTACAACCAAAAAAATGTAAATTTTTGAGAAAAGAAATAGTCGCTGTTGTATTTTTGTTTTCAATATTAAATCGTACATGTTTTATGGTGAAATTTGATACATTTTTAGCTTCGTCATTTTTGTTTGATTTGTCGCTGACTAGAGAAAGTAATGTTTTCCGTTTCTTGACGAATATCAGATCAGCGGGAGTTGAATCTGTGACCGTAAACGGCGTATTTCTATATAAAAACTTTTGGCGCAAAACAAATTACCAATATTGATTATCTTGGTCGTAATTTTGCATCAACTTTTAAAATTCAAGGCCAAGTTTATCATCACATTGGATCAATGTATCCAATGCCAAATGAAAATGCGAAATTCTTGCAAATATATTTTATTGGATCAAATGCACAGTAAGTTCAAAAACGTTTGCGAAATACATCGCATAACCGTAATTCGAGAGCGTGAAATCATTAATACAATTCAACAATTTTTAATGGAAAAAAATCAATTAATACAATTGTTCCAAAAAATTACATGATCGTCATTAAAGCAGATAAAACACCAACAGGTGCCAACGTTTGTAGATATAATGCACCAACAGTTGAGGAAGTTGCTATTGTAATGGTTGGGGAAGCTTTTGAATCACGTGACATAGTTATTAAGCGTAGAGATAATGTCATTCAGAAAATTGAAGACACTCATTGCTCTTACGACGCATTGCAATACCCTTTAAGTTTTTGGGAAGGTGATGATGGATATTACATAAACATAAAATAAACAAATCCATCCACCGGCGCACAACTGACCAAAAAAGTTAGTGCTATGAATTATTACGCTTATCGACTAATGATTAGATCTACTGAAAACAATCACATTCTTAAATGTAGATATGTATTTATACCATCAGTATGTTGTCGATATGTATGCCAAAATCGAGAGTGAAAATCTACGTACATTCGTTTTAATCAGTAAAAATTACGAAGCGACGAATACATCCACTTGCGTGATGCAATACGGAACACCCGATTTATTTATAACATTCACATGCAATCCAAAATGGAACGATTTTGTAAAATTATTAAAGCATGATCAAGAATCGCATGATCGACATGACATTATATAGCACGAGTTTTTAAATGGATCTCATTACAAAGTATCATGTGTATGGGCAAATGAATTGTTGGACTTCCTCATGCTCATATATTAATTTGGCTGACAAATAAAATATGATCAATCGATATCGACAATAAGAATAATTATTATGAATTCACCAAGTATGATTAATGGTATATGTTCCAAAAGTTTTCCTAAAGATTTTACAATGCATACGATTACTGGAATTGATGGCTATCCATTTTATCGTAGAAGATCCACTGAGAATTCTGGAAAGTCATTCATGATAAATATTCACACAAATGAATTTGAAGTTGACAATAGATGGATTGTGCCTTTTTCGACATTTTTATCAAAAAATTTAAGGCACACATTAATGTTGAACTATGCTCATTCGTAAAATCCATAAAATATATTTGCAAATATATCAACAAAGGAACTGTCATGGCAGTTTTCAATATTGAGCGACAAGACAATTTAAATGACGAAATTTCAAGATTTCAAACTGGAAGATATATAAGCACCAGCGAGGCTATTTGTCGTGTTTTTTCATTTTCAATGCAGTAGTAATTCATTTAGCGGTACATCTTCAAAATGGACAACGTGTCTATTTTACAGACCAAAATATTGCACAGCGAGCTGTTTCTCCACCAAAAACTACTTTAACAGAATTTTTCAATACATGTCAACAACAAAATTCATTTACACATAATTTGCTGTATTCAGAAATGCCTTCCTACTATACGTGTGATAAAAAAATGGGATCTTCGAAAACGAGGTACAGCTGTCGATGGACATCCTGGCATTTTTAAGTCAAATGTTTTAGGCAGAATTTACACCATTCATCCAAATTAAAAAGAATGTTTCTATTTACGTTTATTATTAATTAATGTTCGAGGACCTACATTATGTACATCATTTAATAATTTAAAAAAAGTTAATGGACACCAACATAAAACATTTCACGCAGCACGTTTGGCTTTGAATTTATTAGAAGCAGATTTACATTGGAATTCCACATTAAACGATGCAGTCAATACCTCATCTCCAAATCAAATACGCCAATTATTCGCCATTATCATTACAATTTGCAGTCCTTCCAATCCAAATGAACTATGGGAAAAATTCAAAAATGCAATGACTGAGGATATTCTTCACACATATCGCAGTATTCACTCTTACAAATCAAAATCTTCAAACTTTAGGATTGCCATCACCTTCAAGAATAGCAAATGATCTAATTAATTATGATCTTTCACGAGAACAATCATACAATACGCTTGATTTACTTGAATTTGATGGATGAACTAAAAAATTATTTACGACAGAATTTTACATGCAGTTCAAGCCCAAACTGGGGGCTTTTTTTTTTTGGATGCTCCAGGCGGAACTGGAAAAACGTTCATGATTTCACTTTTATTAGCAAAAATTCGTTCCCAAGGTAACATTGCATTAGCCGTTGCTTCGTCAGGAATTGTTGCAACTTTATTGGATGGAGGGAGAACAGCGCATTCAGCATTTAAACTGCCATTAAATATTCAAACTAATGAAAACGCAACATGTTAAATAAAATAAAATTCAAACATAGCCAAAGTACTGCAAAAATGTCGCATTATAATTTGGGACGAATACACAATGGCTCATAAACATTCATTGGAGGCATTGTATCGAACATTAAAAGATTTCAAGAACAACACAAATATTTTTGGTGGAACCATAATTTTACTTTCTGGGGATTTCAGACAAATACTACCCGTTATGCTACGATCAACATAATATGCTGATGAAATAAACGCATGCCTTAAATCTTCATCTTTATGGCAAACAGTAATACCAATGAAATTAACCACAAATATGCGTGTACAAATATGCAAAACGATCATTCAGCTGAATTTTTTTTCTAAACAATTGCTTGACATTGGAAATGGAATAATTGCTGCTGATCAAATAACCAAAGAAATCGAATTTCCAGAAAATTTCTTTACAATTGGTAATTCTCGGGAAGATCTAATAACAAATGTATATCCAAACATTCTACAAAACTATAAGCAAATTCAATGGTTATAAAATCGTGCAATTTTAGCGCTCAAAAATATTGAAGTAGAATTTTTGAATCTAAAAATTCAAGATATGTTGGATACAGAAACAATGTTTTTTAAATCAATCGATTGAAGAAAGTGAAGCAGTTAATTATCCAGCGGAATTTTTAAATTCCATAAATATACAAGGTTTGGCACCACATCATTTGCAATTAAAAATTGGTTCTCCAATTATTTTATTGCGCAATATTCAATCGCCCAAATTGTGTAACGGAACTCGCTTGGTAATTAAAAAAATTTATGGCAGGAGAACATGTATTAATACCACGTATTCCTATGATACCAACAGATTCGCCAATTCCATTCAAGCGACTTCAATTCCCAATTCGATTGGCATTTTCAATTACCATAAATAAGTCACAAGGCCAAACATTCAACATATGTATGTGGTATTGATTTGGAATCACTATGGCCAACTTTATGTCGCATGTTCTCGCGGCGGAAAGCCATCTGGATTACACGTTTTTGCTGAAAATGACAAAACTATGAACATTGTTCATCGTGCAGCTCTTCAATAATGTAATATTTTATTTATTTCACAAATATAAATTTCATTTAAAATAAATTAATTTGTTTTCAGATTACACTGGATGGATGAAAAATAATAAAAACTAATTTTATTTAAGCAGCAATACAATTTAATACAAATACAAATCTTTATAAAATTCGATAATTCAAACAATAAAAATGTATTACAACATCAATTAAAATTTTGTATATTTAAAACACAATAATTATTTTTTAACTAAATAGTTTCCACTGCTTCCCTTCTCAATTTTTCTCCATTATTATAACATAGAAGGGAAATACAAAAGGAAGACAAAAATTTGTTCCCCCAAGTTGATATAAATCGATTGTATATATGTACATATCAAAAAACGAATCGGGCAACGCCGGATAATATCGGCTAGTTTCTATATATAGGCCAAGCCACCACACAGAAGGTCTAGCTAAAAGTTTTGATCTAACAATTCCAGGATGTTCCCGATGAATCAGTTCCAATATATTCCTCTGATAATTCGAAGGAATGAGAATTCTATCACCGAAATAAATGCAGTGGTCCTCAGATCATAACGAATCCGAAACTCTATAATACGGTTTGAGTTCTAATGCGATACCAGTATTAGGCCAACCATTTATAATATACTCATGAAGTCTGGATAAAACCTGATCAGACTTTATTGCTTCAGAAATTTCAGTTTTAGATAAAGGTGTTTCAGATTCAGTGTTAAAAGAATTTATATCTAAATTATTAGCAGAATTAATAGAAAACTCATCGACTTATGTAGGCTTTTCGAGTAGTAAACGAGCGAGCTATTTCGATATCGAATCTCATATGTATACATCGATAAAATTATAGCCCAAAGTTGCATTATCGCTGCTGCAACAGCAGATATACTTTTTGTATTGCTAAAAATGTGTTTTAAGGACTGATGATCATTATAAATAACAAATTTTTTTCCAAAAATATATTTATTGAATTTTCTAACAGCGAAAAGTATAGCAAGAGCTTCTCTATGGAGTTGGCTACAATTCTTTGCGGATGCACTTATTGTGGAAGACACAAATAAAATTGGGCATTCTTTATCATCAATTATGTGCGCTAATACTGCACAAACTCCATATGGGCACGGAGACCCTAGCAGAAATAATACGACCCCTATCTTTAAAAAATTCACATTTATCGAAATTACATTTAATATTATGCTGATTTAATTTATTTTGAACTAACATAAGTTTTTCGTAAAGTTCTTTTTGGTTCTTTGTACCAAGATAGATCATCAAGAAAGACCTCTACACCATAGATCATCAATATAGATAGACTCTATAGACCATACTAAATACCGACGCTGGAATTGAAATAATCCCTTATGGGTATTGACAGTTAACAAAAGTTGTGATCTTTCCGAAACCGAAAGTTGTTGATAGGCTCCCTCCAGATCAAGTACACAAAAATACAAATAATTTGCTAATGAAGCTAAAACTTCATCAATAATGGGAAGGCGATAGTGTTAAGTGGTTAAATGTCTATATTTATTGTAACTTTAAAATCGCAAACAAATTCTAATTTTTACATTTGGTTTGGCCACTACAACTATGGGTGAAGCCCAATGACACATCTCTTTTTCAACTTGATCGCGTAATATAAAGGGTAAATTATATGCGCGATGAAAAAATAGCCTCTATACTGTCACTGGAAAACCATCAACGACCTCACCATTACCACCTGAAAGTAATTTTATAAAATTAATATTAGGATATAGTCTTGCTTAATAGGATAATCAGGAAAATATTTATTATACGTTAATATATCAATCACGGAGAGGCATACACCGGAATCAGATTCAAATTCAATTTTTAAATTTTTTACTTTTATATTAATATAAACTGGCGGTTTTGTAACCATTTCCAAATTAAATGAATTTATGCTTAAATTATTAAAATTTAAGATATTTACTTCCCTTTTAGAGCACCTTTTCGCATGATGGCCAAAATATCCACAGTTAAAGAATCTCATACGTATGGCAGGACAAATTCTCGACGAATGTGTGACTTCCTCGAACTGGAGCGTGAATTTGTACGACAGGTACTATATTTGGATGAATTTCTTCTTCGACTTGAATTGTGAAATTTTGATCGTCCACGTGGCCTGGAACTTTAATGCCGTGTTTGATCAGCTGACTGAATTAAATTAATCCCCATCGTCGTATCTTCCCGTATTTTGCGTTGCTCTTTCACGGTCAATTCTAAATGTAAAGCATTGAAAGGTATAGTAATTTCATCGCTTTTGTTCAATAAAATTCCTTGGATATTATGATCTTTAAGGCCATAGTTACAATTTTATCACGTAGCATGCGGTCCAAAAAAGTTTTATAATCACACGTGGTGGCGAGCGTTTACAATTCTATGATATAATCTGAGATAGTTTCGTTTGGTAATTGATCTCTTTTTAGAAACTTGAAACTTTCCGCTATTACGTTTGTTTGCGGTTTAAAAATGTGTTCATCGAACGTTTTATCCGTATTATTCGGATAGATTAATAATTAAGATGAAACTAAAAGTTTCCTCTCCAATTAACGTAAGAAATAATGAAACATTTAGATTTAACTACGATTACTTTACATACTATAGTAAGGTAATGACTGATTCGATATACATATTATCAAGAAAATGACTTACTATAATAGTAATCTTGCGCTATTACTATTATCTAGAATTTCACACAGATTACATAGGTCTACAAAAAAATTGATGTCTTTGAACCAACATCTCTTTTTAAGTAATTTTGACCTCCTAAATCCGAAATGGGGATTAGTTTTGTCCTATCACCTTCCACCAGTTTTTCATAAACCGGGATTTTATTAAAATTCCATAAATAAAATAAATATTGGATCGGAGAGAGCAGTTAGAGTAAAACAAAATAAAACAATATAATAATACAGTCAGGATATACTAAATATCGCTGCATCATTTGCGAGTGGGACAGTCGACCACGAGAAACAATGGACTAAAAGGAGTGGCCTACAAGAGAAAACCTTACGTCAGGAAGTAAAATTATAAAGCACAATACCTTAGTTGACCCTAAAAGAATTTTATTGTCACCTCTACACATTAAATTAGGTTTTATTTTATTTTTTTATTTTAAAAAAAGAAAAATTTATTCGGATCCATTAGGTCCAGTACAATTTTGACTAATAAAATAAAATTTTCTCAAAAAATTAAATTATTAAAAGCTCAAATAAATTATTCAACTGAAATAATTTTTTTTCAATGATTGTCTGATTTACACTTTCGTCATGTTAAAGTCGCAAAATATGCAAAGTTCGTTATAAAGTTTCGACATAGAATTCAAAGGCTCGTCGCTTCCATAATTCGTTCGGTGAAAATCAATTTTCAAGAGTGTGCGAGTGCGTAGGTTTTTAATAGGAGCATACAATTTTAGGTTCATTAACAAGTACGCACTCAAAATATTACCGTTAAGTAAATCGGAAATAAAAATAGCTCCAGCATGCTGACGACGAATTTCAAGTGGCTCAATTTTCAAAGATTTACATCTATCTACATATGAAGGTAATGGACGGTCAAACTCCCTAGTTTTATATACATAAAAAATGAGAAAAGATTTTTGTATTGATTCAATTCTGCTTATGCGATCATTATAACGTGGAAACCATACGCACGATGCATATTCGAGCTGTGAGCATACAAGAGATTGATACATGCAAACAAAAACTCTAGGATTATTAAACTCTTTCATACTACGTTTTAAAAATGCCAACATAGAATTGGCTTTGGCACAAATATTGTAATTATAAACAAGATGCGAAGATGAACGTATAAACGTCACCATTTTGCACTTAGCTATATTCAAATGTAATAAATTATTCTTACACCAAGAGCTTACCCCGTCTATATCAATTTGTAATTTAACTGCATCAGATAGACTACGAATAGGAGAAAATATAAGTGGACCAAGATGTGAGCCCTGAGGTACTCCAGAAATAAACATAAATTGGTTTAGAAAAACTGTTGTTAATTGCTTCAGAATGTACCCGCCCAGTGAGGTACGACTCAAGCCATTTGATTAAATTATCATTAATTCCGAAGGATTTTAATTTTTGCAAAACAATAAAGTGATTGATTGAGTCAAACGCCTTACTGAAGTCGGTGTAAATGACATCCAGTTGAGCATTACTCTCAATCACCTCCGTGGCATGTTTCGTAAACTCCACTAATTTTGTTACAGTAGAACGCCCACGGAAAAAACCATGTTGCTCATCTACAATAAACGACTTTAGTCCAAAAAACATATAATCACACACAATTGTAGTTAGTTAGAAACATCACTCCTATTACCAGATTTAAATATCGGTACAATATGAGACGATTTCCAGGCAACCGGAAAAACACCTTTTAAAAGTGAATCATTAAATAAAATTGACAAAGGCTGAGCCATTTCATTACTAAAATTTTTAATAAAGTATGAAGGAATACCATCTGGGCCACATCCATCCTTAAACAAATGGAGGGATTTAACGATATCCTCTGGAGATATGTGAGGTGTGTACAAACAAGGGTTGGTACAACTACCTTCTGCACTAACATATTTGTCATTATCAATATCAGTCCGACTATATATATTTTGAAAAAATGAAGCAAATAAGTCAACAATATCCCCAGAATTATTACTAGTAACATCATTGAACCGCATAGTTGATGGAAATCCAAAAGTTTTCCTTTTGGAGTCAACGAAATTCCAAAATAGTTTTGGATTTGAATATTTGAAATGAACGAGACCAAAAAATGGAATCAACACATTGTACGGAATGACGCAGTTTACGTCGTCATCTACCAGCCATTCAACCTTTGGCAATTTGAAATCGCCAACTATCAGTACGTTGTCAACTAAGTTGAGTTTATAATTTATATTATACAAACAGTTTGTATATGTCGTATAAACTTCAGATGAACACCTCGGTGGAATGTAAAGGCCAATAATGAAAATATTTTTCTTAAATATATTTAACTTGATGCATAAAAGTTCAATTGTTGGATCACTGTCAACTGCTACACTTATAATAGATGAATGAACTGCCATCAATACACCTCCTCCACTTGATTTGACACTAGATAGTGCCGAGCGGTCACACCTGTATACAATATAGTCTGTCGGAAAATACTCAGAACTATATATATTCGGATTTAAATTGGTGGCTCTACAATCATGTAAACGGGATACATAGAAGCGACGACAAAGCGATGGAACTCAGCGGATTTAGAGGCAATACCGCGAACATTTTGAAAATATATAAAATTGTTTCTTAAATCAATACTATTAGGTGTTGATATGTTTGTGCTTAAGGCACTCGTTGAGGGAGCCGCCGACCTCCCCGAAAATTTCTTCTATTTTAATTGAAGTTGAATTCCTTGATAAGTACGTGTTCCAGCCATAAATCAGCATTCATAATAATCTCAAAGGATTCAAGTGGCACACTTATTTTATACGAAATATAAGGCGCTTCTACTCCATTCTGCGAATCTTTATTGATCTGTACACAAGTAGCATCCGAAATTTAAAGATTATTTTTCACAAACTCAGTAAATTCACTGTCAGTAATGGTAGGTTTAAGTCTCGACACAAAAATCCATTTATGTGGTGGAATAACTTCAATAGATGTTATATTACTACCGGTTATAATTATGACATCAGATTTAAACTTTTTGTTTTGGAAAGCCACATTTCTCAGTTTCGATGAAATTACCGGTTAAACATTTTCCGCACATGTATATATTTGAGGTTTTAGTTTTAGTTTGATTCATAAAATCATTATTAGTCATCATCGTCGGTAATAAATTTTTAGCCCGTTCAGACTGAATCTGAGCTACGGTACCATCATTATCACTAACTTTATTATTAATATTTATATGACTACCGTTGCACCCACCGCTATTGGTTAATTGTTGAATAGATTGAGAAACAGCCACACTTACATTCGTCATGTCGTGATTTTGAACTCATGGAAATTAGATCACTTTGGAGTTTGATCGGCACCACATCTGATTATCGCATCGTTTGATGAAGCAGTTCGTTAAAGCTTTTGACAAAAATTGAGAATGTTTTAAATATATTTGCAAAAATTTCCTAAACTGGCTGATGCCAAATTAAAAGAGGAAGTTTGTGTAGGCCCAGATATTAGGGTTTTGTGTAGAGACGAAGACTTTCAGAATTCTATGACACCTTTAGAAAAGAAAGCTTGCAGTTCATTTACATAAATTATTGAGAAGTTTTTAGGAAACAACAAGAATCTAGACTATGAGAACATAGTCAGCAAAATATTGGAAAATTTTCGTGTGTTAGGCTGCAACATCAGTTTTCAGAAAACCTTTGGGCAGTTTGCGAGGAGCACGGAGAACGTTTCCACCAGGATATTAAAAAATGTAGAGGCGTTACCAAGGTCGATGGAATGTATCAATGATGGTAGACTACTGCTGAACGTTACAACGTGATAACCCTCTTAAAGTTTATAGTAAAAATTCCACAAAACGAAGTTTTCTGACAACAAGACGAGGATTCAATTGAATTAAGCACTAAAAATACGTAGTTTATTGTATTTGAAGCACTAATGATCATTTTGTAAAATAAATAAATGTACTTTTATTTTAATGTTTGTATTTATTTTTATTTTGAGATTTGCAAAAATTTCTTACGTGATACATAAAAATCGATAAAAAAATTATAATCAGCGCATCAAAATTATATAAAATCGTTTCGTTTTGAGAACCTGTGTAATTTGGCGGTCTGGGGGCTTTTTTCCGAATACATAATTATCAATTGACCAGTTTTTCCTTTACTGCTGAAAACCAAATTGCAGAATTCTGCAAGCATCGAAATTAGAAAACACTAGTTCAAATGTAGTGAAATATATAGATTCTGCTTGCCAAGCACAATTCTGCAAGTTGCCTCTAATTCTAATTTCACTGCGAATCAGTAGGCTTACATTACGTAAAAGAAAACAAATCTGGTACAATTTGTGATACTGTTAAAGTTAGCCGAAAGTTGCCAACCTAAAGTGAAGAGTCGATAATGCAGATTATGTTAGTCCAGCCGGAGGTAAAACAGATGGTAATGCAGATTGGCTAATCCCAGTCGAAAGTAAAAAAGTCGATACTGCAGATTATGCTATTAACATTCCAGCCGAAAATAAAAAATTTAGTAGTTATCAGGCGAAAGTAAATAGGAAACATGGATTTAAATAAAAAAACCACTGCAGAGATTTCCCACGGGAAACTTGAACTGAATTTTTTTCCTGCGATAGCTATTGACAAGCCACATCAATCCAATCCATTTCCAGACATAACCCTCTAGGGCCTTTTTTTATTCATCCATTTCTTACTTTCGGCTGGAAACTTTTTTGAATTTTCCGAGGTTTCCCACGGGAAACTTGAACTGGATTTTTTACCTGCGATACCTAATGACAAGTCACATCTATTCAATCTATCTCCAGACATAGCACTCTAGAAGCTGATTTATTTTCGGCTGGAATGTCAATAACAAAATCTGCATTATCGACTTTGCGCTTTAGGCTGGAAGCTTTCGGCTAACTTTAACAGGGTGTTGCAAAGGCTAATTGAGGAGATTTTAGTATGTCTGCTACGCAAACATATATAATCAACGGCATTAAAGATACTGAAATGCGCCATATTTTGTTGGCTAATCGGTCTAACAGTTTAGAAGAAATGTTAGAGACAATGGCTTTTGCCGAAAAATCCAGATTTCACAAGGATAACTTCAGATCATCACAGTACCGTAAGGTTGAATCGCCGGAATCTAAAGCCACCACCGAAATAAAAATTAGTAATAATAATAATAAGAGTAATAAGTGTTACAATCGTTTCAAACCGGGACATCAATCAATTAATTGTCTTGAACCACAACGTTGAGCAAGATGTACATTTTGCAACCGATCCGGACACATAGAAGAAAATTGTTACATTAAAATTAAAAGGAATAAGGTACCAACGGTGTCTCCAATTGGTTTAATTAGAGGTGAAGTCACAATGCAAATTCTAATAAATGTTGACGGCGAATCCAAAGAGGTACAAGCTGTAGTGGACACAGGAAGTCCAATAAATATTCTACCATTACGATTTCTACCAAAAAATATTAAATTAATAATTGTGTAAATAATTCAAGATTAAACATTTTATACATTTATAACTCAAATTGTAAAATTAATTCGAATTTTTATTCTGTTAGATTTCACGTCGTTCCGGATAACACAGTCATTTACGATTGCATTATTGGCCGCGAGTTTTTAAAAAGTCCAACCGCTAAAATTCAGCTCATGTTGAACGACGGCGAAAATCCAGTGACGGTCGAACCATCCGTTGCATTCAACGAAGTCGATCGAGTGAGTCTATTCAATGAGATTCTGAGTATCAATTACCATAACGACGATATCAAAACTAAAATTGTCCAATCGCCAGATGAGCTTTCAATTTTTTCGAATTATAGTTTCGAGATTATACATCGGAGTAGTAATCAAATGAAGCATGTCGATGCGTTGAGTCGAACTTCGAATATTTTATTTGTACATGAATGTACATTATCACAGAAAATCGCATTGCTTTAACTTACCGATGAAACTATTAAATCCGTTCATGACAGTCTTATAAACGATTTGTGAAAATAAACTGTTTGAACTATGTGAAACTTAGTTTACCGTAAAACCGACAAAGGCAAATTATTGTTCTATAGAGATAATTCGTAAATATCACCAAAATGGACATTTGGACGTTGGTAAAACATTAAAGATAATTCGTCGGCGATATTGGTTTCCGCGTATGAAAGCTAAAGTTGACGAAATAATTAAAAATTGTATTAAATGTCTAGTTTTTAACCTAAGGATGGGCGACTCGAAGGATATCTTCATATTCTACTGGTTTTAAATCCGATCAATTCCAAAAACTCAATAAAAACTTTAATGTTGATGTTGTGTTTAATGCAACTGCATCACCACAATCCAACGGTCAAGTCGAAAGATATAACCGCACTCTTTTACCTATACTAGCCAAGTTATGTGATACCGAAAAGAAATTGAGTTGGGATCTCGCATTGAGTGATGTCGAATTTATATTAAATAATAGCTTTAACCGTAATATTCAAAATACCCCTTCAATAGCTTTATTTGGCATAAATCAAAATAGTTGGAATGATGAACTGGAACAATACATTGATAGGCGGAATATTTGAACAACGTGATTTTACAAATATTCGAAAAAACATTGTCGATAATACCCAAAAATCCCAAATACAAAATAACAAGTATTTCGATCGAAAACGAATATATGTTTTAATAAAAAACGTAATAAATCAAGCCGGTGTTAATAAAAAGCTGTTGACTAAATACCGCGGACCATATGTAGTAACTGAATGTTTAGAGGGTGAACGTTATCGTATTGAGGACATTCGTGGAGAAACGTTGACGACAAGACCGTACAGGGGAGTTTCAGTGCCGTTCAATATGAAGCTGTTTCGTGCCAATTGAGGTCAATTGTGTCGTCAGGACGGCCGAATGTAGTAGTTGTAGAAAACTTAGGTATATTATATATAATAAGAAGCATCTAAGTTTTTTTAAATAAAATTTAAATAAATAACTGTTTTTGTCCGATAAAATTACGTTCTCTACATTTGAGTAATTATTTCATTTTCCGCTGTTGAAAAATATACCGAAACATAATCTGAAACGGCAATAGCCAACGATTCAGCTAATATCTCCAATGACTCCAGCATTCAACCTCCAAGTACACCTTGAGTTCCAGAATTAATGTATAGAATATGCCTAGAATTTGGCAGCTGAGTATAAGGGAAATAAAGGAATGTGTCAGACTTCCGAAGAACTCTAAATCGCTTATTAAAATAAAATTTACCAGCACCTCTTTTCAAAAGTAATTAACTATAACCCCAAAATACACCCACCACATATATAATTTATTATAAGTGTATAGCAAATATAACAATTTATTTTATGTACCCCACTTCAACTCAGCATATATTGTACGTTCTCGTATATTGATTAGTTATTAACTAAAATTACAGAAATATAATTGAATTTCAACATTGGGAGAGAGGGACTGCCCCTATCCGTTGTTGGAGGGAAAAATTGAATGGAAATAACTTTTATTAATTTCATTAATATTTAATTAACTCTGTACGCTATTAAATCGAATGAAAATAATAGTATTTTGTCTATTTACAATATTATTTATGTTAGAAATATTTGAAGGTTTGAATCACATACAGAAATACACATTTTTATATTTTATTGAATCGGAAATAATAAAATTTTCCAATAAAAACATAAATGTTTGAAATATGTGGAAATGGTATGTATATTTATTGAAGGGGATATGTGTTATGTATGACTTCAATTCGCTCACTTCAGCAATTTTTCTACAAGGTCCTCAAATTTTAGAAGCTATAGACCTTTAATTCACTAGGAAGAATCGCTCTTGCCCAGCATATTATTAACTCAGTATTAATTTTTGCTTTTATAGCAAATTATAACAAGTAAAATAGATTTCATATAAATTATACAAAGTCTCAATTGAAATTACGATTTTATTATCAATAAAATAAAAATAAATCTAAAATTAATTTTTAATGTCCCTAGAAGAATTAATCTTAATAATAACAACAACAACAACCAATTTGTTCGCGACGGAATGAAAGTAAAGTATTTTCTCCACGAATTATTGGCAGTTCTTTTTCCTCTTTGGCTGCGTACAACGGAATACCATATAATGATAATTTTAATGTGATTATCGATAAGCATCGAACAGATTTAATGAAATAGAAAATTGACATTATTTTAGTAGGAGTTTCTATTGTGAGCAACACAAGTAGAAATTTATTGGTTCGTAAGCAAATCAAAATTATGATATTTGGTGGATGGGGTTTATACATCCACCATATATCGGAAAATAGAATATAGAAATGTTAAAGGATTATGACTATGGCGGGATTAATACTAATATATACAGAATTTTCTCAACAAAATATTGTCCGCTCAAAAAAAAAATTCCATGTTATGTTTGTACACAAAAAAAAACGCTTTACTATTTTTAGACAAAAAAAAATTTTGAAAAATTGACAAAATAAATATTTTAAGACTATGAATCATATTAGCGCATCTAAAAATATTTAAATTGAGTGAAAATGAAAATTTTAATTAATTTAAAAATCGAAATGGATCATTTGATCCGCGGCAAACGAGATGTTGATCTATAATTAGGTGTACGTTATAAAAATAGGATCTTGTAGCACAATTTCAGTTATGGATTTTTTTTTTATATAATTAATTATTATTATTATTTGGTATTTAAGTGTATAATTTATGGAGTACATATAAGAAAGCAACATGTGTGGCATATAAAATGCAATTACATACGGAACGATGCATTTAAATCATTCTCATTTATTAGTATATATGAAAACAGATATGAAAATTTTTTTGTTTTTAAATCGTAGCTTATGAAGGCTGCTAATATAATCGATGGACATATTTTCCAGTGTCGGTACCTGAATTTAATAAAAGCTTACAGTTTACAGCTTAAAAATACATAATTTTGAAAGAATCATTGCATTGAAGAAGGATCTTTAGAGAAGCTCTTAGAAAATAAACTTTGAAAATAAGCACTGAAACAACGTAGGTAAATCACGATCTTTAGTCCAATTTTGAAGAACTAAAATTTCAATTTCTGTAAGAAATAAAATCTGTCTTTAACTTACTTCTATCTAACTATAAAACTTATATAAAAATGAGTGTTTGTATGTATGTCTGAACGATTCGACTCACACTTTACACAATTATTCTTTAAGACTTAAGGATAGTCACTGTTAATATCTCACACCTCCGCCTCCTTCTTGGTGAGGTGATAATCATGTGCAAAGTTGCCATGAAGGAATTTCTAAAATTTCACAGATTACAAAATCAAAAATAAATCGACACGTCTAATATAAATTTTTTAACGGTGATGGTGTTGAAGATGTTGATGAAGATGATAGTGATGGTGATTGTGATTGTGATTGGGATTGGTGATGATAACGTATGTTGGTATGGTGATACGATTGTAAAGTGGTATGATGGTTTGATTTTATGGTGGTATGATGATTTACCAGTATAACAGTGTGATAGTTAGATGGTGTGGTGGCACGATATTGCGATGATATGATGGTTTGATGGAATATTGGTATGAATCATTCCATTTTAATAATAATTTTATAATTGGTATGATGTTATGATGATGATATATGGTGTGATGGTACGATACTGTTAAAGTTAGCCGAAAGTGAAAGGTCAATAATGCAGATTGTGTTAGTCCAGCCGAAAGTAAAAAAAAATGGTAATGCAGATTGTCTACTCACAGCCGAAAGTCCCACTCTGAAAGTAAAATGTCGATAATGCAGATTATGATATTAACATTCCAGCCGAAAATAAAAAATTTAGTAGTTATCAGCCGATTACTTTCGGCTATAGGATACATAAATTTAAATAAAAAATTTTGTAAATAAATTTACGTGTAAAACTTTGCTTCGTAGAAAAAATCGGAAAATCAGAAGAATATCCAAAATTGAAATAAAATCAGCCTCTAGAGTATATATCTGAAGTTAAATTGTTTTTAGGTGATTTGTCAATAGCTATCGACTGAAAAAATTCTGTTCAAGTTTCCCGTTGGAAATCTCGGAAAATTCAATTTTCCAAAAATTAGTGAAAAAAATGTATAAAATCAGCTTCTAGAGTGTTATGTCTGGAGATAGATTGCATTGATGTGGCTTGTCTATAGCTATCGCAGTAAACAAATTCAGTTCAAGTTTCCCGTGGGAAATCTCGGAAAATTCGATTTTCCAAAAATTATTAGAAAATTCGTATAAAATCAGCCTCTAGAGTGTTATGGCTGGAGATGAATAGCATTGATGTGATTTGTCAATAGCTATCGTAGGAAAGAAAATCAGTTCAAGTTTCCCGTGGGAAATCTTGCGCTATTGACAAATCACATCAAAGCAATTCATCTCTAGACATAACTCTCAAGAGGCTGATTTTAGACAAATTTTCTAATTATTTTTGGAAAATCGAATTTTCCGAGATTTCCCACGGGAAACTTGAACTGAATTTTTTTCCTACGATAGCTATTGACAAATCAGATCAATGCAATTCATCTCCAGACATAACACTCTAGAGGCTGATTTTATTCATCCATTTCTCACTTTCGGCTGGAAACTTTTTTGAATTTTCCGAGATTTCCCACGGGAAACTTGAACTGAATTTTTTTCCTGCGATAGCTATTGACAATTCACATCAATGTAATCCATCTCCAGATATGACACTCTAGAGGCTGATTTTAGACAAATTTTGTAAAAAAATTTGGAAAATCGGATTTTCCGAGATTTCCCACGGGAAACTTGAACTGAATTTTTTTCCTGCGATAGTTAATGACATGTCACATCAATGCAATCCATCTCCAGACATAACACTCTAGAGGCTGATTTTATTCATCCATTTCTTTCTTTCGGCTGGAAACTTTTTTGAATTTTCCGAGATTTCCCACGGGAAACTTGAACTGAATTTTTTTCCTGCGATAACTATTGACAAATCACATCAATGCTATCCATTTTCAGACATAACACTCTAGTGGCAGATTTTATACAATTTTTCTAATAATTTTTGGAAAATCGAATTTTCCGAGATTTCCCACAGGAAACTTAAACTGAATTTTTTTTCCTGCGATAACTATTGATAAGTCACATTAATGCAATCCATTTTCAGACATAACACTCTAGTGGCAGATTTTATACAATTTTTCTAATAATTTTTGGAAAATCGAATTTTCCGAGATTTCCCACAGGAAACTTGAACTGAATTTTTTTCCTGCGATAACTATTGATAAGTCACATTAATGCAATCCATATTCAGACATAACACTCTAGAGGCTGATTTATTTTTGGCTGGAAAGTCAATAACATAATCTGCATTATCGACTTTTCACTTTCGGCTGGAAACTTTCGGCTAACTTTAACAGGGTGATGGTACGACGGTAAGGTATTTAATGGATTAGGTTGATTGTTTTGGTTGAGCAGCAGAAGGAATTGTATACATTTTTTTTGAAGTGTTTGATGACCCATCAGCTGTTGTTCTTGTAGGATAATTATACAGTGTATCAAAACAAATTGTTTTTATATATAGTCTAAGATTTTATTCCTTTCAGGTTACATCTGCAGCATAGCCATCTTTAATATTCTCCCCCTCCGTTAACGATCTCTTCGTTAACTAACTGGAAGCTTACATACTTTTACTACATGGCGTTGCAATGTTGAATTCGATGTTTTGATGGTGACTACTCTCACTAAACCATCATTTCCTGGATACATCTGTATGACCCGTCCCAGCGGCCACTTGCTTACTGGAGTGTTCTCTTCCTTGATTATAATTATATCGCCAATTTTAATATCTTCGGTCGTGTGTTGCCATTTGCGCCTCTCCGTTGCTGACTTTTTTGCCATCTGGTTAAATATGAATCTGCAGTTTTAATTTCTTCTTCTGGAACGGATCTCGTTGATGATCCAAGCATAAAATGGGAAGGTATCAGAACTTCATAATTGTCATCACTGGAAGGAGCGGTGACAGGTCTTGAGTTTAAAATATTCTCGATTTGGCATAAAAAGGTGGTCATCTCCTCAAAGGTTAGGTTCACGTTACTCGTTGATTTTAATAAATGTGTCTTCACAGATTTGACCGCTGATTACCATAGTTCTCCGAAATGAGGAGATGCTGGAGGAATAAAATGCCAATCTATACCATTATCACTCAAATATTCTTAAGCTATATAATTATTATTAATGTTTGTTATTAATTTATAAGCTTCATTTAAAATTCGCTTTGCTCCGATGAAATTGGACCCGTTATCTGTATAGATCTTTTTTAGAACACCTCTTCTTGCCGCAAAGCATTTTAAAGCAGCTAAGAATGCTTCGGTTGTCATATCGCTTACTGCCTCGATATGTACGGCTTTTACAGATTGGCACACAAATATACAAAGATACCCCTTTACTGGGTTTGTTCCACCTCGTCCCTTTTTTGATGCAAAATAAAGTGGTCCAGCAAAGTCGATGCCGCAGTTGGTGAATAGTTTCGTCGGTGCTAATCGTTCTGCTGGCAAATTATGTGCATATTTAGCACATATTACGCATTTTTTTCAAAATCAGCCTTATTTTGGTTCGTCCTTTGATTATCCAATAATTTTCTCTTAAAAGATTATTCTTATTCACGTAACCGATGAAGTTGAGGAGTTTTGAAATTCTGTCGAAATTTCGTCTAGCCAAGTTACTTCATTTACAGCTTGAATCGCATATGTTGTTGACTTCCTTTTGTTTGCTTCTGCATCGATCTCCTTTTGACTGAATTCATCGTTAATTTGAATGTTAGGCCAAAAAGATTCTGATTTTCTTAGCCATTCGGGACCGTACGACCATTGGTTCAGATTCGCAGGTGGTTTTGGGTATACTCCTCTAGAGCCATGATCTGCGGGATTATCGGAAGATTTCACATGTCCCCAATGCTGCCTAGGAAATTTTTTCAATATCTGACTTGTTCTTTTGGCCACGAAGGTCTTCCATTTCGCAGGATAAGTTGACAACCATGCCAAAACGATGGATGAATCTGTCCAAGCATAATATTTTGCGGTAGGCTCGATTGTTTCTTTGATGGAAAACATTAATTTCGATAATAAATGAGCAGCACATAGCTCCAGCCTTCGTAAAGACACTTTTTTAGCCGGAGCCACTTTAGTTTTGGAGGTCAGCAAATTTATGGTTGTTTCTTCGTTTTCGTTTGTTACTCTGCTGTAAACTACTGCGCTGTACGCCACTTCACTTGCGTCTGCAAAGCCGTGAAACGAGATGTTCTGGTAATGATTGGTAAACCGCGGCAATTTTATAATTTCAAAATAGGTAAATTCATTTCTGATTCGTTGATACTCATCTTCAAAATACTTTGGTAATTTGTCATCCCAATCAATTTTTAAAAACCAAAGTTTTTGAAATAGTATTTTTAGCAAAAATATCGATGGACTCGTGATGATTCAGAGATAATTTTGCGCTTCGTACCAGGACCATCGCACTCTAAGCTGACTTTGAAAGTTAGAAGAATTTTCGCTGATGAGGTACCATCGCTACATAAATCAGTTGTAGAGTAATCATTTACATTATCACATAAACCAGAAATGTTTGACTTCCACTTTCTCAAACTAAAACCACCTGCTTGTAATACACTAATAATCTTTTCTTTTAATTGAATCGCACTTTGTTTATCTCGCGAGCCAGTTAAAAGGTCATCAACATAAAAATCTTTTATTATACTTTGTTGGATGATTGTGTCATCTGGATTATCAGAAGCTAGTTGTTGTAACACTCGTATGTTCAGATATGCAGAACAAGCCAGTCCAAATGTCACTCTGGTTAATTTATAATATCGAATTTGCTAATCAGAGCTCTCTCGCCACAGGATCCGTTGATAATCACAATCATCTGCTGCTACGACAACCTGCCGATACATTTTTTCTATGTCGGCAGTTAGTGCGATTTTGTTGCTTCGGAAACGCAATAATGTAGCCCAAAGCGTAGGTTGAATAGTCGGTCCTATCATCAATATGTCGTTTAAAGAAGTTTCCGTGCTGGTATTGCTTGAACCATCAAAAACAATTCTCATTTGAATGATGTTATTATTGTATTACGGTATGGTGGTGTGATGTTACGTTGGTGTAATGGTATGATGGTGTGAAATTAAGATGGTATGTTGCTTTGATGATGTGATATTATGACTGTATCATGATAAGGTGGTATGATGATAGTCAGATAGTGAGATGGTACTATGCTCTATTAACACACAGTGGTGAAATAGTGTTTTTTTTTTCAAAATCGACTTTCCGAGTCGAGTTTCAATGCTATCGGAACCTTTTGCTTTTAAATTTTTATGACTTAATTTTCTGTCGACTCATCTGGTCAGATTTTCCATTAAAGAACTCATTTTTTTTTAATTTCCCGTTTAACCTCAAAAAAACACATTTTTAATATACTTTTCTACCTTAATATTTTTCTAACGAAAAAATACACATGGAAATCATATATATAAGAGCTTTCGAGGTCGCGGATTACGAATTTGTAGTCAAATGTTAGAAATTCAAGCTGGCGGCTCCGCTATGGCGGATACATTTAATTATTTTCGAAGAATTGATTAACTTCACAGTTTATCAAATTAATGAGCAAATACGTACTCTACGCTCCACACTTTGTATTTTACAATGTTAGAGGGGAAAATTCAGAACATTACAATAAATACCTTATCAACTCAAAGATATCCTCTCCTGAATCTTATAAATTACCATCGCAAGTTTGTCCTAACTCTGTCCTAAAAAAAAAAAAAAGTTAGGACAAAGTTAGGACATAATTCACGCGCCTGTATATAAATGTGAAGTTTGTCCTAACTTTGTCCTAAAAACTAATAAAAAAGTATTCTGTGTAAATGTATTAGTTTCAAAGTCTCGTCATAACGAATTTTTAGATTATTCTGATAAATTTATGAAAATACATTATAACCTTTTATTATAAGCTTTTAAATGTAAATTTAAGAACTAGATAAATAATTATTAATACAATGTAACAAGTTTAAAAAAAATAAAAAATACAAGCGACTAAAAATAGCTTATAATATAAGTTGCTATTTTACCTTAGCTATCCAGGAAATATTACAGTTTCAAGTGGTCAACCAATTTTAACATTTTATTATTCAAAGGTTGTCGTCACATTTAACAAAGATTTTAACATTTTACTATTCACAAGAATACTAATCATAACAAAATATACATTTATTATTAATAATTTCAATATTTCCTATGCATTCGATATGCATGCATCGATTACAGGTATTACATTTCATATTCGCCGAAGTAGCATCTAATTGGTCAAAACAAGAAAAACAATTGCCTTGCATGGATTCTGAGTTTTCTGCAATAATGTTTTTGAGATAAAGGGATAGTCAGCTATTGCAGAACTATTCACATCTGGATCATCTAAATTCAGTTCCTCGATTATTTTACCAGTAATTATATGGTTGGCAGCGTAAATAACGGCCACAGTTATATCTATCGTTTTGATGTGACAAAGAACTTCTTGAAATAATTTCAAAATTTTGATGATCCTTTCCAAAGTACTTTGAAATTTCATTGGTGAAATTCTGCACTTCTTAGCCAATTTTAGGCCCTTTATTACGCAATTAGGCGTTTCCCAGGATTCAGTGGATCATATGTAATAATTTTAAATTCCTAGAAGCCTATTATTGCTAGATTCCAGTGACTTGCTTCGCATATTGGAATAATGGCAAACATATGCTGATTACATAACTGAATTTCCGGCTGCTTAACTTCTTCAGTCGCTTTATAGCTATTCGCTAGTATTTTATTTACTTGGTAATGATCCAAGCATAAGGAATTTGTTCCCTTAATGATGATACTGATTGTAATATACACTACCTCTGTTGTTAAAAAATTATGGTTATTCAATGAATTGTAACAACCGTTGTATAAAAAGCACCGCAAATTATTGAAGGTGTATTGAAATATAATTACGTTTAATTTCATTTCCGACATTTTATCGTAGTATCAGTACTTATTGGTGTCACATGTGTTGTCAAAATTAATTTTTTTAGGTGGATATAACCGCTGGTGTGCTAGGTTCAGCACATATCTTGCAGTACGCTTCCCTCTATTCTTGCACCAGGTTTCTTCCAAATCGGGATCATATGGATTTTCCTCATCAGCAAAAAATCGTAACGGTGTCGAATTTTTATTTGTTGATTTCCGTAGCATAGCACTTTAAAGGTTTGGTCTCTTCCTCGCCTGTAGATGTGGAGCACATTCAATGCGCAATGTATAATCTCGGAGCATGACGTGGATTCTCTTCGAATGTTTTTAAAGATATGAACAAAACAATTCGTCGACAGGATCCAAAGAAAACTATTCCAAAAATATGCATCACAGGCTGGCCCTGGGTGTTCATTAATTCTATTTTATTTGAAATGAATATGATGGACATAAAAGAGTATCTTCTAATAACATTTGAAATTAAAACATCATTTCAAAGAAAGTTCGTCTTAACACCCTATTCCCCTACTTTTCCAAGAATGTGATATTTCCTGGATATCTAAGGTCAAGGAGTGTCTTGTCATATAAGCCGTTTTGGAAAGCGCTTCTTAGGGTTTTCCCAGGAAAATTCAGAAATTTTTCTGAGCGTCATATGAAAGAAGGCTTGCCCTGACCCCCTGTTCCCCTATTTTCTCCAAAACTATAATATTTGCTCGATAGCTAAGGTCAAGGGGGCGTCTTGTGACATAAGCCGTTTTAGGGCGCACTTCCTAGGGTTTTCCCAGGAAAATTCAGAAATTTTTATGAACGTCATATGAAAGAAGGCTTGTCCTAACCCCCTATTCCCCTACTTTTACCAAAACTGTAATATTTGCTGGATAGCTAAGGTTAATTGACGTCTTATGATATAAGATGTTTTGAGGCGCGCTTCCTAGGGTTTTACCAGGAAAATTCAGAAATTTTAATGAACGTCTTATGAAAGAAGGCTTGTCCTTACCCCTATTCCCCTACTTTTTTCTAAACTGTAATATTTCCTGGATAGCTAAGGTTAAGGGACGTTTTGTGAAATAAGACGTTTTGAGGCGCGCTTCCTAGGGTTTTCCCAGGAAAATTCAGAAATTTTTATGAACATCATATGAAAGAAGGCTTCTCCTAATCCCTATTCCCCTACTTTCTCTAAAACTGAAATATTTGCTGGATAGCTAAGGTCAAGGACCTCTTGTGATATAAGCCGTTTTGGGGCGCGCTTCCTAGGGTCTTGCCAGGAAAAATCAGAAATTTTTATGAACGTCATATGAAAGAAGGCTTGTACTAACCCCCTATTCCTCTACTTTTTTCAAAACTGTAATATTTGCTCGATAGCTAAGATTAAGGGGCGTCTTTTGATTTAATCCGTTTTGGGGCGCGCTTCCGAGGGTTTTCCTAAAAAATTCAGAAATTTTTATGAACGCCATTTAAAAGAAGGCTTGTCCTAACCCCTATTCCCCTACTTTTTCCAAAACTGTACTATTTGCTGGATAGCTAAGGTTAAGAGGCGTCTTTTGATATAAGCCGATTTGGGGCGCGCTTGCTAGGGTTTTCCCAGGAAATTCAGAAATTTTTATGAACTTCATATGAAAAAGGCTTGTCCTAACCCCTATTTCCCTACTTTTTCCAAAACTGTAATATTTCCTGGATAGCTAAGGTTAAGGGGCGCCTTGTGATATAAGCCGTTTAGGGCGCGCTTCCTAGGGGTTTCTCAGGAAATTCAGAAATTGTTATGAACATCATATGAAAGAAGGCTTATCCTAACCCCTATTCCCCTACTTTCTCTTAAACTGAAATATTTGCTGGATAGCTAAGGTCAAGGACCTCTTGTGATATAAGCCGTTTTGGGGCGCGCTTCCTAGGGTCTTGCCAGGAAAAATCAGAAATTTTTATGAACGTCATATGAAAGAAGGCTTGTACTAACCCCCTATTCCTCTACTTTTTTCAAAACTGTAATATTGGCTCGATAGCTAAGATTAAGGGGCGTCTTTTGATTTAATCCGTTTTGGGGCGCGCTTCCGAGGGTTTTCCTAAAAAATTCAGAAATTTTTATGAACGCCATTTAAAAGAAGGCTTGTCCTAACCCCTATTCCCCTACTTTTTCCAAAACTGTACTATTTGCTGGATAGCTAAGGTTAAGAGGCGTCTTTTGATATAAGCCGATTTGGGGCGCGCTTGCTAGGGTTTTCCCAGGAAATTCAGAAATTTTTATGAACTTCATATGAAAAAGGCTTGTCCTAACCCCTATTTCCCTACTTTTTCCAAAACTGTAATATTTCCTGGATAGCTAAGGTTAAGGGGCGCCTTGTGATATAAGCCGTTTAGGGCGCGCTTCCTAGGGGTTTCTCAGGAAATTCAGAAATTGTTATGAACATCATATGAAAGAAGGCTTATCCTAACCCCTATTCCCCTACTTTCTCTTAAACTGAAATATTTGCTGGATAGCTAAGGTCAAGGACCTCTTGTGATATAAGCCGTTTTGGGGCGCGCTTCCTAGGGTCTTGCCAGGAAAAATCAGAAATTTTTATGAACGTCATATGAAAGAAGGCTTGTACTAACCCCCTATTCCTCTACTTTTTTCAAAACTGTAATATTTGCTCGATAGCTAAGATTAAGGGGCGTCTTTTGATTTAATCCGTTTTGGGGCGCGCTTCCGAGGGTTTTCCTAAAAAATTCAGAAATTTTTATGAACGCCATTTAAAAGAAGGCTTGTCCTAACCCCTATTCCCCTACTTTTTCCAAAACTGTACTATTTGCTGGATAGCTAAGATTAAGAGGCGTCTTTTGATATAAGCCGATTTGGGGCGCGCTTTCTAGGGTTTTCCCAGGAAATTCAGAAATTTTTATGAACTTCATATGAAAGAAGGCTTGTCCTAACCCCTATTTCCCTACTTTTTCCAAAACTGTAATATTTCCTGGATAGCTAAGGTTAAGGGGCGCCTTTTGATATAATCCGTTTAGGGCGCGCTTCCTAGGGGTTTCTCAGGAAATTCAGAAATTGTTATGAACATCATATGAAAGAAGGCTTATCCTAACCCCTATTCCCCTACTTTCTCTAAAACTGAAATATTTGCTGGATAGCTAAGGTTTAGGGGCGCGCTTCCTAGGGGTTTCCCAGGAAATTCAGAAATTTTTATGAACGACATATGAAAGAAGGCTTGTCCTGACCCTCTGTTCCCCTACTTTACCCCAAACTGTAATATTTCTTGGATAGCTAAGGTTAAGAAGCGCCTTATGATATAAGCCATTTTGGGGCGCGCTTGCTAGGGTTTTCCCAGGAAAATTAAGAAATCTTTTTTATGTATAATGATATGACCATAAATAATAATTAACTATAATTTCTTTCAAATTTTATTTAATATTTTTCCTTATTAATAAGTCTAGGAATAAATCACATTGCATTTAATTTGTTTTTTCTTTATTTTCCTAATTTTCTTTTATCAATCGTATAAACTTTTCTAAAATTTCAGCTACAAATGCTAAAATTCGTTATATTGAGACTTTCTGCTTTATATACTAACAGATACAAATATTATTTGTTTGTGTTGTTTTTAGGACAGATTTAGGACAAACTTCACATACGTAGAAAAGCAACTGTGTGAAGAGAATACGAATAGCATTTTGGGAATGAATATATTGCTTTCTTACAATTAACGACACTAACTTTAAGTTCGTTTAGCTTTTAGAGCCATAGGAGTGATTATGTTTTTCCTATTTTGGTAACACAGTTTATGGTTTTGTAACAAATAATATTAATACTGTTTAAATGACAGTCTCAGATTTGTGGTCTATATACTCTAAAAACACACCTTCTGAAACGGTAAAATTCAGGTTACGTTATTAACACATAATTGTAAATCCCGGAATACGGCTTATTATGTTTACTGAAAAGCTAAAGTTGAAATATCTTTTTTAATGATAAACTTTTACCCCTATAGTTGATGGTTGGCCCCCAAAAATTCCAAAAAATCATTTTTTTAAATTACAACAAATTTTTGCGACAAATTTTCAGTTTCAAATGTTTGGTTTCACTTAAACCGTATGAATAAGCCGGGTCATTTTTACGTAGTCATTTGTTAATCGGTAAGCTAGTCGGTTTTTACTATCGATATTGATTCCATTTATTAATTGGTCACCAATTATTTGGTCGGTTCGAACTCTTTCGATTCACTCACATTATTGAAACAAACAAGATGCTCTTCACTAAAAGATCGGTTATTTAGCGCTTTTCTTGCAAACGCCGCGCCGCCTCGTTGTAGCTCAAGTTTTTTTGGTAAACCAATTATTTTACCATGTGATTTTTGTTTGTGAATGTGTGAAAAGTGCAATGCTTTGGTTTGAAAAATATCAGGTATTCCTCAAGGATCTCGACCCTGGATTTTTATTGTTTTCATTGATCAGAAAATCAAGATGTAGTTAAAAGTTAGTTTCTATCGATAATTGTATTGCTAAAGCAAAATCCATGTTTAGCTTTGTCAAGCGGTGGACTGAGGAATTCAACGATATGCTACAGTGAAACTTTCACTGTAGTATATCGTTTCAAGACCACCTCTAGAAAAAAACATTTTATTGTAAAAGAACTTCTCTATTTAGTAAAATCATCCCTCTTAAAAGACCACCTCCCCGACCTGACCACGACCATTATTACTCGTGCATTGGTGAAGAAATACTGCCCTCGAACACGACCATATTAATAGCTCAATCATTTTTCTCTATTACAGGCATACGTACTATGTACGAAAACTTCCTAGTTATTCACACGAATACTCCAATACTTTACTATACGATTAACTTGAATTACATATGTAAAGTATGCACAACTAGAGATTGCGATCAGGAATTACTCTCCCGAGAATTCTCGAGACTTTACACGAATTTTTAAATTTCGTTTCGTTAAAAATGTTATTTTAAACTTGAATTTTAAAACATTTTCTGGAAAAAAACGTAATAGAAGCTTTACACAGTGCCCGATATCCATCACTAACGCTACTAGATTGAATGGGGTTGATAGAGATAGAGGACAACGTAATTTTCTAAGGTTAGTTCCATTTTGTCGCATAATAAACTAGGAAACATATACCAAATATTTCGCAGTTAACAATTTTTTTAATTCTGCAAATGCTAATTTTTGTGGTGGTCGACATACTACCGAAGGACAAATTCTTATCATGCTACAAAATTGAAGAAATAGAAGACGATTTGGTAATTGGGAACCAAGAATACGAAAAGGAAATACGTTCGTTGATAAACGACTACAAGCCAGAAAAGTCGAAGGAAACCAACTAAAAAAAACTAAAAAAAATGTTGCAAGTCGCAGCAGAGTATGGCCTGGATACGAGATTGAAGAAGGTTTCATAAAGCCCTCAGAAACCAAAACCAAAGCTGTGGAAAAGTTCCCGCAACCAACGACGATCAAACAAGTACAAAGTTTTTTCGGATTAACAGGATATTTTAGAAGGTTTGTGGCAAATTACTCGGTTGTGACAAAACCGTTATCGGATATGCTAAAGAAGAATGTAAAGTTTCAATTCGGGCCACCGCAAAAATTAGCATTTGCAGAATTAAAAATATTGTCAACTACGAAACCGATGCTATGTATTTTCAGACCCGATGCGGAGACTGAACTCCACACAGACGCATCAAAATTTGGATTCGGAGAAATTTTGTTGCAAAAAAGTGAACATGATGGACAGTTTCACCCTGTTTACTATTTAAATAAGAAAACTTTATCATGTCAGGAGAGGTACTGTTCATATGAGCTGGAGGTAATTGCAATCATAGCGTCTTTAAAAAAGTTCCGAGTCTATTTGCTAAGAATTAAATTCAAAATCGTTACGGACTGTGCCTCGTTTAAATCAACAATGATGAAGAAAGATATTACACCACGAATTGCTGGTTGGAGGTTACTACTAGAAGATTTTGACTATAGAGCATAGAGCTGGCACCAAGATGAAGCACGTAGATGCACTCAGCCGTAATCCCGTCATTTTGTTGGTACATAATGAATTCATAGAAAGAATAAAGAAGAGAAGATCCTAGAATACGAACCCTACGAAAGTTTTATAATGGAGAGAAGCGTACTCTACAAACAACGATAGCCGATGAAGCAATAAAAAAGCTAAAAATTCAAAAAACTAATTTTGGAAACCCAAAGCGAATTATAGCAGATCGAGGGCCGTCATTCAGATCAAATGAATTTTTCGATTATTGCACTAGAAATCAAATTGATTTGACCCTTGTTACATCAGGAGTACCCAGAGGAAATGGTTAAATTGAAAGAATAAATCGACTCATAATTCCAGCTTTATCAAAAATGGCAAATGATTCACCAGAAGTATGGTTTAAATATACAGACAGACTGCAGAGGTACATAAACTCTACTTGGCAAAGAAGCATTTGTACAACGCCGTTTGAATTGTTGTTTGGGGTGAGGATGCGAAACATCGAAGATCAAAGGATAACCGAAGTGGTGGAAGAAGAATTGATGAACCATTTGATGCTCGAAAAGGATACGATCAGAGAAACGGAAAGAAACGAAATTATGAAAGTGCAAGAAAAAAACCGGCGGGTGTTTAACCAAAAACGAAGAAAAGCATCAGTATACAAGATGGGAAATCTTATCGCTATTAAGCGTACTCAGTTTGGATCTGGATTAAAACTGATTTCGAAATTCCTGGGTCCGTACAAGATTACGGAAGTTGCTGACTTAAGTTTTCACGCTTGTATGAAATTCTGGAAAATAGAAATTTTGTTGTTGAATGGAAAACAATAAACCGCACAATAAACGCAGAACAACAAAATCCCAATTTTTCTCCTGATGTTACATAAAAATGTCGGCTTACATTGACCTATTTATAGTGAAAAGAAACTGTGAAGTTAAATATAGATTTACTTTTGCTCAAAATTTTCTCTTAACGATGATTGGTTGCTTCTTAGCACTTTAGAAGATCTTTAGTATTCATCGCCATTCATTGTCGTCGTCCATATTATCTTTAAAACCCTTCAGATAATTTAAAAGTTGACTGATTTTTGATGGTTAAAACATAATTATTTAGCGTCGATCCTAGAAATGTCCCGAAGGCGCCGCACATTTCTTAGAATAGCTAAGCCATATATCGGCCAATATCACCAGGATGATCCAATTATGATGAACTATAATTTATTTCATAGTTTTCGGAATTTTTAATAATCTTGGATTATTTTAAAAGTTTTATATTGCCGACCGCAGAGATGTCTACAAGGTCTTGCACATATCCTCGGATAGACCATATTGTCAGATAACTTGGCCATATACCCCTCTACGTGGCCAACCTGATCTAATTGTGATGAACTCTCCTATATTTCGCCGAATTTAGAATCTTTAATAATTATGGATGGTTTTAAAAATTGTTGGAACACCGATCACAGAGATGTCCACAAGGTCTTGCCTATATTTTCGGATAAATTGGCCGTATGCCAGTCTACGTTGTCAACATTATCCAATTGTGATGAACTATACTAAATTTTACAGAGTTTAGTACTTTAAGTAAAATGATATAAAATCGGTCACATGGTGCATTACATTGCAATTAACTGCGGTGTTCGACAAGGAGAGTCTCTATCGCTGATATTCCTTAGTCTCACGGTATCTGATATAGCAACGGAGTGTGTACCATTTTAATGGTTTTATCGTATGCACTTATTTTAATTTTTGATTTAATTTTGGGGTAAATGGGTAAGAGCACGCGCAGCATCAGTAAAACTTCTAAAGTTAGCGTGGGGTCCCGGAAATAGAAAAATAATTTTAGAATTTCATTTCCTTAGTTCATGTCAAATTTAATCCAAATCAGTTAAAGAATAGCTGAGTTCTAACCAAACAGGACATATTCCACGACTTTATCTAAAAATAATTTTAAGGTCCCATTTCCATCACAAATTTCATTGAAATCGGTTCCAAAATAGATGGGTTCCATCCTAGTTAGCCTAATTCCAGAACTTCATCTAAGAATCATTTTATGTCGAGTTCTTTTCGTTTTTTCACATCAATGCGAATTTTGTGGTGTGAAAAGTACATGAAACGGCAATTGATGCTGTTTTGTGTTTGTATTGGTAATACGATTGATATTTCTAAACGTCAAATTGAAATTTTTTAGGACGATTAATACGATTGAGATTTCTGAACGTCAAATTGAAATTTTTTAGGAAAGCCTCCCCGTCTTTATGGATAATGCATCCATCTGAGTCTAACAAAATGTGGAAATCGGTTAATTGAACCACCTCCATACCAAATTATTTGATTCAATTAAAATGATAATAAAAAATCGAGACGTAAAATCTCAATTAAATTAAAATAATTAAACAAAACAATTAAAAAACGCTATATTATTGAAAAGTTTTGACAACAAAATTGACGTTTCTAGTTTTGTTGGTGTTAGTAGCTGCGGATGTGAAATTCATGAAAAAATCCGCATTTCGTAAAATTGATGCACATTGAAAAAACATTGACGTTTTTTGGTGAAAAGAACACAGTTTTTGGATGTGCAGCAATTTTTTTGACGATTTTAGGTGAAAAGAATTCAACATTAGAATCCCATTTCCAACGCACAAGTAGTTTCCCTTGATTTCAGATATCGACGAATATCTGATTTATTAGATTAGTGTCCCATTATCATTTCAACTAAAAAGATTGTGAATTAATTTTCGGTTAGCATATTTCTCCATAATGAAAATTTCTCATTTCGTAAAAATGAAATTTTTGAAATTAGGAGATGAATAAAAGTAATCGAAGATGCTGCACATGGCATGTCACAAAGAAAATTGGTTGAGGTAAATGCGGTTGTGGTAAAACACAAATTGTGCGAGATGCAGCACTCATCTCAACCGATCAAAGGAATAACAGATTAAACTTTGGCGTGGTGGAAGGGCGCACCCGAGAAAAATTTTGCCGGTTAGTGGGCCGATACTAAAAGAAAAGTCATTTCATTTATCAAAACTTTAAACAAAAAGTAATTTTGTAGCTGGTAATGGTTGGCTCAATAAATTTTGCGCTAAAAACCATATTGTGTTTAGAGCCTTGATTGAGGGAAAGTACATCTGTGGGTGTTAATGTTATATCAAAGACAACTGAAAGATTGGAAGACAACAGTAAAAGTTTGATAAAAACGTGTCACTATTCGAGCGAATCACCGTAATGTGGTGTGTCACTGCCATTAAACGGCAAACGGCCAATATTTTTTAAAAATATGAACATTTCGAACTTAGGAGTAGAGCTGTATAACCTGGCGGCTTGGGTGACCGATTCCACTTTTCAAGAATGGCCGGAAAATAAAAATTAATAGAAAAAATTATTTTATGTTGGATAATGCTGCAGGGTGTCATCCAAAATTTTAAACTGCATTATAGCCGAGAATTATCGCGAAAATGGAGACATCTTGGTAGCATCAAGTTCCAATATTGACACAAACTTAAATGAAAATATAGAACTACAAACGAACTATTAAATACGGAACAAAATTATTGTGGAAAAATTAATGGGAGGGAAATCGATGAAGAATCCGATACTGTAGCAGTAGAACCTACTCATATGAATAAGAGTTTTTTATTTAGCGAATGGAAAATTGTTAAACCACTTTTAGTGAGTGTACACGAATTCTACAAATAGAAATCATAAAGCATTGAGTCTAGTTCTCCAAGGCAAACAACTTTTTCAGACGCGAACGGGTAAAATTTCACTTAAATTCTTTAACTGCTCATGTTTTATTAATTTCTCTGTTTAATTTATTTTATCTTAAACTTTTTATTTATTTATAGTTGTATCTAAAAATTGGCTGGCACAATCACAGACGAGGAGGCATCCAGGAACAGCAGCGCTATTGAGCATTCTGTTCCTGCTGCCTCTTCGTCGGGAGCACGATCAACGGATCTCTCCGCAACTCCTACTGTGGGATCGAGTAAATCAGCACTCACCCCGAAAATTAAGCATATGGGCGCTCGGGGTGTTACTGGGAAAAGTGGCAGAAACAGGCCAAATCCCGCAAAGCAGACGGCTGGCAAGCAGCCAGGAGCGTAGAGCTCCTTTACCCTAACCATCCAGTATGGCTGGTACTATTAGGGTACTACAAGCGAATCTGCATCACGCAAAAGGAGCTTCGGATACCTTTTGCAACAGGTTCGCGAAACAACACTTAACCCTTGGCCTTATCCAGGAACCTTGGGTTAATGGAGGAAAAATCAGAGGCCTCCACCTCAAGTCATGTAAGTTGATTTACGATCGAAGGGAGGAAGTTCCCCGAGCAGCAATATTTGTTTCATCTAATATTAACGTTCTTCCAATTCCAGAGTTCACCACTAAGGATTTGGTTGCAGTAATCCTGGAGGTTCCGACTAGCAGGGGAATGCAGGAGACAATATGTGCCTCTGCGTACTTCCCTGGTGAGTCGGTTAGTGCTCCATCTGTAGTTGTACAGGATCTGGTGGATTACTGCAACTTAAAAAACAAGCATTTCATCATAGGCTGCGATGCTAAGGCACACCATATCATTTGGGGCAGCAGTGATACAAATGGCAGAGGTGAGTCCCTTTTAAATTATCTTATGAGTAGTCACATAGACATTTTAAATAAAGGTTCGAACCCCACTTTCATAAACTCGACTCGGCGAGAGGTGTTGGACCTCACTCTGTCAAGTCAGTTTATTTCCAACTCTGTTGCAAACTGGCATGTTTCAAGCGAAGCTTCTCTGTCGGACCACATGCACATCAGGTTCGATATACCGGGAGTGATCATACAGGCAACAGAGCGTCGTATCCCTTGTTTTACAAATTGGAAAACATATAGGGATATTTTATTTATCAAAGCAGACATGCTGCCAACATCTTTGAGTTCAATTAGTGACCTAGAAACCGCAGCTGGTCTGCTTAATGACGTGCTCCTATCTTCCTACGAAAGCAGCTGTGTGGTGCGTAACGTTGTGGTTAATCGCAAAGTTCCATGGTGGAACGAACAGCTGGCTAAACTTCGTAAGAAGGTTAGGAAATTATTTAATAGGGCAAAGCATTCCAATGAGTGGAATGAATATAGGCAAGCCCTAACCAGTTACAACACAGAACTAAGGCGTTCCAAACGCCTCACGTGGAGGAAAAACTGTGGAAATATCGAGGATATACCTACAGCTGCTCGACTCCATAAAGTTCTAGCTAAAGATCAGTCCAACGGGATTGGGCTTCTTCTGAAATCCGATGGTAGTTATACATCAGGTCGCAAAGAGTCGCTCGAAACCCTGCTTCAAGTGCACTTTCCGGGCTGCACTGTTTGCGACACAAAAACAATCACTAACTCCATATCTGGTACACACATGGGTGTAAATATGGGTTGGGTTAATAGTTTATCCGGTAAGCTTTTTACTCCGGATAAAGTCAAATGGGCCATTAACTCTTTTCAGCCTTTCAAGGCTCCAGGAGGGGATGGAATCTTTCCAGCCCTCCTTCAAAGGGGTCTGGACTTGATTACCCCTGCTCTGGTGGCCTTGTTTAGAACTAGCTTCAATTGGGGTCACATACCACAGGCTTGGAGTCAAGTAAACGTGGTTTTTATCCCAAAGCCTGGCAATCGGCCATGTGAACTTCCTAAGTCCTTTCGACCTATCAGTCTTACATCGTTTATTCTTAAAACCATGGAACGACTTATAGATCTTCATATCAGAGACTGGTTAACGGCAACCAGACCTCTAAATCCAAATCAATTCGCCTATAGGAAAGGCAAATCCACAGAGGGTGCGCTGCATCTACTTGTCACCAAGATTGAAGCAGCCTATCGCTCGAAAGAAATTGCTCTGTGTGCATTTCTGGATATTGAGGGAGCTTTTGACAATACTGGATACGACTCAATTGCTAGGGCAATCAAGCGTAGAGGTATTGACGATCCGACTAACCACTGGATTAGTTCCATGTTGGTTAGTAGGAAGATTACATCTAAATTAGGTAATGAGTCAGTCACGATTACCGCAGCAAGAGGGTGTCCGCAGGGCGGTGTCCTGTCCCCTTTGCTGTGGTCACTCGTGATCGACGAGTTGCTTGATAATTTACATCTACTTGGGTACGATGCCATTGGTTATGCGGACGATTTGGTTATCATAGTCTCTGGAGGGCATGAACGTACGATGTCCGCCAGCATGCAACAGGCTTTGCTTGTTATTTCGAATTGGTGCACTGGGGAGGGCCTTTCGATTAACCCTAGCAAAACAGTCCTGGTGCCCTTCACCAAACGACGTAATTTGAACCTTGGTTCAATTAGTCTTAATAATATAAATATCGGATACTCCAATGAAGTCAAATATCTGGGTGTTGTCCTAGATAAGAAACTAACTTGGAACTCTCATATTACTTCAACTACCGAACGCGCGGCCAGGGCCATGTGGGCCTGCCGGCGTATGTTCGGCAGAACCTGGGGCCTGAACTCAAAAATGATTTACTGGATGTACATCATGATAGTGAGGCCAATTGTAACATATGGGGCAATAGTTTGGTGGCCTAAGGTACAGCAAAAAGTTATTATGAACAAGCTGACCTCATTACAGAGACTAGCATGTCTCGGAATTACAGGTGCTATGCGCACCTGCCCTACGGCGGCAATGGAAGCTCTCATCGGGCTCACTCCACTTCATATCCACGTCAAAAAATCAGCTGCTACCTGTGCAGCTAGATTGAAGCTCGCGAATCAATACAGTCATGATGACCATATGGGTCACCTGGACATTTTGAATGAACTTCCAGACCTGAATATGTTCTTTAGTGTCCCGGACGTTATGCCGAAAGAACTCTGCTTTGGCAGGAATTTCGTGGTAACAATCCCCGATAGAACAGACTGGGATACTGGGTTACCGCAGATGGAACCTAACAGCCTAGTCTGGTACACTGATGGATCAAAAATGGATAGTGGAGTCGGCATTGGTGTCTTTGGACCCAACCACAAAATATCGAAATCACTGGGTACTTACCCCAGTGTTTTTCTAGCCGAAATTCACGCCATCGAAATCTGCGCCTCTATTATTATGACAAAAGGTCTTAAAGGCGCATCCATCCACATTTTGTCTGACAGCCAAGCAGCACTGAAAGCATTGGCTTCTAACTGCTTGGTTTCCAAGTCGGTTCAAAGTTGTTATAAACTGCTACAATCCCTCTCTTGTCAAAACAAAGTAAGGTTGTGGTGGGTGCCTGGTCACATGGGCATCACTGGAAATGAGATAGCCGACGAACTTGCACGGGCAGGCTCGTCGACTACACTCATTGGCCCTGAGCCTTTTTGTGGTATCCCGTGGGCTTCTGCAACCTACACAATCAGTAAATGGGAAAAAATACAGTGCTTGACTTATTGGAACTGTATTCCCGGCCTTAGACAAGCCAAATCTTTGATCAGACCATTTCACCACAAAAATTTGGCGATCAATTTCAGCAAAGGAAATATTAGGAAACTTGTGAGTTTTCTCTCAGGTCACTGTAACCTGAGATATCATTTGAACAAAATGAACCTGTCCACAGAGACGGAGTGCCGACTCTGTTTGGAAGAGACAGAAACCGCAGAACACATACTATGTGAGTGTGTTGCTCTGTGCACACGGAGGTGGATTCATTTTGAAGAGAGGTATCTGACCCCGGAGAAATGTAAATTGGCCTCTATAAACAGCATTCTCGCCTTTATTAGAGAGGTGGAGAAGCTCCTGGAGTAACAGTACCCAACAGCACAAAAGATCTTTTAGGTCGTAGTGCTAGCCGCTTTTGGGCAGGGACGGAAAAAAAAAAAAAAAAAAAAAAAAAATCTAAAAATTGAACTGTTATTTTCATGTGATAATAAAAACAAATGTAATCCTATGTGTAATGAGTGACCACCTCTTGAAAAGATCATTTTTCCCTGGTATGCAAGGTAGGCTTAAGGAAGTTTCACTGTATATGAAATATGTTATAATCGTCTGGATTCGTACTAAGATGTGAAAATCAATAGTATTCATTTAAAAAAAAGTGTTTTTTGATATTCCTGTTAAAAACACTAGTTGGGTGGACTATAATGTTCTACTTGGTCACATCTATTTATTGGAAAATATCTTTATTAATGTTCCAATTTGCAGATTACATAGTCATCGAATTATGATACTGGAACACCATTCCACCAATTATGGTGTGATAAAAACCCAATCAGAGGATCAATTCGATATTAATATCATTTAGATTTATGATTATTTTTTTTTTTAAAGTTCTTCTTGCTTTTAAAATTAATTTTGAATTTGAACTTTCATTACTAATATATTGCTGATATGTAGGTAACTGTAGCAGGGAAGCTTTCGAATTTTGAAATGAAACTTCCCACATCGATAGAGCCGAATTTGTGCTAATTAGTGCTCAGAGGAAAAAATTAGTGCTAGTCCAGGAACCGAGAAAACAGCAAACAAAGATTCAAGATTTCGCCTGAAAGACGATATATAAATTCTAAAACTAAACCCGAGTTATAGCAAAAACCGGTAAACATCAGTAAAAAACAGTAATATTTTCAAAAGGTAGATTAATTGAGGATATTTGTGCTTGGCCTAGAAAAACTAAATTTTAACATTTTCATGCATAAAATAAAGAAAATCGAAATTACCCTATATGATACCAACTATATTGAAAAGAAAAGTATTTAGTTGTTCAATAATATTTTAATTGAAGAATATTGAAATATTATAAAATAACGAACATTGTTAATAAAACATTTTGTGTCAGAAATTCGTTCTTCATGTTCAATGGAATTGGGTCAAATAAGGATTTGCATAAATTCCGCCACCATATTTTTCGGATGGCCATGAATATTCCCGATCGGAGTATATCATTAGAACTGCCAAGTTCGTTGGTTTGTAGAACATTTTGTTTCAGAAATTCGTTCAATCAACCATTCTTCATGTTCAATGGAATTGGGCCAAATAAGGATTAACACAAATTCAGCCACCATATTTTTGGGATGGTCATGAATATTCCCGATCGGATTATATCATTAGAACTGCCAAGTTCGTTGGTTTGTAGAACCTTTTGTGTCAGAAATTCGTTCAATCAACCATTTTCCATGTTCTATGGAATTGGGCCAAATCTGGATTAGCACAAATTCAGCCACTATATTTTTCGGATGGTTATGAATATTTTCGATCGGAGTATATCATTAGAACTGCTAAGTTGGTTGGTTTGTAGAACATTTTGTGTCAGAAATTCGTTCAATCAACCATTTTCCTTGTTCAATGGAATTGGGCCAAATCTGGATTTGCACAAATTCCGCCACCATATTTTTCGGATGGTCATGAATATTCCCGATCGGAGTATATCATTAGAACTGATAAGCTCGTTGGTTTGTAGAACATTTTGTGTCAGAAATTCGTTCAATCAACCATTCTTCATGTTCAATGGAAGTGGGCCAAATCTGGATTAGCACAAATTCAGCCACCATATTTTTAGGATGGTCATGAATATTCCCGATCGGATTATATCATTAGAACTGCAAATTTCGTTGGTTTGTAGAACATTTTGTGTCAGAAATTCGTTCAATCAACCATTTTTCATGTTCTATGGAATTGGGCCAAATCTGGATTAGCACAAATTCAGCCACCATATTTTTCGGATGGTTATGAATATTCCCGATCGAAGTATATCATTAGAACTGCTAAGTTCGTTGGTTTGTAGAACATTTTGTGTCAGAAATTCGTTCAATCAACCATTTTCCTTGTTCAATTGAATTGGGCCAAATCAGGATTTGCACAAATTCCGCCACCATATTTTTCGGATGGTCATGAATATTCCCGATCGGAGTATATCATTAGAACTGATAAGCTCGTTGGTTTGTAGAACATTTTGTGTCAGAAATTCGTTCAATCAACCATTCTTCATATTCAATGGAAGTGGGCCAAATCTGGATTAGCACAAATTCAGCCACCATATTTTTGGGATGGTCATGAATATTCCCGATCGGATTATATCATTAGAACTGCAAATTTCGTTGGTTTGTAGAACATTTTGTGTCAGAAATTCGTTCAATCAACCATTTTTCATGTTCTATGGAATTGGGCCAAATCTGGATTAGCACAAATTCAGCCACCATATTTTTCGGATGGTTATGAATATTCCCGATCGAAGTATATCATTAGAACTGCTAAGTTCGTTGGTTTGTAAAACATTTTGTGTCAGAAATTCGTTCAATCAACCATTCTTCATGTTCAATTGAATTGGGCCTAATCTGGATTAGCACAAATTCAACCACCATATTTTTGGGATGGTTATAAATATTTCCGATCGAAGCATATCATTAGAACTGCTAAGTTCGTTGGTTTGTAGAACCTTTTGTGTCAGAAATTCGTTCAATCAACCATTCTTCATGTTCAATGGAATTGCGCCAAATCTGGATTAGCACAAATTCAGCCACCATATTTTTGGGAGGGTTATGAATATTCCCGATCGGAGCATATCATTAGAACTGCTAAGTTCGTTGGTTTGTAGAACATTTTGTGTCAGAAATTCGTTCAATCAACCGTTCGTCATGTTCAATTGAACTGGGCCAAATCTGGAATAGAAATTCAGCCTATTTTTTATATGGCTATGAATATGTTGAATCGATTATGTGATAGAAAAGGAATTTTTCAATAATTTCTAAACATTTTTTTGGATATTTTTTATTATCTACTTATTTAATATTGTTCAATTAAAATATTATTGAACAACTAAACAAATTTCTTTTCAATATGGTAGGCATCATTTAGGGTAATTTCGATTTTCTTTATTTTATGAATGAAAATGTTAAAATTTAGTTTTTCTAGGCCAAGCACAAATATCCTCAATTAATCTACCTTTTGAAAATATTACTGTTTTTTACTGATGTTTACCGGTTTTTGCTATAACTCGGGTTTAGTTTTAGAATTTATATATCGTCTTTCAGGCGAAATCTTGAATCTTTGTTTGCTGTTTTCTCGGTTCCTGGACTAGCACTAATTTTTCCTCTGAGCACTAATTAGCACAAATTCAGCTCTATCGATGTGGGAAGTTTCATTTCAAAATTCGAAAGTTTCCCTGCTGCAGTTACCTACATATTGCTGATCAATCTAATATTTACTTAAATAAATAAAATACATAAGCAAAAGAAATAGTTTCGAATAAAACCCACATGTACCTAAATTGCTAAAAAATAAATTATAAAAATGTGTTGGTGTCAATAAAATGTGAGACATGATCATAGTCATATGGTTTTCACTGTAAGGCCAAATTTTCCCAAAATAAATTTTGGTATTTCCATAAAAATTTCGAAATGTAACACATTTTCCAAAAAATTATTGCCGACAAGTGAAAATGAATAGTATACTTACTGACCCATAACATATGGGATGACTGTAAAACAAACAAAAACAAAAAAATCAAAGACTCTGAAATGGGTGTAAATGAAAAGTTTTCATATTCATGAATTAAAATAAAAAAAAAAAAGAAGAAAATTAATTACCATCAACGTACCAATAAACAAAACAACACAAATATGTATATATAGATAAATGTTAAAAAGCAATTCACAAAGTTTATCACAAATAAAAACAATTAAATATAAATAAACAATAACAAGTATTATTAAAAACAAAATTATCACTTTTTTTATTTTTATCACATTTATTTATAAATAAAAATCACATATATCAATATTTTTTGGGTTTTAATAATTTTATTTATTCTCATAATTTTATTTAGAATAAAAATTATTTTTCGCCGTTTTCCCTCTAAATATCTATTTTGTGCTTGTCTGATGTCTGATGATGAAGAAAAACCAAAGAAGAAAATTGAGAGATTTTTTTTTTTGTTTTTTTTTAGAAAACATACACAAAAATATTTCACATGACACAAATTATAAAACCAATATTATGGATAATAAAAATAAATTATTTTATAAAAAAAAAAAAAAAAACACACAACATAAAAAATTATGTATTATAACTATTTATAAATATATATAATGTATAGCAGAACTATAACAAATTTATTTATTTTGTTTTAAATAAATAACAAATTATTATTTTTAAAGTGTTTGATCAGACACAATCCCGGAATAAATGTTTTTATTGTTTGTATTTTTATGTGTTGTGCTGCTGCTGTCCAAATAATTAAGAAATTTTTAATTATTTGTAATAAGTTTTACAAAAACGACATAAATAACATTGATGAGCTTCGAATAGAATACACGAATGTACACACACAAATTGGCAGATAAGCGGTATATGGACTAAAAACTAAATACTAAAACTGGACTATAGTATATCACTAGAAAATAGTATTTTTGCTTTTTAAGCAGCCAAGACTAAACACAATGAGAATGAAGTACCAATACACACACAGAGATATACGAACAACACAACACACCACGATTTACAACTGACAGTTTTAGTTTTTGGGAAGACAAACAAAAAAAAAAAAAAACAAATTTGACACAATATACAATTTCTAGACAAAAGACAAACTGCTTGTGTTTTCAATACAGCAGCCAGTTTATTACTAGCGAAAAGATTATAAAATATTGTGAGATGTGTGAGTAGTATCTTATACAAATTAAAAAAAAAATAAGAACAAATTTTCGTTTTTTTTTTTATTTTTATTTGATAATTTTATTTTCGAAAATATATAAAAAAAAAAAAAAAAAATTATATTAAAGTGTTTTATAATTACATTAATCTTTTCATTCCCATTAATACAGATGTAAATCCAAAGTATTGTGTCGAGTTACAAACACACACTTAGCGCTAATTAAATTGAATTTTTATAATTTTAATTGAACGCGTATATGATTTATTGGCTTTAGAGATTTATACATATGATCTTAGCTTCTATATATTGGAAAAGTGTTAACAAATATTTGGCCGCTTGTAATCCTATTTGATGACTTGAGGCACGTGCTTTTGATATGTGATTTATTTTAATTTATTTAGTATAGAATGTAGTTCAAAAATATTTATATGTAGGGCACAATGTGTTATACAGATTACGATTCGAAAATGTTTACATGCTTCTTTACAATGGAATAAACGTCAACTAAAGTTTTCCCTTGGATTAGATTTTCTTTAATGGGAAATCACTATGTTTTTCATAATTAGGAATAAAAATATCAAATATTCCTATAAATCAACAGCAAATGATTTTGAGAAAGTATGGGTGCATCTTCTACAAAATAAAATAAAAAACAATTATAGTCTGTAGGGTTTACTCTAACCGAAGATCATAAAGATTTTCCATAAAGCAGGACAAAATTTGAACATATAGTTTTCTTTACAAACTAAAATTTAATTTTTCATCAGTCAGGCCCTCTTGAGCCGCAGATCGTTCGTTGACAGGTGGTCAAACGTGTTAATTTTTCACTAAAAAAAATTATCGAGTGTAGTTCTGAAAATTTGTGTTTTTATTTTATAAAAATATGTTTAAACACTTTAAAGTAATAAAATTCATGTAATATCAGAAAGCTTAATGAAAACATAAACAATGTATAAATTAAAAAAAAATATTGTCAGAAGGCCAGGTCAGAAGCAATAAAGTAGTAAATCATGAACCAAAATAAAAATCATAAGGTATAGTTAATAGTTTTAACATTTTGTTTACACTAAGTTTATACCAATAAAATACAATAAGTAAAGTTACTGAAGTTAAAAGTGAGCTTAATTGACAAATTATGTTGTTTATCATTGCGCGTCAAAATTTCGCTGGCGTTGCCGTGCCCGACGATTATTTATTTTATTCACAATCAGAAGGTAACATACAGCGTTTCTTCCCTTTTAAAGGATAGAACGTGAGCGATTTGCATGAATACACTTCAAGCGTTCAGTCAAAGGGGTTAGTAATGAGACCTAATCGGTCATAATGAAAGCATCACTAAGCCGTGGGGGCGCTACTATCAATTATATTTCTACCAAATCTGTTTAATTCTGAAAAAAGGAGCATAAACCATATATGTATTGCGGCTATCGTGTTCGAGTTTATTGCATCGCCGGCGGTCAATTAATCAACAGCAGTAAAATTGTTACAATATAATTTATAAATTCCAATGTAATGTTGACATCCAGGATTGTAACCTAAAATTAAAAGAGAACACACAAAGAATCGTTTGATCGTATATGTAATTTCCATTTTTACTTAACTGTATTAATTGTATACATCAGACGCTCCTTCTGTTCCTATAATTTGTTAGCTGAAATTGTAAAAATATTAGTTAGTTTAAATTTTTAGTTTTATATCGAGCCATTTAACTTACCACCACCAATTTAATTTACTTACCTAATATTTTGACAGTTCAAATTTGGGTGCAAGCTGTGGAATATTATATTAGGTACGATGTTACACGTTCCTAAACTTGTACTAAAATTGTTTATTGTTCAAATAAGTTTACAATATATGTCACCAGATGCACTTTATATAATTTTGGGAATTTTTCCGTAAAATCATTGCATTATATAAATTGTCATTCTAAACAACGTTTTTGTTACATTACCTAACCTAAAAATAGAATAAATTTATGTGAAATAAAATTAAAGTGAATAAATTATGTTGCCTATAATTCCCGATTATACTTACCGTGTATAATTTTTGAAGATTATACTTACCGTATATATACTTACAAGCAAACTGAGCGTAATTAGTCGCCAAACGATAATTATAACCGTATTTGTTCCACAGACATTTTGATATTCTGGGAGTGGGCGAGTGAAAGATTTTTTTTTTTGTTTGAGTGTTGTGCTATAATAGTGAAATTGTGAAACCAAATGGAAGCGTTATCAAAAGGGAAGGCTATCATCAATTGACAATTTACTAAGTACGCTACTTTCATCAACACAAAAGGGAAAGATGTTACAGTAGAAGAACTGAATGTTCGCTTATCAAAAAATTTCGAAATTTATAAGCAGTTCGTGGCCGTAGAAGATCAAATATTTACGATTGATGACAGTGTGGCATCTGAGATGGATTTAATTGATGAAATGTATTTCACGCTTGTATCCAAAATCTAAAGTTTCATTAGGAAACAAACTTTATTGCCAGTAGCGCAAGTAGATAACGAGGATGCAGCTAATATTACAGCCAACACAGGCCAATATTTCCGATCGGATTTTAAGTTACCCCGTTTAAATTTTCCTGTGTTTGATGGAAACGTGAAGCAATGGCAGTCATTTTATGACATATTCGTATCAACGGTGCACGATAATAACAGTTTATCTCCAGCACAAAAATTTAAATATTTGCTCGGTCAGATAAGGGGTGCCGCATATACTTCCATCTGCCATTTTCGGGTAGATGATGACAATTATTATGAAGCAGTGAAACGGCTTGTACAAAAGTACGATAAGAAGAAGCCAATAGTCGAGACATACATTCTAAAAAACAGACATACATGCTAAAATCGCTTGGTCCAGATGCAACAAATCGGGATCCATGGATACTTCTACTAGCTACAGACAAACTATATGAGGACACAAGACGTATATGGAAGTATGAAAGCGCAAACGTAGATTTTCCCACCATTCAAATGCTACTCGAATTTTTAAACAAACGAATGGATGCATTAGTTGATACAGTTGCAGACCATGTCCAGACGAAGAGCAATTACAATAATCAAAGGCACACCACAACCAGATCGTATCACACTTCAGTTCAATTACCTAGCTGTCCATTATGCAACAGTCAACATAAACTATTTGATTGCATGAAATTCCGAGAATTCCCTGTAACGAAACGTCGAGATTTTATTTACAAAGCCAACCGATGCTTTAACTGCCTCAGTCATGGGCATGTTGTAACAAATTGCCGAACTACCAAACATTGCCAGAAGTGCCCAAGAAGGCATAACACGTTGCTTCATTTTGTACTAGAATCACCTATTTCAATTGCTAACCATGTACAAATGTTCATCTCCAGTCGAAGGCGCAGGAACTACAGAAAATATTTCAACCGTATATGGGTTGGCTCTGACTTTCATGTCAGACGGACGTTTTATAAAATGTTTTCTCAAAATTTTTTTTTACTAGTAAAAATTTTACATTATTAAAAATATGTATGCGATTTATGCCGGATATGCCTCAAATCATCTTCATGAAATTTACCAATCATCCATCATATGGAAGTTACCCTGTTGCCCGAGAAGTTACGCAGCTGTAATGTGAGCTGAGCTGAGCTATACGCAGGAATTTTATTGTTATGGTGGTAACGTAATTTTGTATTGACACACTATTGTGAATGAGCTCATGCTCAAAATGGGGTGTATTAAAATTTAGCAGTTAATTCTAAATAGAATAAATAAATAAAATAAATCGCAGTAAATTTGCATCTAAGCGAAAACCCAAAAGATGTGTCAATTTTTCTGTCACCGTCGTCAACTAATCCAACAGTACCTATTCTACGAGCAGCTTGTGTTGAGGTAGAATACAAATATGGCAATTGGGTTAAAGGACGAGCATTGTTGGACTCAGGCTTGACACATTCCTTCATTACCGACAGTTTTCTCAATTGATGGAAGATTCCACGCCATAAATCGGACATGAGAATCCGCACATTTAATATTACTGAAGCTGGATGTTCAAAAGGAGGGTGTGTGCTAAAACTTAGAACAAATATTGACCATAACTATCAGATACCAATAGACGCATTAATTGTACCATCCATTACATCGTATTTACCAGTTCAACCCATAAATCTTCAACTTGAGGAAGTCGATAAGTATAGACCGTTAGCTGACCCAGATTTCAATACACCAGCCAAAATTGATCGCTATGTGGATGTGAACCATTTTTCCATTCACTTGAGGTCGGGACAAAACACAGTTAGTAAAAGAGTACCTTTGCTATAAATTCCAAATTGGGCTGGATAATCGCAGGCAATACACAAGCAAAGTCCAGAAGTACCAAACCTATCGTCAATGCAATACAGCCAATTAACTCCGCTGAGATGAGTGATACATCTCGTGTTGAAGCAGTAATCGAACGATTCTGGCGAATCGAAGAGATTGTAGCTGTAAGCCCGCTAACGTCCGAAGAAAAGGAGTGCATTGAGTTATTCAACAATACAACAAAAATTGATGATAATAAAACAACCGTTCGTCTACCATGCAAGCATATACCACCAACCATTGGAGAAAGTTATTCACAAGTAGTCATATTATTCGCGTTCAATTCAGAATGGCCAACCTAAGGTCAACCTACAAAACTCGAGTTACTCCAATGAAAGTTATAAGTATTCCAAAACTCGAGCTAAACGCTGCAACATCATTAGTTCGACTATTAAAGATTGTACTAACATCTCTCAATTTGTCGAGAGGACCTAACATTTTTCTATATTCAGATTCTACAATCACCGAAATAATGATGACAACCAAGCTTAGCCAGTAGTATTTTGTTCCAACCGAAGACAATCCAGCAGATTATGCTACTCGTGCTATGAAGTCTCAAGAATTTGTAAATAATTCAACGTGGGTCAATGGTCCAAAAAATTGTTGCACGAAGCCCAAATTCAACCTATAAAGTTACCGATAACCGAGACGTTAACTAATTTTGCAAAAGTTCAACCAAGTTTTGACATTATCAGTAACCTTACCGCCAAATACTCTAATTTTCGTACAATGTCTCATGTTTTAGCCTATATTCTACGGTATAAAGAGAGGCTAACCAGAAAATCAACCCGAGTACAGCCAGAAAAATTTAAAATTAGAAGAGATTTCTAATGCCGAATCCATGATATATCGTTTCGTTCAGCAAGAAACATATAATGCAGATATACACTTATTGTCGAGGGAAAAACCATTACCAAATAATTCGAAAATTTTAACATTTCATCCGTTTATTGATGACAAAGGTGTTCTCCGAGTGGGCGATAGTTTGAAATACGCCAACGTAGACCTAGATACGAAACATTCGATATTGCTGCCAAGTAACCACGTAATCACTCAGAGGATAGTCATCGAAACGCATTACAAAAATTTGCACTCTGGGCAAAAGATGACCAATACGATCATAAGGCAAAGTTTCGCTATACCGCGAGCCAAGAATCTAATAAGACGCATTATCCATTCGTGCTTCATATGTCGACGCTACAAGGCTCAAAAGCAGCAGCAGCAGCAGCTGATGGGGCAGCTTCCCTCTTGCAGAGTCAATCTATCTGTAAGACCATTCATCGAAGTTGGCATTGATTTAGCAGGTTTCTTTTTCACTAAAAATATTTCGAGGTCGTAGAGCGAAATCGTTTAAGTCCTACATCGTGATATTTGTGTGCATGGCATACCGACACCTTTCTGGCAGCATTGAAACGATTTTGTGTAGTAAGACACCTGCCTAAACATATTCATTGCGATAATGGTACAAATCTAGTGGGAGCTAAGCGACAAATTCAAACGTTTTACAACCAATATCTCAACGAAATTTAGGAAAATCAAATTCAAGCTTGGTGTTCCGATAATAAAATCAATTGGAATTTTATTCCTCCGGCTACCCCTACATTTGGAGGTTTATGGGAATCGACCGTCAAATCGTGCAAACATCATTTACGTTGTGTGAATTAACGTAGGAGGAATTCCTAACATACAAATTGAATCATTGTTGAATTCGAGGCCGCTAGTAGAGGTACAAGATGACGATTGGAATCCCTTAACACAGGCACATTTTTTGATATTTCAACCGCTTACCATGATACCAGAACCAGATCTTCAAATGTTTAATATATCTCATTTGAGTCGATGGCAGCTCATACAACAGCTGCTCCAAGGATTCTGGAAGCAATTCTCACAAGAATATGTGTCTTTTCTCAACAAATGTTACAAATGGCATACCGCAAACCGACAGTTCAAAATTGGGGATATGATATTACTGCGTGACCAAAATCTAGCACCTACCAAATGGCGGTATGCGCGAATATGTGACATACATCCCGGTGATGACAACATAGTGAGAGTCGTATCTGTAAAACTTCCTAAACGGTAACATACTAAAACGACCAATCTATTGTACAAATTATGTTTAATTCCAAGACTTGACTCCGATGAGTCAAAGGCGGCGGAATGTTTAATTCTGGAAAAAGGAGCATAAACCATTTATGTATTACGCCTCTCGTGTTCGAGTTTATTGCCAATTGTCAATTGATCAATAGCAGTAAAATTGTTGCATTACAATTTATAAATTCCAATGTAATTATTAGCGTACACAGAAATAGAGCTGTGCCAATATTGTGAAGAAGAAAAATTGTAAGAGAATTCATCTGTATTAGTTATGATTCGCTAATACTTAAACGCATAGCACGTTCTGTATATATAGAATGTAAATTGTGGTATAATCAGTCCAGTCGCCGCGGCCTGATGAGAAGATTGATTTTTTCATAATCATAAGTTCATCAGTTCGAAACTGGATTGAATTCTCTTACAATCTTCGAAATATACTCGTATTAAAATCATCCAATGTAATGTTGAAATCCAGGATTGTAACCTAAAATTAAAAGAGAACACACAAAGAATCGTTTGATCGTATATGTAATTTCCATTTATACTTAACTGTATTAATTGTATACATCAGACGCTCCTTCTGTTCCTATAATTTGTTAACTGAAATTGTAAAAATATTAGTTAGTTTAAATTTAGTTTTATATAGAGTCATTTAACTTACCACCACCAATATAATTTGTTTACCTATTGTTTTGACAGTTCCAATTTGGGTACAAGCCGTGGAATATTATATTAGGTATGATGTTACACGTTCCTAAACTTGTACTAAAATTGTATACATATTGTTCAAATAAGTTTACAATATCTGTCACCAGATGCACTTTATATAATTTTGGGAATTTTTCCGTAAAAACCTTTGCATTATATAAATTGTCATTCTAAACAACGTTTTTGTTACATTACCTAACCTAAAAATAGAATAAATTTATGTGAAATAAAATTAAAGTGAATAAATTATTTTGCCTATAATTCCCGATTATACTTACCGTGTATAATTTTTGAAGAATATACTTACCGTTTATATACTTACAAGCAAACCGAGCGTAATTAGTCGCCAAACTATAATTACCACCTGTATTTTTGAGTACAATCAAAGGTACAACAAAATTAATTACTTTGTAACTAAAAGTAATTATACAAAATCACTATCGGACATTTTATTTGCTAAAAAAACTGAAATAGTGCAAATTTGGTGTGACTTTTGTTAACTAATTTAATAAAATGTCAATTGTGCAGCGCCTACTAAGTGTTAATATTTTGCCAAAATGAATTAGGTATTTTATTTGTTTAACGGCTGGTCAAAGCAACAGCAAAAATTAACCAAATTTTGGTCTAATTTTTTTCATGTATTTTCTTGTCAATTCGACTCTTGCGGCAGGTATTGCAACTAAAAATTATGTTAAGATTTGATAACCCACTAATTTTTTTAGGATTAGTTAAACTATTTTTTGGTCTATCTAGTACGATTGTTCTTGTAATTTTTTTATTTTTGGTGAAGGCAATACTACTATTGTAGAGATAGGTTTCTATTTATTTATGTTATAGTCACGAGTTATGATTTTTTTAAGTTAGGAAATTGAGTGATTTTAAGCTCTTTTCGATAGGTAACCGTTTTACTTAGATTGCTTTGTTTTGAATATTATGGGGCTCATTCTCTTCGTTTTTCGAAGATAAATCTGTGTTTTTGCCGCTAAAGGGCACAGCTACCAAAATATCAAATAACGTAATATAACATTTGATAGATAATAGTTCCCTTTTTCAAACAAGTGTTAAATCGTTTTTGGTTGAGGGGGGGGGGGCTACTTTAGCCGCTAGCTAAATTCAAATTTGAAAAAATGTAATTTTGATCGTTTTTTTACATTACAAATTGTGTTAAATGGGTAGATAAGGTTTCCAGTTGAATTTTCTGTTCTGAATATGACTGACTAGATACTGCAAACATAGGTCTTATTCTTCCGTTAGATGGCTTAAAAATGACAATAAATTGATTTTTATATTTGGGCTTGAATTATAAAGTGAGAAATGCAGTAATTTCAGTGCATTAAAATCAGTACAATTTTCGGAACTGACTTTATTAGACAATGAAGTGATATTTTGATCATTTTATGATACCTAAATGAGCATATGTCACAATTATCGATAGTTGTTGCAGCATTTTATCAACAGTTGTTTCAAAATTTAAATAAATAGATTTTTAGTAGTTGTGCATAGTATTACTGGCCAGGTTTTAATACTAAACCTATGATGATTCATCTAATGTCTACCTAGGATGATTCATCGAGTACTTGTACGACCTGCGTTATAAAGTTTATTGTTATTCTAAAGTTTAAAAGAATACCTGTACGTGTTTTATGACCTGAGTTGTGAAATCTATTAACCTGTATACCCATGAAAAATAAAATTAATAATCCGCTCGTTAGTCACAATTTGAAAGTATTATTGAAAGTGAAACTTATTATTGAGTGTATATTAAAGAGAAAATACAATATGCGCAAAGGACTACAATCTACAGTGTTGTAATCCTTTTAACTTCTCTACTGCTACAATGCGCATTGTTGTAATCGTTTTAACTTAAAAAATTACAAAAACCTTAAAAATTAATTTAGAGCTGTTAGCGTTAAGTTAGCCGAAAATGTTAAAAATTTCGTAAACCGAGAAATAACTGGCGAAAGAGCTTATCAGTAGCAGCGTAAAATTTATGATTTGAGAGAAATGCAAATTTGACAAAATCCACCGATTGATGCAACTCATCTGACAGTCAGCGAGAATATCACCACCATCAGAAATGATTGAAAGAGCAGTACAATTGGGTGGGTCACCTAGAACGAAAAAAAGACTCTCAGAGATTGGTTATTGTAAAAAGCAGGTGGAAAAAGTAATAAAGGTTACTTGTAAAAATGTTCTGGGCATTCCAGTTCACAAGATCTCCCATATTGAAGATATAAATCAGCCAGATCTTGAAGATAATGAGGCCGTTCCTCCAAGCAATATTATAGAAACATACAATTGCGAGGAAAAATAAGAGATTCACTTATTCTTGCTATCTTTGTTACCAGTGAATTGGTCAACAGTCAGAATTATCAATCAGTTCAAAGCTACATAATATATGGTATGGATGAACAGGATCGATATGGTAGCTTTCCAAGCCCAAGGCAAATGTAACCGAAGATTTCTGTCGAAACAATTAATTTAGTCAAGGAGTTCTACAGAAGTACAGATATCAGCCGACAGCTTCCTGGGCTCAGCATTCGTAATGCAAATCGCCATTGTACAAATGTAACTATCATTACATATATTCTTGTCGTTTTACAGGTGAATGTGAATAAAGCAACGCACAACAGAGTACATTTATCGAAAGACTCAAAGCCGCTGCAGAAACTGAAAATATGTAATACGTACAGCTATTGCAAATATTATATTAATACCTACAAATTGGAAATAATTACAATTATAATTGAAGAAATTATCAAAATTTTTGTCAGACTCCTCAAAGTTTTATTAGCCGCATTACATAACCACGATTACATTGCTTGAGAATAATCAAACTATCTACAGATGGTAAAAAAGTAATCTTCAAGACAAGGAATATGTTGTAATTTTAGATTTTTCGATGTACTATAAGTTTGTCACACAGAATGAAATACAAGCAGCACACTACATAAACAACAAGCCATATTACTTCCAATCGTCCCTTACTACAAATCAGCACAACATATTGTTAACAAAAAATGTTGCTCACCTCAACCAAAGTTGACTGCGAATGGAACTTCTTCGCTACAAGCCACGGTAAGGTAGCATCAGATCGATTTGGCGGAACCATTAACAGGTTAGCTAGAGCAGCTTCCTAGAGAAGCGTAGCTGAGAGCCTTTTAGCTTAAAGCCGTAAAGGTTTTTTTTAAGTTTAGATTTTGATGGAAAAAATACAGATCCACCCAAAAAAAAAATTTGTTTCTTTTGCGAGAAAGGTAGAGTGAAAAAAAATTTATACGCGGATGGAATTAACGATAACAGCTTTTTGGCAACAATTGATTCTTTGCAGCCTAGGGAAACAATTAAGTATGACAGCAATTGTAAATTTGAGCATTTCAAAAAGTATAAATGCGGAAGCAGGACAAAATCAAGAGTAAGAAAAATTAGAAAATTATTATACCGAGGCATTCCAGAATTTTGATGTCCCTGTACGACATAATTGTCGAAATTATTATTCCACCAGATGAAAACACGATCAGTGAACGAACCTTTCAGCACCATGCTGTATTCATCTTGAGGAAAAAAATTTTGAATATCCTTAAAAAACTACACTTGTATAAGTATTTAAAAAATAATTTCCGAGAAGTATTACAAAACATTACAACGTGAAAAATCCTTGAATGTCGCACTGTGAATATTTTCACGGTATTTGGAGTACACAGAGGAAACTGTAAACGGAAACTTTGGCAAAACATCTCAATTTTATATAATGTACATCAACTTCATTAATAATTACCAAATGTTTATAAGAAGCATTGAAACTAGAGATTTTCATTGTATACATAATATCATTCCTAAATTAAGCAATCTGTTTTCATTTTCAACAACTTATTGAAAGTTCAAGAAACAGACCCGCATTTTGCAAATGACTTAAATAAAGTCATTAAGGGAACTGGTAAGAAATTTTCAAGAATGAAAGTTGATTTGACTTTAAAGCAAACGGTGAATGTTGATGCTGCTCGGAGACTCCAAGCTCGTCAGAGCGAGGTCAACTATTTCATCAAAGTCTACACAAAAAAAGGCGATAAAAGTGGTTGCAAGATGTGTTTTCTGACTTTGAAAAACATCAGATAAAAAGAGACAATTGGAAAGGAACAATATTAATCATAGTATACAGATCTAAATCACAGGGCGATTGATGCAGTAGCAGAATTTATACAGAATGCTGAAAAAATAGAGAAGTTCAACGAATCGTTTTATCATAGAATGTGCAAGCTCGACTAATCGCTCCAAAGCACCTATAAAACTAAACAAATTATGAATTATTAAAACAGTGTTTAATAAGTATGCAGGAGATATAGAAAATGAAATTCTCTGTAACAAGAATTCGATGACAAAAGATAAAAATAACGTAAATTCTGATTTTGTATTGTTTGTGTTTTATTAATTTACATTCTCGAATGGTCTACAGTGGTGTCCCTACTTGACTGATGAAGTACCAAGTAGAGAATTGTATCAGCCAATTCTCACGTTTCTCACTTAACGTTATGATCTGAACCAACGGCACAAATTTTCAAAAAAGAATTTCTGAACATGGTCGATGCTCTCAGAAGAGATACAAATGTATAATTAGATCAAATTTGTTCATAATTGCTGTTCAACATGTGTCAGTTCTAAATAATTTAACATTATAATTTTAAGTCTGTGATTTGGTGGCATGATAGTAGAAAATATATATTGTCGTGACTAATTGTGATATTTAGGAAGGGGTCTCTAAATTTAGGAATGATGTGCCATCTTTTATGGACCTGGCCCGAAAAAAAGGAAAATGATCGTAATATATAAATGATTGGTTTGGTGATCTACAACGGCCACTTTGGGTGAAAAGTGTCGTTCGAGAATTCGGATAGACCCAGATTTTTTTATTTTTTATTTTTTTTTTTTGAGATAGCCATAAATATCTCGACACGTGAATAATTTAAATGAAAGAAAAATCACTGAAACTCTATAGAAGAATGGTATACTGGGTTCACCGCTACTCTATATTTAAACGGCATTAAAGCGGGAGTATTTTACAAAGTAGAGTAATGTCAAAAATGCTTTATGGATATTTCTTAGTAGTTTCGCCTTTATGCAGAAACTTTAAGCCGATGCTCATATTAGCCCGGCATTTCTACAACCACAAGCTGTATCACATCCAGTTTTGCAGGCAAAGTAAACGAACAATGTAACTAACAACAAGGGAATAATTTATAAACAACGTAACTGTAAAGCAACGACGTAACTCGAGAGTGACCTGTATTTTATAGAGTATTTACTCGGGTATAAATTTTACAAAATATTTTTAGATTGATGAAGACAATAAATTTGGCGAAACGACTAATTAATTAAAATCACTTCATTGGCTTAAAATTTCATTTTCTTGTAATAAATAAAAAATTTGACTTAAATAATTTAAAATTATACTCAACATTTATTTTAATTTATGTTTTAAAATTTTAAATAGATTTGGGTCATCAACAACAAATAAACATATTCATTTTATAATATAATTGATTCAATGAAGATTTTTATTTTTAGTCGAACTTGATTTTAATTAAACTAGAAATAAATTTAATCTTGTTTATAGATTAAGCAGAAAGTATTCTGTTAAAGTTAGCCGAAAGTTTCCAGCCGAAATTAAAAGGTCGATAATGCAGAACCCCTAAAGTGAAAAAGTCGGTAAGTTGGCCGGTCGTTCTACTTTCTCGTAGAAAATTGTTAAATTTCTGAGCGGTAAAAAACAACTTTGACGTTTGTCCAAGAAAGCAGGTGAATACAATGGCGTAACTACAAATTTCGGGCCCCCGTAAAATTTTTCTTGGGCCGCTAAAATTGCTTCTTGTATCACGATTTCTAAATATATCGATAAAGCCAAATGAGATCCTACCGCCACTTAAAATGTAAATAGCCTGAACATTCATGAATAATTGCTCGAATAACCTAGGAAATCTCGAATAATCTATTAAATATCACGGTTCAGATTTATATGTGTAACACTGCGCCCCGAGTCCCCGTTAACGAACAAAATTATTCGTTATGTTGGAGATTCATATAATCCTGTAAAGCAAAATTAAAAAGTATTTCATTGAGGATGCGGTGTAACTCTGCAAGTTTCCACAACTTAAAGCTAAGCACAGAATACCGCCATACAAAATTCGAATAAATTTGAAAATTTTTCAAAATTTCGAATAATCATAGAAATGTCGCAAATCTAAAGATATCTAGAATAAATTGCGAATCAATCTTGATTACCTCAAAAAAATTCGAATAATTTCGATAATATCGAAATATCTAGATATTAATGAAGACTAGAGGAAATATTAATGAATAATTTCGGAAAGCTTGTAAAAATCTAGAGAACCCACAAAAATTAAGAAAAATTAAAAAAATCGTGTAAATATTGAATTATTACAAGCAATTTAATGTTACTAATACTAAGCAATATGCTACTAAACAACTTAAGGCTTAGTTCAACAAAACGATATGCAATAATAATGGAACCCTCAAATAGTGGTAAACATCGAACAATCATATTTTTGGAATAGGCTCTAATACACCCAGAAAAATATGTAAACATGAATTATACTTAACATTGGAATAAAAACTCCAAAATATAATTAAGTATTAATCATTCATTTTAAGCATGTATTATGCAAAATTTTAAAAATTATTCAAAAGTTTGTATAATTTGTTCCTCTGTAAGTACAACTCATTCATTAAAAAGTATTCCTTATTAATCATGAACAATGATTATCATGAATAACCCAACATGTAAGTAAAAAAAATTACAGTTATAAATCTATGTACTGATATTCATGTTCTATCTCATATAATGTACAAATTAACCATTTTAGGAATAATTTTTACTTTTTCTATAACTTAATAATGCATATTGTTGTGTTGTCCTTTTTTAATATATAAAATTATATTATAATAAAATATATAGCTATACTCTTCTCTTCTAATAAAACTGTAAATATCACATTAAATTATTATTCTACTGAAAACACAAAGACAAAGTCCTCATTGTGGTTAGTGCGAATAGTGGATTACACGTGCCATTAAAATATCTAATATAAAATATATAATTTTATATGGTACATGTAAAATAAATGTGTTAAAATAGTGTGTGATTTGTGAACGTGAAGTGAATTTTCTTAAAAAATAATATATCAAGCCGCCAGCAAAACTCAATCATCTATATATTTGGAATTTTATTCGAAATTTTTTTGAACGGTAGGTAGGTAATTAAATTTTAAATTTTTTGTGTATGCGCGTTTAATTTTTATGCATATGGGGTGGATTTCTGTCGTGGATTTTTTCTAGAACATGATGATTTCACAAGAAATCAATCTAAATTTTAGTAAATTTTTAATTTAATTTAGCTAATTCAAGTTTAGTGTTTGTAAAAAAGAAATTATAATAATTTAACCATTTTTCAAGAATAGTCCATTTGATTTTCTTTTGAAAACAGATTACTGTAGTGCGTCTTATAAGAATTTTGATCGAGTATCCCGATGTGTATATGGTAATTAATATGTGTGCAAATCAAATTTATAGATGCAGTATACGTTATATTCACTATTTTATGATAAAAAATTATTATGTAGACTAGTTTCAATATATTTGGCGAGGATCCTTATTGAGATGAAAAAACCCCATAGTTTCTTACTTAGAAACTCCGTAAAGCATGGATAATTTGTGTGATCACTAAGCATAATTTGTGTGATCAATAATTTTATAATTTACTATTATATTGAAATATTTTGCAACATATAAACTGTTTTAAAAAAATTGTTATTATTGTATTTCAAATAGATGGCTGCAACTAACGGTATCGAATCAGATATTTCAATCGAAGATGCAAATGATTACGATTTTATAATTATAGATGGTGATGACCAGCTCTTTATATTATTAAAGGAGTGGTCAATGGAGTCACTTTTACCCAACTTAAAAAGTACATGAGTTGCATGTTTTTAACATATTTATTTATTCAATTTATAATTGTTTTTCTAAATTCTTATATTAAGGTAAAAACATCGATATCGAGAGCCTTAAATATTTAACAGAGGTAGAATTGACTGCAATCTTCCAAAATGATTTAGGGAATCAAGCCCGCTTTCGCTCTAAACTTATAGAATGGAAGAAGAAAAACGTATTAAATTCTAAATAATTTTCAATTATTTTATTAACAATCGCTAATTTTATTGTAGAATTTTTCCTATTGCTCAACATTAAGTGACGACACGTTGTCAAATTCTAGTAGTAGTCAATCTTTATTAGAAAAATTCGCAGTATCGACGGAAAGACATTCTACTCAAACAACTATATCAGCAAGCAACACATTGCAACATTCTTTCGATTTCTTTGTATAAGCAAACAGTTTTTTATTTTATATTCAAATTATACATATTTTGTTATTTTAATTGATAGGATTTGACTAATTTCTTTAATACCTCTACTGGTTCCAAAATTATGTCCATGTATAATGAAAAAGTTCCACCTCAGTTTGTTCCGGAAATGCGCGAACTATTTTGCACATACATTGTCCGGTATTTCGTAGAAAAAAACAAATGTATGACAATAAAAGATTTTCAATATATTACGAGCCAAATTATTGAACGTTTTCCAGAAGAAAATGCTGTAAGTATGATAGTTAAAATTGTTAAATTTTATTATTTCTTCCAATTACATACATACACATATAACTGGTTTTCTTAAGCATAATATAAAATTGAAATAAATACAATTTTTTCTGATTATACTATTTTTAAATATTACAGGATTATTATTTCAAAGTATCGAAGTACCCTACTGGGAAACTATACAATAAATACAGGGTTATTTCGAAAAACTTAAGAAAAGTAGGGTACTTTACGGACAGCAAAAGGAGACGAGCAAGTGGTTTCGGAACAGAAACATCGGATCTGGAACAAACAGGTAATGTACATACTTATACAAATTTATGTATATATATATACATATATATATATATATATATATATATATATATATATATATATATATATATATATATATATATATATATATTCATTAAATCATTAACATTACTTTCATTAATCTTACATATGCATATGCATATATGTATATATATATATATATATATATATATATATATATATATATATATATATATATATTTATATATATATAAATATATATATATATATATATATTCATTAACATTACTTTCATTAATCTTACATATGCATTATATTTTATTTAGATACTGAGGATTTCTGTGATGACAGTAACAAGAATTGGTTAAAAGTTCACAATTCACCGTGGGATGTTGTAGAATCCAAATGGAAGGAAACTTCGATTGTACGAGCTAAAGACGTCAACAAAAGTAAAGACACAACAGCTTTAATTACGGAGTGGCCTTTATACAAAAATACTAATGGATTTCGACTTGTATGTTTCGTAAAAAACAGATAAAATTTTGTATTTTCGTACTCTAACACTTTAATTTTCTTTAAAGATTGAAATAGACTTTGAGCATTTGTATCCAGAACATCAAGTTAAATTATTTAAAAAATGGGATTATTTTAAAATAAAAGTTTTGGAAATTTTTAAAAAACAGTTGAAAGATAAGGCCGCCTTACACCTATTTCAAAATATATCGAATAACGAAGGTATGGTAAACAAAAAAATCATTTCTTAATCATTTGATCGTATTCGTTTTTTTTGTTTGATTTTTAGATATACGTAACATACAACTGTGTAAATTAATGCACTACATCCTTAAACCATCCGGTAAAATAAAAAACAACACTGGATTTTGGAAGTTTACCATTAATGATTCAATAGAGTCATTTATTATCGAGGTTCAAGATTCATCTCAAATTCAAGACAAGGTCCAAAGTTTAAAGGAGTTATGCATATCCAGAAACCTAAAACTACAACCATTTATAATATTTGAAAGTAACATTCCTAAATTTTACGTTGTATATGACGATATTTATTATAGTTTTAACAGTTTCTTAGCATCTTTAGACGTATGTTTTAAAATATTTTTTGTTTTAAAATTATCATATCCAAAACCATCACAGAAGTTTTGGTTATTTTTACAAAAATATTTTTTTAATATTTCTACTCAATTTGATAATTTAACATCAGATTTAATCGACACCATATCAGAAATTGATAAGTAAAAAATCAAATATTATATTCATCTAATTTCTATACGCAAGCTTTAATAAATTTTGTTTATATAATGTTTTATTACGTTTTTCTTAATATTTTTTTAAACTATTTGGACTTTTAATTTTAATTTTATTTTTAAACTAATTAATGAATAAAATTTGATATAATCTAATAAATCAACGTAATGAATATGTTTGGCTGTTTTATGTGCTGTACCACTTTTGATAATATTGATCATTTACTGAAATATTTTACTTATATTCATTTATTAACGCCATCTACAGTTTTAAAGTGTTGTCAAGAGAATTGTAATCAATTGTTTACAAACCGTAATTCTTTTAAGAGACACCTACAAAGTAAGCACTTAAACAATTCAAGTATTACTACTATTTTAAGTAGAGAAAATTCAAACCTCTCAACTCCTATTTTTGATAACTTAAGTAATTCTAGTAATATTTCACCATCTATATTGAAACAAACCTCTTTAAAATTCGATATTGATAACGTACGTAAGATATTAAATGATCAAGCATTGAAATTTGTTTTAAAGTTATATTCAAAAACTAATATGACCACAGTTTTAATTGATGAAATTTTAAAATATTTTAGAAATGACATTTTAGTATTCTTAGTCGACATCTTAAAGGAAATTATTGTAAATATTGATTCAAGTGAACAAAAAGATTTTAATAATTTTATAGATGTAATTTCAAAAATATTTGATAAAGTAAAAACTGAATTTTTGCTAAATAAAGAATTAAAAGATCAAATTGGTTTTCAAAATTCAGAAAAACATATAATTAATAATGAAATTCGACAGGTTTTTAAATCAGGTCAGTCATTATTAAAAAATGTCAATTACGATTGTGTGCTTTCACCAAATATATATCAAATAAAAAGCTTTTTTGAAAAACCAGGTGTCCTTAGTGAAACTTTAACTAACACAAACAGTTTGCTTAATTCAAAAAATAGACTTGAAAATTTTGTCCAAGGGAAATTATGGCGAGAAAAATTGAATTTTTTTTCTTTTGATGAAACAATTTTACCGTACATTTTGTACTACGACGATTTCGAGACAGGAAATGCCTTAGGCAGTCATGCTGGTTGCCAATCAATAGCTGGGTTTTACATATATTTCCCCACACTACCAGCCAACAATCTAAAATTGAATAATATTTTTGTAGCACAGTTAATGAAAACTAGCTATTTAAAAAAATTCGGTAGTAATCAATCGCTAGTATATTTAATTGATTGCTTAAAAGTTATCGAAAGAGATGGTATATTAATAAATACAGAACAGAAAACAGTACGTGTTAAGTTTGTTTTAGGTCTAATAATAGGAGATAATTTAGCATTGAACTCTATCATGGGACGTCATTTTCACAAAGTTTTTATTGTAGACTTTGTAAAGATGAAAAATCAAACCATGAACATTCAATTATTGAAAATATCGAAATGTTGCGTAATGAGTCCGATCATATAAAAGATATCCAAAAAAACGATTTTAAATCAACTGGTGTTAAATTTGACTCAATATTTAATCAACTTAAAACATTTCACGTCACTAAAAATTTATATTGCGATATTATGCATGATGTTCTTGAAGGTATTATTAAATTTGGACTAGCACTAGCCTTAAAGCATTTTATTTACGAAAAAAAATATTTTACCTTAGAATATCTTAATGGTAAATTTAAATCTTTTAATTATGGAGAGATAGAAGTTCAAAATAGGCCTAATATTATCAAAGATGATCACATAAAATATGAAAACTTGCATATGTCTGCAAGAGAAAGTTATTGTTTCTTAAGATATTTTCCTGTTTTTGTTGGAAGTAAAATACCTAAAACTGACTTGTGTTGGAAATATGTACTTTGCCTATATGAGCTTGTTGAATTATTATTACAAGATTCATTTACTAAAGCTGAAATAAAATCTTTACAGGATATGATAAAAAAACATCATACCAAATATATGAATTGTTTTAAAATTAATTTAAAACCTAAACACCATTTTATATTGCACTATCCTCGGTTAATTGAATATTCCGGCCCATTAAAACTAATAAGTTGTATGCGAATGGAGAGCAAAACAAACAAGTCAAGGAATATTCGAAAGTTTGTAATTCTCGAATAAATTTACCTTTATCTCTCAGTAAAAAGTGCTCTTACAATTTCGCTTTTGATTTAATGAACAACCACCCATTCAAAAATAATATTGAAATATTAAAAACTAAAACTTTGAAAACAAGTAACAGTCTTAATAATGCATATTATAGTAATTTAAACATGAAACCATTTTTAAAAAATAATGCTCTTGACTTAATTTTAGCAGTTCGTTATAAAGGAACTTTATTTAAAAAGGGTTTTCATTTATATGAATTAGAAAAATTATATTTAATTCAGGATATGCTACTTTCTAGTAGCCAACTGATCCTTATTCTGATAGAAATAGAAATATTATGTTATGATTCGAATTTAAATGTATATAAAACAGGCAAAATTAAGGGTGAATATTTTTTAAAAAATATTGAGTCACTTAAAAGCAAAAAACCATTTGAATTACATATTCTTAATGATGGAAATAATTTTTTTTTACCAAGAATATTTTAGTCTTAAAATTTAAATTTAACTTTTAAATATAATTTTACTTTATTTTAGAATGAATTGTTATTATTATTATAATTAAATATTTTTATTATTAAATATGTTCAAATTTAAAAATTATATTATATTATATATATATATATATATATATATATATATATATATATATATATATATATATATATATATATATATATATATATATATATATATACAAATGTACGTTTAAGTATACATATGTATGTATATAATATACTTATAATAAGGAAGAATTTGTGCTTAAATAAATACATAATTTATTCTTACAGAAATAAATAATAAATGACTTTTAATGTATAATGTCTCATTTTTCCAAGGAATAAACCATTCCCTATTAGTCAGTCCTTACCAAATATTAATCATAGTTTTACTATTAACATGGATAAAATATTCCCATGGAATTAGATTAACCATTCCCTTTATGAATCAAATATACTTAATTTTTTTTAACTTGTACAATCTTTGGAGTAACTAATACTTTACTCTACACATATCATTCCTTAATGTAACAAATATCATTCTAAGCTATAGATAATTTATCTTATAGATATACACTAACTATGCATACATAAAAGACATTTTTGAGGTATTGGGAGTTCCTTAACTATGAATATATTATGTTTAAATAAAATTGCATACATCATTCCTTAAAACCGATTTTTATTCCTAAGTCAAGCACGGTTGAAAATAGAACATAATTTTGGGATAGATTCTAACCTCATATGAATATTTTATACAATCTATTCTATGGGTGTATTATCGAGTAACATCGAACTATCAAATACATCCGACAATTTCAAACATACTCGAAAAATCTCTCGGTTTCGAAACACCGAATCACCAATTAAGTCTCGCATGAATCATGCACCCCGTTTCCGTGCTATACTTCAATAATCTCATTAAATTAAAAAAAAAAAAAATTATCACAAGATAAAATGCGAGACAAGGTTATATGAAAGCAGAAGGATTTGAAATTTCCTAATTTAAAATAGTTTTTCAAAATTAACCGGTGTTACCGATAAATTCGCAAGTTTTTATTTACCGTTTACTGATCTAATTCTATTTTTTTGGGCCAGTTAATTAAACTAAAATCAATTAGTGGTTAAGGTTCTGCTCTGTTAGCTGGTTAGCTCTCTTTTTATTTAAAAAAAACAATTTTGGAGTTTTCTTGCGAATCCTATTCTCTGTTGCCTTTTCTATATGACCAAAACTGAGAGCTTAATGCAAAAAATTTCTTCATTTTGTTAAAATTCAAATTTTCCATAAAAATATTAAATAAAAAATGTTTATCAAAAAATGTTGAAATGATCAGAATTTACTTTAATCGATTAATCGATCCCAAAAAATCCGATTAGTCGTCAATCGAAATTTTTCCTAAAACTAATTATCGGCCATGTTCTGGTATCAGTCACAATTATTCTGTTGCTTATTGAATTTAAATACTTCTAGGAAAAATCAATTCTATTTATTTGCATAGTTTTGTTATGGCATATAGATGCCTATAGTAGAGTAGTGGTTGAAGGCCTAAAGACGTTATAACTGAAAATTCTAAATTGTTCATTACCAAATTCACAATGATTTAAGCCCAATAAGATGTTAAAATATCTACGAAACTATTTCGAATATTTAAGCGATTATTATAGTAAAATCGAAAATTGCACTTCTGACGTATGGGATAATTCCGGAAAATTGTATTGCAGTATCAATAGTAGGTGAAAGGGAAGATCGATATTGGAAATGCTATTATTTACCGCAAGCTCATAGAAAACCAATGAGGACATAGATTGCTTTTTTCAGGGGGGGGGGGGGAGGGGGTACTGATATTTAGCTCCACAAAGCTAAATTTATTTTTTTGTGAGGGGGGGGGGGGGGGGGGGGTGAAGGTGGGTGTTAATTATGTTTGTATGGTTGAATGGTTGCGATGATGCAGTGCTCGTCCAAGAGCAATTTTGCGACAGCGGCATATTTGAAGGAGTGAGCGCGTAGGTGAGTGGAAGTTTGTATACTAATTTAGGAGTGGGCGTGGCTTATGCTGCTAAGAATAAGAGCAAGTCTAGCTGTGCCTGGTTAGTGGGGCAATAAATGGTGGGCAAATGGTAAAAAAATGATTCATGTATATATGTAGTAAACGCCAGGTAGATGGATACAGGGGTATTGGGAGTTTTTCTATGTAGCAAGCATCCGGAGGGGCGCAGGGCGTAGGTGGAAATGGCGTTACACCCGTGGTTTTAGTATGGGTATATTTAAGGATTGGGTTATGCATAGATGTGTCTGTAGGAGTTAGTACTACAGTTAATTGTGTGGAGGTGGGGGTCTAATGTTATGGGTATGGGTCTGTTTGAGTACAGGGATGTTTTAGTGCATAGGAATTAGTACGTTTAGAATAAATGAAATTAGTAGAAGAATACAACAGGAAACAGGAATAATAGTAGCACTACACGACAAATTAAATGGCAAAATTTAAATAACGCGAATTTGCTATATGGCGCTATAAGCAGTAGCAATAAAGAAAAATGTATAGTAGTATATGTTCTTGTTCCACCTAGTTAAATTGGGCAATTGTTGTATGACTTTATAAATCGCAACATGTGCTTCTAGTATGCACTTTCTGGCGAAGAAGATCCTGTAGTCTTACTAGACCATATCCTAATACGACAAAATTCATCGGTTAAATTGAGGCAGTTGGAGGGACATGGACTACTTTATCAGATCAAAAATTATTGCTGTGCTCAGCTTGTATTCAGAAGGAATCATACCAGCTAGTAAGGTCTTCAGCGGTACAGGAAAAAATAGCAAACAATGGAATTTAGACCAATTCAAAAACAGCAAGTGCAGAGTGAAATATAATGATGCTGTTAGAGGAGTGTCGGAGCAAGCTAACACAGAAGATCTCGAGCCGATAGTATGTTGGCGTCTATTAATAAAAATCAATGCAGAACGCGGCAAACCATATCTAAAAAGTCCAATCTCGTTAACTCCCAAAAGAATTCAGATAGGCACATTGTGGTCGAAAAAGGGTAATGAATAACCAGCTGTAAAGGAGAGTAAGAAAAGGAGCATAACTTTTTAAGGCAGTACAGGCGTAATAACACCAAAACCACTTCTCGGGTGTTATCCGAGTAAAGGCAATAAGATCCGGAACAGCAGAAAGGTTAGATCGGATATCACTGCAACTAATTGATTGCTTGCACCCTGTTAAAGTTAGCCAAAAGTTTTCAGCCGAAAGTAAAAAGTCGATAATGCAGATTATGTTATTAACATTCCAGCCGAAAATTAAAAATTTGGTGGTTGAGAATTTTGTAAATAGTCTTACGTGGAAAACTTTGTTTAAACTAGTAGTGGAAAATATCGGAAAATCAGAAGGATTCACAAAATTGAATTAAAATCAGCCTCTAGAGTGTACATCTGAAGTTGAATCGTTTTTATGTGATTTGTCAATGGCTATCGCGGGAAAAAATTCAGTTCAAGTTTCCCGTGGGAAATTTCGGAAAATTCGGTTTTCCCATTAGAAAATTTGTATAAAATCAGCCTCTAGAGTGTTATATCTGGAGATGAATTGCATTGATGTGATTTGTCAATAGATATCGCAGGAAAAAATTCAGTTCAAGTTTCATGTGGGAAATCTCGGAAAATTCGATTTTCCAAAAATCATTAGAAAATTCATCAGCCTCTGGAGTGTTATGTCTGGAGATGGCTTGCATTGATGTGATTTGTCAATAACTATCGCAGGAAAAAAATTCTGTTCAAGCTTCCCTTGGGAAATCTCGGAAAATTCGATTTTCCAAAAATCATTAGAATATTTGTATAAAATCAGCCTCTAGAGTGTTATATCTGGAGATGAATTACATTGATGTGATTTGCCCATTGCTATCGCAGGAAAAGATTCATTTCAAGTTTCCCGTGCGGGAAATCTCGGAAAAGTCAATAAGTTTCCAGCCAAAAGTAAGAAGTGGATGAATAAAATCAGCCTCTAGAGTGTTATGTCTGGATATGGATCGCTATTGACTCTAGAGGCTGATTTTTTACAAATTTTCTAATGATTTTAGGAAAATCGAATTGTCCGAGATTTCCCACGGAAACTTGAACAGAATGTTTTCATTCGATAGCTCAATCACATAAAAACGATTTAACTTCAGATGTACACTCTAGAGGCTGATTTTATTCCAATTTTGTGGATTCTTCTGATTTATCGATAATTCCCACGACTAGGTTAAACAAAGTTTTCCACATAAACCTACTTACTTTCGGTTGATAACTACTAAATTTTTAATTTTCGGCTGGAATGTTAAGAACATAATCTGCATTATCGTCTTTTTACTTTCGTCTGGGAAGCTTCGGCTGGAATTACATGATCTACATTACCATTTCTCTACTTTCGGCTGGACTGACACAATTTTCATTATCGATTTTTAACTTTCGGCTGGTAACTTTCGGCTAACTTTATCAGTATATTGCTTGCCTGAAGAAGAATGGAATCTATTGGGTAGAATAATACAATCTATTTGGACTACAAATGCAATTCCTTAAGAATGGGTGGAAACGATCCAAATGTAAATAAAAAAGACATCCAAACCAAAAATAAATAGCGTGCATGCTAAAATACGAAAACGTACCGCATCACTTGAACAGAATTGTAAAAACTTGTCTTCGGAAAAGAACATCTACATGTGGTGACAGTAAAGGAATACGATGAAGGAAAAGTGCATAGAAATGAAAGACGGATGCCCATTATCTTCTCATCTGGAATATACCAGGATATCGTAATGTATAATTTATTTAATATTGTGTTGGATAATATCTTATAAACTTTAGTGGAATTGTACCCAAGTATCTAACTAAATCAAGAAGAAAATATAAAACTGCCGCTACTGTTAGCGTATGCAGACGGTATTTTCATTCTACTTACAAATCAAGAAGATCTACCTAACATTGTACATTGCTTTTTACACTATCTGCCGTGGGTACTTGGCGAAACACACTTAATACACACATTTTTTAAAAAAACACTTGTTTTAATATTTCGCAAATTTTATAGGTTTAAAAAATCACTCGATCAATTTCGGCTTGTTAGGCCATCATCAGGAGTATCTACTATATAGTTGCAAAAAGCAAAAAGGGAAACAAAAGGATAAAAATAAAATAAAAAAATAAAAAATGTGGGAGTTGGTAAACAACAAAAATGGTGAGAGCAATAAAAATTAAAAAATAAAAAAGGGGGTGAGTTGTACACAGGTATATTTAGATTAGGCAACGGCCGAATAACAAAATTCCAGATGTTGATTTTTCCTTAATTTTATTTTATTATAACCCGACGTATTAGGCATTTTATGGGATGGTATGACTACGGGAATAAAACAGTGCGGGGTCGGTAATTGGTGAGAAACGGACTCTGTTCGTTGATAATATTTTGGTTAAGAAATATAGCTTTTCGGATTTCGTAAGATTCTAAGTTGACTAAACGTCTGCTTTTTGGTTGTACATGTAATATTTCTAAATTGTTTTAACTGGCTGTGTGATTTTCTAACGTTAAATGATTATAAAGGGATGATTCATGGCTACCAGATAAATGTTCTTTAACTCTAACTTCAAAACTGCGCCCAGTCTATCCGATATAAGAGGAACTGCAATCATTGCAATTGATCTTATAAACGCCAGACTTGGAAAGGCGATCAATTCGGGGTTTGTTGTTAAAAATCATTTTCTTAATTGTATTATAATTTGTTATAAAAAGCAAAGCTAATATCTGTGTATTCTGTCACGATGTTACTAATCCGTTGGCTTGTTTTTCCTATATACTCTAAGCGGCGCCAATTTTTCGGCTTTGGGCTATCAGGTGGATAAATGTTAGCTAAAGCTTTATGTTTTAGTTTTATGTTTAATAACTTTAATATAGTCTTAGCTGCATAACCGTTATTCGCTGCTATTTCTAAAATTATATTAAGCTCTTTGTTATAATTGGATATGGTCAAAGGAATGTTTATTAATATATCTAAGAGTGAGTGGAAAGCTGATATTTTTATACTATGTGGATGGTTTGAAGAGTTAGGTATAATGAAGTCTGTGTACGTGTGTTTTCGATAAATTTTGAACTCTAATGAAGAATTAATTCTGGTTATTGTTATATCTAGAAAGTTAATAGATTTGTTTCCTTTTTTTTCTGCCGTAAAATTAATGGTGGAGTATTGAGAATTTAACCAAGTGAGAAATGAGGTTAATAGCCTATCAGTTCCATTCCATAAACATAGTATGTCATCAACATATCTGTACCAAAAGATCACATGACGGAAATAAGGATTGATACAATAGTTTGTTCGAAGAAATTCATGAAAATTTCTGCTAACAAAGGTGACAGAGGGGAGCCCATCGGTAGACCGTCAGTGAATCTGAAATACTTATTATCAAACCAAAAATAATTTTTTTTAATACAAGTTTCAAATGTCAGCTTCAGTTCATTGCGTAAGCCCCCATCTACAACATCCCTATCTAAGTAAGTATAAACTATTTGAGACAAGATGTTAATTGGAATAGAAGTGAAAAGACTATATAGCAACGTCAAACGAAACTAGTTTTAAGTGTAGTGGAATATCAACATTCTGAATTTTGCTAATTAATTCTACTGAGTTCTTAACCGAGAAAGCCGAAACGAAATTAGTACGACTGTTGAAAAAGTTTATGAAACCCTTACATAGCTTGTAGGCAGGTGCATTGCAATACGCTACTATTGGTCTAATCGGACTGCCTACTTTATGGATTTTAGGTAAACCATAAAGAATAGGGGCAGATGGATTCATAACCGTCTGCCTCCAACCAGTGCCATCAAAGATCTTTGGGCAGTGCTTGATACACTTACTGACCAAAGTCTTAAATTACCTAGTAGGATCTCTATTGAGCTCTATTGCTTTGCTTTCTGTAATGAAATCAAAAATGTTGTTGTAGTAATCGACTCTTGTGAGAACAGTGATCGTATTGCCTTTATCCGCTTCACACGCTACCACTTTTAGGTTATTATTAGAAGAAACAGAAGATTGAGAGGAGATAGAGGAGGAAGCTTTACCCAAGCCTTTCTTAATATGTAACGCACATATTGATTTCAGTTGGCTTGACTGGCCGTATAAGGCATATTTTCGGCATCTATAGCGAGACCCTCAAATGACTGAACGCCGATTGTATTTGGCACAGGAGCAAAATTTACTCCATTGCTCAGCATTTGAACCTCTACCCCACTGAAGCCGACGGAGGACAAGTTCTTAAAACGTAAACGAAATTAGAAACCAGACCTACCACTATTACCTCTATGGTTACATGGATAAGCCATATCTCGCAACACATCCAGTTTAGCTTTTTGCTTTACATATTGAATATGTAAAATTTCTGCTACCTCGGCACGAAACTTATTATCCAACCAGTCAAACTCAACAGAATGCAATCGAGCCGCTAACTAAGTTTGACAAGTTATGACTCAGTTATGACAAGAAAATGTGTGGAACGTTTCCAATCCAGAGTATAAAAATCAGATGTTTAGAAGTGCATGCAGTAGGCGGCCATCGAGTTAAGAGTGCAGTTCTGTATCTTCCTTTTCTATTTTCAATAGGCAACAGATTTTCGAGAAAGCAATGAGCAATGAAATTAAATGTTTTGTGGAAACTAGAAATTCATAGCAGAATGTCCAATCAATGTAACATTGGTACTATTCCATCCTTTTTTAAATTTAAGGTTAATAGAAGCTGTAAGCTCTGAGTTACATATATTCAATTTACTTTTCGTCTGAATATTTTATTTTAAAGCGTTTAAATTTATTTTTGATTATTATATTGACAGGTTTTCTGTGATTTTTTTAAATAAGGTTTTAAAGAACCAAATATAATAAAAACCAAACTTTAGTTGAAGTTCGGGCCCGAAAACTTTATACATATTTGAAGGTTTAATTTTCTGTGTTAAACCACTTAACTAAAATTCCAGGCCTTATAAATTTCAAATGTTCCATTCAAAATCTTTATATCTACGAAATGAACAAAATTAATACAATCAATCATTTTATTGACTATAATCTTTCAAACTCTGGTTCAAAATTGAACCAAACGAAAACACAAAATAAAAAAAATTTCCTTCTTACACAACCTGAATATGTTGTATATGTAAGTATACATGGACATAAATATCTGTTATCAAAAGAAAAAAAATAAAAAAAATGGATTAGATCGTATTAGACATTTATCATATTTCTTACATACAAGAATGTATGTACGGCACAAACAAAAAAACATCCGAATACCTAACCTATCTAAACCATATTACATTAGACCACTTTAGAGAGATATATTTAACTGTTGTTGGCGAGAAACAAGCAAATGAGCTAGGAAGATTATAGAATTTATTATTCTACTCTTATCTATATAAGACGTAAACACACATATATATATATATATATATATATATATATATATATATATATATATATATATATATATATATATATATATATATATATATATATATATATATATATATATATATATATATATATATATATATATATATATATATATATATATATATATATATATATATATATATACATATACGTATAAGAAATAAAGAAATACTCTCGAAAGATACGTCAACTGAATAAATATGAATGCTTTATGTGAACACACATAGAACGACGTTTACAAGATGTATGTAAAGACTTTTCTTCTATTTATGAAAACGAAATGAGACGAACACAAAAAAAATTGTAATTCTGTGTTATCAATAATCTCTAACCTTTCAAATGAGATAACAGGCGAATCATATCGAAGTTTGTAGCATTTTTACTAGTAAATTGTATCAATATTTATACACTTTGTACACATAAGATGTAATAGAAATATGACATTTTGTGCGGAATTTACCGATTTTGTAGTGGCTTGATGCAAATTTATTATTTGTTTATTTTGTGTGTAAGGAGCATTATATAGAATTATCAATAATTGGAAAAGCAATATTCTAGAATGGGCTTGTTATTTATCTTGCTTGAACAAATAAGTGTATTCAGCTGCAGTGAAGGTCGTACAAATAGTTTTAAACGTTATATGTATGTATCATTGGGAATTTTGAAATTTTAGTAAATTCATCTTTTTCTTGAAAAATACTTCTAAAGATAACAAGTTAGAATTATTTACTTTGCCAAACATCCATTGCCCAAAATATAAACAAATTTTAAAATCGTTCTTAAAAAAATACTTTTGCTTTCCACAATTGAGTCACTAAGGGCGTTTATTGGCACTGCCAGTAGGTAACTAGAACAATTTTTCGCGTTATGTTTTTATATTTTTGAGATAGTTTGGATAGATTAGATAATATAAATTTGGATTGTAGGATAATAATATTGCCCCTTCATACATTTGGTTTTAACGGATTAAAACCGTCTTGTGATTAAAAATATTGTTTTTATTGCATTATTTTAAATTAATTGTGAGTGAAATGTAAACGATTTTCTTAGCCACCAAATCCTACTTTACGCTTAAATATAACTTAAACGTGGAACTTTAATAATTATTGTGTTAAAAATGTTACTCTAAAATAATTGTAACCATGATTTGGAAATCAGTTGTAATTGAGTGACATTTTTGAGTTAAATTTTCAAATTCCTTATCTTAACTTAAGTTAATTTTCAAATTCCTTATCTTTTCAAAAACTCTAAATTTAAGAGAAATTTTAGTGAACGAGCAAACTTAATACATTGTTTTGAGTGATATTTTAAAGGTAATTTTTCAAAATTTGTAAATTGTTTTTATGTTGTTTTCGCCTCCCCGGTACAGGTTCGAATTATGTATAAACGACCATCAAAAATCACAAAATCCGTAAACCCTACTTAAAACATTTTCACACTATTCATATTTATAGATCGCACTGTAGAACTAGTGGCGGATTAAGGAAAATCCGAATCCTAGGCAAGTTTCGTTTCTGGCCCCTCACGAGGTAATATAGAAGTATCCAGGATCTACCTAGTTCATAAGAAATTTCTGCCGTAAGAGATACCACCATTGCTACTATGCAAAGGTCGTCAACACAATTGATTTCTCAAGAGTTCCACAGCGAAATTAAAATTAATTAATTGAACCAACAACATATTTATTTATTTACCGAGTGGTTTCGATTCAAAGATCAATTTCAAGGTATAATTTAAAATTTATTGGATTAAATGTTCAAAATTGTTATTAGTGGTAACTTCGTTAGAAAATATTGGTGGGTCTTTTACGTTCATTAATTGACCTAACCTAGCCGCTTCATGCCTATACAATAAATATATTCATACACGTCAAGCTTACAAGGTTGTTGAATTTTCTTTCTGGTTCAATTCCGTCATATGTTTGGCAACGCTAGACTTATTAGAGTTTTTGACATCCATGGAAATGCTCGTTCAGACGCAAATAAAACGGTCTAGATGTTTGGCCGATATAGCATAATTCATAATCAGCAAATCAGTAATTTGAATGTAAAATGATAAGCTAATCCTGTGTAAGGGTTATATAATTTTCGACCTAAAAGTAGTTAGGCACTTTTTTTCAAATTTACGTTTGTGCTTTTGTAAAATTTGGAATACGAACTTTTTGTTGAACCCATCCATGGCTGCTGCCTCCTCAATATTCCCCATTTCTTTTACTCCAGGTATCCAAAAATCTTTTTCTTTTATTTGACTCCAGGTATCCAAAAATCAGAGTCCCATATTGGTTACAAGAGTGTCCGTCCATACGACACAGTAAAAAATTGAAAAATTCAGTTTGACCAAATTTTTTTGAAAAATTCTTCAGCTCCTTAGAATCAATCGATTTTCTTTAGATTACCTGTAAGATGTGTTATGGCCTCAGGTATCCACAAATCAGAGACCAATATTGGTTACATGGGATCCATAAGATACAATCAGGCCCTCCGAATTTCTTAAGATTATTTGTGCAGATGTGTTATGGCCCCAGGTATCCAAAAATCAAAGTCCCATTTTGATTACAAGAGGGTCCGTCCCTACGCTACAGTGCAAAATCAGAAAAATTCTGTTTGTCAAAATTTTTTAAAAATTCTGTAGCTCTTTAGACTCAATCAATTTTCTTAAAATTGCCTGTGAAGATGTGTTATGACCCCAGGTATCCAAAAATCAAAGTCCCATATTAGTTACAAGGGGTCCATAAGCTTTGGGTACAATGGAGTCCATACGCTACAGTGAAAAACTGAAAAATGCAGTTTGGCCAAATTTTTTTGAAAAATTCTGTAGCTGCTTAGACTTAATTTTCTTAAGATTGCCCGTAAAGATGTGTTATGGCCCCAGGTATCCAAAAATCAGAGTCCCATATTGGTTACAAGGCGTCCGTAAGATACAATCGCACCCTTTGATTTTTTTTAAGATTGCTTGGGCTGATGTGTTATGACCCCAGGTATCCCAAAATTAGGGTCCCATATTGGTTACAAGGAGGTCGGTACGGTACAGTGAAAAACTGAAAAATGCAGTTTGCCAATTTTTTTTAAAAAAATTCTATAACTCCTTAGACTCAATCGATTTTCTTAAGATTGCCTGTGAAGATGTGTTATGGCTCCAGGTATGCAAAAATCAGAGTCACATATTGGTTACTAGAGGTTCATTAGATACAATCGGGCCCTCCGATTTTCTTTAAATTGCCTATAAAGATGTGCTATTACCCCAGGTATCCAAAAATTAGGGTCCCATATTAATTACAAGGTGGTCTGTATGCTACAGTAAAAAATTGAAAAAAGCAGCTTGGCCAAATTTTTTTGAAAAAATATGTAGCTCCTTAAACTCAACCGATTTTCTTAAGATTGCCCGTTAAGATGTGATATGGCCCCAGGTATCCAAAAATCAGGGTCCTATATTGGTTACAAGTGGTCCATAAGATACAATCGGGCCCTCCGATTTACTTAAGATAGTTTGTGCGGATGTGTTATGACCCCAGGTATCCAAAAATTAGAAATCCATATTTTTTACAAGGATGTCTATACGCTACAGTGAAAAACTGTAAAAATGCAGTTTGGCCAAATTTTTTTGAAAAATTCTGTAGCTTCTTAGACTCAATCGATTTTCTTAAGATTGCCTGTGAAGATGTGTTATGTCCCCAGGTATCTAAAACTCAGAGTCCTATATTGGGTTCAAGAAGTATATACAATACAATCGAGCCCTCCGATTTTCTTAAGGTTGCTTGTCCGGATGTGTTATGACCCCAGATATCCAAAAATCAGGGTCCCATATTCGTTACATGGGGGTCCATTCGTTACAGTGAAAAACTAAAAAATACAGCTTGGCCAAATTTTTTGAAAAATTCTGTAGCTCTTTAGAATCAATCATTTTTATTAAGATTGCCTGTGAAGATATGTTATGGCCCCAGGTATCCAAAAATCAGAGTTGCATATTGGTTAAAAGGCGTCTGTAAGATACAATCGGGCCATTCCATTTTCTTAAGATTGCTTGTGCGGAAGTGTTATGACCCCAGGTATTTAAAAATTAGGGTCCCATAATGGTTACAAGGGGGTCCGTGCGCTTCAGTGAAAAACTGAAAAAAGCCGCTTGGCTAAATTTTTTTTGAAAAATTATGTGGCTCCTTAGACTTAATCGATTCTATTAAGATTGCCTGTGAAAATGTAATATGTCCCCAGGAATCTAAAAATTAGAGTCCTATATTGGTTACAAGGAGTTTTCTTTAGATTGCTTGTCCGGATGTGTTATGAACTCAGGTATCGAAAAATGCGGGTCCCATATTGGTTACAAGGGGGTTTATACGATAAAGTGAAATCTGAAAAATGCAGCTTGGCCAAATTTTTTTTAAAAATTCTCTAGCTCCTTAGATTCAATCGATTTTCTAAAGATTTCCTGTGAAAATGTGTTATGGCCCAGGTATCAAAAAATCAGAGTTCCGTATCGGTTATAAGGGGTCCATTAGTTCTATACACTAAAGTAAAAAAATTAAAAATGCAGCTTGGCCAAACTTTTTTTGAAAAGTTCTGTAGCTCATTAGACCCAATCGATTTTCTTAAGATTGCCTGTGAAGATGTGTTATGGCCCCAGGTATCCAAAAATCACGTCCCATATTGGTTACAAGGGCGCCTATACGCTACAGTGAAAAACTGCAAAAATGCAGTTTGACCAAATTTTTTTGAAAAATTCTGTAGCTCCTTAGACTTAATCGATATTCCTAAGATTGCCTGTGAAGATGTATTATGTCCCCAGGTATCAGAAACTTAGAGTCATATATTGGTTATAATAGGTTTCTTTAAGATTGCTTGTCCGGATGTGTTATGACCTCAGGTATCTAAAAATCAGGGGCCCATATTGGTTACAAGGGGGCCCATATGCTACAGTGAAAAATTGCAAAATGCAGCTTTTCCAAATTTTTTTGGAAAATTCTGTAGCTCCTTAGACTCAATCGATTTTCTTAAGATTGCCTGTAAAGATGTGTTATGGCCCCAGGTATCCAAAAATCAAAGTCCTATATTGGTTTCAAAGGGTCCATTAAGTACAATCGGGCCGCCGGTTTTCTTAAGATTGCTTGTGCGATTGTGTTATGACCATAGGTAAAATTTTTTTTTGAAAAATTCTGTAGGTATCCAAGAGTCATATATTGGTTATAATAGGTTTCTTTAAGATTGCTTGTCCGGATGTGTTATGACCTCAGGTATCTAAAAATCAGGGGCCCATATTGGTTACAAGGGGGTCCATGCGCTACAGTAAATAACTGCAAAATGCAGCTTGGCCAAATTTTTTTGAAAAATTTTGTAGCTCCTTAGACTCAATCGATTTTTTGAAGATTGCCTGTGAAGATGTGTTATGGCCCCAAGTATTAAAAAATCAGAGTCCCATACTGGTTACAAGGGGTCCATAATTTGCAATCACCCCCTCCGATTTTTTTAAGTTAGTTCGTCCGGATGTGTTAAGATCTCAGGTATCGAAAAATCAGGGTCCTATATTGGTTACAAGGGGGTCCATACGCTACTGTGAAAAACTGAAAAATGCGGCTAGGCCAAATTTTTTTGAAAAATTCTGTAGCTCCTTAGACTCAATCGATTTTCTTAAGATTACCTGTGAAGATGTGTTATGGCCCCAGGTATCCAAAAATCAGGGTCTCATATTGGTTACAAGTGGTCCATAAGATACAATCGGGCTCCCGATTTTTTTGAAATTGCTTGTCCGGATGTGTTATGACCCCAGATATCTAAAAATCAGGGTCCCATATTGGTTACAAGGGGGTCCATACGCTACAGTGAAAAACTGAAAAATGCAGCTTGGCCAAATTTTTTTGAAAAATTCTGTAGCTCCTTAGACTTAATCGATTTTCTTAAGATTGCCTGTGAAGATGTGTTATGGCCCCAGGTATCCAAAAATCTGAGTCTCATATTGGTTACAAGTGGTCCATAAGATACATTAGGGCCCCCCGATTTTCTTAAGATTGCTTGTGCGGAAGTGTTATGACCCCAGGTATCCAAAAATCAGAGTCCTATATTGGTTACAAGGGGTCCATAAGATACAATCGGGCTCCCCGATTTTTTAAGATTGCTTGTACGGATGTGTTATGACCCCAGGTATCCAAATGTGTTATTACCCCAGGTTTGATTTTTCTAAGCAGAATTCATCTTGCGAATTGTCTCTAAGGGGGCCTGAAAAAGTTGTATTATTTTTTGTTCGGTAACTCGTTTCACAACACACTCGTAACAGTGCCCCTGAGAAAAATCTTCCGCATGTACCATTTTTTTCTAATTCAATGGCTATATGATTTAAAAACTTCATTAGTCTTCATTGATATCCATATTATCTATTTGTCAGATGTTCACATATCTTACCCACGAACAAATAAAAATCGAATTAAACTTTTTCATTTTTGAACATATACACACACACACACACACACACACACACACACACACACACACACACACACACACACACACACACATAGATCTAGATTATATGTAATTTTCCACTATGTCTCAAGTATACATATCAATCACAAGAAAATCCGACACAAAAAATGTACAGCACACTGTTAGATTATGTTTGGTGGTACCTATGTATGATATCACAATGACTTAGCATGAAATTAAATTTGGTTTTTCTCTGCTCTATATTACATACAAATCTTACTTTAAATCGTACGAATAAAAAAATCACGAGGAATTTTTTTTTTTTTACACAAAGACACAGTTACAGACGAGTGTAACATTATAATATATACAGTCATCTCAGAAGTCGTCAGTCACATATTATTATAATGGTGTATATGTCATTATTGTTATATCTTCCCGCTTTTGTAAATAACAAGATTTTAATTTTGTGCTGGCATCATCTAATTAATTATCTACTATGTACTTGTGTATCAAACGTAAGTAATGTGAAAATCCGTAATTTTCATTTTCCATATACAAAAAGAAAATTTTTTGTTTTTTTTTTAACTTTTCTAATAAAAATTTGGTGACAGTTTAAATTATTTTCTTGATATTTTTAGGAAAGAATTTCTGTTTGCTGTAGATTTAAATTAAAAAAAAAATGCATTTGATATATGGTTTACAGTTATGCGATAATTTAGTACGGTTACATCAGGAAACCAGTTACATAAACCACTCACTGTTGTTTAGAGCGTGCATTAAAATTCGATCGTACGAGGGCGGATAGTTTATATAGAATAGTGCGGACACAATATTATAACTTTTATTCTCTATGCGGTTTTCTAGAAAAAAATAAATTAAAAATATTTTCATTCATAAGACCAGCAATTTTATGCGACAGGTTGCTATTAAACGAAATTTTATTTTATTTACTCTCGTTTCTAGTTCTACGCGATTCTTTCGATATTTAATTTTATTCGATAAATCACAAATAATATAAAATTAAATAATTAGACAATTAAATATTTGTTTATTTTTATACGTTCGTTTATTCGTCAATAATATCTTAATGTGAAATAAAACATTTTTACGATTCAATATTTATATCGATGCTATAGCAACAATCTTCTTGATTTACTTATGAATAAATTCATATTATTTAACGCTTCAAATACTAAAATTTTATTGAATGACGATTCTCAACTGTAAACCTTTACGAGGTTAAGGGCAGGCAACGAAATTGTGGATTTCTAAGTTGACAAAAACTCGACTACACGGCAAAACAGGGTGCAGGAAAATTATGTAGATAGAGCAACGGAAAGATGCGGACCATCCTTGCAAATGAAATAAACCCAATTGAAATAACTGTAGCTGAAAGTTCAAGAGTTCTTATTACGCATTACATTGGCCAATTGATGTGTCTAGAGGTAGTCATAGCTTAAAAGGTCGGATAGAAAAGAAATTGTAAAATCAACCTTAAATCAAAGAGGGTATTGAAATATATGGTTCTTCCGAATCATAGCCAGATAATTAAATTTTACTGAATGAGAATTATGATAAATTTATTTTCAGTCAATCTCATCTGCCTAAGGAGATTGACTGAAAATACTGTTTTCATATCATTCAGATTGAAACTGAAGTTGTAAAACTGTTGATAATTTCGCTCTTCGAAAAGATGGCATGTATTTTAATCGAAACAAACAAGCAAGAAGATCTGAACTAGTTTTTGAGAGAGAAATTGTCGATTGCTAAGCTGGTGGCTTTACCACAAAAACTCCTGCCCAGAATAATAATTTTTGACGTGCACGTAGTTGAAACGATTGAAAATACAGGTTTAACACTTCAAATTAAATCTATTAAACTTCAAATTGATCCTTTTGCACTTCAAATTGTACCTCTTACATTTCAAATTGATCCTTTAGCTAAGTATAGGATGGAACTTGTCTATTTCTTAATGGTTTTTAATGAAATTTGACGTGTGCATTGAAAATGGTATTCTAAAATAATTTCTCGATGATTTGTATGATAATTGCTTAACAAATTATGTGAAATTCTATAGGCAGACTGAAAATGGGACTCTAAAACGATTAATTAACAAAGTTCTGCAATATGGTCGAATAAGTAGCAACTAGCCTATTTCTGAACCGAATATAATGACTATGATGATTAGACCCTGTTAAAGTTAGCCGAAAGATTCCAGCCGAAAGTGAAAAGTCAATAATGAAGATTATGTTATTGACATTCCAGCCGAAAATAAATCAGCCTCTAGATTGATATGTCTGGAGATGGATTTTCCCGTAGGAAATCTCGGAAAATTCGATTTTCCAAAAACTATTAGAAAATTTGTATAAAATCAGCCTCTAGAGTGTTATGTCTAGAGAGTTCAATTGATGTGATTACTCAATAGCTATCGCAGCAAAAAAATTCAGTACAAGTTTCTCGTGGGAAATCTCGGAAAATTCGAAAAAGTTTCTAACCAAAAGTAAGAAATGAATGAATAAAATCTGCCTCTAGAGTGTTATGTCTGGAGATGAATTGCATTGATGTGACTTGTCAATAGCTATCGCAGAAAAAAAATTCAGTTCAAGTTTCCCTTGGAAAATCTCGGAAAACTCGATTTTCCAGAAATTATTAGAAAATTGGTATAAAATCAGCCTCTAGAGTGTTATGTCTAGAGGGTTCAATTGATGTGATTACTCAATAGCTATCGCAGCAAAAAAATTCAGTACAAGTTTCCCGTGGGAAATCTCGGAAAATTCGAAAAAGTTTCTAACCAAAAGTAAGAAATGGATGAATAAAATCTGCCTCTAGAGTGTTATGTCTGGAGATGAATTGCATTGATGTGACTTGTCAATAGCTATCGCAGAAAAAAAAATCAGTTCAAGTTTCCCTTAGAAAATCTCGGAAAACCCGATTTTCCAGAAATTATTAGAAAATTTGTATAAAATCAGCCTCTAGAGTGTTAAGTCTGGAAATGAATTCAATTTATGTGGTTACTCAATAGCTATCGCAGGAAAAAAATTCAATTTAAAATTCCCTTGGAAAATCTCGGAAAATTCGATTTTCCAGAAATTATTAGAAAATTTGTATAAAATCAGCCTCTAAAGTGTTATGTCTGGAGATGGATTCAATTGATGTGATTTATCAATAGCTATCGCAGGAACAAATTTCAGTTCAAGTTTCCAGTGGAAAATCTCGGAAAATTCGACTTTCCAAAAATAATTAGAAAATTTGTATAAAATCAGCCTCTAGGGTGTTATGTCTGGAGGATTCAATTGATGTGATTAATCAATAGCTATCGCAGGAAAAAAATTCAGTTCAAGTTTTCCGTGGGAAATCTCAAAAAATTCGATTTTCCGATTTCGGAAAATTTTCTAAAATTTTTTGGAAAATTGAATTTTCCGAGATTTCCTATGGGAAACTTGAACTGAATTTTTTTTCTGCGATAGCTATTGACAAGTCACATCAATCCAATCTATTTTCAGACATAACACTCTAGAGGCTTCTTTTATTCATCCATTTCACACTTTCGGCTGGAAACTTTTGTGAATTTTCCGAGATTTCCCACGGGAAACTTGAACTGAATTTATTTCCTGCGATAGCTATTGAGTAATCACATCAATTGAATCCATCTCTAGACATAACACTCTAGAGGCTGATTTTATACACATTTTCTAATAATTTTTGGAAAATCGAATTTTCCGAGATTTCCCACGGAAAACTTGAACTGAATTATTTTCCTGCGATATCTATTTACAAGTCACATCAATGCAATCTATCTATAGACATAACACTCTAGAGGCTGATGTTATACAAATTTTCTAAAAATTTTCGGAAAATCGAATTTTCCGAGATTTCCCACAAGAAACTTAAACAGAATTTATTAATTCGACAGCTATTGACAAATCGCATAAAAACGATTTAGCTTCAGATGTATATCGAATTTTCCGAGATTTCCTACGGGAAACTTAAACTGAATTTTTTTCCTGCGATAACTATTGAGTAATCACATTAATTGAATCCATCTCCAGACATAATACCCTAGAGGTTGATTTTATACAAATTTTCTAATATTTTTGGAAAATCGAAATTAATTATGAATGAGGATGTTAGAAATACTACCTTGATCAACAAGTTCTCGGAATAACCACCGTGTGGCGCTCCCATCGTTCCGATTTGAGTTCTGTTTTTTTTATTTGGTACATCTGTTGTTGATATTCCCTCTAAATCTTAGCATCATAGCTTGATATTTGCAAAAGTTACGTAGTCAAGAGTACGTCTATCTCTGTGTGTGTTGGCGATTACCACCTTGATCAAAAAGTTCCCGGAATTTATTCAGAAAATTAAAATTTTAAGTTTATTAATCTAAATCTATATTGTCCCCTTCAAAATAATCCCCATCGACTACAACACACTTATGCCAGCGCTTGATCCAATCCTCGAAACATTTTTTATATTCGGTTTTTAGTATGTCCATCAGTGCTTCCTGCGATTTTTCCATTATTTCCTCTCAGCTGCTGAAACGCGTTCCCCGTAATTTTTTAACTCGATTGAACAGAAAGAAGTCACAGGGAACCAAATCAAATGAATTCAGTGGCTGTTTGATGGTATTTGTTGCATTTTTCGTCAAAAAATTACGAATAATGATGGCACTGTGCGACGGTGCGTTATCTTGGTGTAAAATCCACGAGTTTTCTGCCCACAATTCTGGTCTCTTTCGGCGAATTTCTTAACGCAAACGTCTCATAACGCCTAAATAATACTCTTTGTATATCTCTCTTAATAATACTCTTTGTCGGTCTGGCCTTCTGGCAAAAATTCAGGATGCACTACACCTTTGTAATTCATGAAAACCGTGAGCATTGCCTTCTTTTTTGACTGAAAACGACGTGGTTTTTTTGGTCTCGGCTCATTTGGTGAACGCCATTCACTTGCCTGATGTCTGGATTGCGTGTCGTACTCATAAACCCACGTCTTGTCTCCAGTAATGATCCTTTTGATGAATGTGGGATTGGATTAAGCCTCGCAAACCATATCTTTTGCGACGTCAACACGGTCTCTTTTTTGCATGAAATTTAAGTCTTTTGGCACCAACTTTTCTGCTACACGACGGAAACTGAAATCGTTAACCAAAATGTCTTGGACGGATCCATAGGCAATGTTCAAGCCCTCCGCTATCTCTCTGATGGTTAATTTGCGGTTATTGACCGACATTTCTTTTACTTTATCAATGTTTTCGTCGGTTTTCGATGTCGATGGTCTGCCACTGCGTTCATCATCTTCGATTGACTCACGACCACTTTTAAACCGCTCGTGTCACTGGTAAACGACCGTTTTCTTTAGAGAATCGTTGCCGAAACACTTTTCCAACATTTCCAACGTTCGCGCACCATTAAATCCGTTTTTTTCGCAAAATTTAATACAAGTTCGTTGTTGCAAATTTAAATCCATTTTTAAAATTGTAAATAATCGCCAACACACACAGAGATAGATGTACTCTTGACTACGTAACTTTTGCAAATGTCAAGCTACGATGCTAAGATTTAGAGGGAATATCAACAACAGATGTACCAACTTAACAAAAAAAAAACAGAACTCAAATCGAAACGATGGGAGCGCCACACGGTGTTATTCCGGGAACTTTTTTGATCAAGGTGGTATTCCAGAACTCCATCAAAAAATCATTTTAGAATTTCATTTACATCCCGGATGTCGAATTTTACTAAAACCGGTTAAAGAATAACTAAATACCATCCTACTTGGCCATACATATGTATAATTTGCTAAATGTTCAATTTTAAGTGTAAAAGGATCAGTTTGAAGTGTAAAACCTGTATTAAAGAGGGGATCATCAATCAAAACTCTAGTGAAATAAAAAAGATAACCTAAAACGTAATTTCAAAACTTCACCAAAAGATGGTAAAAGTCTTCATTTTGGGTCATAGAAGTGTTCGTAAAAGCGAGAGGTACCCTTATAAGAAACCGTCAAGTCTATAAAGGCTGTAGTTATGCAAAATTAATCATTTTGTCAGATATTCAAGGTACTGGGAAGTTCTGTTGAGAAAATTAAATGGTCACGATAGAAAAGCCAGAAAGCAAGATCTGTACAGCTTACAGAGCGGTCTTGAACCTAATCATGTAGAAATTTGCATTTGATAGGTTAAAACAAAAACACTTGTCAGTTGAGGATTGTTCAACTCAATATGCAAAATCCAAAGAGGGTTGGGCATAAAGTTAAAGGCAATTGGCAGTTCATGAAAATATTGAATTAATTTGTATAAAATAGGTGGACTAGCAACACCAACACACGTTGTGACCGGGAACAATGTTATCGTAAAAGTAGCCACCGCAGTCATAAATTATGATATAGAAATTCTGAAGATTACGCAATACTGTGACACGTACTCTATTTGTTTAGAAGAATCAGAACTACAAAGCTGATAGAATTCGTTAATCGGTTATGACTGGAGCAGTGATTTATATGTTGCTTTTGCTTGTTTTTCAATGTAATCAGTATTCACGTTTGGTCGATAGGCTGCGTGAAAAAATACAGCAAACATGTGCGCTATCTCTTTGGTGTTTGAGGTGCTGATATTGTTGAAGGTCCTATAAACCAAAAGAATTTCCAAAATTGTTTTGGATTTGTTGTAATTATTTGTTTGATGCGAGGGAAATAGGGTTAGTACTTAAATTCGAAATAGATACCAAATTTCTCGCTGTGTTGTAAAAATAATAGCTTGTCTGTTTCCAAACTTTATTTCACCATTCTAGTGAGTATAGGCCATACATTTACGATTTTTTAGATTTATAACCCGGTAATTTGTAGACATTTTCATTCACATCCTTTGCATTTAGAATCTCATCCCATTTCTCTGCTTTTAAATAAACATGCACACCAGCACGGTTTGTCTTCCCAAAGTTGTATTTGATTTGTTGCAGGTGTTCTGATTTCAGCATACAGCCAGTAGTGTCAAATACAATATTCAAAGATTTATAGTTTATATCATTTACGACAAATCGATTGAATGACTCAATCACTGTAAACGCGTCTACTTCATTGGTAGGTGGTACAAGATCTAAAAACCTCCCCGGATTAGTATTGCATCAACGAATAATGATCCTGCATCTGACTTTATATTGTTTGGAAGATTGCAATTAAATTCACTGTCAAAATTACAAATGATTTTTGGAAGATTAAAGTCACCAATTTGAATCCAATCACTGTTTGAATGAGGTGGTACATATGTACGCTGTATAGATAAATATATATCGTTTCTTGATTTTAATCATCACACAAATCTGTTCAACTCTTAATGGGACTAATATTACTGGAGCGATGACATCTATAAATCACATAGTCATGCCCAAAATAATAAGTCCTGGTAATTCCCGGATTGAAGTTAGTTTCGCTGATTTCATAATTCAGGTAGTTTATTTGGAAAAACTAAACGGTAAATTTTGAACCTTTGAAGCCATTTTGCTAACGTTTTGATAATAGTTGGAACACAACCAGATGGTTTAGTTTTATTTGTTGGGAATCCAGGCGCAACATTAGTATACCTAATATGGCGACCTTTCATTACTAGTGAGCGTAGCAGATGATCTTCAACAGGCGCAAAATATTTAAAAGAAGGCTCAGCGATTGTATGTGGTAAACTTCTAAATAGTTCATTTGGATGCTCTGTGATTTTTTGACGTTTAACGTTTGGTGACTTTAGTCCTGGCGCCTCGTGAATCGTTAAGATTTTACTTCTTCGTCTCTTTGGTAAAAGTTTAATAACATGTATTATCTAGAATTGATATTGTTGCGATATTTGGTGGTAATTTTAAGTAATTTATTGATACATCTATATAGTTTTTATGTACCATTAAAGAAGGACTGGCTGATCTCAAATCTAAAATTACTGCTACTAAGGATAAGACTGACTACAATAAACTAGGCCGCTAATGTTGCCTAATTTCAGTGCCCGTCGAGCAGAAAACGTATCTTTGTGATGTCAGAAAAGAATTAGTGGATTCACAAAAATTTCACTAGGTTTTCACCATCAAATCTAACCTGTTGATTTATTGTTCTGGTTGTGTAACTGCACATGGTATCAGATGAATGTATTTGTTGTAGTAGTTTTGAAGGTGGCTCTTTATGGTACTATTTGAAAGTTTTATGAAAAACATTGTTTCCAACAATTAGTTCTTGTGGTAGGAATCAGCAGATGGATCAGTATAAAATAATGGGGATGCAACTGGAGAACCGTTCATAATGGTAGACTTCAAAGGGCTCACCAGCGACGATAAAGCTCTTTTGTAACACGTTGTTACAATATATTGAACGGTATAAAACCAATTTGATATTGGGACAAGAGCCGTTTGTACAATAATCCAAGGCAACCTTCAATTTATCTGAATAACATAAACGCATAAACGATTCACTATTCCGTTGCTGCAAATATGTCTTCAAAGTGTCCAACACATAAATTAAATCTGTACAGTTTATTTTATCTTGTTGAGAAACAACAATAAGAGATTTACCTTCAATTTTGTAGTAGACTTTTATATAACTCTGTTGACAGATTTAGTGTGGCAGTTACTTACTTTCGTCACTTTCTTATAGCCAAAAATTCCTTCAAGATACAATTGTCTTGTTTAGCTTGCATAACAACGCAAATCATGATAGATGAAGTAAATAAATAATTCATATGTATTCAAGAGGGGATTTGATGTTCAGCATAAAGAGAAACGATTTATGCTCAGGTTACGATCAATCAATTTCCTCCTCAGTCTGAGTTTCAGCTTCATTTGTTTCATTATTTATATTCACTATAACACTTTATGATATTGGTTGCTGCATAAGAAGTGCATTAAGCTCCCATTCAAATCTTGGGATTTAGGAGAGATTTCTGATTCACTTTTATTTGTTAAAGAATCAATCTGGTGAGTATCTATTGAATAGTCTACGTTAAAGTCAAATGTGATGGTATTTTTCGATAATATTACGTGATTTGACTTGTTAACCATGCCTGATCCGAAAATAAGTGTTCTCTGCTATATATATATATATATATATATATATATATTATATATATATATATAATATATATATATATATATATATATATATATATATATATATATATATATATATATATATATATATATATATATTATTTATATATATATATATATATATTATATATATATATATTATATATATATATATATATATATATATATATATATATATATATATATATATATGTATGTACATTAAAAAAGTTTCTATGGGCTCGTAAAACATTAATTGGGTCAGCTAAACAATCACTATGTGGTCGGGTAGATTTAAATTCATGGGAGAAATAAAAAGATTATATTTTAAACGAATTCCCATCAAATAAGTCAAGCGCGGAAATTCATGAGAAACTGCGACGGCGAAAGAAAAAGGCGAGCGAGTCAATTAGGCGACTAGGCAATCAAGGTGGTGTAGAAGACAAGTTGATCATTCAGTATACCATAAACGGTATTGATGACATATCTATAAATAAAACTTTGCTGTTTGTTGCTAAAAACTTTGATGAATTCAAGGAAAGCGTCAGAAGGTACCAGCAATTCAAATCTCAAATAGGAAATTCATCAAATAAGAGCTTACTCCAACGTCATCGGGTGCAGCACAAAAAAAAAATTCATCATAAATTTAGTCGATGTTTTAATTGTGGTATTATGGGGCATGCTTCAAAGGACTGTTCAAGAAAAGGAGAAGGTCCCAAGTGCTTTAAATGTCACCAATTTGGTCATAAGGCTCCAGATTGTGGCAGGCAAAAATCGATAAACGAGAAGGATCCTAAGTTGGCAAGTTTGGGGCAAAGCGGAGCTCATGTGGGTCGAAGCAAGCATAAATCAATTAGCATAACCCGTTGAAGCTTTAATTGATACGGTAGCGATGCAACATTAGTACAATCATGCTTTTTCAATAGCATGGCCACCTTAGATTTAATAAGAGACGAGAAACAATTTAGTGCTTTTGGTAATAATAAAGTGATTGCAAAGGCCCAGGTGGTAATCGACGAGGAGGAATATAATTGTTTAGTTTATGTTATTCCTGATCAAGATGGTATGCCGTTCTGCATAGTGGGTCGAAATATTTTAAATGAGACGTGCATTAGGATGTATGAAAAAAAATACAATTGTAAAAAAGATTTTAAATAATTTAACACCAGGAAAGGTAGTGATGAATTAAAAATTTGAGTGCTACAGCCTACAGGATGAGGACCACGTATTAGAAATTGGTAACCAGAAGTATGGACTAATAATTAAGCAAATAATGGAAGATTATAAACCTAAACAGAGTGCTGAAGCTCCAGTAAACCTAAAAATTATTTTAAAATCAGATTTACCAATTTGACAACCACCAAGAAGACTTGCCCCGCGGAAAAAGCTGAAGTTAGCAAGCAAATAATGAATGGTTGGATAATGGTATTGTCAAGCCTAGTATGTCGGACTTTGCTTCACCTATTGTTCTAGTGAAGAAAAAGGATGGAACGAAACGAATATGCATAGATTTTCTAAGGCTTAATAGAGAGATTGTAATGGATCGATTCCTTTACCTTTGATTGAGGACCATATCGATCAATTGAGTGGCGCAGAAGTTTTTACTACACTGGACCTTGAGAATGGCTTTTTCCATGTTAAAGTCGCAGAAGAGAGACAGAAATTTACATCATTCGTTACCCCGATGGGCCAATACGAATTTTTACGGATGCCTTTCGGCTTATGTACAGCACCATCGACGTTCCAGAGGTTCATAAATTGCATTCTTAAAGATTTCGTTTCTAGTGGCAAAATTTCAGTCTATATGGATGACATCATTATAGCCACGGTCAGTTTTGTTGACAATATGCAAATTTTAAAGGAGTTGTTAACAGTTACCGAAAAATACGGTCTAAGAATCAAATGGTCAAAATGCAGATTTTTGCGCTCTGAAATAGAATATCTAGGGTACCACATATTTAATGGTACGATACAACCGTCGCAAAGAAAAATTGATGCCGTACAAAAGTTTCCAGAACCAAACTCCCTGAAAAAAATACAAAGTTTCCTTGGTCTTACGAGATATTTTAGGAAGTTCTTTCCTGATTATGCAGTCATTGCTCGTCCATTAACGGTGCTTTTGAAGGAAGATGTTCCTTTCCAATTTGGCATTGAATAAAAAGAAGCCTTTGTCAAACTTAAGAATATGCTTAGTAAGAAACCAGTTTTAGATATTTATAAACCTGTTAAGGCTAAAAAAACTCCGCGTAACTATATCTTTTGGGTATTCATTTCAAAATTGTCACAGATTGTGCTGCATTTAAGCAAACAATGGTGAAAAAGGATATTGATCCAAGAATAAACTATAGTAAAATGTACGGTACTAAAATGAAGCACGTTGATGCGTTGAGTCGTAGCCCGTTGATTATGATGATAGAAGATGATTTCCTAATGCAGGTGCGTAAATCACAGTCAAACGACGAGCAGGTTCAATTAATAATAAAACTTTTGAGCCCTGGATCTCATGAACAATTTTTGCTGCATGGTGGTATTTTGTATAACCAAGATGAAGATGGGGAAAAGTTAAATAAGACGGTCTTTAAATAGAAAGGTCTTATTACATTCCAAAATTAAAAAAAAAGTGCGACCGCTTTCGTCAAAATTGTGTGACTTGCATTTTATCGGCCGTAAGGGCGGCAAACAAGAAGGATATTTACATCCTATACCCAAAGGTGATTGTCCTTTATCCGTTTATCATCTGGATCATTTAGGGCCGTTAGCAAGTACGTCCAAGAAATATCAATATATTTTTTCAGTTGTTGATGGGTTCTCTAAATTCGTTTAGATTTACCCAGTAAAAGGTACTACAGTTGCTGAAGCAGTTCAGAAGTTGGAGTTGCAAAAAAGTTTTTTTGGGAATCTGACACGAATGATTACCGATCGAGGATCATATTCTACGTCCAATATTTTTAAAGATTATTGCCATGAAAACGGTGTTTCTCATATAATGACAGCCACAGGGGTACCACGCGGAAATGGACAGATTGAAAGGATTAATGGCATAATCGTATCTTCTCTTACAAAATTAAGCAATGAGAACCCCCAAGATTGGTATAAGTTTACAAGTAATCTTCAAAGATTTATAAATGGAACATGGAGCGTACAATTAAGATGACACCATTCGAAGCGATGTTCGGAGTCAAAATGAAAAATGCTGAAGACGTGGAACTGGCGAAAATTGTAAGAAATATTAAATCACTCAACGATTGAAAGTTAGAGAGAATATTGAAAATGCACAAGAGGAGCAACGTCGAAGTTTTAACAAGAAAAGAAAGCCGCCCGTACTTATAAAGTTGGCGATTTGGTGGCGATCAGAAGAACGCAGTTTGGCAGTAGCATGAAATTCTGTTCAAAGTATCTTGGCTCTTATCAAGTGTTGGAAGTACCTACTGTCTAATGACCGTTACAAAGTTCAAAAAGTGGGAGAACATCTCGGGGCGGTAAAAGCTGCAGGAGGGCCGAATGTGGGAATTATAATTTGTTCCAGTAGTGTTTATTTATTTGAGATCTGGTTTATATACAGTAATTTTGGTAAATATAATGGTTTTAAGATGTATTTGTAATTTGTGTATGGATTGTAAAACTGTTAAGGTTAATAGCCATGCGATGTACGAAGCAAGATCAGTCGAGTTTGAGCAGTCGATGTGATGAAATAAATATTTAAATTACTAATTTCTGTGTTATTATTGTTTTTTGAGAAGTAAGTGAAGACGAACTTAAGACGCACGGAATAAAGTATCTCGACATATATATATATATATATATATATATATATATATATATATATATATATATATATATATATATATATATATATATATATATATATATATATATATATATATATATATATATATATATATATATATATATATATATATATATATATAAAAATATATATATATATATATATATATATATATATATATATATATATATATATATATACATGTGTATATATATATATATATATATATATATATATATATATATATATATATATATTATATATATATATATATATATATATATATATATGTATAGGCGGCCAAATTTTAGAATTTATTTAAGTAGCAAAAGTGTCTCCATCAACGCTGAGACTTTAAATACTAGTACTTTAGTATTCGAATCCACAGTGTACATAAGGGATGAGCACAACGCTTCTTTATGGTCCCACACGTTTAGAATGAAAATAAAATGGAGCCCTCCTCTGCCAAAACTGTCACGGTCCAACGTAAAGGTATACTGCGAAAACCGTCAAATAGCCAGGAATCGATTTTGATGAAATGCCCGGTGGGGGGGGGGGGGTATGGTTGAAAAAGGTTGTAAAAATGTTTCTTCGCACTAAATATAGTTCCAAGAGAAACATGGGGCTTGAAACTAAGCACTCTCTCAATGATATATGATCCATGTTTAGTTGTAGCGTTTATAAGTTATGACACCACCGTAGAACACTACATAGCAAGTGCTTAAGAGGAATCTTACTCGAAGTAACAAAGGCTTAAATAAAGGCGACGCTGTTCATGTCCTAGCTACATAGTGTTACTTCTAACGATATACTATTAGAAAAAGGCAAAACGTTACATACAGTATAGCTAGATAAAAGCACATCTCTTATGAAGGGAAGCATACAAGATAGATGGAGTAAGTCTACCATATACCGTATTAGTACTTTATGCAGATATTAACAGGTCATGGAAAAATAGCCATTGATAGCTGGTAAGCTGACTTTAAGAATGGCCAGCAACTACTTAAAGACTAGCGACCAAATCCATCGTCTGCTAGTGAGTCGCCGTGCAGTAAGCCTTACTCAACTTAAGAAGGTTACTTAATACAGTTAAAGTTACCCGAAAGTAAAAAGTCGATAATGCAAAACCTTGTTAATGTCAGCCGATAGTGAAAAATGTTAAATGCAGTTTGTGTAATTCCAACAGAAAATAAAAAAATTAAGCATAATTAAGACTTTTAACAATATTCTTAACTGGCAAAACCTGCCTCCAGTTCCTCGTGGAAAATTGTGAAAAATTCGCGAAACCCCAACAAAATATTTAAAATTGGTATAAAATCGGCTTGCAATAGTGTTATCTCAATAGATATCGCAAGAAAAACATTCAGTAATAGTTTCACGTATAGGGAATCTGGGAAAATTCAATTACCAATTCACATAAAAACGATTTATCTTCAGATATACACTCTAGAGGTTGATTTTATTTTAATTATGTGGATTCATCTAATTTCCCGATATTTTTAACGATCAGAGGTGGACAAAATTTTGCTCGTAAGTCTCCATGTACCCCATTTGCTTTCGGCTGGAATGTTAATAACGTAATCTGCATTACCGACCTTTTTACTTTCGGCTAACTTTAACAGTGTATTAAGAATTAGTTAAAAAAAAATTTAAAAATATAAACTATAGGCACATCCCGACGGGATACGATTTTTCGCAAACCATTTTAATGAAGCTCTTAATGGAAACATTTTTATTACATCTCGAATATACCAATAAAAACGCATCCGATTTTTTGATTTTTTTTTAGGCACCAATCCAGCAACTTAAAAATTATACATTAAAAAACAACAAATTTTGCGGCTATAAAATTTTTGTTTCTTTTTTAACAATAACATATATGAAATATATGATTTCATGACTAAGTTATTAAATTGAATCCAGACCCCGGCCAAATGGAATAAAAATATCACCTTGAAAACCAAAAGAGACGCGAATACTCAAAATGTAAAAAAAAAAAAAAAAAACCGAAAAATTCTTTTAACAGTTCAGTTTTTATAACGCATATTTTTAGATTTAAATCGTGTACACACAAACAATCTCACAACTCGCTCGATTGATTTTTCATGTGGTGTACAATCAAAAATTAATCCCATACACCAGCTACACGAACGAAGCGAGATGAGTGTTCCAATAAAATATTAAGCGTTAAACGATTATTTATGGTAAACATTTTTTTGATTTACTGGCTGTGTTGTGTTGCATGTTTACATTTATATTTAATGTTTAAGATCACAGCAGCGAAATTGATATGCGATAATAATGTCTGGATAATGATGATCATATACGTAATAATTTATATAACACAAAGATAATAATGTGAAAATCCACCAGAAATAAAAATAACAGTAATAAAATAATACAACAGCAACAAGAATCTATTTGATGAATGAGAATAGATTTAATGTGTTGGCGTAGGGGTCGAATCAAATATTCATGCGGAATACGATATTGTATAGCGTGCGTACATTGTCGCAAATTTTCGCAACCACTTAATATTTCGTTTTAAATTAGAATGAAAAATCTTTTTACAATTTTCTTTATATTAAAATTCTATACAAGAAAACAAAAAAAAAATCTCTTCAACAAGTGTATTTTCTAAAATCTTCCACGAACATCAAGTATCTAGAATAAGAAAACCGATTCATTGTGTTTTATTTCGTTTGAGATATTTTTTTTTTTTTTTTATAATTTATTAGAGTATTTTGGAAAATTGAAAATAAAGAAAAATCCGTTAATTTTGTATTTTACTTGAAGCAATTTCTGAATAAATACCAAATAGACAAACTGGGACAAGTATGTTAGGTATTTTTGAGCTGAGAACTGACATTAAAATAAAAGTCTTGTAATTAATTACCTACTCTAGTAGTTTTTGTAAACGGATGTTGATTTATCATACCAACCACGACCTAAAATAGTTGCATGTTGCGGAATATTATGTTTCAACATAAAATGTTGGTGTTGTAATTTTTATTTTCCCTCACGTGAAATTTAATCACTTTGTGCGAATTGAAATAAGTCGCGTGGTGGATAGATTTGTATTTAGTATAATCTGAGAGTGATATGAAACAGGTGTTGGTTATGTTATGTTTGTGTTGTTTATATGAGAGTACGATTACCTCAAGCTGGTTCGTATAATTTGTAGTCAGTTAAATTGATTGGGATGCGTAAATTAATGCCAATTTGTAATAAATCAGTCGAAATGTTTATTTATGTTCGATTAAATCTTTTGTTTTGAATAATTAAATTGAGAAATCTTGATATTATTTCAAAATAATTCATCAATACGAAAATATCGTAATTCTTAGGTTGCTTCAGTAGGAAATAAAATCCGTCATTAATATTTTGAAATCCAATTAAAACTGCACAAAACATTATTTATGAAGTGTTGCTTAGCACCAAATGTAACTTCAATTAAACAAGAACGTTTCCAAATTCCTATACTACAAATCCAGTTTTTTGTTTGTTTCCGGAAATCGAAATAAAATTTTCATTCCATTTGCACGAACGAAATGAATCTTTTCATCCATACATGTACGATATATTATGTACATAATACAGGTTCTACTAGTTCTCAAGATTTTTATTTTTATTTATTTCCAATTATCATTCAGCCATGTATAAATCGATTTTGTTCTAGAATTTCTTTGTCGTTAATTAAAAATTTCCAGCTGAATAAAAATCATTAACGTATATACTAGTATGTGTGTACGAGTACGTATAGTAAAGTACGAAAATAACTCGCAAAATAATTATTGTTGTGCTTTTCATTAGATTTTATCTCAATTAAAATATTCAATCTGTGCACTCTATTTATAGGGAATTATTTCCGTCTATAGGGTACGTAGTACTAGAAGCTTTCGACTAAATGTTAATACTTTTTAGCCAACATTGTGTTACTTTCTTGTATTTTGTAATGTCTACATAAATGGCGTAACGAATTTGTGTTAATAATACTACTCGACCGTTTACATTAAAATCTGAGCAATATCATATATGATACAAAAATACCGTACATGTTTTATGTTGCTCTTAAATCTTTTATTCTTGGCCATAATACGTATCTACAAACATCCACTGTAAAATTGAAAATGTATTTTATTTTTATTTAAGTGGATTTTCATCATAATATTTTCACTATGTACACTTTTCATTTAGATATTTTATTCCAACGTATATATGAAGAATAGTAATGACAATTTCATGTATCTCAAAAAATAATTTATTTTAATATTGTTCTATTTTACTATGAAAAAAAAAATAAATTAAATGTTTATACTCGTTGAAAGTCAACGTTATTGTTATAAAATGAAAATTATGTAAGTGGAAAATTCAAATCAACAATATAACCGAAATGAAGAGTTTTTCGTCTCATTTTTGCTCTATATTATGGTATAACAACGTCTAACGAGATGAGTAATTTTCGAGACAAAATGCTTTTAGTTTTTTTTTTTTTTTTTTTTTTTTGAAGTACTAGTATAAAGGTAAAATAAATTTAAATTGAACTTGGCAATTTGGAGAGTGCAGAAAAACATATTAAGATATTTATATAAAACGCACGTTTATGAATTTCAGAAAATAGTTCACTAACCTTAACTAACCTAGTTCAATAATTTCCTAGAAAACAAATTTCAAGCGGAATTTGACAAAGGAAACGAACGTCTCCTATATCTTTTCAAATTTGTCGGTTCGTCGCAGATTATTGTCACTTTGAAAAGAATCCTGTTAACCTAATAAAACGTTTAGAAACATGGAACAATAAAAACCAAATAAGAGGGAGTTTCGAATAAGAGAAAATTGTAAAATGTAAAATGTAAAATGTAAAATGTAAAATGTAAAATGTAAAATGTAAAATGTAAAATGTAAAATGTAAAATGTAAAATGTAAAATGTAAAATGTAAAATGTAAAATGTAAAATGTAAAATGTAAAATGTAAAATGTAAAATGTAAAATGTAAAATGTAAAATGTAAAATGTAAAATGTAAAATGTAAAATGTAAAATGTAAAATGTAAAATGTAAAATGTAAAATGTAAAATGTAAAATGTAAAATGTAAAATGTAAAATGTAAAATGTAAAATGTAAAATGTAAAATGTAAAATGTAAAATGTAAAATGTAAAATGTAAAATGTAAAATGTAAAATGTAAAATGTAAAATGTAAAATGTAAAATGTAAAATGTAAAATGTAAAATGTAAAATGTAAAATGTAAAATGTAAAATGTAAAATGTAAAATGTAAAATGTAAAATGTAAAATGTAAAATGTAAAATGTAAAATGTAAAATGTAAAATGTAAAATGTAAAATGTAAAATGTAAAATGTAAAATGTAAAATGTAAAATGTAAAATGTAAAATGTAAAATGTAAAATGTAAAATGTAAAATGTAAAATGTAAAATGTAAAATGTAAAATGTAAAATGTAAAATGTAAAATGTAAAATGTAAAATGTAAAATGTAAAATGTAAAATGTAAAATGTAAAATGTAAAATGTAAAATGTAAAATGTAAAATGTAAAATGTAAAATGTAAAATGTAAAATGTAAAATGTAAAATGTAAAATGTAAAATGTAAAATGTAAAATGTAAAATGTAAAATGTAAAATGTAAAATGTAAAATGTAAAATGTAAAATGTAAAATGTAAAATGTAAAATGTAAAATGTAAAATGTAAAATGTAAAATGTAAAATGTAAAATGTAAAATGTAAAATGTAAAATGTAAAATGTAAAATGTAAAATGTAAAATGTAAAATGTAAAATGTAAAATGTAAAATGTAAAATGTAAAATGTAAAATGTAAAATGTAAAATGTAAAATGTAAAATGTAAAATGTAAAATGTAAAATGTAAAATGTAAAATGTAAAATGTAAAATGTAAAATGTAAAATGTAAAATGTAAAATGTAAAATGTAAAATGTAAAATGTAAAATGTAAAATGTAAAATGTAAAATGTAAAATGTAAAATGTAAAATGTAAAATGTAAAATGTAAAATGTAAAATGTAAAATGTAAAATGTAAAATGTAAAATGTAAAATGTAAAATGTAAAATGTAAAATGTAAAATGTAAAATGTAAAATGTAAAATGTAAAATGTAAAATGTAAAATGTAAAATGTAAAATGTAAAATGTAAAATGTAAAATGTAAAATGTAAAATGTAAAATGTAAAATGTAAAATGTAAAATGTAAAATGTAAAATGTAAAATGTAAAATGTAAAATGTAAAATGTAAAATGTAAAATGTAAAATGTAAAATGTAAAATGTAAAATGTAAAATGTAAAATGTAAAATGTAAAATGTAAAATGTAAAATGTAAAATGTAAAATGTAAAATGTAAAATGTAAAATGTAAAATGTAAAATGTAAAATGTAAAATGTAAAATGTAAAATGTAAAATGTAAAATGTAAAATGTAAAATGTAAAATGTAAAATGTAAAATGTAAAATGTAAAATGTAAAATGTAAAATGTAAAATGTAAAATGTAAAATGTAAAATGTAAAATGTAAAATGTAAAATGTAAAATGTAAAATGTAAAATGTAAAATGTAAAATGTAAAATGTAAAATGTAAAATGTAAAATGTAAAATGTAAAATGTAAAATGTAAAATGTAAAATGTAAAATGTAAAATGTAAAATGTAAAATGTAAAATGTAAAATGTAAAATGTAAAATGTAAAATGTAAAATGTAAAATGTAAAATGTAAAATGTAAAATGTAAAATGTAAAATGTAAAATGTAAAATGTAAAATGTAAAATGTAAAATGTAAAATGTAAAATGTAAAATGTAAAATGTAAAATGTAAAATGTAAAATGTAAAATGTAAAATGTAAAATGTAAAATGTAAAATGTAAAATGTAAAATGTAAAATGTAAAATGTAAAATGTAAAATGTAAAATGTAAAATGTAAAATGTAAAATGTAAAATGTAAAATGTAAAATGTAAAATGTAAAATGTAAAATGTAAAATGTAAAATGTAAAATGTAAAATGTAAAATGTAAAATGTAAAATGTAAAATGTAAAATGTAAAATGTAAAATGTAAAATGTAAAATGTAAAATGTAAAATGTAAAATGTAAAATGTAAAATGTAAAATGTAAAATGTAAAATGTAAAATGTAAAATGTAAAATGTAAAATGTAAAATGTAAAATGTAAAATGTAAAATGTAAAATGTAAAATGTAAAATGTAAAATGTAAAATGTAAAATGTAAAATGTAAAATGTAAAATGTAAAATGTAAAATGTAAAATGTAAAATGTAAAATGTAAAATGTAAAATGTAAAATGTAAAATGTAAAATGTAAAATGTAAAATGTAAAATGTAAAATGTAAAATGTAAAATGTAAAATGTAAAATGTAAAATGTAAAATGTAAAATGTAAAATGTAAAATGTAAAATGTAAAATGTAAAATGTAAAATGTAAAATGTAAAATGTAAAATGTAAAATGTAAAATGTAAAATGTAAAATGCATCTGTTTCTGGGGATACCAATACTAATTCATCAAAATTTAAGGTACGTATACTTGAAATATAGATTACGGAGACATCCGGAAGATTTATTGATAAGTATATTTACCGGGTGATTCCACACGGCCATCCTGCTCCCTCATCCGCCTCGGAAGAGTCTGAATTTTCATTCTCGGTTTCTTCGCCTTCATCGGATATCACGTCGTAGTACAATTTGAAAAATTTCGCTGCTGTGGAAGTGTTATTGGGACCCTCAAATCTCCCAATTTTTTCACATTATAGCGGTCTTTATCTTTCACCTGCACAATCTCGTATGGACCCAAATATTTTGTCTGGATTTTTGAACCACCTCCAAATTGGGTTCGCTTAGTTGCTACGATGTCTCCAATTTTATACTGATATGCCTGTTTTCTTCATCGGTTATAATCTCTCCTATTTTCGTCTTTAATTCGCAAAATATTTTGATTTTCTTCATCTCGCAGGTACGGTCGCTCATCCATAAATATTATGGCTTCCTCTTGCTCGATTAATTTACTTAGCTGCCTGATGAGTAGACCAATTTTCAGGGCATCTCATCTTTACTCCGGTTAATAAGTGGAATGTGCTCATTTCGATTGAAAGAGTTGTTCAGGTATACCTTTGCAACATCTCTACATATTTCAACCAATTTTCCTCAACGTTAAGGGTGAGATTGGTAAGCACTGGAATAGTTAAGCCTGATTTCCATTACGAAATATTCACTGAGAATATTTTTTACTGAATAAAAACATAAAAATCGAAAATGTCATTAAAGTGACAGAGAAATGGTCTGTATTTTTAAGCTTTTTGAAAAATTGCCTTGAAAAATTGAAATATTTTTCCAGTACTGAAAAAATATACTTCACTTCATATATTTTTTAGTAAATTTTGTCAGTACACTATAAAAATGTCAGTATACTATAATAATTTTTTCAGTACTGTAAAACTGAAAAAGTGTTTTTTTTCTCTCACACAGCACGCGAATATATATTTTTATCCCATTTTGTTTATCCTGTCAGTAAATATTTCATAATGGAAATCAGGCTTAAAATGGTTAATAAGCTCTACTTGCACGTTCCCAGTAGGTGCACCTGTCGTTATTTTCGAATGCCTTATGATTTCTGCTTTACAGTATTCTTTAAATTCGGATGACGTAAACGCAGTTCCCCGATTAGTGCAGATATGTTCTGGATTTATGAATATTGCCTTCTGTATATCCAGATTCTGCAATGTTTCCTTGGTAGTAACAGTCTTCGTTGGATAAAGCCAAACAAATTTAGAAAATCCGTCGATTATGCACAGGATGTATTAGTATGACTTTCTAGTAGCTGTTAGGCTGCCCAAATGATCGATGTGATAATTTACTAGTCCAGTGAGGTTTCTCCACGGGTTTCAGATATTTGCTGTAGTGAATAATAATTCGCTATGTCAGAACGTTCTGGCCAGATACTTAATGTGAGTGGCTAGAGCGGAATATTTTGTAGTTTGGTCGTAGCTGCCTGTTGAACAGACCAAATTTTCAGTACGAAACCAAACTACCAACATAAAGAACTCATGGAAGGTTCTCATTTTTTGCAGAGTGGTACATTATTGGTATAACTCTTTGGGCCTTCAGCCAAAATTACGCGGAGGGGGAAAGATATGTCTACTTGTTTTCCAGTAGATATGTTATGAGCGATTGGCCTCTGTATTTTTCCGATTTACTAAACCGAAAATATTGGGATTGCCATGAACAATTAATATATTTGTCTATTACAACTGATTACAGACAGACAAATTAAAATTCTTAAAAATTATAATGTATAATGTATAATGTATAATGTATAATGTATAATGTATAATGTATAATGTATAATGTATAATGTATAATGTATAATGTATAATGTATAATGTATAATGTATAATGTATAATGTATAATGTATAATGTATAATGTATAATGTATAATGTATAATGTATAATGTATAATGTATAATGTATAATGTATAATGTATAATGTATAATGTATAATGTATAATGTATAATGTATAATGTATAATGTATAATGTATAATGTATAATGTATAATGTATAATGTATAATGTATAATGTATAATGTATAATGTATAATGTATAATGTATAATGTATAATGTATAATGTAATATGTAGTATATAAAATTCAAAATGTAAAATGTTTAACCGAATTGATCGGCATCATACGGATGACATTTTCGTCGAACATCTCGATCCATTTTAGACTCTTTTTGGTCTCATTTTTACCCCTTTTCATGCTTAACTTTTTCACCTGATGCATTTCAAATGTTTTCTTCTAATTTTAATTTGGTTTTTCGTTATGTATGTTGAAGTTTCGTCGCCTTAGGATAGTCTTAACATTTTTATAGTTTTTGGTTTTATTTCTACAAGTGTTGAAAACTGACGGTCGGCCATCTCAGAGGTCCTTGTAAGAGGACAATTAATGTGAAATGTAAGAGCACTGAAATATCAGAAAATTAATAAAAATTTCAGCAGAATTTCATGACAAAAATCAACATTCCTAAACAGGCAGATGTTAAATGTCATGAAGGTATCCATTATGGAATCCATGGTCTGTCAATTGTACCCGTTAACCAAGCAACATTAATCGGCTTGTTTTCCTTTTACCGAAAAACTGTTGGAACAAAAGTAGCGACTCATTCTTGTGTAGCGTACACCATTATGCTAGCCTTGGAAACAATATGATAAGTGGAAAACAAGTGTATAGTAAGGTGATTTCTAATGGCATCAAGGAACATAAATACTCGTTGGCATAAAAATTCACAGGTCCTCAGGCCTATCACTAAAGGTATCAAGAACGGCAATCAGAGCACAATTGCAGATTTTGGATTTTTATAGCTCTGAATGGTCTGATCTATAGTAAGGTGATTTTCATCAAATCGACTTTTCTATGAAATGTACGGAAATAGTTCTGAAATCTAAATACATGTTGGCACAGCAGTTACAGGTCTCAAGACCTGTCATTAAAGGTATCAAGAGCAGAAATCAGAGCACAATTGCAGATTTTGGATTTTCACTACTCTGAATCGGTTGATGTATAGTAAGGTGATTTTCAATGGAATCAAGGAACCTTAATACTCAGTGGCATAAAATTTAAAGGTCCTGAGGCCTATCATTAAAGGTATCACGAACAGCAATCGGAGCAAAATTGCAGATTTTGGATTTTTATAGCTCTGCATCGGTTGATGTATAGTAAGGTGTATTTCAATGGAATCAAGGAACGTAAATACTCATTGACCTAAAAATTTACAGGTCCTAAGGCTTAACATTAGAGGTATCAAGAACAACAATCAGAGCACAATTGCAGATTTTGGATTTTTACTGCCCTGAATCGTCTGATCTATTGTAAGGTGATTTTCAATGGAATCAAGGAACGTAAATACACTTTGGTCAAAAAATGTACAGGTCCTGAGGCCTATCATTATAGGTATCAAGAACAGCAATCGGAGTACAATTGCAGATTTTGGATTTTTATAGCTCTGAATCAGTTGATGTATAGTAAGGTGATTTTCAATGGAATCAAGGAGCCTAAATACTCGTTGGCATACAAATTTACAGGTCCTGAGGCCTCTCATTAGAGGTATCAAGAACAGAAATCGGAGCACGGTTTATGTAAAGTAATGTGATTTTCAATGGAATCAAGGAACCTAAATACTCGTTGGCATACAAATTTACAGGTCCTTATGCTTAACATTAGAGATATCAAGAACAACAATCAGAGCACAATTGCAGATTTTGGATTGATTTTTATAGCTCTGAATCGTCTGATCTATGTATAGTAAGGTGATTTTCATCAAATCGAATTTTCTATTAAATGTACGGAAATTATTATGGAATCTAATAACGCGTTGGCACAGCAGTTACAGGTCTCGAGACCTGTCACTAAAGGTATTAAGAACAGAAATTGGAGCACAATTGCAGATTTTGGATTTTTACTGCTCTGAATCGGTTGATGTATAGTAAGGTGATTTTCAATGGAATCAAGGAACGTAAATACTCATTGGCCCAAAAATTTACAGGTCCTGAGACTTATCATTAGAGGTATCAAGAACAACAATCGGAGCACAATTGCAGATTTTGGATTTTTATAGCTCTGAATCGTCTGATCTATAGTAAGGTGATTTTTATCAAATCGAATTTTCTATTAAATGTACGGAAATAATTTTGGAATCTAAATACGCGTTGGCACAGCAGTTACAGGTCTCAAGACCTGTCATTAAAGGTATCAAGAACAGAAATCGGAGCACAATTGCAGATTTTGGATTTTTACTGCTCTGAATCGGTTGATGTATAGTAAGGTGATTTTCAATGGAATCAAGGAAACTAAATACTCGTTGGCATACAAATTTACAGGTCCTAAGGCCTATAATTAAAGGTATCAAGAACAGCAATCGGAGCACAATTGCAGATTTTGGATTTTTATAGCTCTAAATCGTCTGAACTATAAGTTAGGCGATTTTCATTAAATCGAATTTTGTATTAAATGTACGGAAATAATTATGGAATCTAAATACGCGTTGGCACGTGGTTGAATTCTGAGCCCAATTGCAGATTTTGGAGTTTTACTGCTCTTAATCGGTTGATGTATAGTCAAGGTGGGAAACAAGCCTCTCTCTTCCGCTAGTGGAGTAGTTCATCCCTATCTTTAATTGTGTAAGTCATTTTTATGATACACAAAGAAGGGCTCTACAATGATAGTTTTCACCTTTCGAGAGATTACCGTTCTTAGATAGGGCAGAGCAACTTTCGAGTCAGCCGGTTGTATACTTTTTAAATTATTTCTGAAAAATATTTTTTATTCTTTTAAATTTAAAGAGCTAAATGCTATGTAGAACCGCGACAACGCACATGAATTTAATGATCGGTGCTGCCCAACCAAATAAAACGAAAAATAAAAGGCATGCAGCTTTCTGGATGGTAAATGGCGCATTGTAATATGAAGAGGATCTTGAAGTATTATATAACATTATGTTTATTTGGTTATGTTAATCCCTGTCGCTACCCGCTTTATTGTAATAAGCCCGTGGACACATTTATATACAAATTTGTAATATTAAATAAATAGTGCCGCCACTAAAGGGGTTCGTAGTTATTAAGTTGAGAATTCCATCAGCAAGAACTGAATGAAGTATTCTATATCTGATGGTTTTCTCTATATATTCAGAATTTCTTTTCAATTTTCTATTCCTATCCGGTTGTAAAATCATAAACTGAACAATATTATACTAAAATGAACTAAAAATTTCAAACATTGTGTACATTTGTTCATCCCAAAAACGTCTTTCATTAAACATTTCTGGTTTTTAAATATTCCAATTTCCAATCATTTAATATTTATTTTTGTTTATTAATTTTTCAACTTAAATTTTGATTGAAAAAGTCATTCAATCTCTCCCACCAGAAATTGAATTTTGTTTAATTTACAGGAAAATAACTTTTCCATTTCACAGAAATGAGAATTGGAAATAAGTTCTCGATTTTTTTTTTAATAGAAAAAGTTTGAAGCAAATTTATTTAAAACAAAAAAAAAAAAAAGTCGAACGGAGCTTTAATCTAAATTGAATACCTGAACACAGAACCAAAAACAAAAAAAAAACTGATTACCAAAAAATCAAAATGCATTTAAGTTGAAAGGAAAATATTTGATTGGAAAATCGGAAAATATTCGTTTCCACGCTGGCAAAAAACAAAAAAAAAAAAATCAAAAAGTTTTAATTAGTTTTTTTTACAGGTGTTTGCGCTCTCGACTAACATAGCACAGTTTAGTGTAGTTATAATTTGTACAAATGAATTGGTTTGGTTTATGTGTTCGAGAATGCGGTTTGACTCTCTCTGAAACCACTAAACAAAATTAAGCTTTCATCCAATTAATCACAAGAAATATTAAATCATCCATAGTTCAACAAAATTTCAAATTAAAAAACCAAACTTTTTTCGTTTTTATGTATGTATATGTACAAGTGTATCCCTCCAGAAAATGTTCAAACTTTATGAAAACTTTTTCATTTTTTATCAAAATAATTTACTTTTAGAGTTTTAACCATATGCTTACCTCTCCCTCCTAAAAAAAAAAACGAAACAACAACACATAAAATTAAAGAACATAACAATTTATCTTAAATTAAAAAAAATTAGTAAGATTTTAATTAGAAAAGTAAACAAAAGTATACGAGAAAAAGAAAATCGATAATGAAAACCTTTCCAATTTTCCTATTTTATGTTAAAAAAAAAAAAAAAACTTGGAAATGAAAATAATAAATCGAGATAATATACAAAACTTTTAATCTAAAATATAAATTAAAAGTTTTCGTTTGTTTTCTTTAAACAAAAAAAAAAATTCTTGTGTTGTAATTTTATGTTCTTATTACATTATAAGTTTAAATAGAATTAGCGCATAGCTTAAAAGTTTATTGTATACTGTACAGGTATAACTCGAATAACATTGGTTCGTCTATAATGTTTCGCCTGTATATAAAATTTGAAAATTTCAAAACGGTTAACTAACCTATTTTGGCCTAAACGTGGTACATCTGTAAATTAATTTGGATGGGATGGTGTTTTAAAGCTTTAAGATAAATTAGCTTTTAGCCAACATATACCAGGAACCATATTGTTTGTAATTCTTGTAAATCATCCAAATGGAACACGCCGAAATACTGTATTTTTATATTAAAATTATCGTAGAATAAAATAAAGACTTACTAGTTTAAGTAGCTAGTGGTATTTTGTGTAAAACTGCAAGCGATTACGAGTTAATCAACTAATATTTGTTTATTAGTTTGTTTGTTGCACAGAGATTAGATTGATGCACGGATGATAAACCCGACTTTTCTAAATTCAATAATAAGTTTGTCTCTTAAAATGTTCGAGTTGCTGGCTTCTCTATAAACTAACTAGCTGTATCCTTGACAAATTCGCCGATTCAAAAATTTGCCTTCGTCGGATGTTTTGTTTTTTTTTGTTAATTTGAAGGATTGTCGGTGGCATAAGTTATATACGCTGGTAGTACTACTATGCCTGTTATGTTGAAAAATATTCCAAGTGGTTAGTTGTTCATTTTCTAGTGTATTGTGACACCATTTTGTTTATTTAGTGCCCATCGAATTGTTGGTTTTTGGGACATATCGAAGCTTTAAATCCCAAAGGGATATAGGTTTGGTTTAAAATATTCCACTAAAATAAAAAAATGGGCCGTATTTAAGCTATTATCAAATCTTAAATAAAACTAAGTCCCGCTACAGAACTATTAATAAATACCAATTTCTGATGTATCCCAAAATTACTCTTGTTCTGCTGACTCATAGTGACCCGCAAAATATTTTTTATTAATATTCTCATCAGGGAAAAGATTTGACTATCTACTCTCTTAATGTTGATAAGCCGACTGAACAAAATTTAATCCATTTGAAGGGAAATAACTTTTAATTTTCTCGGCTAAGTTCAAGCCATCAGGTAAAAATTAAGTATGAAATTCCGAGTCTAACTCCGACGTCATTCTCAACAAATCATTTTCTTGTTGTACCGCTTCAGAATAACTAATTAAACTGAAATAAAATTTGTTAGGTCGCTCATTAAAATTTGAAATTGGTCGGTTTTATCCCAGTTACAAGTTGGTTCTGCCATTGATATTATTGCTGCTACAAAAGATTTGGCGATAATTTTTTAGACCAATGCAGAGTTCCCTTTTTATCGTCTTATAACCTTTTGAAGCTGGTTTTGCCCTTTTTTGAGTATTCGCTTTATTTGAAATATGAAGCTCTCAAATGAAAAATTACTGAATTCATCCAGGTTACCGTTATAACGTTACTTCGTCCGGCAAATGAATTAAGTAATGTTCGCTATATGAAATGTCTAAAGGGAGTTGTGTTACCATTCCAATATTCAGATCTTCTAAAATAGAATCTAATTTATGACGTTCTTCCTGATTTCTCTTCAGAAAATTTTCGTTAGTTTGCAAGATATGATTCCACTATGGAAAGCTAATTCTCCTATTTTTAAACTGTCCTTCTGTAGTACATTTTGTACATCAAAAAAACCGAAAGTGGCCAACTAAAATATCATAATAGTTTACAACTTTCATTCCATCTACAAATTGCTTCAAAAATTCGTTAGCACACTCTGGTTTAGTTTCTCCAAAGTAAAAGCCTATTAACAATGGCGTAACATTTTCCAAATTTCGAATAAGTTCAAGAATTGGCCAAAAATTCTATGTTTGTGTGTTATGTATACAATATGTCAATTAAAATTGTTCTTGGTGTTGCTAACCTATATTGAGCTAATTGGAGCTTTAATGATACCGACAAACCTATGTGAGAGTAGATGCTTTCGATAGACCTGCTGAGCAGTACTAATTCGTGTTTCTAATAAAGTTCGGCAATCTTTGGGTAACTGAATACCTATAATTCGTTCGAGTACCTGTATCAATCCTCAATAACAAATACACGCTCGCTTTCCAGGATGACTTCGCTAAATTCACAGAATCACTCACTTTCAAACGCCGAATCCTACCAAACATTTTAAATTTGTTAAGTTTCGTGGAATACCGACAAAGACCCAGCAAAAGGTATATTATTTTTTCAAATTATTGCTATTTAGGGTCTTGAATAGCAAATCACTTTTGGCATAAATCCTGAATCCTGAGCTAAGTGGTGAATTTGTGCCAATGGATTTGAGTTCAGGATCATGACAGGGTATTATTATTATTATTTTGCTATTGATATTTGAAAAAATAACTGACCGTGTGCTTGAATTCTAGATGTTGACAGTTTTTCCTGCACAGTCGTTCCTCTAATAGGAGCTTCTATTCGTCTTTCCAGTGTTTTTAAGAGGAAGGAAGATAATTAATAGGTCTAAGGTCTTTGTGACTGCAGTGTGAGCTTCTTTCCGCCTTAGATATGAATATAGCCTTCACTTCAGTGCTTTTGCTAAGAATGCGACACAGTTCTAAGGTACTTTTGAAAACTACTACTAACCAGAACATTGTTAAGTCAATAGTCTGTTGGATATCCGCGGAGATAATACCATCAGGTCCAGGCGACTTATGTAGTTTAAAACTATTTGCCGCCCACAGAATTTTCCTTCTTCTAATAATTTGACCTAAGAGGCTACTTGCTCTGTTATCCTCTGGCGAAACACGCACAAATACAAAACAATCCGGAAAATGAATCTCCAGCAGAAGTTCCAACGATTCCGCACTAGTATTGGTCCATATACTATCCGGCCGTTGAAGATAACTTGCAATGGAAGGGCCAGTAGAAGACTCCTGGATTTTACCGCAGTGCAGTTTCCAAGATCTGTTCTTGGCACTTCTTAATTTATATTTGTATGTTTTGAGGACTTCCTTATAGGAGCCCAAGTTTCCCAGTAAGAAGGCTCTGTTCCTTGCTCAAGTCTCTTGCATTCTCGATCGGTTTGTCGAATCTCCTTGGACTACCAATGTGGCCGATATTGACACCATGGCCTACTAAGAGGACTAGAGACTACCATCGCTTCATTAAAAGCATTAGACATCTTGTCTACTAAGGTATCAAGTTCTTTTGTAATTTCTGGATGCTACATCTGCTTTGTTGTAATTTGAAAGCAGAAAATAAAACAACAAACATGACTCCATAGACATTGACATGTCAGTATCTGTAGAAAGAACTTCATGTTGGCTGTCCGTGTACTTAGGTCAAACGAGTTTCCGAGTGCAGCGGAAGTGTTTCCATCAGACTTCACTGCATCCGGCTTCAGTGTGATTGCACTGAAACCACAGTTAATAGTACTATTGGTATTTTCCCGTGCAGACAGTGACTCCATTTAAAATAATAACAGCTGGCGCATAAGCAGTTATTTTTCCCTACCGAAATCGACCCTGAGCGCGTCTTTACTGAGACTTTTTGCACCGTTCTTCTAATGTATTGATGAACGGTGTAGGCGGGGATTTACGTAATTTAAATGCGCTTTTAATTCATTTAAGTTCAAATAAAAATATTTATTTTATTAAAAGTCATTCAAAATCCGATTTAAATCATTAAATTTAATTTTTTTGCCTTCTCACCAGCAGCGATTTCAAAATACTTTGATAAATCGGTATATGGTCAATCGAATCATACGGTGCGTTATTATACCGCATATTTCCTGTTTAGAGGGTTCTAACCAGGAATTCTCGGGAAAATAGGACCGATTCCCACAATTTTCACCATAAATTCCAGGAATTTTAATTTTTAATTTTCTTTATTTTTTTCTCAAAATGTATTCAATTTTCTCAGTAAAAAGGGACAGTGTTTTGTAGTGTAAAATAATGACTAAATTTTCCTAAATTGTTTTCTACATACTATTCAAAACGCATCTATCCAAGACGCAATAAGGAAGTTGGTTGGTTCATCACTATACGAGAAAACTTTAAGAAGCCCGGGTAACCCCCCTTATATTGTTGCATTTGCTTTATATGATATTTCGGTGCAATTTCTGTAATCATCGTAAGACGGTGCTCAACGGTCGTCAATATTTACAGTAATGTTTTTCTTAATTGTTTCATCTACCTTTCCGGTTGTTGCTAGATGTGAACCGCAGCCAAAAATCTGTAGATGAAGCTTCGGCTACTAAAGGCGCTTTGATTCATACCTTGGTGTACAAAAGAACACCAAGCATTATAAAGGGTTATCATTGAGTTTTCTAACTTTGCATTTAGTGGAAAATGTCTCTGGGAAGTTTTTAACAAATTTGTTTAACACAATTTAACACTAGTGTACATTTATTTAACTGTGTAATTCAATACAAAAATAATATATGAGAATAGAGAAACAACACGAATCCCAGATTGACTCGCATAGACAAAACCATACAGGATGGTAAAAGGACACATTCAACTTTCAAGTTTTCAATGATGATCAAAATCATCGAATATGTGAAAATTCTGTAACAGTTTTAGCATAGGGTCGAATCATGTTTTTCACATATTCGAGAATTTTGATCATATTTGAAAATTCATCAGAACTCAACCCTAAATTATGGAATAACACATACAGATTTGGAACCTCAAGTTAATCCCTAACCGAAATTCTCTTTCAAATCCAACTCAATTTCAACTCACCATACGTACCGTCGTACCATCATAACATTAAACAATTATTCCATCATACCATTATTCCATTATACCATCATACCATCGTGACACTATACCATTAAACCACCATACCTTCATACCATCGTACCATCATACAATCATAAAATCATACCAACATACCATCGTACCATCATACCGTCCCTATAATCATACCATCATACCATCGCAGCATCATACCATCATATAATCATACCATCGTACTGTCAGGCCATGATATCATCATACCATCCAACCGTTATACCATTAAACCGTCATACCATCATATCCTCATACCATCACACCATCATTCTAGAATAAATACCGTTATACCATCGTACGTTGTATCATCTCTGCAATCATACTAGCACACCATAACACTATATCTTCATAACATCACACAAACCAATATATACCACCTTACAACGATACCATCGTACCACCATATCATCATACCATCATATGATCTTACCATCATACCATTATAACATCATACAGGTTTTACACTTCAAATTGATCCTTTGACACTTCAAACTGAACTTTTTACATTTCAAATTGAACTTTTTACGTTCAAAATTGAACCCTGAACCAATTATATGAATGGCCAATTAGGATGGAGCTTGACAATTCCTTAACCGATTCTAATGAAAATTGACATGTGCGTTGGAAATGAGATTCTAAAATGATTTTTGTATAAAGTTCTGTAATATGGTCAATATGAATATTACCGATTATGATGAATTTTGACGTTTCCAACGAATAGAACGAAATCTGACCCAAAAATTATTTTTGAACGAGGTTGTGAGAAATATGTCAATATGGCTTCTACAATGTAATCTATTTAGGTTTCTGTAAATCAAGCAATTCTATTAAAATCCGTCTAAAAATAGACAAGTTCACTCCTAACTGGCCATATTTTTAAATTTAATTAAAAATAATTTTAGAAGCCCAATACTAGTCTATCTATAATACTTCATCATAATCGGTTGAGAAATGGAGAATTTCCATCATACTTGGCCATATTCCAAAGTTTAATTTAAAAATCATTTTAGAATCTCACTTTCAAAGCGGATGTCAAATTTAACTAAAATCCGTTAAGTCATAAATAAGTTACATCCTAATTGGCCATTCATATAATTTGCTAAAGGTCGCTTTTGAAAAGTAAAAGGTTCAATTTCAGGTTTTCAGGTTTGAGATATTAACAGTGACCTTTCCTAAGTCTTAAATAATATTTGTGTACAGTTTGGTTCAAATCGGTTAAGGCGTGTGGATTTGTTTAAATATCATACACATATGCTGTACATGCATACAAACACTCACTTATATAGACTGATCAACTGCTCACTAAACTCTAATCCAACCCCAACTGAACTCGAATTCAACCCGCAAACGGCCCCAACTCAACCCTTAACCCAAACGCAAACTATCTTTCAATTCAATCATCAAACCAGCATAAATAATACATTGGTCAACTGCTCACTATGTCTTAATGCAACCCCAACTCAACTTCAAACTCAACTTCAACTCAACCCGCAAATTGACCCCTAACTTACCATTCAAAGCAATATTCAAACCAACATACAATGCGAATTGGTAAATATTTCTATAACCAGGAGTTTTGGATCAATTCATATGGCAGGTACCCGACCCTCTTGACGTACAGGTTCCAAAAGCTTTTCAAATCTCCGCCTTGCCCATAAAAAGAGATTGGCAAAAAAAAAATTTAAATCGGACAATACGTTCTCGAGATACCATTGGCAAAGTCATACAGACATTTAAACATCCAGACATCTAGACATCCAGACGGTCAGACAGAAGGAGGGATATTTTTTTTTTTTGCTTTTTTTGCTTTTTTAGATTCAGGGACTTTTAAAACGTCGAGAAAAGTGGTTTTGGATCCACCAAATGTTCGTTCATTTTTGACAGGATTTCAATATTTTGGTCTTTTTAGACCGAAGTAAAATTAAAGAGTTATTTTCATTTCTAAAATATTAACAAAGAGCATTTGACAGATTTTGACAGCACCCAACAAGATTATATTAATTGTCAGAGTTTGGTAGCAAACCCACCTCAAGTGGGATATTTTATAAAAGTGTGCTGTTCAGAAGTGCTTTTGATCAATGAAACGCATTATGACCGATGACATTAAGTTGCTAAAGCTTTATATTCCTGCCACATATGAAAAAATAACTTTACATTTTAATGCAATGTAGGTAGCACATTTAGCACATTCGTAAGTAAGATGGACATGGTTTATAAAATGTATATCACCATTATTCCTCACAAAAAAGGAAAACCACAATATTTTTTTATATTTTATTTCCATTTTTCAGTTATTTATGGAAAACTACCCCCACACAATAATATACACACAAAACAAAGATGTATAATAAAAAATAAAAATAAAAAAATATATTTTGTGTATCCATTATTATGTTTTGCAAAACATACATTTTTTTTTTGTTGGAAATACCGTATCAATCAACAGCAGGTGCAAAAATATTCATTTCCATTTAAAATGCAAAAAAAAAAAACGGTTTATTATGTGAAAAATTGAGAAAATTATGTAGAAACAAGGTGTCGTAAAAATAAAAAAATTGTATCATACTGGAAAATATTAAAAATAATTTTGCAATCCATATTTTTGTTTTCCTAATAAAATCCAATATTCTTTTCAACTCAATTCATTTTTCCAATTGTTCCAAAAATAAAAAATAAATAATTTACGATTTATATTGTATACATAAATATGGAGGAGACCCATTTGTTCTACGGATTTATAGCTGGTACTGTATATTATTTATGCTGTTATTATTTATAATAGAAATAAACGGATAAAAACAGTTATAGACAATAAATAAATAAAATTTATTTTTATCGGCCAATCGTTTTCAGCGCATTTCACAAAACACCGATAATAATGATGAAAATAAATTTAATTGTTTTTCCACTCAAGTGGTTCGGTTAAAATCATATGTGTGAAAATTTAACACGTTTTAATCGATCGCGAATGTTTATGATGCGCGTGATTAAATTTTATTGAATGTGTAATATGGTATCCAGACGTTGTGTTAATATCATTTTGGTATAGATTTAAAAATTTACGTGACCACGCATCTCCTAAATTTGTCATAAATTTACAAAAAAAATCGATTTATTTTTAGCAAGAATATGGTAATTGATAATGCAGTACACTATTTCATTTATATGTAACACATAATATGTATAATTTGAAATTGCGTAATTAAGATTAAGTATTACCAATTAGTATTGTGACGGTGACACCTAGTGTGTAATAGAATAAGTTAAATGAATAGCTCAATGTTTACTGTACTAAAATGGAATTTTCCACGATAAAATTGTTACATAATGTTTCTACGCTATTCTACCTGGAAAAGTCATGAACTTTCGAGAAGTTTGGTTTGTGTATATAAAAAGGCGAACAAGATCGAATTGGAGTAGTAGTATTTGGAAAGCGACAGTATGAAGATTTAAAAGGAATTAAAAAGTGAATTAAAAAGTGTTGTAGTGCGAAATAAAAAATTATAAGTGAATAGTAAAATTGTGTAAAAATTATTTAAAGTGATTTTTACACAATTTTACTATTCACTTATAATTTTTTATTTCGCACTACAACACTTTTTAATTCGTTTTTAATCTTCACACTGTCGCTTTCCAAGAACTACTATTCCAATTCGACTTCGTTCGCGTTTTTATATACACAAACCAAACTTCTAGAAAGCTCATGACTTTTCCAGTTAGTACAGCGTAGAAACATTACGTAACAATTTTTATCATGGAAAATTCCATTTAGTACAGTAAAACATTGAGCTATTCAATTAACTTCTTCTATTACACACTAGGTGTCACCGTCACAGTATTTTTGTTTGCTACCTAATATAACATTTTGTACAACTAGTAGATCACAGTTGTCTCTAGCGATAAGTAAAGATTATTTAAATTTATTTTAAAAATAATATAGAGAGAAAAAATTTATATTCATTGTCATTGGAATCGTCCATCAAGTAATGTCGGACCACAAAACTGTAAACTCAAAATAAAATTATTAAATTCGGATTATTGTTTTATTAAATGTAAATGGTGTTATTCTACAAAAAATAGAATTTCGAAAGGGAAGAAAAAGATCTTGCTCAATCATTGGTGTTAGAAGTGGGATTTCTGAATCCAACACAATCTACAGTATTCTTCAACTACAAACAACTTATACATTCTGCATTGCATATTGGATTATATCAAACATCCAGTTTTCAACGTAATAGAAATTTATGAATACGGTATTTCCAGTGTACGGTTACTATATTGCTGACAGTATAATATTTGGTCGTTTTAAGTAAATAATTTATCCACCTGCTGTGCTGTAAATTTGTAAGTGCCTAATAATCATCAATTGACTAGTTGACAGTAATCAGTTTAACTAATTGACAGTAAGCAGTTTATACATTGTTATTAAATTTCGTCTGCGTACGTAACTGTACAACGAACGGTCAAATATCCAGTATAATTCTTTTTTTTTTTTAATACGTGCCTACGAAATTGTGATTGCGGTTCAAGGTTGTCAGTGTACAAAATTGGAATTTCCAATATTTAAGACTTACTGTGTGCAACTCCAACTATAGTCATTAATTGCTGTTACCAATCTGCAATAAAATACAAGGCTTAATATTAAACTGTAAGTACCTTTATTTCGTAAACAAGTGAAATGGTAACCGAAACCATGTTAAGGCGATCTAAACAACTACAACTGATTTTCTTAGACTCACTCAATGAGCTAGCGGATTTTATCATAACCAAATTAGATACAGCCTCTCTATCACAACTTAAATTACGGTTAAATGAGCTTATTGCTAATTATGTAGAATTCAATAAAAATCAGTTAACACTAGAGGTAATATCAATTTGAGGATAAAATTGAACAATTAAAAGAATCAAAGGGTTCAGGCACTGAAGAATTAAATTATATTCCCAAACTGCCGGAGTTGACTTTGGATTCTTTTAGTGGAGATATAACTAAATGGAAGAGCTACATTGAAGCATTCGATATTCATACTCACAATAATCGGAAATTAAGCGATCTCACCAAATTTCAGTACCTTAGATATACGGTGAAAGATGCAGCAGCTAAAACGTTTGAAAGCTTAGATTTTGTCGTGGCCAATTATGTAGAAGCAAGACGGTTATTAATTTTCAATTATATTGTCCGTTAATTCCATCTTACAAAAATAATAAATTTATACTAACTCTCCAAGATGACTTAAGAAAATATTCATCGGCAATCCCTATTCCGAATCAAGAAACCACAACGGTTGCAAAAGCATTTGTGGAAAATTTTATTTGTTTATTTGGATGTCCTATATCAATACTAACAGATCAAGGACAAAATTTTATGAGTCATTTGTTTAAGCAAATATGTAATATCCTAAAAATAAAAAAAATTAACTGTACGGCGTATCATCCTCAAAGTAACGGTGCACTAGAAAGGTCACACAAAACTTTAGGAGAGTATCTCCGTAATTATGCACAAGACGATCCTTTAAACTGGGCTCAATGGATTCCATATGCAATGTTTGCCTATAATACCACACCGCATACATCAACAAAGTTTATACCATTCGAATTACTATTCGGCATTAAGCCAGCAATCCCAAACTCATTATTGAAAGAACCTGACAAAATTTATAATTACGAGGACTACTCCAAAGAACTAAAATATAGATTACAAACTACATGGAATGTAGCTCGAAATATTTTAAATGAAAATAAAGAAAAATTACGAAAATTTTGAAATAGGAGATGAAGTGCTTCTAAAAAATGAAACAAATAATAGCAAAATCGAACAACTTTGGTTAGGCCCGTACATAGTTCCAAAAATAAAATCTGCTGAAAATACACAAATTCAAATAAAAAATAAACATAAAATAGTCCATAACAATAGACTGAAACATTTTCATAGTGCTGACGTAGATGTTGGATGAAATATGTAGATAAAAAAAAAATGAAGGGATATAATTTAATTTATTATATATTTGTAAAGTATGTATAGGTTGGAATTAATTTAAGCGTTTCTTTATTAATTTTCTATGTACATTAAAATTATGATTAGTATTTATGAGTATTAATTATTATATGAATTATTACAATTAATGTTTTTTCGTATTTCATAAAATTATAAACAATTCAAAAATTTAATTACATAAGTTACCATTGTATCAAAAAAAAAAAATTTTCAAAAAATTAAAATTAAAAAAATAAAATTAAAAATGTATATAAACATATTCCATAATTATTCAAATAAATGAAGTATCAAATAAAGAAAACATTTAATTATGGATGTATGTATATGATTAAAAAAAAAAAAATTAATTAAAATATTTTTTTTGTAAAATAATAATTTTTTATATATATATCTTAACTAAATTTACACTTAAAATATTTTTTTTTTGCTTTGATTATTATTCAGATTATTGACATTGTATATTTATAAAGAAAACTACGTTTTCTTTTCTTGGGGGGTGAGGTGTAGTGTAGCAATACACTAATTTTAAAGATTTTAGGTTTGAATACCGAATTTTAACAACAAAAACCTTTAAAAATTAGCTTATAAAAATCCAAAATTATTATTAAGTACAAAGAAAAAACTAAATTAGAATAATTAACTAATCTAAATTAAATGATAAAGAATTAAATGATTACATTAATTTATCCATATGTATTAAATAATCATTCAACAAAAAAAAAACATGAAAATTCAATGATTTTACTAATGAAAATTAATTGAATTAAGCATTACAGATTATAGAATTAATTAAAAGAATTTATTACTTTTTTGGGGATTTCAAATAATATATTTTGCTAAAACAATAAAAACAATTCATCAATTTTTCTTACGGTAAATTTGTAATGTATTTAAACATTGTACATGTTTAAACTGTATTCAAAGAAAGTTATTATTTGAATTATAAAAAGGAATGGATGAATTATCTAAAACATTAGTAAAATCAAATAATTAACATTCGTTGTTTTATCTATTCTAGTAAATAAAACAATATTGTAATTTCCTTTAGGAATGCAAAAAATAGCATCAGTTGTTTAGTAAACGCGCATCGTAGTAGATCAAAGGATTTTTTTTGATAATCTTTGTGTGCTTAAATTTTCTGATCCTTTTTTTGTTATATTGCGGTAATTTGATTATATTAGAAAATGAGTGAAGAAGAATTTGTAATAATTGACGATTTTTGTATTAATTTATTGCAAGAGTGAGGGCTTAATGATAATTCGTTGGTTCAGAGTTTTATCGTAATTTAAAGCAAATTATTTAATATATTTAAAACAAAATTATACAAAGATTATATTTAAGATAAAGGTATTGATACGGAATCATTAAAGTGTTTGACCTTAGAAGATGTGAATATATTGATACCGGAGGAAAAGTTAGGGCTCCACTCAGAATTTCGTCAAAAACTATTTGAATGGAGACATGAACAGGTAAGAAATTTTATTTGACTGAAATTACAGCCTTTTAGATGTTCTTCCATAAATAAATATATATATATATATATATATATATATATATATATATATATATATATATATAAATAAATATATATATATATATATATATATATATATATATATATATATATATATATATATATATATATATATATATATATATATATATATATATACAATAATGTGAAAATCAATAAATTATCTAAAGCAATAGTAAAATCATAGAAACTTATTAGTTGCATTGAACAAAAAATATATGAATCATATAACCCAATTGCAAAAATAAACCAGTATTATTCATTTTCAAGGAAAGTTATTAGTTGAAATTGGTAACATTATTTGCTGTTTCATCCAAACTAGTAAATAATATTTTATTGGAATGGAAAACAAAGCGTAATTTAGAAGGAAACAATTCTCTCTCTCTCTCTCTCTCTCTCTCTCTCTATATATATATATATATATATATATATATATATATATATATATATATATATATATATATATATATATATATATAAAACATATATATATATATATATATATATATATATATATATATATATATATATATATATATATATATATTTGTATATATGTTTATATATATATATATATATATATATATATATATATATATATATATATATATATATATAAGGGTGTATGTGTTTTATTTCTATGTATTCGCAACGCCCCTGGCCGATACAATATCTATAAATTCTACGAATTCTAGCCAAAGCTTGATAACTTCATCTCCTTTTAGAATTATATCTCCCGATATCATTCCTACAGATAGTGAACAGGCTGGTCCATCGAAATTGAAAGATAAGAATACCTCAACAAATTCAACGATTTTGGTAATATTTATTTTATTTGTTTAATGAATATGCAAATCATTCGTTTTTTGAATATTTTTTTAAAATTATTTTAGGATCTTCAATCACTTTTAAACGATTCCTTAACTGGAAAAGATTTATTAAAGAAAAAATGTTTAACCAGCATCGATCGCAAACACATCATCCAAATAATTTGCGAATATTGGCTAAACAGTAATTATTTTCCTCAGCAAGCTGTTTACGATAATGCCACATCACAAATAACTAAAATATTCGAAAAAGAAACTGAGGTTTGTTTCAGATATTTAAAATAATAACTTTTAATTACATTAACTATTCGTTTAGGTATTATATATTGGTAATAATACAACCAGAGGTATTTTGGTACAAAAATTTTATAGCTTAAGTAAAAAATATCAATCATTTGGATTGGTTAAAAGCCGATACAATTTAAAAAGGTGATGTCCAGTAGAGCTGCCTGTTGCTAAGAAAATTAGTTTAGAAAGTATAGGTACCTGTATTACATTTTATTTTTTTTAATTTTATATATGTAATTTAAATAAATAATTTTTTCCAGAAACTCAAGAATGTACTGAATATATGGTAAAAGATCAAGACTGGTTAAAATTTAACAAAACGCCACAAAATTTAGTTTTTGAAAAATGGAGTAATACTTTTCAATTAAGAGAAAAGAATTTAAAGCAAAATATTGATCTATTTCTAGAATGGCCTATTTTAAAGCAAAGAATCGGTTCTCAATTGGTAACTTTTAATAATTTGTTAAAATAATCGTTTAAATAATACTTCATCGTTAAAATAATTCATTTCTTCTTAATTAATATTTCAAGATTGAATTAGATTTTGAGCGAAAATATCCATCAAAAAATAACATTATTTTTTCCAAATGGGATGATTTTACCATCAAAATTAAACTATTTTTTAAAAATTTGATTAAAGATAGCTCCAGCAAGCTACTGTTACAAACAATTGATAATGACAATATTAATACTGATTCAAAAAATTATATCTTTACAATTCTTTTGAATTCAGTATTAGTACCAACTATAATTAACGAAGGTAAAACCGTATGGAAACCCACTAATATTGACGGGCAGAATGGACTAGCGGTTTTTGTAAATGGGAGTTGTATTTCCATAATAAACATATGCCATTTTATATTTTACTTATTGATTTTTAAATTTAAGGTCAGCCCATTTTAAATTAAATCTCAAACTAACTACTATTCGTAATCATAAACTGACGTGTTATTATTCTTTTATTTTTTGCAGAATATTAAGGAGATTCCATTTTTAATAAAGAAGCGAAGAGAAAAATACTTGGATAAAAATTTTACCATTCAACCGTTTATTGTAGTTGTTGGTGAATCTAAAGAAAACTTGGAAAACTTCTATATTCATTACAACGAAATATTTTACGAATGCGAAGATTTTTTAAAAACACTATCCGTTTGTTTCCAAATACATCAAGTGCTAAATATTGAATATGTTAAGGAATCTTTGCAGGTTTGGCACTTTATTGAAAACTATTTTTTTGATTTTCCAATTTCTGGAAAGAAGAGCCATGCTTTAATTAGTCTGATAAGCGATTTAAATAACTAAACATTATTTATTTTATTAATATTAAGTTACAAATTTATAACTCAAAATAGTATGTTGAATTTCATTTTTAACAAGAAAGTAATGATTTCATATTATTTAAATATTTTAATTATGGAAAGTCAATTGGCATTTTTGAATTATTTTTTTTAAGTAAAATAAAATGTAACGAAGTGTAGAAATTATCCTTCAATTTTTATGAATTATATGTACATATGTATACAAAAACTAGGAATTTATTAAAAACTTAAATTTTAAGAAATAAACTTAATAATGATTGACTGTTTTGTTTGCCAAGATAAATATTCTAATATTAATATGTATATTAGGTATATTAAATTTCTCTATCAAAAGCATATCAAAATATATATGTTCTTTTTGTCCACAATGCTTTCATTCGATTTATTCTTTTCAACGCCATTTAAAACGAAAACATGAACATAAATTTACATTAGCTAGCAATATTGATATTCAAAATAAGAAATATGACTTCGAAAAAACCAAACCAAATATATTTGAAACAGAAGTTGAAACGGTCGACTTTCCTAAACCTAACTCAATAGAAAATGCTTCAAAATTATTAACAAGTGATATTATTAGTAACATAAATCAATTTGGGCTAAAACTTTATGGTAAAATTAATTTAAGAAGGAAATTAGCAAATGGTATTATACATATCTGATATTAAAAATGATATTTTTGATCCACTTCCTAATTTGTTTGATGAACATTTATCAGATATTTCAGAAAAATCACTAGGGATTTATGAACTAAAAGAATTAAAAAAATCTTTTGAAAATATATCTTCAGAATATAAAATTAAACATTTTTTAAAATACAAAAAACTATATGAAGAACCAAAAGAATTTCTAATAGATAATTCAATTAGAACCGATAATATTGGGAAAAAGAATACGGCCGGCACTTTGCTACCACTAAAGATGAATTTAACAAATTTTTTTCAACTTCCTAATGTTTTAAACTCAATGTTAGCGAACTATGAACTCTTTAATAATTATAACAGTATAAGGAACATAGTACAGGGTGAGGTGTGGAAAAAAAATAGACTAGGATCTAAACGTGGAGTTCATACGCTATCTGCATTTTATATGTCTTTCCCTCTTTTAAATTTCAATCAAGCGTCTAAATTAGAAAATATATTTGTTGTTTGTCTTATCAAAAGCGCCTACATAAAATATGGTTCTATATCTAATTACAATCCAATGATAACAGAGCTTAATCTATTAGCTAAAAATGGTATTTGTATTCCGTATAAAAATGAGGAAAAAATTATTCATTTAGTATTGGCATCAGTAACTGGCGATAATTTAGGACTAAACAGCATATTAGGTTTCACAAAATCTTTTAGTTCGAATTACTATTGTAGAATTTGTTGCTGTAACAAAAAAGAAATGCAGATTCAAAGTGAAGAAAAACCATTGTTTTTAAGAGATGACAATAACTACATGACCGGAGTGGCCCAGGATAATGTAAGCGAAACAGGCATTAAAGAAATGTGTGTATTCAATAATGTAGAGAGTTTTAACGTAACGGATAATATTTCAGTTGATATCATGCACGATATTTTTGAAGGTGTTTGCCATACTGAAATAGGTAAAATTTTAAATTATTTTATTTTCGAAAAGAAATATTTTTCTATTTCAGACTTAAATGAAAATAAATGCTGCTTTGTTTATTGTGATACAGATAAGACAAATTTGTCAGAAGATATTAAAATAGAGCACATAAAAAATAATGCCTTTAAAATGTCTGCATCTGAAATGGAATGTTTTACTACTTACCTTTTTTGATAGGAAAATATGTTCCAAAAAATGATGTTGTTTGGAAATTTCTTTTGATTTTATTAGAAATAATAGAGTATGTTATGAAGCCTACATTTAAATATTTCGAAATAACTTACTTAAAAATAATTATAAAAAAAGCATCATGATACATATGTATGTATATACGTCTCTTTGAAAGTCATTTGATACCTAAGCAACATTTTATGGTACATTACCCCACAGTTATTAAAAAATTAGGTCCATTGAAAGCCTTGTGGTCAATTAGATTTGAGGCGAAGCATAAAGAATTAAAATCATATGCCAATGTTATAACGTCCATAAGAAACATATCGTTAAGCTTAGCTATAAAATTACAATTTTTATTTTGTATTAATATGCATTTAAGAAACAAGTCTGAATCAAATATTCAAATTGGTCAATGTAAGCTTTTAGATCTATCAAACGTAATTGATGAAAATGAATTAATTAATTAAGTTTGTACACAACAAAGCAAATTTTAACTTTCGAAAAAAACGGAACGTACACATTTTTTAAAGTAACTCATATTTTAGAAAATTTAAATCAATTTTATTTTGCGGGGTATAATATAAATGTTAAGAAGTATGATTCACATTATAACTGCTTCATAATTGATAATGATATAACAAAAAACTGTTCATCTATAATTTTAATAAACAATGAAAGTATAAGATATCCTCCTATAAATATTTTAAGGCTTAACAATGAAAATATATTAAAGCCAAAAAGGTAATTTATGTAAAAAAAGAGTGTATGTACTTTAGAAAGAAATTTCCAAAATATTTTTCTAATTAAAATAAATCGAAATAATTATGTACTTAAGGAATAAATTGTTTTATTTGGTTATATTTTTTATCACACCGCAATTATCTAAATTTTAATCAATCTATTGTAAAATAATAAATTTATCGATTTTATTTAGTGGATCTATAATAATACATATTTATAGAAACGTTAAAAGAAAATTAAAAAATCAAATAAGAGTTTCAAAAAGGCCCAAATAATTTAAATGTTCCGTTTAATTAAATTATTAATTTATTAAAATTATTTATTGATTTAATAACATTTTTTACTGAAATCAAACAAACATATTAGATTTAAATATTTAATGTTTAATCAAAACAGCTATATTTAAGCAATGAATTTGTGTAATTTATTTAGAAAAGATATATAAAACATTTATAAAAACATTAAAAAATAATAAAATAATAATTACAAAACTGCATACTATAAATAAATGTTTTATAAAATCATTTAGTTAATATATCTAATTAATTCAATTAATCAGTAACATTTCGGTAATTAAATCAAATAAATATATTAATTTTTCTATTTAATGTTTTAATTAAATATATAAAAGAGTTCGTTTAAGCTTTGCTGAAAGTTATATAATTACGAATAGATGAATCGGTTAATCACATTAAATGGCTAAAAATCAATGCTCATCTTTAAATGAAGTTGATTAATCTTTATATAAAAGGACTAATCTTTTCTTTCTGTGTAGGCAGTCAAAAATTGTAAATCATTTGATAATTATTAAACAAATAAATAAATAATAAATATACAAAATATAAAGTGATACAAACTCATAAAAAAAAAATAATTAATAAATAAATTGAATTAAATATAAACTTGTAACTGTACAAATTATATATAACTAAAAAACTAAATAAAATTGTGAATAAAAGAATAATTATTAAACTAAATTGATATTGAAACGGTTCATCAGTTTCCCGAACCATAATTATCCGCTAAACAAAGCCTTACACAACAAGTGAGAGAGAATCCAAAAACCCACAAAATAAATATTTCTATACAAGATTTTACAACTATTTTTGACCATTTCAAAAAGCAGAAAATTTCCTATATTTAAACAAAAAAAAAATGTCCCACGATCTTTTGCTCACAGCAAATATTGAATAACTATTTGTGCTAAAACATGAATTGTGTCCGTTCTTCTAAACATTTTTTAATAAAAATTGGCAAATTTTTGTATCACTATTACTATAGTGAGAACTATAACTCCTCTGAAATTCAGGTCAAAATATTGAATTTAACAAAAGTTATGCATTTCTAAACCATTTTTCCAATTGGCTGCAGTAAAGAATATTTTGCTATGAAATTAATATTATTAATTTATCCTACGCGGTTTTGTAGGTATTTTTTTTATTACGATAAAGTTACATTTAGCAAGGTTGTTCACAGTCCAAATACAAAAAAGGCATTTCAATCAAACTATTTTCTGACCAAAATGCCTTTTTTTTTTTGACTAAAGTTCTTTTTAAACGGAGTTTTTTAGTCAATCATAATATTTGTATGAGAAATTTTATGACTGAAACGCCTTTCGTTTTTGACTGAATTGTTTTTGACTGGACTTACCGAAGCCGAATAGAAGCTGATATATTAAAGAAAACCAATTGAAATAAAGTGGTTTTACGGTCAAAATTTTGTGGTAGCTGGGCCACTTTTTCTGTCAAAAAATATGCCAAATTCCTCTCATTTTACTCCACTATAGTATATGTATTATTTATCTGTTTTTCTTTTAAGGCACAATTAAAATAGCAAATATAGAATGCAGCAAACGACATAATTATACCACGTCTGAATTGTCGGACGACGGAACAGCAGAGTCCATAAAAGGATCAATGAAAGTTTACCCGCTACACATACAATTTTTAATTACAATGACATGTTTGATCAGACAGAAGAGGAATATGTTGTAACCAACCCACCTTCAATAATTCCGAATGAGAAAGGTGAGACATGTTCTGTTAATGAAATGATATGTGTGCAATACGACTCGATGCAAATAGCATTGCAAGAGTTAGCTGAGCTGAAAAAATTGCATGAAATATTGTTATTAAAAGTGGACCAACAAATGTCGTCAAATACAGAAAAAATTATGGCACAAAATGAAATAATAATGCAAATTCAAGCGGATCATTACAAAAAGTCCCCAAATACATCATCATTTGTGCCAATCACAAGTATAAATACCAAACAAAAATTTATTACATAAATAGCTAGTGGCAAATCAAAACGATTTAATGAAATTAATGTCGTATTTATACTTCATTCAATTTAAATTGAACAACATTACCTGAATCAATAAATATTCCCCTAAATCAAGAGCAAATACTTTCTCTTTCGAAAACTTTACAGTGTTGTCCAAGTTTCCCGCCCAAGTAAGTACACATAAAATCATTGGAAATTTTAAGTATTGTCTATAAAAAATCAAAAAATTTCAATAGCTTACAGAAAGAGCTAAAATGACTTTTTGGAACACCTAAACGGCGATTACACCTTTAGGGATATCTGGTTTACCCAAATACTCTCTTCACAAGTTGATTACTTTCACATTCACATTATTACAAATGCTAATTGCCTACTCTTTGGTTTACTAGAACGACTAGTTGCTAACAACAAACGAATAATGGGATACAACGAAAAGTTTGCATATCGTACCGCAATTTGTTTATCCATTGATTATGCAAAAAAGAAAACATTAGAAAGCGAGTAAATTGAAGGAACTTAGCTAATTTGCAAATAATTTTTATCCTCAACAATATTATTAAAGAAGGAATAATTTACCTTATATTTTGGCTCCACAAGTCCCATAAGTTCCATTATATCACTCCGTGACACAAACACTCAAACACACACAAACACTTAAACACAAAATATAGAAATCACTTTATTCACTGGTACACTTCATTTTATTCACTAGTATCACTTTATTCCTTGTATGTTTCCAATTTAATATTTCATTTAAGACTAATTCGAGTTATACCAAAATCCAGTCAACTCAACAAAACAGGTTTCACTCTTTTTATTTATAATATGTTACGGTACATTACTGTATTAACACAAGAAAAAAAAAACTGAATACAGTGGGATACACAAGATAAATTTAAGTGTATGAGTAGTAATACAAATTATGGAAATTAATTAAAAAAATTGAAAATTTAATAAATTTAATTATTTAGCGTCGCATGGCATTGGTGAGCTGAGTTTCCAGCCGAAAGTGAATGGTCGACAATGCAGATTGTGTAAGTCTAGCCGAAAGTATAAACAAATGGTAATGGAGATTGTCTAATCCCAGCCGAAAGTAAAAAGTCGATAATGCAGATTATGATATAACAATCCAGCCGAAAATAAAAAAATTAGTAGTTATCAGCCGAAAGTTAATAGAATACATAGACTTAAATAAAAAATTTTGTAAATAAATTTACGTGTAAAACTTTGCTTCGTAGAAAATACCGGAAAATCAGAAGAATATACAAAATTAGAATTATTAGAAAATTTGTACAAAATCAGCCTCTAGAGTGTTAAATCTGGAGATGGATTGCATTGATTTGATTTGTCAATAGCTATCACACAAAAAAATTTCAGTAAAAGTTTCTCGTGGGAAATCTCGGAAAATTCAAAAAAGTTTCCAGCCGAAAGTAATAAATGGATGAATAAAATCAGCCTCTAGAGCGTTATGTCTGGAGATGAATTGCATTGATGTGACTTGTCAATAGCTATCGCAGGAAGAAAATTCAGTTCAAGTTTCCCGTGGAAAATCTCGGAAAATTCGATTTTCCAAAAATTATTAGAAAATTTGTATAAAATCAGCCTCTAGAGTGTTATGTCTGGAGATAAATTGCGTAGATGTGATTTATCAATAGCTATCGCAGAAAAAAATTCAGTACAAGTTTCCCGTGGGGAATCTCGGAAAATTCAAAGAAGTTTCCAGCCGAAAGTAAGAAATGGATGAATAAAATCAGCCTCTAGAGTGTTATGTCTGGAGATAGATTGCATTGATGTGACTTGTCAATAACATAATCTGCATTATCGACTATTCACTTTCGGCTAACTTTAACAGGGTGATACTTTGTGCCCTTATATCTTGTTCCGTTTTTGTTGTTGAACAAATTTACATGTGTAAGTGTTTTAGAAAGTATACATTCGGGCGAATTAATATAAACTATTTTTCTAGAAAAATATCCGAATGAAATATATTTATTTAATACCTAAGGAAATCGATACAATTTCAAAATTTTCGACTGTCGGCACACATGTCGTCGGTAGGCCTGTGTGGCTAACAGTTATTGGGGTTTTCTTAGTTAATCCTAGATTATTCGAAAACGAGAAAAATAAACTGCAATAACTAAAATGGATTAGTATGTTTAAGGTAAACAAACATAAGCCTACCGAAATATCATAGTGACGTTGGTGCCGATCAGTGGCAATCTCGATTTATAAAGGCTAAAAATTGTGTTTTCTAGAATAAAATTAAATGAAACTAAAGTGATGTGAACTATCAACTTTAGAAACAGACGATTGGAACATATTTCGATTACTATAAATCGGAAAATAATACAGCATGCGAACGCAGCTAAGTATGTCGGTATGACCCTGGATGCTAAACTACGATGGAAAACACACGTCAAGAAGAAAAGTGAAGAATTAAAACTTAAATACAGAAAAATCTATTTGCTGATGGGGGAAGGAACTCTTCTTTATCAACATACAACAAGCTTCTACTTTATAAGCAAATACTGAAACCGATTTGGACTTACGGTATTCAGCTTTGGGGAAAAAAACAGAGCAACGTAAATATCATTCATGGAGCTTAAATTTGACTATGTTATTTATCGATTTTATTTGTGTTGGCAGTTTGTTATATTTTATAAAACTGTGGTGGAAAATATTCTTTTTGGCCATATTTAATTTTACGTTTCCAATATAGAAATCCTCATTTGACCTAGTGAGATAGGAGTGAATTTGTGAAGCCTTTTTTATCGATAGATTACATTTTATTAAATTAAGTCTAATTTTATGTACAAAAATTAAAACCTCAAAGCTCGACATTAATGTAAGTGGTAACATTCTTGAGTTATATATGTTAACTGAGGGGGTTAGCCTCTAAAGGCATCTAATAAATTTTATGGCTTTATATAGTAAAACTTGTAATTCATTAATTTTTTTTTTTGTCGTTAATGACCATATAAAATTCATAAGCAGAACATTGTAACGGTCGGAGATTTAGTTAAAGCAATTTTATTTAAATGAAATTGCAAATTTGTGAAGCTTGGTGGTTAGTCGCGGCTTTGATATCATCTCCTCCAACCTACAACCGGTGATCATAATTATGGTTAATTTAATAATGCTTAGGTAAGATGTCGTTACCTCACCCTACCATAAAAATGGCCCAACCATAAGTTATAAAAATAAAAAAATAAGAAAGAAAAAAGTTATTTTACTCTTTTAGATGAATAAAAATATTAATCAGCCAACCACGAGCGCTCCTGGAAGGAATATTTAAGTACCGGGTAATTTTTTGAACAAACTACATTTTTTTTTCTGTACAAATTTTTTTACCCACACGAAATTCGGTTATACTAAAAATTGTTGGGCTTTAAGATTTAAGGTTGCGTATATTTTTTTTATGACTTTAATAAATTAGTTAGTTAGTAAATATGTTTTGAAATCATTTACGAATAATTATTATTTTGGTGATAAAATTGATTCGGTTGAATCGGTGAATTATAAGTGATGGCGTTTTAATTACGATAAAAGTTTGATGACGCGGGAACGACAGTGTGGTCGCAGGTTTGACTTTTGCATGCGAAAATTTAGTGCGAGCTCAGAAGCCAAAAAACCCTCCTTCCGACAATAAGCTACCAGCAAAAAAAAAAAAAAAAACATGCCTGGCTTTGAACGAGGCAGTTCGTTACAACATCCATGCGCTCTAATTTTTTTAGATTGAATATAAAAGGACATGTTTTATTTTTTATATCTCGTACGTGCAATTCAAACTTAAACTTGCAGTCAATAACCATACCTAGATAAGTAGATTGATTTATCTGGTTTATTTGTTGATTTTTGAATTTGAAATTATCTGGTAGGTCAGTAGGTAAGTTTTTGTTTTTAAATAAAATATAATTAGTTTTTTCCATGTTGATATTGAGTAAATTGGCTGCAAGCCAGTTATTAATCAACGTAACATCGTGTAACATGTCCTGGATAATTACGAAGGCATAGCTGGCTTGATAGACAATAGCATAGCATCATCAGCATAACATTGAATTACTCCTCTTAGGTTTAGTTGGAAGATATCATTTAGATACAAATTGAATAAAACTGAACCCAATACAGAGCCTTGAGGTATTCCACTAAGCACATTGAGTGTAGCAGTGTTTGTGTTTCCAATTGACATATATTGTTTACGATCGCTTAAATAATCTTTGAACAGGTTGAAGGTAGTTGTACTCACTAGCACGTGCTGTGTTTTATGCAGTCGAAAGCCTTACGAATATCAATGAATAGAACTGCAACAAAGTTTCTTTTCTCAATTCCATCATATACGAGTATTAAAATACATAAATTAGCTACGGCATCTTGCGTATTGCTTGTTTTGATAAAACCGAATTGCTTTTGATTTATTATTTTATGAAAGATCAAAAATTCTTCTAATTGTAAATTAAGGACTGTTTCAAAAACCTTCGCGAAGCATGATGCCACTAAAATAGGTCTCTAATTTGAAGCAGAGGTTTTAGATCCACCTTTAAAAACTGGAATAACCCTTGATATTTTTATTTGGGAAAGGTGCCGTTTTTTATACAGTTATTTATGAGCGAAGTAAGAATCGGTATAAAATATGTTTTGGATGAATGTATAATTTAAGGAGAAATTTGATCATGACCAGCTGCGGAGCTTAATTTTAGATTATTAATAATTGTTTTCACCTGTATTGTGGTTGTTTCTTGAAATACCAATTCCTCAGTGACATGATAATTAATATATGTAGAAAAATGGGGAACTAATTAATAAGGTACGAATTAACTAAGCTCCAATCTTTTTTTGGATTCCCATTATTATTAATTAAATGATTTGAATAGAAATTTACTTTCAATGTTTTTACCATTGAGGCACCTTTATTCCTAAGTCGTTTAAACTCTTTTACAAGAAATTCATTGCTTGGATGTTTTTTATGTAATACGAATAACCTGTCGCGATATTTTATTAGGTCTAGAATTTGTTGATTAAACCATGGCTTTTCGGTTGTAGCCCTATATTTGACTTTTGTTGTGTTAGCTATCATTACCGCTTTGGTTAAATTTATCAATTGTTGAAACGAGTCTGGATATTCCTTAGTCATTGTCAATGTACTTTGGATATCATTGTAATTGAATTTGCTTATTGGGGGCAAACATTTTTTAGTTCTGCTTACGCTAGAGAGAGATAGATCTAGGAAAATCATTCGATGATCAGAATAATATACGTCGTATAAGCCAAGCGAAAATTGTTTATCAACGGAATCAGTGATAGCATAATCAATCCATGTAGAAATTCTATTTGATATTCTAGTACTGTAGTTTATTTTTCTTTTGTTCAATATTAAATATCCATTCCTAATAAATAATTGTTTGAGATTCACGGTTTTGTTGTCTTGTGTGTCAAAATAATTTATATTTAAATCTCCTAAAATGACTGAATTTGAATAATTGTTTAATAAATTATCCAAAGCTTCCATTAGAATATCAATGGATGACAACCCTGATCTATAAATCCCTATCACGTTTAAATTGAGCTGATTTAATTTAATAACTAAAAAGCTAGAATTATCAATACAAGAATTAAACTGTTCCTCAAGATGTTTATTACTCACAAAAATACTTACTCCACCACCGATCTTATCTTTGCATAAACAATTAAAAGATATGTAATTATTGAAATTCGATAATTTCGCCTCATTCTGATATATCCAAGATTCACCAATTACAATAACGTCAGGAGCTTTTGAATACGTACTCAAAGTTAGTTCCACTTGTTCAAACTTATTTCTCAGGCTTCTCGCGTTGAGATAAGCGATTCTTAAATACGAAGCAGCTTTCTTATATTTCCAATTTAGATGCTTGAATTTTATAACTGAGTAGTCCGAGTGATATAGGTGGTGACTTTTTAACAAGGAATTCGAATAGAAAATGTTTCGGGTTCGATGCTCATCGAAGTACTTATTAATTTTAATAATTTTTTTGCCTATAACGGTATTTCATTTTTTCAATACGAATTGAAAAACATAAAATTTTATATTGTAAGACAATGATTTTTATGTAATATGTAATAATAAATTTTTTTAAACTGTAATGTACATTTAGGCTGGTACCGAAAATTATTTTTCGATATTCAATTTTTTCCAATAAGCTTTCGGGTTCGATCCTCACCAAGAACGTTTTGCATTATTTTTTTTTTTTCATTTTATAACGGCATTTCATTACAACATAACGAATTGAAAACTATATCCTCTTTATTAAATAATATACCCAGTGTGGAGCGAGACGCTATATGTATAATTATACACCCCACACACTAACACTACTACAAACTAAATGCACCAACACCTCATTGTATCAATATTTCGCGTATAATACGGCACGCTGTAAATTTCAGTTAAGTGAGCCTTTTTTAATTCGTAGAGCCCTTTCGACGCAATCATGACCATAGGAACCATTGTAAAATTAGTTTCAAATACTCATATAGGTATCGGGTGTGTTTATAAAAATAAGAAACTGAAATTTATTTTATTTCTTCAATTGTTTTGTTTAGTTCTTATGTTTTACGTGTGAATAAAGTGTTAAAATTGTGTCATTTTATTGAATTTAAAGATAGTTTTTTTTTATTGCACTAACGTGTGAAAAATTAGAGCGAAACTTTCGTTCAATTTTTAACGAATTTACACAGACGTTGTGTAAATAGATTTGTTATATAGACCTTAATAAATGTAAGAAATATTAAAACTTTTGAAATGTCAATGTTCCCGAAAAAGATTAAATTATTTAAATTTTACTTTACATGAGAAATCAAAATTTTAAACTTTTTAACTAGAATGGAACGAGAAACTCCGGAAGAACGGAAATTGCGTTTGAATTGTGAACGACAACTAAGGTGGAGAAATCGACAGTCGCAAGAAGGTCGTCAACGCAATAATGAGCAAAAACGCCAACGACTTTTAAATAAAATGCCGGGAGAAGGCATAATTCGCAGAGCTCAAAATGCAAATCGGATGCGAAGATCGAGAGCCGCTGGGAATTCATCGATTTTTGATCATGAAACCTTCCGAGACAATGAAATTAATGCTCATAGTTGTGGTGTGATGAATGTTGAATGTCGACATTGCCATTCTCTCAATTTTAGTGCTGAAAAATCGTCGGATGGAAACTTCAAATTTTGTTGCCACAAAGGAACTGTATTGCTTGAAACTAGCTGCCAGCAAATGCGACAATTTCCGTTTTTTCTTCATGAGCTTCTCAGTAATCCTCATCACCCACAATTTCAAGCTTTTCATGATAACATTCGATCGTACAACTCTATGCTTGCATTTGCTTCAATGGGTGCGCAAATTCATCAGTTTCAAGGACGAGGCCCTTATGTTTTTCGCGTTCACGGTAAGATCTATCATCGTACTGGCCACATGCATCCAGCTGAAGGTGAGCAACGACAATATGCTCAGCTATATGTTATCGACTCAGCTATGGCGAATCAAGATCGCATGAATCATCCTGCTAATTCGCGATTGAACGCAACTATTGTCAGCGCTTTGGATGAAATGATTCGAGAGCAAAATATTTATACGAAAGCCTACCGAAATCTTGGTGAGGTTGAGCGGGAGGAAGAACAAGCAGCGGCAGCCGACAATCGAACGCTTCCCGTTGTGAACATGGCATTTCGGCGCGATCGTAATAACGATAGACGTCGTTACGATCTTCCAACAGTTAACGAGGTGGCAATGATTTTTCGCTCTGCCGACGGACAGCCTCCATTTGAATGTGATTTTCGAGTTTACCCACGTAATGATGAACAACCTCTCATCAACCTCAACATTTTAAGTTTACATTTGGATCCGATGACATACGTACTATTCTATCCTTTTGGAGAAGCTGGCTGGCAACCAAACATGCAAATGAATACCGCTCATTGTCCCGATAGAAAGCGAACTAAAATCACTCTTCTGCAATGGAAAGTTGCACAAATTGCCATTCGAGTCGGTCGCTTCAATCCAATTCTCCATGGCGGAAAATTGTTTTAGCAGTGGGCTGTTGATGCTCATCTGCAAGTTGAAGCCAACAATTTGAACTTTGTGCGCAATCAGCAGGGACGCTTACGAGTCGAGCAATATCGAGGTCTAATGGACGTTTTGAATAATGTGGCAATTCGTCATGGAACTACAATTGGTCGATCTGTCATCTTGCCATCTTCATTTCAAGGTTCCCCTCGCAACATGCGCGAAAAGTATCACGACTCTATGGCAATTGTGGCAAAGTACGGCAAGCCGATCTTTTCATTACTATGACATGCAATCCCAATTGGCCAGAGATTCGAGAGAACCTTTTTCCTCTACAACAGCCCGGTGACAGACCAGATTTGGTTGCTCGAGTGTTCAGCATTAAGTTGAAAGCACTACTCGATGACATAGTAAAGAACAAGGTTTTTGGAAATGTCATTGCATACGTTTACACGATTGAGTTTCAAAAAAGAGGACTTCCCCATGCTCACATGCTCTTCATTCTGGCCAATGACTCAAAAATCGACACAGCCAAGAAGATTGATCGATTTGTGTGCGCTGAGATTCCTGAACAGCAACTGGAACCCATATTGCATGAAATCGTTGTTCGCTCGATGATACATGGACCTTGCGGCAATGAGAACCCACTTGCGCCTTGCATGGAAAAAGGTGAATGTGCAAAAAGATTTCCGAAATCCTTTTGCAAGGAAACGTTAACCGAAGTTAATGGTTTTTCCATTTATCGTCGTCGTGAAGGAATTGAGATTTAAATAGGAGAAAGGAAAATTGATAATCGTCATGTCGTTCCATACAACAAATTTTTAACACGCAAATTCAATTGTCACATTAACGTCGAATCCTGCCAAACCGTTCAAGCAATCAAGTACATTTTCAAATATATATACAAAGGATATGATTGTGCTTCTGTTGAATTAAGTGCACAAGGACCGATTGTTCATGATGAAATTAAGCAATTTCTCGATGCGCGTTATGTTTGTGCTCCTGAAGCAATTTGGCGACTGCTCGAAAATCCAATGAACGATCGATCGCATGTTGTTTATCGTCTTACCATCCATCTTCCTGACGAACAAATGGTTTATTTTCAAGACGGCCAAGAAGATGCTGCAGCGGATCGAGCTCAACACCGATACACACATCTGACTGCATGGTTTGAGCTTAACAAGCATGAAGACGAGAATGCTCGACAATATTTGTATTCTGAAATTCCTGAGCATTACGTATTTGACAAAACTTTTTGCATTTGGAAAGTTCGCAAGCAGAGAGGAGATATAATTATCACTCGAATGTATGCTGTCAGTCCGAAAGATCGCGAGCGCTTTTATTTGAGACTGCTATTACAACACATTCGTGAAGCTCAAAGTTTTACCGATCTTAAGACCGTCGATTGAGTGATTTTTGACACCTTCAATGATGCAGCATGAGCCATGAACCTTCTTGAGGATGATAGCGAATGGGAACGATGTTTAAGTGAAGCAAGTCATGTGTGCATGCCGCATCAAATTCGCCTAACATTTGCTTTGATTTGTGTCTTCAATTCGCCAAAAAATCCTCTTGCGCTTTTCGAGCAATTCAATGAGTATTTAATCGCAGACTACATCATGTATTTCGATCACATAACCGCTGAAAAGAAACTGCTTCAAAACATTGAAATGCACAGATATTCGCCTTCCTGAACCGGGCCCGATTCAAAACTTCGAACATGTTTTCGATGTCAAAGAGCAAGCTCAAATGGCCATAAACTTGATCGCCACCCTTAACCCAATGCAGCGTGCCATTTTCGAAGAGATTGCTGCTGTAATTGATGATTCCATGGCTGAGTCGAAATTTTTCTTCCTCGACGGTCCCGGCGGTTCGGGAAGAACTTACCTTTACAACACTTTGATGAGTTATGTAAGAGGCCAGAATAAAGTTGTTCATGCTTTCGCCACGACAGGAATTGCAGCGGATTTATTAGTTGGTGGTAGAACTGCCCACAGTGGTTTCAAAATCCCGCTTTCTGCTAACGAAACATCGGTGTCATCCATGAAAATCCCCTCGCAGGAATCCATTAAATTACGAGAAGCTGCAATGCTCATTATCGATGAGGCTTTAATGCTTTCTTCCCATTCTCTTCGAGTGATTGATCTGCTTCTGCGAGGAATCATGAATAATATTCGTCCTTTCGGTGGCAAGCTTCTTATCCTTGGCGGTGACTTTCGACAAACCTCAAATGTTGTTCCCAGAGGAAAAAAATGCTGATATCATCGAAATGTGCGTGAAAAATTCTCTTTTGTGGCGGCATGTGAAGCAGCGAACCCTCATCACCAACATGCGAGCATTTGGACAACGAGAGTTCAACGAATTGGTTTTGCAATTGGGCGATGGCAGATTGCGAAATGATCTGGAAGAAGCCGATCCCGATTTAGTCGAAATTCCTGAGGAAATGATAGAGCGTGAAAACATCATTCGATCAATTTTTGGAGTTGAAATTCGAACAACAACTGCTGATGAAATCGCCGATGTCGCCAACAAGATCACTCTCAGTCTAAAAAATGCTCATGTCACAAAGCTCAACAATGCCATTCTCGATCTTTTACCGGGAGATGCAACAATCTTCCTGAGCATTGACTCAATGATCTCCGACGACCCGAACGATGTAATCGATTTTCCAGTCGAATTTTTGAATTCTCAGACCCCTTCTGGCATGCCTCCTCATTCACTGAAATTGAAAGTTGGTGCGTTCAGCATGTTGCTAAGGAATTTGGATCCAAAGAAGGGACTTCTGAATGGAACTCGATTGATCGTGAAAAAGCTGTTCAGGAATTGTATCAAGGCGGAAATAATCGCAGGCAGCAATAAGGGAGCGGAAGTTTGCATCCCCCGAATCGACTTGGAACCAAACGAGAGCAGCTTAATTAGGATTTTAAATGAAGCGACGACAATTTCCCATCATTTTGGCTTTTGCAATGACGATTAACAAGGCTCAGGGACAATCATTCGATAAGGTTGGGGTGTTTTTACCAGAACCTGTTTTTGCTCATGGCGAGCTTTATGTAGCTTTAACGCGAGTACGAAATCATGAAAACCTTAGAGTGCTGATCAACAATTTCTCATACCAAGGCGCAATATTAAATGATAACTGTACATTTACAAGAAACGTTGTGATAAAAGAATTATTGAATTAATATTAAATTGTCTTATTTCGTATTATTTTAGGAAAAAAAAAGCATTTTACTTTTCAGGCTATGGGGCCATATTACGTAACGCTTCATGGGGGTGGCTTCATGATTTGTTACGATTTGTTAAAGATAGGGAGGAGTGAACATAGATCATATCATTGATAGCCCGTTTTCTTAATTGCAAAATTCACTTCACGTGACTAAAATAATTTAAAAATGTGAATACTTTTATGTTGCGCCTGGGAGAGGGAGGGGTTTTGAAATATGTTACGATCTTTTAGGAAGGGGAAGTGAGGTGTATAAAAAGCAAATAAATATGTGAACTACTATATATTGAGTTTTCAGAAACTTCCGTCAGTTTTGACGGGTAATTACTAGTTTAGAAAATATTTCACAACGATATTATTTTTCAGAAATTCACTCATATCCATTGCCACTAAGTTTAATTGTTTCCTCTAATCTAAAAAACAAAAATGTCAAATTAGAGCTGAAAAAATAATAATAACAATAATAAACAAAAACAAAATATAAAAGAAGAGCGATCAACAAACAGTAAATCACATTTACAAATTCACACAGTCATATGTATATACGGGCTGAATATAACTTCAATAAAATACTGGTTCGATATCATGGTATGATTTTGATATGCGAATTAAATCTATTGTGTTGTAGTTATTTTTTTTTTAAATTCATTAATGTCATCGAAACAGCTGATAGTAATCACCGTTGTAGAATTATGATCACTTTGAGCATAAATCCTACCGTTACGATGCCAAAATTTATGAATAATTTTATTTTTTTGAATCAGCCGTAATTCATTCATCCATTTAACGTAGACTGGTATTAGTCGATCTCGAAAAAATATTACTTTTCCCCTTATAGTTGCATCTGGATACATTTTTTCAATTGTGATCGGTGAAATTCTCTTTAAACTTTTCATAAATTTTTCTTTACCGGCTGGCTTAAATCTGATTATGATACAGTAGAATCCGGTTATACCAAACCATGGATATAACGAACAAACGCTTATAATGATCATATAGTTCATTATAAGCGTTTGTTCGTTATATCCATGGTTTGGTATAACCGGATTCTACTGTATTCGTTTCTTTTATTCCGTTTGGTAGCTGTAATTTCTTTTGTATTGTGAAATGAATATCATCAGTGTTAAGTTCTTAAATATTTACAAGCCTTTTCAGGAGATCATTTTCTGTAGTGTTAGTTGGAAGCCCCATAGTAATGATGTCGTATGTAAGTTCTCTTTGTTTGAGATACAGATTTTCTGATTTCAAAAAATCCGATTCTCTATTAATTTTAACAACAACAACTTCAAGGTGATTAATTTTTTCACTAAATGACACACAATCGTACTAAATATTTAATTCACTTTATTTGAAAGGAAAATGGTACACAGTTTTTATTCGACACTCAATTTTATAACACATATTCTAATTAATTTTAATTTAATTATTTTTTAGCACATTACTTTTAGATTGTTCAGTATTATTAAAATAAATTTAATACTTAATTTTTTATAATTATTAGAATATAACTACAGTGATATTTGTTTAAAATTAAATTATATTCACAGACCGCCATTTGCCAAAAAAAAAAAAATCCTTAAAGTGAACCTCATCTTAAACGAAATCCAGGAAAAAGCTCGGAGACATCAAGAAAGGCTCCACCAACAACATGTGAATGTTAAGGCAACTCAGCTCCTAAGCAACACGAATTTAGTATGCAGACTTAAAAGAACCAAACCTTTTGAGCTGGTGTGACTGTCAGCTTAAACAGCATTGTGCTGATCTAAAATCCACTACAAAGATGAGGTTTAACTTCTATTTACCAGACACTATGGAACACCAATGGGAAGAAGTCTATAGAAAAAAAAAAAAAAAAAATTGTCACACGTTCTTAATATTTTGTGAATATACTTTGCTTTTCCTACAAATTTTTGAACTTGAAATTTCTTGAAAATCACTGCCGTCTATGTAATGTATATTGACTTAATGACCATACGATTTGTGTTAAGCTTTACTTCAATTTCATCAGAATGCTGATGCTAAGAATTTTTTTTTTAAATATTGGTTTAAATAAATCAATAAAATGAAAACGATTTACTTAAACGACATTCATATATGTATGTTGAAGTTCAAACATTTATCAAAATATTTAAGAAATCAAAATTAAGGATTTGTAACGTTTTCATTTAAAAATTTGGAAAAAAGGGATTTCCCCTATGTTTTATGTATTTTACTACGGAAAGTTTGGGTTTTTTTCGTTTCTAATTCCCTTATAAGAACTTCGTTTTTTTAGACTATGGCTTTATATAGTCAACCTAGCAACCTAGCTTTGAAGGTGCCTTCACAGAGCGAGATTACTAATCTGAGATTATTTTTTTATTGATTGAAGTTAGTCATGCACTGAGGTTTTGCTCAAAAATTGGTCTATTTTAAATGCCAATTTCACTTGGTATTTTTTCATTTCTATTTGTGATTGGCTTAGGTTACACCAAAATAATTTATTTTTGCGATTTTTCTGTGCTTTTCGATTGTCTGTATTCTTCGATATCATTGTGATTTGTATTGCTATTTTCCGTGTTATATCATATTTTCTGTTTTAAATTTTCCGGGAATATTAATTGTTTCTTATTGTATCAATATTTCATCTCGGATTGTATTCATCGGATTGTATCATCCGCGTTGTATTTGTTTCAGTATAATTTGTGTTTTTGGTTGTTTTTTTTTAATATAAAAGTAAATTCTTTGTATTTTCATTTTACTCAATTTTTTTTTTGAAAATGTCTTTTTCGAGACAAGATGTAAATATTTTATCTCGGGATCTTGATCTTCTGAGTGGCGTCCTTAGTTTATTCATACAGTATGAAAATTGGCAAGGATTCTACCAGCAAGGATTCTATAACAACCTTGTAGCGGAAATGCGGTTGAACGAGCGAGAAACTTTTATAAATTTTTATCGAATGGGCCCCCAAGTTTTCAATGAACTTCTTGCTCTTGTTGGGCCATCAATTCAAAGAATGGATGTATTGGAAAGAACTTCTACCACTGGTCAATGACTCTCATTAGCAATAAGGTTAATGTTACAAAATGTGTAAAACTTTTACTATTATGTTATTATATTTAAAAATTAATTTTAGGTACTTCGCCAGTGGAGATAGTATAGTATCAATTGGAAGATATGGATATAATGTGGGACAAAGTACCACTTCTTTAATTATTAGAGAAATATGCTCTAAGTTATGGGATGTTTTAAATTAGACCATAATTTTTATAAAATTATATCTATTTTTTATTATCCATTTGGAAAATCCAGTTCGATTTACAAAAACTATAAGCGCAGCCATAGTGTGGTATTATTTGCAATAACAGATTCCAACTATAAGTTCATTATAGTAGAGATAGCAGGCCCTGGACCTGTAGGGAACAGTACCATATTTCGGTCTTCTAACTTTGGAAGACTAGTAATAAATGGTGGTACAGATTTAAAACTCCCGCCACCCAATTTTCTTGCGATGAAGCATTTCCCTTGCTCGTTTTGCATAATTGGTTAAAAGGTAAAAATGTTCAAGAATACATAAGTGGCGGAAGAAAATCAACGTTATGCAAGATATTAGGAGAGTAGGCTCAAACAATCCAAACCCAAATACTGTATAGCACATGAAAATAAAACGAAAATAATTAATTAATAAATATTCAGTCTAGTTCATTATTGATTGATTGATTGATTGATTGCGATGTACGATCAAGCATTAAGCAAGTCTCCCGTATTATAAATGCGAATACCACATCACTATACCCATGTTGCAACACGACACCATAACTCTCCCTCACCAAGGAAATATGTACCATCACAATCAGTTTTTCATGAAGCCAAACATAGCAATATTTCACCCCGTAAAGAAAGGCGCCACATCGATAACCACATAAGTCTAATAGTTGTGATATTCGCCCCTGGCCAGGCAGCCGTCGTACACCTTTTTACATATAACAAAATCGAGGGATGGGAAAGGAACGTTAGCAACAAAGACTCAACCCGGTTCCAGACACCTAAGTAGTTGATAGTTAGTAAATTTGTTAGTAATATATTTTTAGTAATTTATTTAGCACAAGACAATACAATTTAAAGTTCATCTACTGCTCCAACTCCTGTAAGGTTGTTTCAGGTTCTTCAAAAAATTCCTAAATTTAAAATATGCATTAATTCAACTATTTTAAAATTAATTAAGTATAAATTTGATTCTCTGAAATAAATTATAGATTAATCCCTATGTACCACAAATAAATAACCATTAATAGTTTGACAATCATTCAACCAACTACCATCGGGCCATCGTGCTGTCATCTCAGCCATTGTCATCTTGGTCGAGTTTCTCAGGAGTGTTCTAAACTAAAACCATTTTAACTAACCAATATAAATACTAATACCAAAACTATCATCAACAATTATACCAATAAGTATGAACATTAACATCAATACGAACACCAATACCAACACCCACTTCAATACCAATACCAACCTCAACCATAATATTAAGACATATGAATAATTCAACATCAACAATAAAAATTCTAAGGGAATGTTTAACAAATTTGAAATTGCTAAGTTATAATTCAAATTCACAGCACTTGTTTCATTAGCTACCGTTCTCCTGTAGATAGTTAATTAATGGTTTACCTGAAAAAAAGCTGAAAAAATTTATATTTTATATATTTAACCATACTATTAAATTAAACTAATCGGCAATTTCCTAAAGATCTTGCGAAAGTATATTAATAATGCTTAAATTACTTATTTATTTACTAAGTTAATAATGTTTAAATTAATTATTATATACTACGCAAAAGGTTTAGAATATTAATCGTTTAGTTAAGTACTACATGTACCTATATATGATATTTACTAATAAGCCTCAAATAGAGTTTCCCAGGTTAGCCTGAAAACTAAATTGCTTTACTACTTAATTAATAGAACACAAGACAATACAATTTCTACGCTACATAGCTGCTGGATGCTTGGAGTTTCTGGGTGTTGAGCGAGACTTTTCCAATATTTCTGTAGCTTGGAAACGATCTAACAATTATTTATAATTAAGTATAATTTATAACAACCCCACCATCAGACAAAAATACTTAAACAACTATGACACTTTGATATAATTAAATTCAGCCACCAAAAAGTGCTGAAACGTTTTCATCACTACCTCAAATATTCTTGCAATATAATGTAGTATACAATATCAAATACCTCTTGCACTTACTGCAACCAAGGCTAAAAACTGTGACGCACAAATAAGAAAAATATCCGTCAGACTATAAAACAATTATCGGACCGACACAACAGGGCATCATGGCGTCATTGATCCATCGTCCGGCAAAAAATATCCGTATGTCAATACCGGACTCGGTGATGTATCGTGAAACTGAAAAACGTTGCATACACATCTACGCAATTTGCGATCCGACGACATCGTCACAGACACATCATTACAGTGTCGTGCAGTGAAAATATTTTATAGGGTTCTATATCATTGACCGTCTATCCGCAATTATTCCCTCCGCCACATTTATTTGAATACTTATTTGTAAAAAATGAAACTACGAACAAACTTATCAGTACATATCTTTGTGAGATATTCTGCCATTTAATAAAATTAATTAGATCATAATATTCCAAATTTTAATAAATCAGCCAAAAAATTTTAAAGTTCTGTAAGTTGGACTATTATCTTAGTACAATTAGCTTTGTGAAGTATAGGAAGTATATAGAATGTAGGTATCACGAGGTGTAGGTCGTTAGTTTCCTTTCTGCTTCTTTATCAATATAAATTAGAAGTGTTTGCATGTGGTGGCGTGATGTATGAAAATACCAACTAAAATGTATGTTAGTTCAAAAGTTGTTGGTCCTAAAAGTTGTTGGCAAAAACTCTGAATTTCTTCGGACCAGCCGCCTCTTTTTATTGTACTATTAATATCCAATTATAGAATCATGATCAGTGTATTACAAATAAGTTGATCTAACAAATCCATACATATTTTTACGAATCTTACATTACATTTTATTTTTACATTACAGCGGTTTACAGCTGTGGTCCTTTACATCGTGTCAAGTTTTGCAAAAATAGTTCGATAAAACCCTATATTTATAAGTTTGACCTCCAAATCCAAAGCTTTCAAATTTTTTTACAATTTGTTATACAAAATCGCCCATTCCATGTAATTATTTGCTTAATTAATTCACGAAATCAATAAATTTTAATCAATGCTGAACCGAAAATGATAATAACGTTTAGATTTACCCTTTTTTCAAAATTATAATCTTCCTTAAATAATTGTTGTAAGAACGTATTCATTTGAGAGGATCATTAATCATTATGCATAATATGAATACAAATCTTACACAAACACAATTCATTCATTTCCGCTGCTTTATTAGGAAGTGTACAGGAAACAAAATAAAAATAAAAATAAAACAGGTGGCGCAACGAAACTATTTGGATATCCTTTTTTTCTAAAAGGGTGGGTGTATGCAGCCCAGAGCACTGCTACCATTGAGGCCTATTTTGCATTGCGTGGATATCCTTAGTAAAGTTTCAGTCAATCATGTTACAAAACTGTAATACCTCTCGCTGTAATGTAATTTGTCATCGAATAAACTTTAAAAAAATCATAAAATCTAAACTCCAGCACTACATAACCTCAAAACAAAACAAAAAATCAAAAAATCACTTACCTTATATTTAACCTCTTTGCCATCTTTCAGACAGGCCATACGCTAATTCAACATCATAAAATTCATATCGCTTGAATTCCACCCGAATATCATATCATCCTTGCATTCGATTAAATTCCGGTCGCACATAAATTAAATGTATTGGTAATTTTATCGAATCGAGACATTTTCATACAATTTTCACACTGACAACTTTTCTCACTCATTCAGTCTAGTTCAATATTGATTATTAAATAAAATACGATATATTTTTAAATTAAATTGTTATCTTTAAAAAAAACTTTCCCTTTCTTCTATGAGTTGGCTAATTTTAAATATTATCCTGGTTTGCTCTATTTTATTCCAAGACCTTAATTTTGCTTTTAGCGAATCCATGTAAGAGCCCACAATAAAAGATCTTTTTTTGGAATCTCCCTTAGTAATTTGCGATGTCATTCATATTATGGAGTACCTCAGTTAAAATTGGCTGGAACGGGGCTTTGATTTTCCTTATGTCGAGAGGATGATGGCCGTTCGTGATTTGGATATGTGATGATTGGATCAAGGATAAATATTACTTTCTATAGCCGTCTCACTTGGTTGCATACTTCAGGTGTCATTTTGTAGCTACATCTATTGTGCTATATAGTCGGCTGCCTGATTCAAAAAATCCTGAAAATCAGTTGTTGAATTATGAACAGAAGTATGTCTAGTGGATGGTGTCAAAGAAAAGCTACTTTCCGTTGGTCTGAAAAGAAAACAAACAATTTGTTAACAGTCCCTCTATGCAAAACTTGGTGTTAACTTTGCAAAACCAAATTGAAACAAAATTGACATTACAACTTTTACACAAAAACACTACACATTCTCAAATTTTTATATACATATCTATGTATGTATATTTACTTTTGAAACATTGTCAAGCACGTGCATTGTTTTCTGCTTTTTTTTGGTTAGTTTTCTTTGTAATCACATTTCGTTGGGTAGTGTTTAATGTGTTTTGTGCATTCATTGTAAAATTATTTAACGACATAACGGAGTGGTGTGTTAATTATAACATTACCAACGACGCAGCTAACGCGTTGCTTAAAATTTTAAGAAAGCATCATCCTAATATTCTTAAAGATATCTGAACTTTGAAGCAAAGCAATAAAGAGAGTTCCGAAATTATTCCTATGCGCAGAAGATTTTATTCTCATATCGGAATAAAAAAAAATATAGAAAATTTTCTTCAACTAAACTCTCTTTCTGGAAAATATATATATATATATATATATATATATATATATATATATATATATATATATATATATATATATATATATATATATATATATTTATATATACATATATTGACGTTGGTATTGATGGTGTTCCGTTGGCGAAAAGTTCCAACAGCCAATTATGGCCGATTCTTGGAAGTGTATATCCATCTGATAATGTATTTTTAATTGGCGTTTATCACGGCTATAAAAAACCATTTTGCGCAAATGAATATTTAGATAAATTTGTTTAGGAAATGAAGGAACTATTCACCGGCTTATTTTTTAATGATAAGAGGTACATCGTCAAAATGCGATCCTTTATTTGTGATGCCCCAGCGAGGGCCTTTATACTGGAAGGAACTTGGTGGTCCGAAATTTCAATGTATATAAGAAGTATGATCTACTTGAAAAATGATTATTAAATTATTCTAAAATCAAAGCCAGTGACAGTAAAGCTGGATAAAGATTACGGGAGTGCTCAATGGTTTCCTATGGAACTTATCATTGACTGTGTTACAGCATTCCCAATTGATTATATGCACTGTGTATTGCTGGGTGTTATGAGACAATTACTACAACTTTGGCTGAAAATGCGGAAAAAACCATTTTCATTAAAAAAAAATGCACTTGATGCAATAAATGACAACCTTAAAAGTATTCGAAACTATATACCAAGTGAATTTGCCAGAAAGCAGCGTACGTTTGATGACTTGGATCACTGGACTAGGACGTTCTTGATGTACACCGACTTTGGAGCTTTAAGCAATACTTTAGAAGAGAAATACTATAATCATTTTTTGCTACTCATTTGTATTATTCGATGCAAAACAGTTTGGCAACCTCAATAGTTACAGTGCATTTAAATATGAAAATTTTATGCAACAATTAAAATAATAGTGAAAAAGGGAGCATTTTCGATCCAGCAGATTATTAATAGACTACAAGAAACACAGGAACACCAAAAAGCTGCAGCTCCACTACCATATTCCGAAATCATTTCATTGTATTCAACGCAGCCAAACAACTATTGTATAGCGGACGGCAAAATAATAAAAATTTTAAAAATAGAGGGAAAATATTTAAGCGAACTTGTACTACAAAAAAATGAAACTTTTTTTCAGTACCCAATTTTATCTTTTAATATAGGAATTTATAGTAGCCATCGAGAATGTTATTCCGACATAATTGAAACATTTGAAATTAGAATTGTTCAGAAAATGATGAGAATTGCAACAAAAACTAAATTCATCTATATTAAATTGTTTCATTCATAATTTTTTTTTTTTTTAAGTTTTACTGCTAAAATGGACATCAATAATTATTATGTAGATATTGCAGAAACCCAAATGAATACAGCAGGTAAAATATTTTAAATATCACGCACATAATTATAATAATGTTTTTCTATGTAATTTATTTAGATGACATTTTTCTAAAAGAAAACCAGGACAACAATATCACAAATCTTGAGTCAGAGTATTTTGGACCGAACGACCACTGTAATTATAAACATAAATTTTTAAGAATAAATAAAATAATGCCAACAACGAGTACTCCATATTCGGACAATTTTGTATCTGATAACATACATAAGCCAACATCAATAAATGAGGCACCACCATCTCTGCATTCGGAAAAATTTACTTACACATATAAGGTTCATACGGCAATATCAATCCATAAGGCACCACCATCAATCCATAAGGCACAACCATCTCTCCATAAGGCACCACCAACTCCACATTCGGATAATTCAATATCGGCCACAGATACGCCATCAAATAGTTCAGAATTAAATCAGCAATTGTTGATAGAAAATAATTTATTAATGAAAACCATTTTAAAAGAAATCAAATTTCTTCGCCGGGAGATGAAAGCGAGGGATGATAAAGATCGTACATCCGATCTTCCTGTAAACTCATTTAGCGTTCCATGTTCTACAGCAGAACAATTTGTAGAGTTGGAGCAGTGCGTTAAAAACGATGCAGGCGCCAGTAAACAATTGGTATATTTTTAAAATGGTTCGTCAATACTTAATGCATTTTAATAAATAAACATCCAATTTTAGGAATCAATGTTCGGAAATGTGTTCGACCAGTTATTATGTTAAACGCTTCGGCGTAATTTTTTTTTAAATCCCGTTAACGCACCAGTGTAAATATTTTTATGTGGCAACCCAATTTTTCAAACTGAGCTAAAAAGTTGTTTCTGTCTAATGGAGTGGGGAGAAACGCGCGATATAAAACGGAAAACTTTCGGCTGCTCGTGGTCAGTATTTTTATATCTATTGTTGAGTTATCGCTTAGTATGAAGTGAGTTAGTAATTTTTAGTTAATGAAGATACAACTTAAGTCCGTCGGATTTTTAAGTCGCTATATTGAGTCGGTTATTCCGTAATATTAAATAAGTTGGTAAATTATCATAAGTGATCAGTTATTTTTAAGTCGGAAAGTTTTTTTTTGTGCTTTTATGAATTTGTTTGTTCTGTTAATGAAGAGAACAGAAACATAATTTAACAGTTGATTAAATTAAACCAAAAACTAAAGTAAATTAAAAATGGATTGTTGGCCAGAATGTGGTAATAAATGAAAAAAACAAAACAAAACATCACGTTAAGCTTATCTGGGCCCTATTGCACCAACTACTTATCACTTATTACTTATCAACTTATCATAATTTTTGATAATTTTCTGTTGTACCAAACTGAAATTTGATAAGTATTTAATTGAGTTATAATAAGTGATAAGCACTCACTTATCAAAATTAAGTTGCACCAATTTGCGAAATGATAAATGATAAGTAATATTTTGACAAGCGATAAGTTTGAGGTTTTTGATAATTTTTTCATAGTTCTGTTGCACCAAAAGTTTTAACTTATCAATACTCGACTACTTTAATGATTACTTATCCAAAATATCAATAAGAAAAATTTCACTACTCAAAAAAATTGATAAGAGCTACAAATTGTAGTGGTATGACGGAAGTCTGTTAAAAACGTTTTTTTTGCTGTTATTGTAGATAAGAATTTTTGTTCAATTTTAAAAGAGTACAAACACATTTTTCAATAAAAATTTTTATTATTCAAATAATTATAAATGATAATGACAATACATGTAACAATGTGTTTTCAAGTGTATAATAACTTTGATTTCAAAATTTATACCGCTATTTTATTGTATTCTAATAAGTTATAATATTAAGTCAAAGTAAGAACAATTTCATTCTCTTCGATTTATCATAGAAGTAAGACAGTTGTTTCTCGATATTTTAAAATTAATATAAAACTATCAAATGTATATCAACTTTAGTGAACAAAAACTGAAATTTTTTAAACGAAAAAATAATTTTTATAAATAAATGCGTCGGTTCGAAAGATTATTCGAGGATGAAAACGAAAGAAGAAATCGTGTAGTGAAAGCCACAACCAAATATTCTCTGGACTCGCGAGTGATAAAACATTTTCGTTTGTCACATGAATAAATTGAGCAAGTATTATTAAAAATCGGAGCAAATTTGCAACATGGAAGCGATCGAAAATTCGCATTAAGTCCTCTATAGCAGCTACTAACAACACTGCATTGGTTAGGAATATCCAGGATAGCAGTTTCTTGAGATGGGTGGTTACCCTCAGGTAGCTGGTTGCTTCGATGGAACAATGGTTAATATAGATGCACCTACGGTCAATGAAGAACATTTTGCGAATCGACCAGGTAGGTCAAAATGGCCAGTTAGTGTCCACGACTCCAGAGTATTGCCATATACAAGGCTATTTAGCAATTTTGAGTCTTGTTTTCGCCCTTTCCCCGGTGCTGTGATTTTGGGTGACAGTGCTTCCCTTTAAAGATTGGCTTATCCCACCAATGCGAAGAAATCCGGATGATGCAATAGAGCAAAGATTTAATCGTGCTCATAAGCGGACGAGACGAATAGTGGAAAATCTTTTTTGTTTGTATATGACGATTACAATTTTTGTATAATGTAGTTAAATTCAATTTATTTGTTAAAAGGAATTCTCTTAAATCATTTGTTATAAACACAAATTGTTTACGTTTAAGTACTGCTGAAAAATTATTTACAGTTAGAAAAGAGAATTTATTTTAAAAGTAACGAAAGAAAAGTTTTACAATTGATTCTAAACACTGAAATAAGAACTCTCAATTGAGAAAGGTTTCTCTTCATGTATTATTATATACATGCAAAATTGTTGTTGTTATTAAATTACAGAATAACAATTTTTTAATTGTTTTGCTATATATGTAGGTACAAAACAATTATTTTGCAAACACTATCACATTTATAGAATTTTTGTATATAGTAGATCATTACAACTTATCATAAAAATTTGATAATTCGTCAATTGATAAGTTATAGACAATCTGATGTGCAACGCTTATCACTTATCATTATCAAAATTTGATAAGTACTCAAATTGGTAAGTGAGTGTTATTTTGTTATTTTTGGTGAAACACTTATCACTTATCATTATCAAAAAAACTAACTTATGATAAGTTGATAAGTAATAAGTGTTAAGTAGTTAGTGCAATAGGGACCTGGTTTAATTTTTGTAATTCGTGAAAATGAGCATCCTTGGATAACGGGATTGACAATTGTTCAAATATTAAATAATAAACCTTATGGTGGTAATAACTCTATTTAGATTAAAAGTAAAATAAAATTCATCTAATTCATGTGGCTAATTATAATTATAAATAATCATAATTATTATTATCTTAATCATAATATATGTGCGAATGTTGGACAATAATTTATAATTATAACGAACAAAGACAAAGAAAGAAAAAGTTTTTTTGGTAGTGTTGTGAATAATTATGAATGACTAAAATAAACAATCAAGAAAAAACAAAATAAAATTGATTTCGATGGTTAATGAAAATGGACTATTTATTAGTGCGTTGCAAATGTTAAATAAAATCTGGTAGTAGAGTGTAGTGCTTAAGTGTCTAAAGAAAAACAAAACTAAAAACTGAAAGATTACTTAAACTTGGAGTGAAACTAGCATTAAAACAAAATAAGTTTTATTCTTTCATTCGAAATTTCAAGAAAGAAAATGTGAAAATACCGGTGATAAACTTTACGGTAAAAGCACTAAACTGTTAACGTACAGTGTTTGAAGTGGAAGTGTGTATAAACAATAATAAAGAACAAAAACCCTACGTTAATTTGCAACATATACACAATAACAGTGAGTTTTTTTAGTACACTACATCACCTGTTGCCATTTGCGTGTTACCGCGAATAACAAATAATTCAACATCAACATGTCAGCCCCTACAGCAACACGGGTCAACGTTACCATCTTTAACTAAGACTACAAGTATTTAAGTATTTTTTATTCTTTACTTTAAAACATTTAATATTCGCCACATTTTACTTTCTTTTACTCTAGTAAAATAAAGTATAGTAATCATGAAAATTTTGGAACTTGAGATTTTTAGAGATTTATTTGTTTTGAGGTCCCCTGAGTTCGAAAAAGTGGGTTTCGAAATGGTGTCTGTCTGTCTGTCTGTCAGTCTGTCAGTCTGTCAGTCTGTCTGTGTCCTCTCTACAGCCCAGATGGTTTAACCAATCGAACTGAAACTTCAGATTTAAGCTTTTTTGATATATTGGGAGGTCCCAGTGAATTTTACTCCAAATCGGCTAACCGGAAGTTGCCACTCCATTGGTCCAGAAAATTAATTTTTCAAATATCTTAAAAAGTATAAGGTTTACAAAAAATTATTATATCCAAAATGTTTCTAAAAATTAAAAACAAATAAAAATAAAAAATAAAAAATTAAAAAAAAAAATTTAAAAATTTAAAAATTAAAAAAAAAATTAAGAAAAAAATAAAATTTCTCAAAATTCTCTGTTCGTAAAAGAAAGTCGTGTGTTGGCCACACCTCCATTTTTTTTTTGATTATTATAAAAAACTTAGGAAAATGGTATACATTTCATTTTAATTAATTAAGCGTATGAATTTACCTAGAATAAGGTTAGTTTAGTTGGGGCTTAAGATTTGGCTTTGTATATTATTTAGGGAAATAATTGTAAATGGATGTTTATTTTTACTATTTTTTTGTTTTGGAAATAATTATATTATTGAAATTAATTTGAATTTCATGGATTTTTTCCCCCTTTATTTCTGCTTTGCGATTTGATCTGAAGATGATATAATTACGACGCTATGTTTTAGAAATGTGGGGTTAGTATAGCTTGTGGTTTCTGTCTGGTGAGTATTCTCCTTCTGCTTAACACTTTAACCATTTTCTGGGTTGAGTATAATTTTTTTTGGTTATTCCTGTCTGCACTATCCTTTTATTTCCTTTTCCTTTTATGCGGTACAACCAGATTTTCGCATCCTCCACGATCGCCCACCCCAGCCCTGAGCTTTAGCCGTGCTTAAATGACCGCTGTGGAGGCTCTGCGCAAATAAAGACAAATTCAGTTACGGCAGATATACTGAGGAGCAATAAATTGATTCTTGACATCCCACATAATCTGGCCATACCATAACACAGTCGTTGGACAACTTTATTAAAAACTGTTTAGCTGCCATCCTAGCAAACGAAGTTGCTCGCAAATATTCATGGTTCGGGAAAAATGGCAAGGTTTCTGTTAAATCGTATTTCATATTAAATATTATTAAAGGTATTTAATAAATTTTACCTAATTCCTGTTCGTAATGATATCTACGATAAATTAATTTTTTAAATTACAGAAATGGGAATGAAAAAATCTCCAACCTCTCGACCCTGCGACATAATATATATTATAAAAAGATGGTTTAATTACACCAAGGATAGATTGAAGAGAACAAAAGAAAACTTTCAAAATTAAAAAAATATCCTGATCCTGTATTTTTCTATTTGAAATTTAAACCAATTTTATTTTGTTATTATTATTTATTTTATTTTAATGTTTTTATTACATATACGAAATTTTCTTGTGATTTATTAATAATTAGCTATATTATTATAATTATAATAAAAGTGAATTTTTCTATAAAAATTTTTTTTTATTATGACTTGGTAACGAAATAATTTTTAAATAGCAATCCGCCTCCCTTTACTATAGCAATTGCGTTTGCAAATTGATTCACTTTTCGGAATTCAAAATAATGCATAATGACGCATCAAATTAGTATTTAAATTGTGTGTCAAATCTAATTAACATTTGCGAAGTAAAATTGAAACAAAATATTGTTAAGTAGTTATTTGTGACATAAGTACCGATCCCATTATTTGCTCATAAGATGAAAAAAATGTAACTTGAGTTGGACAAAAATAGGCGATTACATTTCAAAATTAAGCAATTTAATTGGCAGAAAAGTGGGATAAGAAAGCTCAGATTATAATCACGCTCTGTGAAGGCACCTTGATAGTATTTTCCAATAATACATTCGACTCGAAGGACAAAACAAAAACCAAAAAATGTGCTTTTGTGTAATTTTGTATCCGCTCATGTCCTATAGAGAAATGGTTGATTCTATTTTGCTATTAATGCAGGTTCGTATAAATAAATGCAAATGTATTTAAATGCTTTGATGTTACGAACTATGCTTGACCTCAGCTAATCCAAAAAAATAAAAAATAAAAAACGGAAAGTGATTCTTCACTTTTCGGCACACCAAATATTAACACAAAAGAATCACTTTATGCTTTCTCATGAATACCTCATATGGCATAATATGCGGTATTGATATTTATAAAAAGCGAAATATACAAAATTTGAAAACAAATTGATTTGAATAAAATCAACATTGAAAATTTAATTTTTTTATCACGTTTATTTATTATTTTCGCTTGAATCCTTTTTTCTTTTTTGTCGACAGGAGAAAAAAAAAAAAAAATCGGCAAAAAGGATAAAAGTAAACAAATGTACATGTTCGGTTGAAAATTCATACATATACCGAGTATAAGAACGATATACGCGGATGAAAGACATTTATACTATACGGTTAAAAAAGATGCAAACTTTTGAAAAGAAACCCCATTTGAATATTATGGTGATACGAACGAAGAAAATTGAAAATTTGAGAAAAGCGCAAATTTATGTATTTGTGTGTATATAGAGATGTGAAATAAGCATTATACGAAGTATATATGTACATATATGCAAATATACACAAAATATAGAAAGAGGATAGTATGGGATTTAAAATTATACGAGTTTATAATTCTGACATGTGATATAAGGGAGGAAAAAAAAAAACTAAATTCTGGAAAATTAAACAAAGAGCGGAACACGCGAGCTGGATTGATTTAAAACTTGATGTGCATATCGTAGTTAGTGATGAAGTGTGACAGAACCCATGAATCGTACACAATATATCGTCTTTATGTATATATAGCCAAAGCCAATATATGAATATTTTGTCGACTTTATTTGTTGTGTATTTTATACGATCGATTTATAAAACCAATTTGAATATAAATTGAATTTTTATTTTCGTTTTCCCCTTATTTGAATAGTCTTAAAGGTTGATCTTATTTTGCTTGAAATTTTTTATTTTTTATTTTAAATTGGTTTTATATTTTGTTGAGATTTGCAGAAATCCTTTACAAGGCGTTTAATTCAATATATTGTATAATAAATACAGTCTCGATACATATAGGGTTTGTGGAAAATGAAATATAATTCACCAGATGCATTTCAACATATACATTTCATTAAAAACCAAACTATACGAGTAAATTATAGTTTTAGTGCAGAACCAACAAAAAAATGTTGTTTAATATTAAAATAAACCGCGATATCTGAACTTGACACTCAACAGTTTGATTTATAATTTTTTTGTTTTTGTTTGGTGTGTAACACCATTTTCCAGATCGGAACTGTTTGCAGAATATTTGGATTTTCATAATAAAACAGCAACAACACTGTTGTTGTAGTGTTGCAAATATATTTTATTTCATCGCCGTTTTGTTGGTTTTTTTTTATTCTGGTGTATCTAGTTATGGTTATTGTGGTATACAATTTAATGCTACTTGTGTTACAATGAATTAACACACAAAAAAAAAAAAAAAAGTTAACTTCAACATATAGCCACCGCATGGTATATTTTATAATGTATGAGAAAGAACTAAACTATTTTTGTGAGTTGTCTAACAAAACAACAACAAAAAAAAAAAAAATAGTTTATGGCAAATTATATAAATATACAACAGCCAGACAAATTTTTGTGATGCATCTTTTTGTTGCTGTTAGTTTGTTGGGTGTTTACGAAATGAATAATTGCTACATTATTTTAATTAAAATATTCGCTTATCTTAATAAACTGTGCTGTCATATATTTATGAAATATTTTAGTTTCTTAAATTTCTTAATTAACCGAGTTTTTATGGTTTATGGTAATTAGTGCTTAATTACGTATTCTACAAAAAAAAATTGAGAAAGATTATCAAAAACATAATGGTTTTCCAAGAAAATTTACTAAACACATAGCCTGCCAATAATAATTATTCTGGTCAGCAATACAAATTTGTGACATTAAAAACTTTCAAATCAATGATTTACAACCACTCGGGCAGCAAATTTTGGTTACAAACCAGTTTTGGAATGTTTTTTTGAAACTTTGGTTTAGGTCTCCCATATTCCTTAAAGTGAACGTTTTTTTTTGTCAAATTCCTATTCCGATAAAAAAAACGTTCACAAACATCGAAAAAACATAGAAAACTGGAAAACAGAAAAAATGTTCTGTCAAATTATGCCATTTGATAACAATTTTAATAGTATACAAGTCTGTTTGTGAATATATGTTAGGTTAGGTTAGCTTTAGGTCGCCGTACCACGATTTAATTATTTATCCTCCAACTCATTGAAAACGCAAGAGGCATTTCAATCTCCCTTCTGACAGCCTGACTGTTTGTATATATACGAATATAACTAGTTAAATATTACATTATACCTCAACCAGTCTACGACTTCCTTTATCCCATGTACTTCAGCTTGAAAAATGCTACAGTAGTCGGAGAGACAGAAGGATAGATTTAAAATTACTTTCTCGCAGAACACCCCAGCCCCGACTTTTCCATCCTATTTTGTCCCATCAGTGAAGAAGTTTATAACTCCTGCTTCCAAAATTGTAAACATCATTCAGCCCTCTCTGGACGGGATCCTAATCCGGAACTTTGTGTTAAAAGATATTGACGGGACAGTATAGCCGGTATAGTCTTTTACACAATATAGATGAGTGCCCTCTGTATTTACACAGGTCCATATTGAGGAGGATTTCAGTCGAATGGCAGTACAAGCTCCCAACTGTTTCCCCAAGCTATCTAGAGGACACAAATTAGCAGAATCTCCAGTGCCTGAGTGGATGTGCTCCTCAGTGCACCACTCATCCACAGCGAGATTTTGCTCTGAACTTTAGTCAACAGCTTTGGTTTACAGTTTTTTCCAGAGCAGGCCACCAGACTGTTACCCAAAGTGTGGGTCTGTTTACTGCGGTATAAAGTCAAAGTGCGATGCGGGATTCAAGCCCCCATCCGTTCCTAATTTTTGCAAAAGTATAGCGCCACCGTAGCTTTCTTTACCCTTTCCAAAATATTAGACTTCCAATTTAATTTGCTATTCAAAACGAGACCCAGAAACTTCGCCTCATCTGTAAAAGTCAAGCTGACTCCATTTAAAGTGGGAGGATCGATATGAGGAAGTTTATGTTTCATAGAGAATAGAACCAATTCGGTACTACGTGGGTTCACATTCAACCAACAACTATTGACCCATAATGAAAGAATGCCCAGGGCATTTTGCATACTTGACACGGACATAAATAGCAACATCATTTGCATATGCAACCACTTTGAAACCACCATCCTCCAGTCTTAGCAACAGCTCATTTATGACCTAATTCCAAAGTTGGGGGGGGGGACAGTTTGCCACCCTGCGGCGTACCTCTGCTTGCAAATCTTCTGGCGAAGGATTTCCCCAAATTGGCATTTATGATCGTACCTCTTAGCATTTGAGGAGGCCTTCTCAATATCCAAAAAGGTTACCATTTTGAAGTTTCTATACTCGAAAGATTTTCCAATGAAATATATAAGAGAATGAAGAGCAGTCTCTGCAGTTCTCCACTTGCAATAGGTATGTTGAGATTTAGACATCTTTTCCGGCACAATCGTGCCTCTAATATGAGCTTCTAATTTTCTTTCTAGGGTTTTAAAAAGGAAGGAAGCCCAGCTTATCGGTGTAAGGTATTTGGGATGGCAGTATGAACGTTTTCCCGCCTTAGATATAAATTCAACCTTCACCTCCGTCCATTTGTTAGGAATGAGACATAGTTCTTGGCTGCCTTTGAAAATTACCTCTAAGCAAGAAAAATATTGATCCGTACTTTGTTGAATATCCGCAGGGATAATACCACCGAGTTCAGGCGACTTATATGGTTTAAAACTATTTATCGACCACAGAATCTCTTTTCTGGTAATAATTTTGCCTACAAGGCTACTAGCCCTATTACCCACAGATGTGGTAGGTACAGATTCGGAACAATCAGGAAAATGAGTTTCTAGCAGAAGTTCCAGCGATTCTGCACTTTTAGTGGTCCATATCCCATCCGTCCGTTGAAGATAACTTGAGATGGGAGGACTAGTTGATAGCACTTTGCATAGCCTAGACACCTGTGAAATCTGGTCAATTTTGCCAGACAGCTCGTCCACTAAGCCATCGAGCTCTTGCGCGGTTTTTGGAGGTTTTGGCACAGGAACTGGTAGTGAATTATCCAGAATTGTTCTAAAGGTATCCCAGTTGGTTTTCCTCTTATTTCAGTAGATTGGACATTTTAGAGAAGCCAAGTCCATTTCAAATTGGTATCACAATGATCAGAAAAGGCGTGGTCCTCTGACACTTACCAGCTTAATAGACTAGTCGTCAAAAAGTTCGAAACAAGTGTAATATCCAATACCTCCTGTCTATTTCGAGTTATAAAAATCGGCTTATTGACTATGTTACGTATATGAAGGTTAGCACTTAAAATATATTCAAGGAATAACCCACCTCATTCATTTGTCTCCGTACTTCCCCAGATCATGTGATAAGAATTTGCATCACTCCCGAGGATGAATCCAACCTTACGCTTTTGAGCCTCCAAGATCAGCTTACCTAGAATGACTGGTGGAATATTCCCCTTATCGTAAGCTCTGTAAGCTGATATTAGGCAGAGAATTATAGAAGATAAAACTCATAGCAAAAAAATACTGGTATTATTTTTAATGAGAAGATACGATCGAACCCTACCTTCTTTTTACGCGTGCAATTATCTTTAATAGGTACCCTTGAGTACCCGGTCTTGAGTGACCCAAGGTTTAAGGTTTAGGCATTAAGACGATATCTGCCCCTTATTTCCCAATTTTAAAAATGAGAGCAGCTATTGCAGCCTAGTGTGGTGATGGTTGACTTGCAGAAATGTCAATGTCATCTCTACGGCCTTTTCTCCACCACAGTAACATCAGAGTCCTCCCTTGATGAGAAGTCGTCTGAGGGCCTTTTTAAAGACTCCATGTCTGTGGAGAGAGTTTCCACTTGGCCGTCGGATACTTCCAGCACAGATGAGCTATTAAGCACACACCCAGAGAAATGGTAATGCATGGACTATTCTTTAGAATTGGATAATAATGCCAAAAAGTAATTAGGAATAGATCATACATTTTATGCATAAATCGTGCAATAAAATTTATTTTATTCCAATAATTGTATAATTTATGCATTAAAAGGTATACATTATTCCTAAAAAATTATTCCTATTCGCGCATGGGCCATACTTAACTGGGATAATATTTAGAAAACTAAATCATAATGTTATCGTTTTTACGATTGAATAGAGTATGCAAAATTTATGTATAATAAATACAATAACAGCATTGAATTATCATAAAATTATTGTAATATAATATATACATATATATATATATATATATATATATATATATATATATATATATATATATATATATATATATATATATATATATATATATATATATATATATATATATATATATATATATATATATATATATATATATATATATATGTGTATATATATATATATATATATATATATATATATATATATATATATATATAAATATATAAATATATATATATATATATATATATATATATATACTAGAAAATGTGATTTACCTTTATATATATATATATATATATATATATATATATATATATATATATATATATATATATATATATATATATATATAAAGGTAAATCACATTTTCCAAGAAAACACGTTTTTTCTTTAAGATGGAATTTTTTTAAAATATAAATTTTACCGCTATTTATAAGATCTATTCATTCCCTTTCATTTGAGATATAAATTGTTAAAATCCGTTAAGTGGTTCTCGCGGCAGACGCTTCCAAAAATGATCATTTTTAAGAAAAATTAGAAAAATCGTAAAATGCCGTACGCTCCTGTTTTAAAGAACAGTGCCGCAAAAGGGAATAAATAAAATACGTGTTGAGTTATTTTAAATAGAGAACATTTTTTGGAAGTTTCATAGAAATCTAAAGGGGTCAGGACAAAATCTGGCGTTTTTGATCGTTTTCGTATGGAATCGCTGATATATATATATATATATATATATATATATATATATATATATATATATATATATATATATATATATATATATATATATATATATATATATATATATATATATATATATATATATATATATATATATATATATATATATATATATATATATATATGTATATATATATATGTATGTATGTACGTCCATTAAAATTATTGGATATTTTTGATTACATATATTCGTTTGAAAAATACTCGACTTACTAAAACTGTTGATCTATACAAATCTGCTAGGCTTTCCCCAGAATTATCTGCGAATAAATTAATTTGTAAAGTTGTTTGATTTTTCAAAATTGTCTATTTTATTGCGATTTTAGGCTAAAATTTCTACTTATATCTGTTTCAATTGGTTCTCGTCTATTACTCGTCTGCTAATGTATTGTACATGAGTATTTTTCAAATAAAGTATGAGAAGGTCATACATTTAATCTAACTGGTTGAAGCTAAAACCAAATCAATTTTGCGTGATGAACCAATGTACATATTTATTTGCAGAAAAAGTTAAATAAACTCGCGTCTCGATTTTTGTTCAAAATCAAGTAAAAATCTCCACGGTGAGGAAGAACACAATTTTACGTTCGATGTACATATGTAAGTAGCTTATATAACATTGTAAAGATCTTTAGTAATGCAATAACTTATAGTGCGGCGTCGCTCTCAGTGGTAGATCTAGATACAAGAGTGACATGACCATTTAATATATTATAAGTACATATATAATATATATTAAATATTTTATACATATATATTACATATATAAGAAATAAAATATTAATAGATCAAATAGTTTAAATATAGGGAAATCCAAAATATCTTTGCATAAAAATATCTTTGCATAAAATTTATACATATTTTTAATACATACATCACAAATGAAGTTCGTAGGTTTTTACAAGAAAACATCTGATTTAATGTAGATCAAACGATTTTAGTACAATCCAAAAAACCAATCCATATAAGTATATTTCGCTAGAAATATAAACGATGCCATATACTAAAAATCATATCAAACAAAGCAAACCGATATGTATGTATAGGACATCTAATAATTTTCATAATACGCACAAATCGAATGCATAAGTTATACAATATTTTGTATAATTTGTACCTAGCCAGTCATTCTATCTCCCAATCACTCATTATTTCGTTTTCCCTTATGTGAAACAGCATTCTAACATTTGTGCTAAAACCAAAATAGGATATTAGGTGCGTTAGAGTAAAACATAAAATGAAAAAAATTTTCTTCTTTCTCTCGGTAACGGTATTATCAACCGAACAAGATGAAGGAAGTCGATCATTCGTCATTCTAGTTATTGCAGTCTAAATAGTAAAACGTTGTGATAATTTTGTGTGTTAAATTTAGTGTGGCGTGTAAAAATAAAATTTTGGAGTGCCGAAAAATATTAAATCTGTTTTGTGAGGTGGCTGATAAGAATAATAATTACAAATCTAACGTAATTAGTCAGGTAATATGTGTATAAGTCAATTTGAATACCCGTAACCTTTTGATATAAAAATAATTCGCCATCCTTAATGACGCCATTTTAATTTTCATTTAATTTCATATAATTCAATTAATTTTATTGTGATTAGTAAAAATGATGTGATTTGTGTGTTCTCAGTGGTTAAATATTTATTCAACAAAATAAAAATTACTTGTTGTTGTTGCTTATGTACAGCCGTGGCAGAAAGTAATAGCCACCCCATCTCATGTAAAGTATATAAAACTGTATATAAAACTGTATACCGTTATTTATTTATACTTTACATGACATAGGGTGGCTATTACTTTCTGCCACGGCTGTATATAGGTATTTATACTGTGCGATATGTATGTATAGGACATCTAATAATTTTCATAATACGCACAAATCGAATGCATAAGTTATACAATATTTTGTATAATTTGTACCTAGCCGGTCATTCTATCTCCCAATCACTCATTATTTCGTTTTCCCTTATGTGAAACAGCATTCTAACATTTGTGCTAAAACCAAAATAGGATATTAGGTGCGTTAGAGTAAAACATAAAATGAAAAAAATTTTCTTCTTTCTCTCGGTAACGGTATTTTTATCAACCGAACAAGATGAAGGAAGTCGATCATTCGTCATTCTAGTTATTGCAGTCTAAATAGTAAAACGTTGTGATAATTTTGTGTGTTAAATTTAGTGTGGCGTGTAAAAATAAAATTTTGGAGTGCCGAAATATATTAAATCAATTTTAGCCAAGTACAGTTTTTTCGAATTGTTGATGGTTCTTATAAAGAAATTCGGCCGTTATTATACCGTGACGCTTGATTATTTAACAGATGGATAATTTCAGTGATACTCATTCATTTACTGATGAAGAACATGTATATAGTATTGATGATGTTATAATTCTCTCGAGCGACAATGGCCTACACGAACTTTTGAAGCAATGGTCCTTGGAATCAATACTTCCCAAATTATTAAGTAAGTAATATTGTACTCGAAGTATAACAAAACATTTTCAAATAAATATTGCATTTTTATAAGGTAAAAATGTCACTACAGACAGTTTCCAGTACTTAACCGAACTAGAACTTAGTTCTATATTTCAGGACGATTTAGGAAATAAAGCACGGTTCAGAGCTATGCTTTTGGATTGGAGAGTAAAAAATGTACTTTAATTTATAAGATTACTTAAAAACAGTGTTGGCATACTGTTATTGTAACGGAACGCGATATGCCAACACTGCTTAAAAACAATGTTCTGTAAAAAACTTGAAACTATATGTTCTGTAAAATATTTATTACAGAATTTCCCGCCGCATTCTTCAACTTTAAATGACACTGCTACGACAATTACCAATAGTGACAGTTTACTACAAGAAAGACTTGCTAGAGTATCAAATATGTCATTCTCACCATCTCCGTTATCGTTATCTCCATCTGCATCGCCTCTGCCGCCAGCGGATTTTTTTGTATGTATTTAAAATTTTGTTTGGGTTTAAAAGTTGGTAACTGTGAACGTCTTGCAAGTATCTACTTTTATCGAAGGTCCAAAAACCAAATTTCATTCCTTAAAAGTTTTGTGTATGCCAGTATTATTATAGGAATGTATGTTTTTTACAACTTTGGCACGCAACTTGTTAAATTATTTCAGCCATTATATGGATCTATTTCTTATTTTAACTTTTTGATTCTTCATTATGTTTGTCTTATGGCAAAATTAATTGTTTTTGTGGCTAAGGTATTAATCTATTTTTTCATTACAAGTAAATTCAAACTAAAGCTGCACACTAACACACTGCTAAACTCAAACATTTCTAATATTTTAACTTCTAAAATTATGTAGTATATGTATATTTGTGTGTATATCATAATTCTTAGGTGTTGGCTAATTTTCTAACAACACCAGCTGGAGTGAAAATTAACTCCATGTACCAAGATAAGAAACCTCCTCAATTTACTTCGGAATTGCGTGATTTACTCTGCACACATATAGCGCGATTCTTTGTCGAAAACAATAAATGTATGACAATTAATGATTTTCGTTGCATAACGGCTCAAATTATTAATCGTTTTCCAGAAGAAAATCCAGTGAGTTACAAAAAATTCAATATTTTTTCTGTACTATAAATCTTTAAATTCAGGATTCTAATAACATTTTTTTGTATATGGAAATAGGATTACTATTTCTGTAATATAAAGCATCCGACAGGGAAGTTATACAACAGATACAGAGTGATGCAAAAAAATTTATCGAAGGTGGGATATTTCACTGATAGTAAACGGCGACGCGGTAAGGTTGAAGAGGTCGAAGTTCTAGCAAATGTAACCGGTACAGAAGAGCTTACTGACATAACTAAAGATTGGTTGAAGGTTCACAACCAACCATGGGAAGTGATTGAACAGAAATGGAAAATTTCTTACGATATTCGCATGAAAGAGCTGTCAAAATCGAAGGATAGCGCATCTTTCATAAATGAATGGCCATTGTATCAAAATACAAAAGGATTTCGCCTTGTAAGTATACATTAATGCATATGTATTAATACCAAATACATAATTTGCAAACTTAATATAATTTATTAAGAACATTTTCTCCTTTCGGTAGAAATTATAAGAAATTTTATACCAAAAAAATTATATCATTTTTCAATTTATATAGTGCCACGCATTGGCTAAAGGTGTAACCGTCGAATTAAATTCACTTCACATAGCAAATTGTTAGGATAATATGTTGCAAAAGCAGTGGTTTCATTAGTATTCTAGGTGCACTACCATTGTAGCTGTTGATTTATTTTATATTCTTTATTCTACTTAGATCGAAATTGACTTTGAATTGATGCATGTAGACTCTCATGGACAGCTATTTAAGAAATGGATCACCTTTAAAGATCAAATTGGAGAAACTTTTAAGAAGAAACTAAAGGATAAATTAGCGTTGCAAATATATCACGATCCATCTACTGACGAAGGTAATCACAATAATAAATAATTCCATGTATTTTGAAATTAAATTTTTTTTATTTTATTTTGTTTTGCAGATATTCGAAACATCCAAATTTGCAAATTGATGCATTATATTCTTAAACCTTCCGGAAAGCAGAAGCAAAATGACATAGTTTGGAAGTTTACAATCAACGACTCGATACAATCATTTTTAATAGAAGTAATAGATCCAGCACATATACAAGAAAAGGTATATAATACTAAAACATTTTGCCTTTCGAGAAATTTAACGTTACAACCGTTTATAATTTTTATTAATAACGATAATCCTCAGTTTTGTGTTGTGTACGATGAAATTGTTTATACATTCGACCACTTTTTAGTTGCGTTCGATGTTTGCTTTAAAACATTCTTTGTATTTAAGTTGTCATACCCAAAACAGTCAGAGAAATTTTGGCTCTTCATTCAAAAATATTTTTATAATATAACAACCAATTTTGATAAAATTACACCTGATTTAGTAGATTTAATATCAGAAATAGATAAATAATAATTCAAAATTTTCACTTTTAATTTCTAACGTCATAAATTATTAGTTATTATGTATACCTGTTTTATGTGTTCTGCTTTATTCGGCCAAATTCAGTTTTTATTAAAACACTTCACTTATATACACCAGCTAGGTCCATCTTCTGTCTTGCAGTGTTGTCAAAATAAATGCAATCAGTTATTTTCGAACCGCAATTCTTTTAAGCGCCACTTACAAAACAACCACTCAAAAAACGAAAATTTCATGCAACAAGCACAAGTTGCATACAACTCTATTCTTATATCGTCTGAAACGTCCGATAAATTAGTTGTAAATAAATGTAATACTGATTCATTGGAGAAAACGTCGAAAACCAATATCATCGATTTGACTAAAAAAATCCAAAACCAGTTATTAAAGTTTGTTTTAGAACTATATTCAAAAAGAACTTTGACTACTGTGTTAATAGAAACAATTCTAGCAAGTTTTGATAGCATTTTGCAACTTTTGATTGCTACCCTTAAACAAATTATTTCCGAGTCTGAAATAGAAGTTTACCAGTTTCTTGATATTATTGCAAAAATATTTGATAAAGTTAAAACTGAATATTTGTTTAATATAGAATTAACTGAAACGATAGGGTATCAAAATCCACAGAAATGTGTAATTCACAATGAAATACGACAAGTATATAAATCGGGTCAACCATTATTAAAAAATTTTAATTACTATTGCGTACTTTCGCCAATTATTTTTGAAATAAAAAGTTTTTTTGAAAGACCAAATATCCTCAAAGAAACAATAAATAATACAAATCGCTTATTGAATTCAAAGGATGAGTTACAAAACTTTGTTCAAGGTAAATTATGGCGTAATAAACGAAAATTATTTTCACCCGAAGAAATTGTTCTACCTTATATTTTATACTATGATGATTTTGAAACTGGAAATGCATTGGGTAGTCATGCGGGGTCCCAATCTATTGCGGGATTTTTTTTTTACTTTCCAACTCTACCATCCGGTGACTTGAATTTAAATAATATATTGGTTGCACAATTAATGAAAACAAATTATTTAAAAAGATTTGGTAGTAATCTATCTCTAAGTTATCTAATTGATTGCTTGAAGGAAATTGAATCTACAGGTATTTTAATAAATATAGAAAATAATACCAAATGTGTTAAATTTGCTCTAGGTCTTATTATTGGGGATAATTTAGCTTTAAATTCTATAATGGGATTCAGTTCATCTTTTTCACATAATTATTATTGTCGATTTTGTAAAGTGGAAAAATCAATTCTTGAGTGTTCATATACTGAAAATGTAGGGAAATTACGTACGGTGAATGACTACAAAATAGATATTGAAAGAAATGATTTTAAATTCTCCGGTATTAAATTTAATCCCTCATTTAACGAATTTAGAACATTTCATGTAACCCAAAACTACTACAGTGATATTATGCATGATGTCTTTGAAGGCATTATAAAATTTGGGTTAGCACGAGCGGTAAAAATATTTATTTATGAAAAAAAATATTTTACGCTAGAGTTTCTCAATGCCAAATTTAATTCTTTTGATTATGGTGAAATCGAAGTTCAGAACCGCCCAAATTCAATCAAAGAAGAACATATAAAAACCCTAAATCTGCGTATGTCTGCTAGAGAGAGCTATAGTTTCTTAAAATATTTTCCAGTTTTTGTAGGGAAGAGTATCCCTAAAAATGATTCGTATTGGAAATACGTTCTCTGTTTATATGAACTTGTAGAATTCTTGCTCAAAGATTCTTTTACTCAAGCAGAAGTTAATGGTTTGAGAGAACTCATAAAAAATCACCATAAGAAATATGTAAGCTGCTTTAATACTAAATTGAAACCTAAACATCACTTCCTCTGCCACTATCCTCGTTTAATTGAACAGTCTGGCCCATTGAAACTATTAAGTTGCATGCGGATGGAAAGTAAGAACAAACAAGTGAAAGAATATTCTAAAGTGTGTAGCTCACGAATTAATTTACCTCTTTCACTTAGTAAAAAGTGTTGTTACAGTTTTGCATTTAACATTATATATCAACAGAAAAATGACATAGAAGTAATTAAAAAAAAAATATTGCGATCTCATAATAATGTTTATTTTAGTATTTTGCATAGTTATTTAAGAAATGGTACAGTGGAAATTATTTCAGCAGTTCGATATAAAGGAACGTTATTTAAAAGTGGTTTTCATATATATGAATCAGAGAAACTGTATTTAATTCAGGATATGATAATGTCCGATAATAATTTGATGTTAATTCTGTTAGAAATTGAAATTAAATGTTTTGATTCGAACCTAAAAATTTTTCACACCGGGACAAAAAAAGGTGACAATGTTTTGAAAAACATTAACACTCTGAAAACAAAAAAACCACTTCAATTACATACCTTTAGCGACGGAAAGAAATTTTTTCTACCTAGAACTTATTAAATTTATTTTATTTTTAATTTTTATATGTGTATGAATATGCATGTATATATGTTTATATGTATACATGTGCATATGTATACACATATTTATATTTCAAACAAATTGGTACATTAAATTTATTTTCATTTTTCTAATTTGTGATGTAAATTAAATTTTTAAATTTTACGCGCCGTACAGGCCTCCATTCGGTCGTTTTCTCATAGTGGAGGAGGGGTGGTAGGGTGGTTTTACAAAGTCATATTTTCTTTTACTTGATATGAATTCAAATTTTTACAAAAATTGATGTTTGAAATGTATCTAAACTAAATAAAATTTAATTTAAAATTTGTTATATTTGCTATAATTAAATTATTAGTTATTAGTTATAATTATTATTTTATATTATTATCTTTATTTACTAAATATTATACTTAATCAGACAAAATTATTTATTCATTCAAAAATAACTTATATGTATGTAAAATAACTTATATGTATGTATGTATATACAAAATAAATAATATTGTATAAATCAAATAAAATATGAATTTCATTTACTATGTAATAAAGTCAATTAATATGTAATGTTTATGTATATAATATCCCTTATTTTTCTTAATATATATGTACATATCGAATGCATAATTCATGATACTAATTGGATAAACTATCTCTACGAGTGGTCAAATTATGTAATTGCAACGTATGTGCTGCACAAATTGAAAGGAGTAAGTATTCTTAGCGTTGCACGGTATATCCAAATTTATTGTATGATCGTAAACGTCTATGTATATATTATACAAAACATTTGCATGATTTATGTGTACATCATAGGATTGACTATTCCTTGAAGGAATAGGCTATGCAATTCATGTTGTTGGATAGATCATACTTAAATTGGATTTATTATTCCTATCTTATTCACTGTTGAAAATCGCACAAAAAGTTTGGATAAATATTGCTCTTATAAGTATAATCTATACAATCATTTCTCTGGGTGCAGTGGTAGTGTTTAAATGCTGACTTATTTTGCCGCCTCCTTCTTAAACACCTTGAGCGTAATTGCACTGAAACCATGGTTAATTAATCCGTCGCTTTTTTTCAGTACTATCAGTGACTCCCAGTTTAAAATAATACATTTTACTGACCTATAGTCATCCTTTCTCTCTTCGACCTTGGCAGCTTTCCAGTTTTGCGTTGGCAACTCCGGGTTGCCAACCAGCAACAACTGGAGCGTCACCTTCGGATCACTAGGCTCCGAAGATATGTACTCCCTAAGTCCCTAGCTCTTGTTCTGTAGGAGATCTCATTCCTATCAATAATAGCAAGGCTGGCTCTGGGCCATACCTCGCCAAGTTTGCAGTTTCATCAATTCAATAAAAATCAATGTGAACGGTGTAAATAATATTAAAATGAAATTAAATTAATCGATCATTGAAATTGTTATTATATTTAATTAATTACTCTGCCCAAATATTATATACTTGAATAAATTAACCGGTGAATTTAAATTTAAAAACTAGCCAAGCGTTAGAAGGGGGTAGTACTCAGGTAAGGCTACTTAATCCAGAGGGCGCAAAGTATACGGAACCACCGTTAACGACTGAGCTGGTTTTTAAACTGGGCCCTAAGTCTGGTCGATTATCGGCACGGTAGGAGTAATATTTTAACCAAGCCCAGTGATTTGCGCAAGGTTGACTCCTTTAGCGCCGTGTTTTAGCCTAGAACGAGCACCTGTGAAAGCTGCAAGTTACGGAGCTGCAACAAGTGCCAAATCGAATTCCCCGAGCAACTTCCTACCTGACCACCATCTTAATAGGTTAAGCTGGCTGCCTGCTTAAAGATAATTAATGACATATTTGGGCTGTAAGCACGCAATTATGAATATTATTGAAAAGACTTTAAAGTTCCGGGTTGATACATTTCTTTCCATATTCAGTGTTCTTAATAATTGTAAATTAGCCTCTAAGGCCAAGAATCGGCTCTAATAGAATTTTTAAACGGACTTCATATTAATTTAAAGGAGAAAAAATTTGTTGGGGTTGTTTTTATTGATATTAAAAGGCCATTTGACATGGTCGATCACAAATTTATTTTACAGAAATTTTATCAATGTTGTTTTAGGGGCTTACCACTCCAGTGGATTAAATCGTATATCAGAAAAAAAGTACTATGCACATATTTACTACTTCCGGACATAACGAACAAAGCTTTGCTAAGGATTACCTTATTGGGATGGAGTTTATATGAATATGTTGGATCCGGTATTTGTGTCTGGTATAGTTATATTACCATTGCAAGATATTTAAAGTGTTAAAACTATATTTTTTTTTTTGTAGGTTGGTGGATACCGAGTACCGAGGATAAGTACTGTTTAAGACGTTCGTAAAAATTACGGAAACATGTGTTTTTAGTCCGGGATTTAACACTAAAGCTTTTTACAAGAAATTCTTTTGATTGCCGCTCTTTTCATTGGTTGTTTGAAAATAAAGATATTACTTTTATGTTTGTATGAATGTATAAAAAGTTACCCCAGGATTTTCATCCCAGGAAAACGAAATTGTTAACACTTAAACTATCGCGATACTATCCCAGGAAATCACTATCATTCTATTATTTTGTACAATCCCAAGAAATCATTGAAATGCTTAGTATGAATTTTTAGTCATCCCAGGATATAAACATATATATACATATATCGTTATATGTATCGCAATTAAATATAAGTAAACTTGTACATAATTTTTAAAGCAGTAATTAAAATAAAATATATGTAATCATTCTAATTATGGATCCACGTAACAATAAAAATTGGGTATATTCACAATTAATTTCAGATAAATTAATATATTGAATTAAGCTCAATTTAAAAATATGTTCTAAAAATTAATAAACAGGGAAAAATTCATATAACATAAGTATGCATGGACAGGACATGACACAGTATATTAAGCCAAAAATAAAGAATGATTAAGTTACCTAGAAAGGGGACTTCAAAGCATCAAATATCGATAAAAATGAGTTGGGCTCTGGTTACAATTTTTCGATTTCGATAAACAAACAGAAAATTCAGATGATTTATTTGAACCAAAAAAGTGATTTTATAGAAGTAGACAGTTGGCGTGAATTATATTCGAACAAAACTCGAATTGTAACAAGAGCCCAAGTCTTTTTTATACAATAAAGCGTATCTAATTTGAAGGGTAGTTATATTACCTTTCAAGCTAATATAGTCACTACCTGACAATATCTCTGAGATTCGTGTGATTTGGCTTAGTGTAGTGGCACCTCCATACAGATATTGAAAAATTTGGTACGTTTTGAAAAATTATAACCAGAGCCCAACTCATTTTTATCGATATTTGATGCTTTGAAGTCCCCTTTCTAGGTAACTTAATCGTTCTTTATTTTTGGCTTAATATACTGTGTCATGTCCTGTCCATGCATACTTATGTTATATGAATTTTTCCCTGTTTATTAATTTTTAGAACATATTTTTAAATTGAGCTTAATTCAATATATTAATTTATCTGAAATTAATTGTGAATATACCCAATTTTTATTGTTACGTGGATCCATAATTAGAATGATTACATATACAGTATTTTATTTTAATTACTGCTTTAAAAATTATGTACAAGTTTACTTATATTTAATTGCGATATATACATATAACGATATATGTATTATATATATATGTTTATATCCTGGGATGACTAAAAATACATACTAAGCATTTCAATGATTTCTTGGGATTGTACAAAATAATAGAATGATAGTTATTTCCTGGGATAGTATCGCGATAGTTTAAGTGTTAACAATTTCGTTTTCCTGGGATTAAAATCCTGGGCTAACATTTTATACATTTTGTATGATGGAATTGTTGATTATTTTGAATTGTTCGTACGATTTTTTTTTTATTTATTATTTAAATATTTTATGTTAATATTAATTTTTTAATATATTAAGGTTGTTTTTTCATATGTAACTTTGTTGGTGGGGCTATTCGCTACTGCCTTATATTATATTTCCATTAATTCAATCATAAATTCTGGAAGTGGTGGTATATTTGCAGTTTAAACATTTTTTAAAAGATAATCAAATTATTTATTTGATTTTGAGCCTGGATTTCATCTAAATCACAATTATGAATCTCTGGTGAATCTTCTGGTTTCAAACTGGGAGGAAGCTGTTCACGAAAAGGTCGTTTGAGACAATTGATAGAGCAATTGTTCTTTGTAAACTGAAATAGATGTGAGTAAAAATAAAAGACTTCATTAATTTCAGTCGTACTTATCGGAGAGAAGTCAGAGAAAAAAGGAAACCACCGGAATCGATAAATGTTTCAATAAAAGTAGCATAGGAAACATTATTTTCTGTTATAGTGCTATTGAATGGTATATACAATCTTCCTTTTTGACGGTGATGATTTTTTATATGGTGTAGCGAACGCCAATTGGCATTCATTACTGTTTCCCTATCAGAATCCCACATTTAACAAAAAAAAAAAAAAAAACTCAGTGTTTATACATATTTACCAAAAGCTTCAAAGCCCTGTTTCCAAATTATATTCCAATTTGCTATTTTTGATACCATATTCCCACAATAATTTGTCTTCTTATATTTCGTAGACGTCTGTTAGGCACACGAACAATCATATAAATGTTTGCTTGCGCGAATAAAAGCGTAATCCGTTGACATAACAACAGTGGCGAAACTACAAATTTCGGGCCACCCGAAAAATTTGTCTTGCGCCCCAGAAAATGTTCTTTTTTTAATTAAAATAATTTCTTCTTATTATCTAGCCTCCAGCTCAAATTATAATGTTTGCAAGTTGATATTTAGACCCTGCAGACCGAAAAAAATTTACCATTTATCGGTAAACTTTGCGATTATCCATTTACCTGAAGTTTTTACCCGTAACTAAAATTAATCAAAATATTGCTTAAATTGGTTATTGAATAGATAAATACACAATTTTATGCCGCTAACCAAATAGTATTTAGTAGTAGTATTCGAATAGGCTCTAAGTTTCTTGAGTAACATCGAACAATCAAATACATTCGACAATCTCATACCTACACGAATAATCTCGAAAATCTCGAGGAACTTCACTGTTTCGAGGAATTTCACTGCTTGAATTTATCACAAATAAATAAATCCAGTTAACATTAAAATCGTTATCATTTCATGTCAAAACCACTGATTATATTTATTTATTTATTTAATTATACACAAATAAGGCATAGTGCACCACAATTTACCTAAGATACCATAAATTTTACCACATAGGTTATTAACATGGGTACATGGGCCAATTTAATTTAGTGTCTATGATCAACCCCAGACTCTTGATAACGTCACAAAACTCAATTCTGTGATTGTCAATTAAAAGACTGTTTATCGGTAAATTTATACGTTTTTTGTTAGTTATTAGTGTGACTTCGCAGGATTGATTTGAAGTTTGTGCACTTTGGACCATTCCAAAATATTACATAACGCTTGATTTAGATTATTAATCACAGCGTCAACCGAATCAATATCCCCAAAAGAATAGATTTGCAAATCATCCGCAAAAAGGTGATAGCAAATGTTTCCCATTTGTTTAATTGATTGACAAATTTGATTTATGTACAATGAAAACAGAATAGGTCCTAAAATAGATCCTTGAGGAACCCCAGATGTGACAAAAATGTTGTCGCTAAAGTTGCTATGATATTTTACAGATTGTTGTCGCTGATGCAAGTAAGAACCTATAAGTTGACAAGCACTCTTGGAAAAGTTATATTCATAACATAGTTTCGATAACAACATAGCGTGGTCTACTTTATCAAATGCCTTCGAAAAGTCTAATAGAACCAAAACTGCAACTTTACCATCTTCAATATTCATAGTAATATCATCAGAAACTTTCAACAAGGCAGTTGTAGTACTGTGCTTGGCACGAAATCCAGATTGTAGTTCATCCAATGGGTTATGTTTAGCAATAAAGCCACTGATCTGAGCATGAATAATTCTTTCAAAAACCTTAGATAATGTTTATAATATACTTATAGGACGAAAATCAGTTACTGTAGATGGATTCGGTATTTTTGGAATAGGCGAAATTGTCGCAATTTTCCACGCATCAGGAAATATCGATTTTGTGAGGCCAGAATTTATAATAAAAGTTAAGTGAGGTAGCAAGACCGGAAGCAGAATTTGAATGAGGTTAAGTGGAATACCATCAACTCCTACAGAACTCGATTTGATTTTATCCAGATGAAAACAAACTTCTTCAGCAGAAACATTTTTAAAGTAGAAAGCATTTACGTCAGCGGCAGAATGAACTGCATCACAAACAAAATTTACATCATTGGAGTTGAAAACCGAACCGAAGTAACTATTGAACTCATCAGAGGTAATGTCACATTTACACTCCGGAATTGGTGGATTTACATATGCGTTGAAGTTCTTCCAGAACAGTTTACTCGTAGTATTATTGCTAAAACGATCATTAAAAAACTGGCATTTGGCAGCTTTGATCATATAATTTACTTTATTACGAGCTCTAATGTATTTTAACCTATTAATGTCAGTCTTATACTTTCTCCAATTCTCATGTAGAAAATCACGAATATTACGGTGCAATAAAATATCGTTATTAAAATACGGACCACGCACTTTACGCTTCTCACAAATTATTTTTATTGGTACATAGTTATCAATGAACTTATAAATGACTTATAAATGAATTTAAAAGTGGTAACTGTTTATTAACATCACAAAAATGATATAATGATACCCAATTTAATGAATTAGCAGCCATCAGTAGCGCGTCCTGGTCAATATTGGAGAAATCTCTCACGTAAATAAATTGGTTACTAACATTTTTGTCAACAGGGAACATATACGACCCATAAATCATATCATGGGTGGTTGCAATGCCAGGAATTGAGATTTAAGTAAAAGTTTTAATGTTGTTAGGATGATTGGCGAAGGCCAAATCAATTAAAGTGGCAGAATCACTCACAAAATTATAGTAGCTACCTTTGAGACTAATCCAAGCCCATAACATGACATTAATGATTTTAGTTGTTTAGCCGTAGGTGTTGAAACGAGCCAGTCAATATTAAAGTCACCAACAATAATGACCTCATTATATCGTGTCATAAGATCACTTAAGACAGTTTCAAGATCTTTTAGGAATCCTAATTTCGAGGACTCCAATTTGAGCGGATTGTATACTACACCCAGGACCATTTTCATGTTAAGTTGATTTCTAATTTCAATCAAGATTATGTCGAATAAAGAGTTTCTTGCATTAGTGTATATAACTTTTGGATTTGGAAATTTTTTGACAAAAACACCAACACCATCAGAACGCCGCCCCGAACGATCTTTACGAAATAGAGTAAAATTGTCAAGATCAAAATGTTTACTAGAGTGTTTAGATTTCAACCATGTTTCTGAAATGGCAATAGCATGGAACGGGATGTCCTTAACGATTAACTTCAATTCTTCAAAATTAGGAACCAAACTACCAGGATTTAAATGGCAGAAGTTAAATAAAACGTTGTTGTCAGGTAGGGATGATTTTAAAACAACGTTCCTCACATCCACTGAGCCAGCCCCGTCAATATGTCTACTACCCATCATAATTATGAAGTAACGAGTTTAGTGTCAAAAAACTGATACCAGAAAAGCAAACAGGCACACAATTTACAAAATAGAGATGGAAAAAGGAATAAAAATAAGAATGAATGAAAATAATAAAAATATGATAAGGAAAAACTTATGAGTATAAAATACATGATTACAATAAAGCAAAAAAAAAGAAAATAATAATAATAATAATACAATTGATTACAATAATTGAATGAAATTGAATGAAATTATGACTCCAACAAAGAAATAAAATATGTATAAAAATAAAAATAAAAGTTGAATGCAATACAGTTAAACTATTAATATTGAAACGTTTCAAAAGAAAACTAAAAATAGACATTATGATTTGATTCTGTTTTGCGACCTAGTAATAGGTGCGATAAAATTATCATTCGCATTTACTACCGTGTTTACCTGTTTATTGCGTTTTTTGACCTGATTGTCGCCTACCGTTAGAGGATGATCAGCTGATTGAAATTGACGATCGATTTTGTAAAATTCCTCTACACTTCTTGGTATAAAAACTTTATTGTTGTTTGTATACGTAATATGCACCAAACCAGATTTAGTTGTTACTTTGGAGATTTTATTTACAGTTCGTTTTGCTTTGAATGCTGCTTGAAGGATGGAGTAATTGACTTTCGACTCGACAGATAATGGTTGCAGTAAATTCTATTACTGATATCCAAGCCAATGTGACGATTTTTCGGTACAATATATTGCTTAAAAAACATCATTTTAAGACGATGAGAAATAAACCGAACAAAAATAGGTGTTTGGTTCTTGGAAATTAGATCACTCGACGATACTTTACGAAACGCCATCCAATAAATAACATCCACCGCTCCATTCCCCTTTCAAATGTAACTGCAGCCGCAACTTTACCAAAAATATCCTCAACCGACACATTTGCTATAAACGGAATCCCAGTTAAGACCACTGCAGACGAATTATGATGATGTTCAAAATTTTAAACGAGTTTAGTGAATTTTCTTCTGAGGCTGCGATCAAATTCTCGGGTAAATCATTTAACGGTAAATTAGTGTTCGTTTGTTTTTAAATTAAATTCATTCAATTCTTATAAGATTAAAGAATAAAGTATATAAACGCGAAACATATACCTTTTTTATTTCGTTTACCCTCCATAAGAAAAGGTAAATGCATTTACCGAATTTAGCAGATTTACTCGAGAATTTGTCCACAGCCTAAATCTAAATATCTGTCAGAACCTAGCGAATCTTAACAGTGACAGAAACCACTTCATTCTCTAAAAATTAGACCACCAAATGTGGTCTAATTTAAGGTTAATCTAATATTTGAACGCTTGATAAATATCGTAGGCCCCAATAACCATGGGCCCCCCTATGGCTGCGTGTGCTGCGAGTACCTAGTTACGCCACTGCACAACAATATATAAAAGAAAATTTATAATACTTTAGATTCCTGACATCGACTTATCAAAAACAGCATATGCAGGTAGTAAATATTTATTGTATATTTACGAAAATGTGGCTGATAAGACAATTTTTCCATTTAAAATAAGTTAAACGATAAATGACCAATTAATAAATAATTAGTGAAGAAAACAATTTTTTTTCATTAAGTAGAAAAATCGGTTGTAACAGGAAAACTCGAGTTAGGCGAAAACATAAAAAATGGAGGTGTGGCCAATACACGACTTTCTTTTACGAAAAGAAACCTTTGTAATTATGTGGACCAAAGGAGTGGGTCACTTTCGGATAGCCGATTTGGGGTAAAATTCACTGGGACCTCCCAATTTTCAAAAAAGCTTAAATCTGAAGTTTCAGTTCGATTGTTTTCGACACCGAAAACTGGTGATCGGAAAACTGTTTTAAGTGATAGAACATTGGAGTATTTTCGAATAACGCCATGTCGCAAGGAGCAGATGCAAAGTCGTATATGTGAATTTTCGATTGTCCGTTCCTCGATTTCCGACTAGTGTCTGTGTGAATTATCGAAGAATTCTAGGTGAAAACTTACATCCAGAGAGCGCGGAGAACTCAAGCCGATCATAAATCACAAATCATGCCCAACTACGAAAATATTATTTTGCTGAAAAATACAAGGTACGGTGGTGAATCAAGTTCTTGTGAATGTTATGTATGCCAAACTGCACGTTGTAAAGGTGACAAAAAAAGAAGGATATATATAGGTGTACCAATAATATCACGTTCAAAAATAACATCTGAAAATGGCATCTATGTTCAAAAATCTCCTGAAGCAACTGAAACTAAAATGATGCGTGTGCCGGTAGAAAAATCCGGTTCGACTTTTAAAATTTGTAATATTTGCTTCCAACGTACTGGTAGCCCGCTCGTAAGAGAGTTAATATTGAAAAGTTTGTTGAGACTCTTCCTGCAACACAACAAGAACAGTTTTGTACATCACTGGTATCCAAAAAAATGCATGCCACCGATAATAGGACCATGGTGAAAATGAGTACGGGAGGACGCAAAAGCAGAGATCTGAACAAGCAAGGAATAAACGCCCAATTTTCATCTGATAATTTATTTGATTTTCAAGTTCAGGAAGGTACTGTCTGGTAGACAGATGAAAAAATTATGCACTTTCATTAGAAAGAATATCGGTAGAAAATCAGTTCCTAGCAATTATTTAGCAGAAGCGTCAAAAAAATCCAAGGCATCAGGTGACGTATATAAAAGTACTATTTTGAGTTTCTAAGTTATGGCTGACGGTTGTCAAGGCTTCTTCAAGATTTGTATGACTATTCTTCCAGAAGATTATCTATGTATAGATTCAGATGATGGTTCTAAAAAACAAAAATAAGACTCAAACAACAATAAAGGGAAGTTAACATGAATTCATAAGTTGATATTGGTGGGTATCGTCCCCCTAATCAGTGAAACTTAAAATAACGTTTAAAATTTTATTTGATTTGATTAGAATAAATTTTATTCCATTCAAATTCTTGTCAGATTTCAAGCTTCTTCTGCTAGTAAACGGTCAACAAACGGCTACATCGGGCTTTCCTTGCCCATATTGTTTCGTGCGTCTTCAAGAAATTAAACAATGAGCGTGAATTAGACTTAAGCGATGTTTCATACTCATTAGAGCAAGATGTTTATAGGCTGAAAACTTACGGAGATTTAGAATCAGACTACCAGTAATTCGTTTTACTTGACAGTATTAAGAAACAGGCCTCAAGGAGTAATAGTACAATAAATAAGCCGCTTTTTACCGAAGAATCGAGTGTTTCTGCCTTGGAAAAGTGCGTTGTCCCAGAGCTTTACATTGTACAAGGGTTTGTAAATCGCTTGTTCTGGGACGGGCTCGTACCTTTGTTTGGCAGGGATAAGGCCATATTATGGCTTAAGGGGCTCAAGTTGATATCCAAAAACTATCACGGAGAAGTTTTTGAAGGCTTCCTAAGGAACCAGAAAAATTGTTCGATAAAGAAATTAGTGGAGCAGTTAGTGGTGAATTTTGAATTTCTTCAACGTTTCTGCTTTCCAAGCAATGAACAAAATTGTAGAAGCTTGTTTCAGTATCAGGAGAAATGAAGAAAATTTGTCAAAATATATAGATGATTTGAGAAAAGCGGTCCAGGCAACTGGAATAAGTGAGACCTTGAAGATTCACGTAGTGATTCGCCATATAGAAGAAAGCCTTAGCATTCTAAGGGAAGGCAACGGATTCGGTCTCTGGTCCGAGCAAACGGGCGAGTCAGTTCATCATGAATTTTTGAAATTCTGAAATCGATGGAGGATCAACAATATTTTGGACCCACAATACTCCCAGAGATTGAGATCAGCAGTGGTAGAAATATCTTCAAAACACATTTAATTCGTAAGAGGCTTCATTATATTATTCAATAATATAATGATCTTTGTACTAACTCAAATCTGTTACAGGACTAGAAAGCTGCTGTACCCTGTTAATTTGTGCAACAGCAAGATGAATATATTGTAGAAGTTCTCAAGGTCCAAGGAACATAATTTGTCTATTGCCCGGGAGGGCCATGGTGGCCAAACTTTACTGCCTTTCCAGACCACTGTGGCCCAGGAGCATGTATCTTGGACTCAAGAGATGTGGAATGATGTGATTTTCTCCGATGAATCAAAATTCAAGCTGCATGTTAGAGATGGAAGAATTCTCGTAAGGAGAGAATCTCGCGAGACGCTTAGCAACGAATGTCTTTTAAGACTTCCACCGAAAAATGAATGGTCTGGGGATGCTTTTCTGGAAATAAAACTGGTCGATTGTGCTTCCTTAGTTCCAAAATTACAGCAGCTGTCTTTTTGCAGGTCCTACATAACGAATTTGAGCCTTCTGTGTTAAAGCTTTTTGGCGAGACTAGCAGATTTATTTTTCAACAGGACAACGCTCCGTGCCATACCGCCAAAGTTGTGAGTTATTAATTTTGAATTGTAGATAGAAAAATTGGCTTTCAGATAAACATAAATAATTTGTTAAAAAATTGTTTTTTTATCTTATGTCTTCATTTATAGGTAAAAAAGTATTTCGCAGAACAAAATATTGATGTGTTTCGCTGGCCCCCGTACAGTCCACACTTAAATCCCATAGAAAATATTTGGTCGATAATGAAGCTAGAAGTAGCAAGAAAGCGTCCAGAATCAATTCAAGCTTTAAAAAGTTTGTTAATGACGATTTGGGAATCCATAGCTTCTACGACTTTGAAAAATTTAACAAATTCAATGAATCAGAGGTGTATCGCTGCAATAAAAGCTAATGGCGGTCCAACAAAATATTAATATTAAAGATAGAATTTCTACAAATCAGTAAAAAACAAAAAAAAAAAAAAATATTAAGTGTTTAATTTATTCCATTACTTTAACTCCAATCAACGTATTTTGAATATTTTGGCATTTTTCGGGTTTTCCCCCTAAATTGCAGGTAAATTTTTTTTTCAAAGAATTAGATCATACATGTATTTAAAATGAAACAATAAGCCAATTGCTTTCAAAAGTTTTGTAATTTTAGCAAAAAAAGACTCCAATTTGTAATAAAATATATTTGCCCAATTTTTTTTTCCCAGCACTGTATGTATGTACAACACTTTGAAATCGATCTATTTTCACTTTTCTAAATCAATTATTTTGTGTTATGCTGACATATAAAAATAAGAAAAAAAAAAATTCGCATAATTTCATGCAATATTCAATGCCAAAATTGTAACATGAATAATAAATTTTATTGTGATTTTTGACAATAAAATCAATCAATTTGTTAAACACTACATCGTACACATATACAGAAATATGTGCATGGAAAACATGATATGTACTCGTATACATATATACAAGAAAAACGGATATGGGAAATTTTCCGAACACAAAATCACAATATCTAGATGGTATGCATATTTTGTAGGTATGTGCATTCATCTAAAAGACATCATACATGTACGTACCTACGTACGTATATTATACTCGTACATATCTTAAATATTTTCTCGAAATCATAAATTCCTTTTTTTTCCAAAATATTACAAAAACATATGCTTTTATCATAAATCATATAAATGTTTAATAAATTTATTAAGTTTTATAACCAATTTTTTTGTTTAATGGCATTTTTTGGAGAAAAGAGAATTTTCCAAATATTTTTATTGTTCATCTCAAATGGGAAATAGGAAGTGTGATGGGGTTTAGTACAAAGCTAAAATTTATGATTTAGTTTGGTTTAGTGTGTTTGGTGTGGTAAATCACGTAATTAGTAAATTTGAAACAAAAATTGATTAAGGACTTTAGTTGACATTTTATTTATGTCTTCTTTATCTCACCGTGTATGTCTCAATTTATTTATAAGGATTTTATGTTTTTATTTTTATGATTTAGTGAGTTTTTATGTGATTAAAATTTATGATGTTATTTGGTACCGTTTGGTGATACGGTTTTTTTACTTAATTTAATGATTTGTGACACCACAATTTATATTTTGTATAAGTGGTTGTGATGCATTAAGAATCTTCAGAATAGAATTGAAATGATTGACTCGAAAAATGTTTAGAAAAGATTTGATTTTGATTATCGCCATCATTTCATCTCCAAAACTCATCCATCACTAGTCCTTCATTATATTCAAAACTTGCACAATCATTTTTAAATTATTGTGTATGTTATAAAAATAATGAGTAATGACGAAAGAGTTTTGTAGGTAATGATGTTTTCGGAAATGACATTAATATTGGTCGTGTAAAGGCTGCTATTGGCATCTCCAAACGAAGTCCTTCCAATCATCAAACACGCCATTACCTAGAGCGAGGATTTTTGATCTAAGGTTGATTGGTTCCCCTCCCCCTTTTTCGTAGCATCCACAAATTAGCAATTCAGCACTATATTCTGTTTCTTCTAAATTGTTTCGTTCTTTCATTTCTGCCAGTCGTGATGGATGGTAGACTCCCGGATGACGCCGGGCCCTTTATACCCCCTTTACACATAACAAAACAGAAGGAAATGAAAGGTATGTTAGCAACAAGGAGTCAACCCGGCTCCAGACACCTAAGTAGTTGATACATAGTTAGTAAATTTGTTAGTAATATATGTTTAGTAAATTTTTTAGCACAAGACAATACAATTTGAAGTACTGCTCAATTTCCTGTAAAGTAGCTTTGGGTTCTTTAAGAATTACTGGTGTGAAGTTTGTCCTAAAATTAAACATTTGTCCTAAAAATTGATTTTCCTGTGAATGTATTAGTAATAATAATAAATCTCTCGTTATTATGAATTTTTACGTAAACAATTATTTTACTTATCTAATTTAAATTAAAAAAAAACTTTTAAATAAACTTAAGTCTTAATTTAAATTGTCCAAAAAAAAACAATTTAAAAATCAAAGTTCAGTAGAAAAATGATATATAAAAATGATTCAATCTGGTCCAAAAGATCGTAACTTAGTTGGCACAACATTTAGAAACAGTCGGAGAACCCCTCTATCCTAAAACAATGATAAAGACGTCATTCAGGATACTGAACGATGTCCCTACCTAAAAAAAAAACATTCAAAAATCTTAGAAGATAAATGTCTTAGGCAGACGTTTTGCTTCCCTATATGTAAATTCATATTAAGAAATTAAGTAGTATGTATATTAGCACAAAGTTGGACATTAAAAAATGCCTCCGTCTGGCCTAAATATCATACCCAAATGGATATATAAGTTTAAGTTCAGGCGGCAGTCTCCTCAATAAGATAAGTGACTTAGGACAGACGTGTGGCGTTCCTTTATGTAAGTTTGTATGAAGTTGAATATTTAAAAATTCCCAATCTGGCCCCAAGATCGTACCCAAGTGGACATATATCAATAAGGGTAGAGCGCAATCCCCATCTATCTTAGAAATGTTACAACTTTCAAAAATCTAGAAGGTAATTGACTTAGAACAGACGTGTTGCGTTCCTATATGTAAGTTCGTATAAGGCTGGATATTAAAAAAATTCTCAATCTGGCCCCAAGATCGTACCCAAGTGGACATATATCAATAAGGGTAAAGGGCAATCCTCTCTATCTTAAAAATGTTACAACTTTCACAAATCTAGAAGATAACTGTCTTAGGACAGACGTGTTGCATTCCTATATGTAAGATTGTATAAGGTTGGATATTAAAAAAATTCTCAATCTGGCCCCAAGATCGTACCTGAAAAGACATATATCAATAAGGGTGAAGGGCAACCCCCTCTATCTTATAAATGTTACAACTTTCAAAAATCTAGAAGATAAGTGACTTAGGACAGGTGTGTTGCGTTCCTATATGTAAGTTCGTATAAGGTTGGATATTAAAACAAATTCTCAATCTGGCTCGAAGATCGTACCCGAATGGACATATATTAATAAGGGTAAAGGGCAATCCCCATCTATCTTAGAAATGTTACAACTTTCAAAAATCTAGAAGGTAATTGACTTAGAACAGACGTGTTGCGTTCCTATATGTAAGTTCGTATAAGGCTGGATATTAAAAAAATTCTCAATCTGGCCCCAAGATAGTACCCAAGTGGATATACATTAATAACGGTAGCCAGCAATCTTCTGTATCTTAGAAATGTTCCAACTTCCAAAAATCTAGAAGATAATTGACTTAGGACAGACGTGTTTCGTTCCTATATGTAAGTTTGTATAAAGTTGGATATTAAAAAAATTATTAATCTGGCCCCAAGATCGTACCCAAGTGTACATATATCAATAAGGGTAGAGGGCAATCCTTTCTATCTTAAAATGTTACAACTTTCAAAAATCTAGAAGATAAGTGACTTAAGATAGACGTGTTGCGTTCCTATATGTAAGTTCGTATAAGGTTGGATATTAAAAAAATTCTCAATCTGGCCCCAACATCGTACCCAAGTGGACATATATCAATAAGGGTAAAGGGTAATCTTCTCTATCTTAAAAATGTTACAACTTTCAAAAATCTAGAAGATAAGTGTCTTAGGACAGACGTGTTGCGTTCCTATATGTAAGCTCGTATAAGGTTGGATATTACAAAAATTCTCAATCTGGCCCCATGATCGTACCCAAGTGGACATATATCAATAAGGGTAGAGGGCAATCCTCTCTCTCTTAGAATGTTACAACTTTCAAAAATCTAGAAGATAAGTGTCTTAGGACAGGTGTGTTGCGTTCCTATATGTAAGTTCGTATAAAGTTGGATATTAAAAAAATTCTCAATCTGGCCCCAAGATCGTACCCAAGTGAACATATATCAATAAGGGTAGAGGGCAATCCCCTTTATTTTAGAAAAGTTACAACTTTTAAAAATCTAGAAGATAAGTGACTAAGGACATGTGTGTTGCGTTCCTATATATAAGTTCGTATTAGGTTGGATATTAACCCCCTCTACCGTTAAGCCCTCTACCGTTATTGATATTTGTCCAATTGGGTACGATTTTGGGGCCAGATTAAGAATTTTTTTAATATCCAACACAGATAAGTAACTTCAAAGAAGTGATCCACCACTAGATAAAAATCATGCATATAACGTCGCAAGAACAGTGATTTCAAAAACCTTTCAAAAATTTTATCGGAGATATGCGACGTCGGCTCAACAGCCGTCCACCATTTACGCCAACACTACAATCCAGTCTTGAGTTCGCTATTCCATCAATAGAAAAAATCGATGTTCTTCAGACAACCGAAGTCTCAAATGCACCATTAAAGGGATCCTGGCAAACTAACAACAACTCATTGAAGCAATTGCTTAGAAGACTGGACATCAAAATGCGAAAAATGTACAGAGAAATTGACAATGCAAAGGAAATTCTTATAGAGCGGCAAGGGAAATAAGCAATGCAATTCTCTCTACAATATATGAAACGCGCAATGGAACAGATGATTGACAAACACGAGGAAATATAGTATGTGTCGAAGCATCAGACGATGACCAAGACCAGTTAATACCTCAAATGATAGGTCTCGGGACCTGTAATTGTTATGCCAAACCGCGTTTAAATTGGTTGATTATTTCTATACATTTCACAGAAAAATCGATTCGAAGAAATCACCTTAATATAGCTCAGCCGATTCAGAGCTGTAAAAATCCAAAATCTGCAATTGTGCTCCGATTGCGGTTCTTGATACCTCAAATGATAGGTCTCGGGACCTGTAATTATTATGCCAAACCTCGTTTAAATTGGTTGATTATTTCTATACATTTCACAGAAAATTCGATTCGAAGAAAATCACCTTAATTTAGCTCAGCCGATTCAGAGCTGTAAAAATCCAAAATCTGCAATTGTGCTCCGATTGCGGTTCTTGATACCTCAAATGATAGGTCACGGGACCTGTAATTGCTATACCATACATTTCGTAGAAAATTCGATTCGAAGAAATTCACCTTACTTTAGCTCAGCCGATTCAGAGCTGTAAAAATCCAAAATCTGCAATTGTGCTCCGATTGCGGTTCTTGATACCTCAAATGATAGGTCTCGGGACCTGTAATTGTTATGCCAAACCGCGTTTAAATTGGTTGATTATTTCTATACATTTCACAGAAAAATCGATTCGAAGAAATCACCTTACTATAGCTCAGCCGATTCAGAGCTGTAAAAATCCAAAATCTGCAATTGTGCTCCGATTGCGGTTCTTGATACCTCAAATGATAGGTCTCGGGACCTGTAATTGTTATGCCAAACCGCGTTTGAATTGGTTGATTATTTCTATTCATTTCACAGAAAAATCGATTCGAAGAAATCACCTTACTATAGCTCAGCCGATTCAGAGCTGTAAAAATCCAAAATCTGCAATTGTGCTCAGATTGCGGTTCTTGATACATCAAATGATAGGCCACGGGACCTGTAATTGCTATACCATACATTTCGTAGAATATTCGATTCGAAGAAAATCACCTTACTTTAGCTCAGCCGATTCAGAGCTGTAAAAATCCAAAATCTGCAATTGTGCTCCGATTGCGGTTCTTTATACCTCAAATGATAGGTCACGGGACCTGTAATTACTATACCATACATTTCGTAGAAAATTCGATTCGAAGAAAATCACCTTACTTTAGCTCAGCCGATTCAGAGCTGTAAAAATCCAAAATCTGCAATTGTGCTCCGATTGCGGTTCTTGATACCTCAAATGATAGGTCTCGGGACCTGTAATTGTTATGCCAAACCGCGTTTAAATTGGTTGATTATTTCTATACATTTCACAGAAAAATCGATTCGAAGAAATCACCTTAATATAGCTCAGCCGATTCAGAGCTGTAAAAATCCAAAATCTGCAATTGTGCTCCGATTGCGGTTCTTGATACCTCAAATGATAGGTCACGGGACCTGTAATTGCTATACCATACATTTCGTTGAATATTCGATTCGAAGAAAATCACCTTACTTTAGCTCAGCCGATTCAGAGCTGTAAAAATCCAAAATCTGCAATTGTGCTCCGATTGCGGTTCTTTATACCTCAAATGATAGGTCGCGGGACCTGTAATTACTATACCATACATTTCGTAGAAAATTCGATTCGAAGAAAATCACCTTAATATAGCTCAGCCGATTCAGAGCTGTAAAAATCCAAAATCTGCAATTGTGCTCCGATTGCGGTTCTTGATACCTCAAATGATAGGTCTCGGGACCTGTAATTATTATGCCAAACCTCGTTTAAATTGGTTGATTATTTCTATACATTTCACAGAAAATTCGATTCGAAGAAAATCACCTTAATTTAGCTCAGCCGATTCAGAGCTGTAAAAATCCAAAATCTGCAATTGTGCTCCGATTGCGGTTCTTGATACCTCAAATGATAGGTCACGGGACCTGTAATTGCTATACCATACATTTCGTAGAAAATTCGATTCGAAGAAAATCACCTTACTTTAGCTCAGCCGATTCAGAGCTGTAAAAATCCAAAATCTGCAATTGTGCTCCGATTGCGGTTCTTGATACCTCAAATGATAGGTCTCGGGACCTGTAATTGTTATGCCAAACCGCGTTTAAATTGGTTGATTATTTCTATACATTTCACAGAAAAATCGATTCGAAGAAATCACCTCAATATAGCTCAGCCGATTCAGAGCTGTAAAAATCCAAAATCTGCAATTGTGCTCCGATTGCGGTTCTTGATACCTCAAATGATAGGTCTCGGGACCTGTAATTATTATGCCAAACCTCGTTTAAATTGGTTGATTATTTCTATACATTTCACAGAAAATTCGATTCGAAGAAAATCACCTTAATTTAGCTCAGCCGATTCAGAGCTGTAAAAATCCAAAATCTGCAATTGTGCTCCGATTGCGGTTCTTGATACCTCAAATGATAGGTCACGGGACCTGTAATTGCTATACCATACATTTCGTAGAAAATTCGATTCGAAGAAAATCACCTTACTTTAGCTCAGCCGATTCAGAGCTGTAAAAATCCAAAATCTGCAATTGTGCTCAGATTGCGGTCCTTGATACCTCAAATGATAGGTCACGGGACCTGTAATTGTTATGCCAAACCGCGTTTAAATTGGTTGATTATTTCTATACATTTCACAGAAAAATCGATTCGAAGAAATCACCTTACTAAAGCTCAGTCGATTCAGAGCTGTAAAAATCCAAAATCTGCAATTGTGCTCAGATTGCGGTTCTTGATACCTCAAATGATAGGTCTCGGGACCTGTAATTGTTATGCCAAACCGCGTTTAAATTGGTTGATTATTTCTATACATTTCACAGAAAAATCGATTCGAAGAAAATCACCTTAATTTAGCTCAGCCGATTCAGAGCTGTAAAAATCCAAAATCTGCAATTGTGCTCCGATTGCGGTTCTTGATACCTCAAATGATAGGTCACGGGACCTGTAATTGCTATACCATACATTTCGTAGAAAATTCGATTCGAAGAAAATCACCTTACTTTAGCTCAGCCGATTCAGAGCTGTAAAAATCCAAAATCTGCAATTGTGCTCCGATTGCGGTTCTTGATACCTCAAATGATAGGTCTCGGGACCTGTAATTGTTATGCCAAACCGCGTTTAAATTGGTTGATTATTTCTATACATTTCACAGAAAAATCGATTCGAAGAAATCACCTTACTATAGCTCAGCCGATTCAGAGCTGTAAAAATCCAAAATCTGCAATTGTGCTCCGATTGCGGTTCTTGATACCTCAAATGATAGGTCTCGGGACCTGTAATTGTTATGCCAAACCGTGTTTGAATTGGTTGATTATTTCTATTCATTTCACAGAAAAATCGATTCGAAGAAATCACCTTACTATAGCTCAGCCGATTCAGAGCTGTAAAAATCCAAAATCTGCAATTGTGCTCAGATTGCGGTTCTTGATACCTCAAATGATAGGTCACGGGACATGTAATTGTTTTGCCAAACCGCGTTTAAATTGGTTGATTATTTCTATACATTTCACAGAAAAATCGATTCGAAGAAATCACCTTACTATAGCTCAGCCGATTCAGAGCTGTAAAAATCCAAAATCTGTAATTGTGCTCAGATTGCGGTTCTTGATACCTCAAATGATAGGTCTCGGGACCTGTAATTGCTATACCATACATTTCGTAGTAAATTCGATTCGAAGAAATTCACCTTACTTTAGCTCAGCCGATTCAGAGCTGTAAAAATCCAAAATCTGCAATTGTGCTCCGATTGCGGTTCTTGATACATCAAATGATAGGTCACGGGACCTGTAATTGCTATACCATACATTTCGTAGAATATTCGATTCGAAGAAAATCACCTTACTTTAGCTCAGCCGATTCAGAGCTGTAAAAATCCAAAATCTGCAATTGTGCTCCGATTGCGGTTCTTGATACCTCAAATGATAGGTCACGGGACCTGTAATTGCTATACCATACATTTCGTAGAAAATTCGATTCGAAGAAAATCACCTTACTTTAGCTCAGCCGATTCAGAGCTGTAAAAATCCAAAATCTGCAATTGTGCTCCGATTGCGGTTCTTGATACCTCAAATGATAGGTCTCGGGACCTGTAATTGTTATGCCAAACCGCGTTTAAATTGGTTGATTATTTCTATACATTTCACAGAAAAATCGATTCGAAGAAATCACCTTACTAAAGCTCAGTCGATTCAGAGCTGTAAAAATCCAAAATCTGCAATTGTGCTCAGATTGCGGTTCTTGATACCTCAAATGATAGGTCTCGGGACCTGTAATTGTTATGCCAAACCGCGTTTAAATTGGTTGAATATTTCTATACATTTCACAGAAAAATCGATTCGAAGAAATCACCTTAATATAGCTCAGCCGATTCAGAGCTGTAAAAATCCAAAATCTGCAATTGTGCTCCGATTGCGGTTCTTGATACCTCAAATGATAGGTCTCGGGACCTGTAATTATTATGCCAATCCTCGTTTAAATTGGTTGATTATTTCTATACATTTCACAGAAAATTCGATTCGAAGGAAATCACCTTAATTTAGCTCAGCCGATTCAGAGCTGTAAAAATCCAAAATCTGCAATTGTGCTCCGATTGCGGTTCTTGATACCTCAAATGATAGGTCACGGGACCTGTAATTGCTATACCATACATTTCGTAGAAAATTCGATTCGAAGAAAATCACCTTACTTTAGCTCAGCCGATTCAGAGCTGTAAAAATCCAAAATCTGCAATTGTGCTCAGATTGCGGTTCTTGATACCTCAAATGATAGGTCACGGGACCTGTAATTGTTATGCCAAACCGCGTTTAAATTGGTTGATTATTTCTATACATTTCACAGAAAAATCGATTCGAAGAAATCACCTTACTAAAGCTCAGTCGATTCAGAGCTGTAAAAATCCAAAATCTGCAATTGTGCTCCGATTGCGGTTCTTGATACCTCAAATGATAGGTCTCGGGACCTGTAATTATTATGCCAAACCTCGTTTAAATTGGTTGATTATTTCTATACATTTCACAGAAAATTCGATTCGAAGAAAATCACCTTAATTTAGCTCAGCCGATTCAGAGCTGTAAAAATCCAAAATCTGCAATTGTGCTCCGATTGCGGTTCTTGATACCTCAAATGATAGGTCACGGGACCTGTAATTGCTATACCATACATTTCGTAGAAAATTCGATTCGAAGAAAATCACCTTACTTTAGCTCAGCCGATTCAGAGCTGTAAAAATCCAAAATCTGCAATTGTGCTCCGATTGCGGTTCTTGATACCTCAAATGATAGGTCTCGGGACCTGTAATTGTTATGCCAAACCGCGTTTAAATTGGTTGATTATTTCTATACATTTCACAGAAAAATCGATTCGAAGAAATCACCTTACTATAGCTCAGCCGATTCAGAGCTGTAAAAATCCAAAATCTGCAATTGTGCTCCGATTGCGGTTCTTTATACCTCAAATGATATGTCACGGGACCTGTAATTACTATACCATACATTTCGTAGAAAATTCGATTCGAAGAAAATCACCTTACTTTAGCTCAGCCGATTCAGAGCTGTAAAAATCCAAAATCTGCAATTGTGCTCCGATTGCGGTTCTTGATACCTCAAATGATAGGTCACGGGACATGTAATTGTTATGCCAAACCGCGTTTAAATTGGTTGATTATTTCTATACATTTCACAAAAAAATCGATTCGAAGAAATCACCTTACTATAGCTCAGCCGATTCAGAGCTGTAAAAATCCAAAATCTGCAATTGTGCTCAGATTGCGGTTCTTGATACCTCAAATGATAGGTCACGGGACCTGTAATTGCTATACCATACATTTCGTAGAATATTCGATTCGAAGAAAATCACCTTACTTTAGCTCAGCCGATTCAGAGCTGTAAAAATCCAAAATCTGCAATTGTGCTCCGATTGCGGTTCTTGATACCTCAAATGATAGGTCTCGGGACCTGTAATTGTTATGCCAAACCGCGTTTAAATTGGTTGATTATTTCTATACATTTCACAGAAAAATCGATTCGAAGAAATCACCTTACTATAGCTCAGCCGATTCGGAGCTGTAAAAATCCAAAATCTGCAATTGTGCTCAGATTGCGGTTCTTGATACCTCAAATGATAGGTCTCGGGACCTGTAATTGCTATACCATACATTTCGTAGAATATTCGATTCGAAGAAATTCACCTTACTTTAGCTCAGCCGATTCAGAGCTGTAAAAATCCAAAATCTGCAATTGTGCTCCGATTGCGGTTCTTGATACCTCAAATGATAGGTCACGGGACCTGTAATTGCTATACCATACATTTCGTAGAATATTCGATTCGAAGAAAATCACCTTACTTTAGCTCAGCCGATTCAGAGCTGTAAAAATCCAAAATCTGCAATTGTGCTCAGATTGCGGTTCTTGATACCTCAAATGATAGGTCTCGGGACCTGTAATTATTATGCCAAACCTCGTTTAAATTGGTTGATTATTTCTATACATTTCACAGAAAATTCGATTCGAAGAAAATCACCTTAATTTAGCTCAGCCGATTCAGAGCTGTAAAAATCCAAAATCTGCAATTGTGCTCCGATTGCGGTTCTTGATACCTCAAATGATAGGTCACGGGACCTGTAATTGCTATACCATACATTTCGTAGAAAATTCGATTCGAAGAAAATCACCTTACTTTAGCTCAGCCGATTAAGAGCTGTAAAAATCCAAAATCTGCAATTGTGCTCAGATTGCGGTTCTTGATACCTCAAATGATAGGTCACGGGACCTGTAATTGTTATGCCAAACCGCGTTTAAATTGGTTGATTATTTCTATACATTTCACAGAAAATTCGATTCGAAGAAAATCACCTTAATTTAGCTCAGCCGATTCAGAGCTGTAAAAATCCAAAATCTGCAATTGTGCTCCGATTGCGGTTCTTGATACCTCAAATGATAGGTCACGGGACCTGTAATTGCTATACCATACATTTCGTAGAAAATTCGATTCGAAGAAAATCACCTTACTTTAGCTCAGCCGATTCAGAGCTGTAAAAATCCAAAATCTGCAATTGTGCTCAGATTGCGGTTCTTGATACCTCAAATGATAGGTCTCGGGACCTGTAATTGTTATGCCAAACCGCGTTTAAATTGGTTGATTATTTCTATACATTTCACAGAAAAAGCGATTCGAAGAAATCACCTTACTATAGCTCAGCCGATTCAGAGCTGTAAAAATCCAAAATCTGCAATTGTGCTCAGATTGCGGTTCTTGATACCTCAAATGATAGGTCACGGGACCTGTAATTGTTATGCCAAACCGCGTTTAAATTGGTTGATTATTTCTATACATTTCACAGAAAAATCGATTCGAAGAAATCACCTTACTATAGCTCAGCCGATTCAGAGCTGTAAAAATCCAAAATCTGCAATTGTGCTCAGATTGCGGTTCTTGATACCTCAAATGATAGGTCACGGGACCTGTAATTGTTATGCCAAACCGCGTTTAATTTGGTTGATTATTTCTATACATTTCACAGAAAAATCGATTCGAAGAAATCACCTTACTTTAGCTCAGCCGATTCAGAACTGTAAAAATCCAAAATCTGCAATTGTGCTCCGATTGCGGTTCTTGATACCTCAAATGATAGATCTCGGGACCTGTAATTGTTATGCCAAACCGCGTTTAAATTGGTTGATTATCATTACCAGTTCGGAATTTTACAAAGGAATATTATGAAACCTTAAGAAGAGAGTACACCAAGATGGCAATAAGAATGACAACTGCGATAGAAGAGAATACAACAAAGGGTGATACAGAGATGGAAATAAAGTTGAAACCTACAGAAATATCCGTATTCTGTGGAGATTATATGAAATTGGGTAACTTCTAAGAAATCTTTAACAATCTAATAGATCAAAATCAGCGGCTATCCAATACCCACAAAATCAATTATCTGAAAACACATTTAACTGGAGCAGCGGCCAAACTTATTTGTGATCTAGAATCGACGGCAGATAATTATGCAAATGCTTGGAGTATATTAAACAACCGATACAACAACAAAAGACTGCTCATCTCAGCTTACCTAAATACATTGCTGAACCAATCAACCATTGCTACTGAGTCATAATCTGCAATTAGAAATATGCATGACACCACGCCCCCCATGAAACGCGACGACTGTACGAAAGTTCACTTAAAAACCCATGTGAATTTCAAGAAACAACCGAATTCCTGAAGTTCCTTGAACAAAGATTCAAGACTTTAGAAATATCGTACAGTAACAAGAGTTATACATAACCACCTAAAAGTCAACCAGTGAAACAAATATTCGCCACAACAACGGTACAAAGCATTTGCATCTATTGTCAGAAAAATCATTCAATAGAGACCTGTGAAAGATTCAGAAAGCTGTCATCGTCCGACAGGGGTCAAATTATATTATTACAAATTGTATGTAGAAGATGCTTTGCTACAACACATCAAATACAACAATGTAAAAGTTCTATAAGATGTTCAATTTGCAATGGTCTACGTCATACCATTCTTCATTCGCCAAACTCTCATCAACAAAAATCAGATGGCCAAGAGATAAAAAGTTTTAAACTCGAAGCAAAAATAAACAGTCAGACCGAACGTGTCTTATTAGCAACAGCTTACGCTAGTACGAAAGATAGTCATCCTCAAAATCCAACCAATTATAGCTTCTAAATTTGAGCTACGCCTCGACGCCTTGGTATTTCAAAAGCTGACAAAACTACTACGAGATCAAGAGGTGGAAACGAGAAACTGGCAACATCTCAGAAACATTGCCTTTGCAGATCCTAATTATAATAAACCAGGTTCAATAGATATTCTACTTGGAGCCGATTATTACCCAAAAATCATATTGAACAATATTATAAAAGGGAGCCCAGATCAATCAATGACACAGAACACCGAATTAGGATGGATTATTTTCGGAAAGTGCAAGAACTACATCACCCAGAGACACAGAATACAATCAATGATATCTTATGTCGATCTAGAAAACCAATTAAAAAAGTTTTAGGAAATTGAAAAAGTTGGACAAGAGCGCGAATTTACTATTGATGAAGAAAAATGTGAGCAGCACTTTCATAACAAATGCGAGAGGCAGGTAGATGGAACGTACCAAGTTGCATTACCGTTCAAGGAAGATAACTTCACAATAGGGTTGGGTCAGAGGAAAACCAAATAAGTTTAAAACGTTTGTTGCGAACAGGACTGTCGAAATTCAGTCTATATTATCTCCACTACAATGGAATTATGTAAAATCAGAGGACAACCTGGCAGATTGCGCATCAAGAGGCCTAAATGCTTCAAAGTTACTAAACCACCAATTGGTGTGGAGTGGCCCAATCTGGCTTAAGCATCCACAGGACACCTCGCCACAACCACAGATTGCAGAAGCCACAGAAGGGAAGATCAAAATATCTACACTAATTGCCATGATCAACGAAGAAAATGGTATATTATGTGCTTTAGAGCGCTGTTTGACTAAGGCAGTAAGGATCATCGCTTATGTCCTTAGATTTGCAAAAAGAACAACTACGTCTTTACCGAGATACCTGACAACTAAGTAACTTAATGATAGCCTAATGTTAGCAATGAAACTAACGCAACAGTTAGAATTTAAAATAGAAAAGAACCAACTAGAACCTCAAATGGAATCTCAACTTCGATCACTTGATCCAAAAATAGATGAGAATGGGTTACTGCGAGTGGGCGGCAGACTGTCTAACGCCAGGATTGGTTTCAATTCTCAACATCCAATAATACTGCCTTATAAGAGTCACTTAACTTGGTTCATAATAGATTATGCACATAAGACGACCTTACACAGAGGAAAGACGCTTACACTGGGTTTTATTCGGCAAAGGTACTGGATTATTAAAGGTACATTAGCAGTAAAAACTTACATCAATAAATGCATAATCTGCCACAAACAACGCGCGCAAACCTTAAATCAAATGATGGGAGATCTTCCAATAGCGAGAGTAACTCCGACAAGGCCTTTTACTCATACTGGAGTAGATTATGCTGGGCCTGGGAGGTTACCTAGTAGTATTCATTTGCTTCGCAGTAAAAGCTATTCACATAGAAGTAGTAAGCAATTTGTCATCAGGAGGTTTCATAGCAGTTTTTAAACGTTTCACAGCACGCAGACGGTTTTGCTTAAATCTTTACAGTGACTGCGGTTCTAATTTCATTGGAGCTTGAAAACTTATGCGGAACGAACTCACGCTTGCAGTAAAACAACTATCGGGAAAATGGTCAGAAGAGTTTCAAAAGAGGGTAATCAATGGAATTATATACCACCAGGAGCACCACATATGGGCGGACTTTGGGAATCAGCTGTTAAATCTATCAAACACCATTTGCATAAGATAATTGGACAACAACATTTAACATTTGAAGAAATGACTACGGTAGTTTGCCAAATAGAAGTATGCTTGAATTCTCGACCACTATTTCCGATGACATGTGACCCTAACGATTTCACGACGTTAACACCAGGTCAATTTCTCATAGGCGAACCTACGAGAACGTTGCCCGAACCAAGCATTCTGAACGAAAATATCAACCATTTAACACGTTGGAAGCTCCTGCAAAAAATAACTCAAGAGTATTGGAAAATTTGGGTAACCGAATATATGTTACTGCTACAAAAATGAAGCAGATGGACCAAAAAACAAGATAATAAATCAAAAGGGGAGCTGGTCCTCGTTAAGGATGATAACCTACCTCCAGGAAAATGGCCTTTAGGAAGAGTTCAAGAGATTCATAGTGGAAGCGATGGCTTAGTTAGAGCCGTAACCATAAAAAGCTGCAAAGGAGGATTGTTTAAAAGGCCAATCACCAAACTCAGCCGTCTTCCAATTGAGAACAGTGACGAGATGGAAGAAATGGGCCTGCCAAAACCTAGCACGGAAGTTACGCAGGCACCACCGTCTGCAGACGATTGTGAAGTAAACACTTCGAAACGAAGACAATCGTTACAACACGGACGAACGACGAGAGCAAACAGCAAATTAACATTGTTACTGTGCTCGCTCGCAATAATCTGCCTAATGGGGCATACAACCGCACTAAAAACAACAAAAATCTACATAACACGGTTCACTTCCCCACCTGACATTTATTTTGATAAAATTGGTCAAGGGAATCTGATTAATGGGAAATGGAGGATTATGGCCAAGCTGAGGTCGATCCCAGCGAAGTTTATTTCTTCTTAGACGCGTGCAAACGCGTCGAGAAACAACTTTTAGGTAAACCAGAACAACTGGTAACCTTATTGGACGAGATTCTATTTAGACTTCGTGGTAGGGCGAATACGATGTTCAAAAACATTCATATAGAAGATCTCGAAGACACAATAGACTCGCTACATGACCGATTAATGAATGCCAAGCAAGGGAAATTCGAGAGCTGTGCAGACTTCGGTAGTCGGATACTGAGTCATGCAGTAGATTATGAAGCAGGAGTCTGTACCAAATATGGTGAGGCGAATGCACTCCCGAAACCCCTTGTGGCCTCATTAAAACAGAAGGCTTTCGTTCGTGGTTTACACAACGATGGCATCCGAATAAACCTATCGATGGCCACTGAGAAATCCCTGAAAGGGCTTGTTGAAATGGCAGATAGAATAGAGCGTCAGCTTAGTTTGTCCAGAGCAACAACAACTGGCAGCCAAGGGGATACACTGATAATACCTTGACACATGCACGGAGGGAAGTTGTAGTACCAACTGTAACATGCAGGTATTGCAAACGTTTCGGGCATATCTTGGAGAACTGTGCCACTAGCAATGCCGCAAATCTAAGGCACCAACAGTTATAGTCCGGAGCGCAACTCTATCCAAACAGAAATCAACAAAATTACCAAAAAAAATAATGGACAACGAAATTATCAGCCAAATAGGGTCCAGCAAAATTTCGAGCCTTAGAGGAATACACATAACAGTCAAATCAAACAGAATCCTTATCAACCTCCAGTAAGATCATCACAACCCACAGTTAATCAAAGGCAACCGACTTACGTTAACAGGGGTCAACAGAGTTACCGGAGAGATCAGGATATCAACCAATTAACGAACGGTTTGCAGAGAATGAATATAAACAACATAGAAAACGTCGACGAAAATTCAATGCATCAACTGGAAAACGAAGAAGGACTCGTCGAGCATCAGCAACACCAGCTGAAATGCAGACGAGTCCACTTCCCGAAAAGACAAACATTAATAGTTGTAATATAAGTAAATCAGGTTCTGTCTCGGCCATGACACCGAGCTCAGACTCATACCGTTATAATAACTGCCAGATTTCCGCCTCGGTAGGTTCTACGAGTTCCGCCTCGTACCAGTATAATAACGGCCAGAGTTCCGTGTCGGTAGTTCCTACGAGTTCTGTCTCATACTCTAAAAATAACTACCAGAGTTCCGTCTCGGTAGTTCCTATGAGTTCCACCTCATCAATTCATGGCAAGTACTAGAGTTCTGCCTCGGAACTGCCACCAAACAAAACAGTTAGAACTGCCACTGAACCGAAAGGAACAGATGATGTTTGGCCACCAACGGAACCATTTGTCACCGTTGCTCAAATCCACGTACCCCAGATGAATTAAAATCCCACCAGATCAACCTGGTATCAAAACACAAATTTACCCACGATGTGGTAAAATTAAAATTAGCAGCATCCAGAGACGAGTCTAATTTTCTAATAGACTCTGGTGCTTCAGCGTCAATAATCAAGAAAAAGATGATTAAAGACATCAAATCGATATTTCGGAGGGGTATATCAATTTTAAAGGGAATTAACAAAGAAGCCACAACTACTCTAGGGATGTATCTACACACGTAGATATTCCCTCGTATCTTTAAATTCCTCATAAATTCCAAGTAGTTGAGGACGATTTTCAAATCGAACAAGATGGAATTCTCGGGAGAGATTTCATGAGTGATAATAAAGTTGATATTCTGTACTTCAGAACTGAGTATTTTAGGGAATAAAATCAAATTCCTGAATAACCCAGCCAAGATACGACTTTCTCCTCGAGAAGAAGTTGTAGTACAAATGAATACCCAGATTTTGATAAAGTGGTTATTCTTACCACAGATGCCAGTGAATATGGCTTTGGCGCCATACTAAGCCAAATGCATGACGGTAATGACTTACCGGTAGCATACGCCAGCCATTCACTCAAGCCCGCGAAAAAGAACTACTCCACAATTGAGAAGGAAATGCTCGCCACAAAGTGGGCAGTAGAAGTGTTCAGACCGTACCTATTCGGGCGTAAGTTTAACATCAGAACAGATCATAAACCACTAATTAGTGATCTCAGGAACACATCCAAAAGGATTTTGAATTGGCGTATGCAACTCGCAGAATATGACTACAATGTAGTTCATGTCTCGGGTAACACAAATACGGGGGCGGATGCGCTCAGTAGGATACGCGAAGAAGAGGTACGGGTTATTACTCGATCAAAAGCAAAACAGCGAATAGCCATACAGGACGGAGAGAAAGATCAAGAATCTGATGACACTCCCCAAGAATCCCATAAAGTATCAGAAAAGAAACCAACTCAAATAGTCACAGATCCTAATACGAAGTTACAAATTCTCCAAGAAAAACATGATCTTCCATTAGGAGGTCATGCGGAAGTTTTTAGGACATATAAAAAGGTTCGCATGAATTATTAATGGCCAAATTTGTTAAAAGAGGAAAAAACTTACGTTAAGAAATGTAAGAAATGTAAACAAAACAAAGCGAGCAGACAAACAATAGTCCCTCTAGTGCTAACTGAAACTTCAGAATTCCCTTTCCAACGGGTACCATTGGACATTGTAGGTCCCTTACACACAACCGAAGCACAGAACAAATATCTATTGACGTTCCAAGATGATTTAAGTAAATTCTCTGGTGCTATACCCATACCTGATGAAAAGGCTAACACAGTATAAAGCTTGACCTGAGTTCAATATAAAACCGATATGAAAATTATGGATCCCAAATGGTACGACAAATTCGCTGATGTAACAGATTCACATTTGATAATATACAACCGACTTCGCTTTAGTTTTTCACTTCGAAAATTTGACGCTGGTTACGCTAATTTAGGAAATTTGGAGGATTCGAAAATGGTTTTTCGAACTCGCGATACAATTTTAACATCTTCTATTTGTTGGCTTGCTTTTTAAATTAATCATGTGAAGTAACCATAAGTGAGATAACAAGTGTTGGTGTATTAAATTTATTTATTTTGGTTATAAATCAAGTGTCACAATTCAATATTTATAGAATATAAGGTGTTTTACTTTGTTAGATCATCAACTGCTTCAATTTAGCAAAAACACGTATATTCTTATCACACGCATCGTAATCCCAAAAACCCATCAAATATGACTGCAAAAAATTTGCAAAAACAAATTAAACTTATTTTTTGTTAGCTATATAGATTTTTTGCTACTTACCTGTCCTTTATGAACTTTAGTTAGAGATTCGCCACCGAAGTTATTCGTAGCCATGGTACAATTATGATATGTACAAAATTTCAATTTGGGGGATTCATTTACTTCCAAGCATAATTCGGATGAATTTGAAAAATTATATTGAAACATTTGCAAACCAAGAGGTTGGTTGTTGATATCACAGCCAATTTGATAACCATACATTGTATCAAATCTACAATTTTGTTCAAAGCATGTTGCGATAAAATCAACATATCGTGTTCTTTCAATTGGTGGTGCAATGAATATTTTAATCTGTGATGTTTGTAGAAAATAGCGCCCGGATGGTAAAAATTTTTGCGTAACAATCCTACCATTTCTACCAGCATACAAAATCATGTGAGCATTTTCTGGAAATGTTTCCAAACATTTTGCAGTCGTCAAAACGGCATCATTTTCAGTTAAAACTCCGGTACAGTGATGAACAGGTGCATGGTTAAGATTAAACAAATCGTATTTTTTAATAGAAACAATCCATGGTGGGGTGTCTTCTATGTTGATATGTTCCGATTTAGCACCAAGATTTATGATTGTTGTGCAAAATAGCAAAATACTTTTCCAAATGTATGTTAATTTCATAGTTTTGAACACAATATGCACAAAGTATAACAGACTAAAATAGAATATGGCTGTTTTGCGCGATTTGCCAACTATTTATATTCGTAGACAATGAATATTTTTTATCAAATTAATGATTTTTTATTTTTTTTTGTTTGGAATCTAAATAGTTGTAGATTTGGTAAACCACTAAAACCAGAATTTTATAAAATAAATATTTTATTTTAGCAGATAAGTAACCGCATTTTATCGCGTATAATTCACGTTGGTTAAAGCGTGTATGAATTATCTTTGGGTTATATTGGAATAAATTGTGTTGGGTAATAATATGTAGTTACAAATATTCAGCTACAGATTAGCTGTATATACAATATAAATGTACTGTATTTATATTTTTATGATACATGGGCTACTCTTCAGATATCACTGCAAAGATTCATCTATGCAGTATAAAATAGCAAACCATCTATGTCAATAGATGTTAGTCATTTACTTTGTTAAATACGGTATAAAACGACGTGTAACCCATCAGAAATCTCCATTCACAAAAATAGTGCTCTTGCATACGTGCACTATATGACACCGAGTAATCTGAAGGCTGATGAGATAGATATAAAAACATGTGATACCAAAACAGTTCCTTCTTCTAAACCAGTTTCCAGATTTTCTTAAAGGATGATTTTCACAAACAAGGGGAAAGTGTGTATTGAATATAGTATACCAAACGATTAATAAATAGAGTTTGGACAGGCATGTGGACCGCATGAAACTGAAGTACAGTCACGCATAATTGAAAAACGGATATCTATAGGTGTTGTAGGACCTCTATCTTTCTAAGAAGAAATTCGGTAGCTCGTGACACTGTTATTCAGTATGAATTACGCTTTTCAAAAGACTCTCAAAGGAGCTAGGATTTAAGTGGAAGAGGGAAGCACCATATAACCAAATGTTCAATATGGATCATTAAAGTCCTCTTGCACTCGCAAAGAGAAAAACAAATTCCTATTCAAAGAGTAATGATCAAATACAAACCTTGCTAAAGAGAATACAGTGATATTCCAGAAACAAGCCTTTCAGATAAAATCGCTAAATAATAACCTATTTCGTTACCTTTAGCTAAGCTAACTTTGTATATGTCTGTCTAACTCTGAGGCAATGGTGTATTTGCCAATCATATATCCAACTTTTGACAAACTATTGGCAATGTACTGAATTGCCTAAAGCTACACTCAACAAACCAAAAAATTCTCCTCCAAAAATCAATATATTCTGCATCAGAAGTAACCTATGAATTATATGGTAAAGGTAAGAGACACACATATGGCTCACGATGTACTGAAACGATTATGGTTAATTGCCTTCTGGAGATTGGGAGATCGAGGAGATCAACCACAATTTAGGAAACCGTATTAACTTACCATATTACTGGTACTAAAATTTGGGAACCAATTTGAAAGTTACTGAATGTATATCCAGAAACTAATCATTATTATGAGCACAAAGAAGAATTTAGTCTTCGAAAATGGTCTTTAAACAGTGAATAGCTACTGAATATATTGCGTATTACAGCAGATTAATGAAATATCTAGACACAATATGCCGAAACAATAAGACAATCAGGATAAATAGAGGATAGAATACCAAAGGATGAAGCAGTATAATAGTGTAGATTTGAATTAGGTGTTTTTGAATTGGGTCACACCTCAATAATGTATATCACCATATCGTCAGCTCTAATGCAGTCCATATTAGAAAGGAAGAAGGATACAAACGACACATATAAAAGGCAACCCAGCCAGTTGATCAGTTACATTAACAAGAAGTGGCATTAAAAAAGCAAAAGTGTTAAGCGATTGTGGTAGTATGTTTGCCTTGTGTGGACCCAAGAAGTGGTAGCATATATTTCAGAAAAATGTTATTCTTCGACAGCGATTCAGAAAATGTTAGATTGCGACAAGGAACCAACTTGCTCCGAAATGGAAAATAAGCTTTTGTATTATAAAGTTTGATGAAGGTGAAGACAGGAAGAATTTACTAATATTACTACCAAAGCAAATGAAATATCAAGAAATTCCAGATTATTTTAAAGAAAGTGCTACTCATGATTTAATTGATCACTGCAACTAGAAGCAGTACCCGCAAAAATGAGATATCAGACACAACCCGGAGCTTAGTAGATAGCTTTTTCGAAGATGATGAAATATGTCGAATGATGCCGGGAAGGCAAGATATTCTTTAGAATAATCAGAAGACGGTATTACAATGTTCTCTAAATGAGGCCTAGCTTCTGGACAAACTTTCTTGCGTTTTAAAAGATATTTTATATGATTAAAATTTGACATGTTGTTTTGTCGATAGCGAAGGTGAATCCATTATTTTTAGTATTTCTGTCATGTAGGCCAGTGTTTTGCAATTACGCGTAAAAAATAATTTTTTACATACATTACGTAAAAAATTGTAAAATACGGTAAAAATTGTAATTAATGTAAAAAATATTAAAAGCGATGCCATCTAAAAGAATTAAGAAATACTAGTACGACTCACATACTCATACCACTCTAAAAATTTTCAATAGATTTGAACGAAAATTAAAATAATCAATCATCAAATTCGGTAATTCGGTACACGCTATTTGTGGGCCAATATAAACTTGCATACTAAATTTCACTTTAATCGGTTAAGAAACACGGGAAGTTGTAGAAGAAACGTTTTCTCCTACTAAACACTACGAGAATATATAGCCAGCCGTATAATCGGAACGGGATACGTTATAATATTGAAATTCGGTACACGCTATCTGTGAGGAAATATAAACTTACTTACTAAATTTCACTTCAATCGGTTAAGAAACACGGGAAGTTGTAGAAGAAACGTTTATTTTTTCATACTAAATACTACGGGAATATATAGACAACCGTATAATCGGAACGGGATACGTTATAATATTGAAATTCAGTACCCGCTATTTGTGGGCCAATATAAACTTGCATACTAAATTTCACTTCAATCGGTTAGCAAACACGGGAAGTTGTAGAAGAAACGTTTATTTTCTCATACTAAACACTATGGGAATATATAGCCAGCCGTAGAATCGGGACGGGATAAGTTATAATATTGAAATTCGGTACCCGCTATTTGTGGGCCAATATCAACTTGCATACTAAATTTCACTTCAATCGGTTAACAAATACGGGAAGTTGTAGAAGAAACGTTTATTTTCTCATACTAAACACTATGGGAATATATAGCCAGCCGTATAATCGGAACGGGATACGTTATAATATTGAAATTCGGTACACGCTATTTGTGGGCCAATATAAACTTGTATACTAAATTTCACTTCAATCGGTTAAGAAACACGGGAAGTTGTAGAAGAAACGTTTATTTTCTCATACTAAATACTATGGGAATATATAGACAGCCGTATAATCGGAACGGGATACGTTATAGTATTGTTATTCGGTACACGCTATTTGTGGGCCAATATTAACTTGCATACTAAATTTCACTTCAATCGGTTAAGAAACACGGGAAGTTGTAGGAGAAACGTTTTCTCGTACTAAACACTACGGGAATATATAGCCAGCCGTATAATCGTAACGGGATACGTTATAATATTGAAATGCGGTACACGCTATTTGTGGGCCAATATAAACTTGCACACTAAATTTCACTTCAATCGGTTAAGAAACACGGGAAGTTGTAGAAGAAACGTTTATTTTCTCATACTAAACACTACGGGAATATATAGACAGCCGTATAATCGGAACGGTATACGGTATAATATTGTTATTCGGTACACGCTATTTGTCACCGAATTAATTTATGCTATTGCTTTCAAAGAACCGTACCAAAAACCAACTGGTTACTACAGTTATGATTGCATTTCGCTGCCCCTGCCATGATATTATTGTAACAAAGTTGAGCCTTGATAAAGAATGATGCGTGATCCAATTAAATTACTTATAGTTTTCGAGAACGTAGCTGTTAGAATACCAATTGCAAAATGGTGGCCATATATTTATAGGCATTAGGAATCGATTACTTCTGGCAAGCTCGCTTGGACTTGGAGTAGTTGCCGTTATTAATATCAACTGTGAATGCAATAGATAGATAGTTTTAATATTTTACAAAATAAATTTTTTTGACAATCTAACATAATTGCGGTGGTGAAAGTTAAAAGTAAAACATACACAGTCAAATTTTATAAATCAAATAGTATGATACCTACGTGTGAGATGGCGCAGAATAAATTATAATTATTTGTACCATGTATGTAAATATAGATACAATTTTAATACATAAAAAACAGAATAAATTATTCCGTTTTTTGTTAAATAAAATGCGTTTGGTCAGCACATTTTAAACATTTTATTTAAAACACATAGTACAATCTACATTCAAATTAATTTCAATAGATAGAGCTGTGAAATGGTTGTAATATAGACATACAATTTTTTAATTCTGCTCTTTTCATTTAAATGTCACATTTCGCACAGATGTCGCTAATTATTTACAATTTTTTACTTTGTAACGTAAAAAATTTCAGGTAAAAATACAAATAATTGTACGTAATATTAGTGTAAATTACGCAATGTAATTTACGTGCACAACACTGATGTAGGCTGGTTTTAGTTGGTCGACGGTAATTGATACATTCTTTCCATTGTAATCAATTACAAAATATTAGCGGAATTTTCGCTGAACTGAAAATGGACCCTCATACGTTGGAGTCAATTCAGTTTTGACTTCATTCACACGAACGAAAACTAGGTCGCAGTCAGTCAGGTCTTTTGGGATATAAATGTTGCTTTAAGGACTATTTCGTGTTTCTTTGGGAACGACGTTGCGCCTCGACTCCCGTAATTTTTCGACTAGTGCAGTAAGATATCTGTCGATGGCACAATCCGAGATCAGTCTTGATCGAAGTTCTTATTCCAAGAAGAATGAATGAGAGTTCTTCACTCCAATTAGGGGTGTTCGATCTAGTATACAAACGAAACCTTCAACCATACCATTTGCCGAAGGATGATATGTCGTCGTTCGTATTCTGTGTGAACCAAACAATTTTGTAAATTCTTTAAAAAAATAGCTTTCGAATTGACTGACTTGATCAGTCGTTATTTCGAGTGGAAAACCAAATCACGAAATGCACCGGTCTACGAACGCTCTTACTACAGTGGCTAATTTTTCAAGATTTATGACTGTATTACATATAATATACAATTAATATTCTTCAGCTCGTGATAGGGTATCTGCCACAATGTTGTTGTCGCCTTACCGAATTTCAGTGGTAAATTGCGAAATGTAGTCGAGTTGTCGGCTCTGTCGAGAACTTTGTTCAGACTTTGATGCGATCACGGCAGTTAATGGTTTGTGATCGGTATTCACTCAGCTGAGCGAGAGCAACTTTAGTTCCGTTTAAAGCCGCCTCGCATTTAGATGGCCAAGTAAATGGATTTCTCTTACTCACCTCACCAATCCAACTGCGATAACTATGTTTTGGAGAGCAAGATGTTCGGCTAAGTGAGCGATGGTAATAATTGACCATGCCCACGAAACGCTGTAGTTGCCTAACAGAAGTGGGTTGAGAAAAGGACTGGATTGCCATGATTCTATCCGCAGATGGCTTTAGAGATTTCATGGCTAAGGAAATTTATGGACGTTGCACCGAATTCACATTTTGATGTTTTAATTGTTAAATCAAACTCTGCGAAACGAGTGAATATGGAATCTAGATGCTCGCGGTGTTAGATCTCGATTCTACTGGCTTCTAATATATCGTCGATGTATATATGTACACGTACATGAAATCCATACACCCTTCGTTACTTGATCCATCAGACGTTGAAATGTTTACGCTGCATTTCTAAAAAGGAACGGTAATAGCAGTTTTGTGAATGTCTTGCGCCGCGACCGAAATTTGGTGGTACGCTCGCACGAGATCTATTTTTGTGAAAATGATAAATACTCCAAGGTTTAATGAAAAATTATGAATGTGAGGAAGTGGATACCTATCTGGACCGTGACCACGTTCAATCGGCGGTAGTCCCTGCAGTGGCACCAGTCGTTGCCGTCACGCTCCGGGACTAAATGTAGAAGTGAAGCGGCACAGGAAGAGCTTTGCCTTCACAAACCCCGCTGCAACATGTGTTCGAATTCATTTGTTGCGATTTTGTGCTTCTCAGGGTCCAGTCGTCGTGGTCGCGAAAATAGTAAATGACCCTCAGTTGGGACCCTGAGTTGTGTATTAGAACATTTAATCGTAAGGCGACGATTTCGGATCGTCCCATTGCTCGTCGCTTGTACATTGTGGAACGTATTAGTTTCCCTTTGAAGGCGGATTTTCCAGATTAAATTTCCAGTGCCATCTCGGGATCTATTTCGAGATCCTGAGCATCTTCTATTTCTGTTATTTGACGGTGATCTTGAATTTTGCAGTCACTTGGTCTGATGCTTTCTGTAGACTGGTTAGTGAAATTTCGTTCTGTCTAGGCTCGGGTTTCGGTATGGGAGAAGGTGGTTTAAAATGTCAAGGTCATGACAGTTTACACAAAGGTCTTGAATTTGGAATGACTTCAATCTCTACTAACAGCGAAGTAACCTCCTCCATGGCAAGTATGTTATTCCCAACAATACACTTTAAATGAAACTTCCTCCAAACCTCGGGGCGCTTGGAAGATTAAAATGCTAGGTGATAAAGTTTTTTGAAAAAAAAAAAAAAAAAATGAGAACATTCATTAGATTCTTCAGGTAGTTTTGAAAAAGTTCCTTCCAGAAGTCTATTTGCACCCACGAAGTTTAAACCGTTATCGGAGTAAATGTTTTAGCACATGCCTCTTCTTTAAACGATTCGCTACTCAAATCGCCTGCCAATTCAATATGGACAGCTTTGTCGCTGAGGCAGCGAAGTCGACCCAACCTTTAAGAATGGTCTAATAAATTCGGATTTTACTGATGATAGATCTGCTATGATTTGTTCTGCCATTTTTGCCTTTTCTTTGGTACAGATGGCACATATAAAAAAGGTGGTGCGAATTATTCGTTTTGCTCCCTGAATCCAATAATATTGACTTAAATTCGTAAATAATAATGAAGCACCAGCATGTTTGTGTTCCCCGCTTTGAAATTATTGACTGATGCGGTAGTATTACAGGATGTTTAGCATCGTAGGTGACATTTGAATTCGCTAGTCTTCCCCCAATATGTCTTATACCATTTTTATCAAGAAAGGTATTCACATTATCGACCTTCTTCAGCCAGTTCAGCTCATCATTAAAATCTTGGTTTTGAACAGCTCGTATAGCTTAAATTTTTGGCCTCAAACAATTCTTCTCTGCACAATACATATAGCTAGTTCATCGACTTTGCTTTGGTGCGCTACAACTCTTCGAAAATCTATGAATATAAGCAATAATTCTAATTAGCTTATTAAAGGAGGAATATTTCCCAGAAAATTCTTCTATTAGATTCCCATTCACAGTTACACTGAACACTTGATGACGTGCTTCTTCTAATGTTGCTTCAGCACTATATTTTGGTGATGGCCATGTATTCTTTTCACACCGATACGTTGATAATTGGTGACTTCATTATTTACTTAGATTTGGCGGTAAATTTTTTCTACATCAGCTGCAAACACGATGGCATGTTCTCGAAAGCGCAGGAGAATATGTATCAATAACGATTGTACTGTCGGACCAACAGCAAGACACGCATTTAATGAAAGTCGGGTGTAGGTTTTCGCTGATGCGTTGAATACGAAACTAAGCTTGGTCTTTTTGGAATCGTCGTTCCATACCTTGTAATCGACGAACCGCTATAGACAATGAATTCATCCCTGGGTCCATTTTATTGTCTTTAAATGGCAATTTTACTATGAAACGACCATCCTCAGCAGTTGTGTCTCGCAATATTATTATTATTCTTCTGTCAATATGTTGTTTGTCTCGATTTCTTTAACCTCCCAAAATTTTTTTAAGGTTTTTGTCGATATTTTCTGATGAATCATCGATAGTTCTGGAACAGTATGCTTGGATATCATAACTTTCATTTAGTTTTATGAAATTTGTCCCGCAATGACCCAACCGAATATCGTTTTCTGCAGAACAATCTTATTTTCCTCATTCTTTATTTGCTCATTTTTTAAAATTTGAAAAAAAAATGTTCTGCGCCAATAAGTATATCAATTTTATTTGGTTGGTGATACTCAGGATCAGCTAGCACTTTTTCGCGAAGATTGAGTTTTCCAACTGCATTACGATTTATGGTGTATGTCGGCAACTTGGATGTTATCTTTGGTAACAACACTTGGTTCTCACTTGCCTTGGAGTTTCAAAGTCAGAATCCTCCTAGTTACTTTCATTATCGAATTGCCTACACCCGACACTGATATCCTAGAATTTCGTCTTTTTATATTTAACAATTGAAGACAAGGTTCTGTTGTAAAAGAAGCCTGAGCACCAGAATTCAACAGTGCTCGACATGGAATGACTTTGCCGTAACTGGTCATTACATTAACTACTGCTCTAGTTAATAACGTATTCAGCAACTGATTAGAGGTGTGCTCACAGCATATGTCATTTGAACATTCGGATTTGGTTGGTTCATCTTTTACCATCATATGATGGTACCGTCATATACAGGGTTTCCTACTGGGACGAGTTATAATAAGACATAATTGTTGTGCTTATTTAGCGGCTGTAGACCGTTTATATGATCCTCTCAAAGGTTCCAAATCATTTTCCGAAGTTCTCTTCTGCCCATAAACTCTTTTGATTCATTCTCTAATTTTTTTAGTTAAAAATAAACTAGCCACGGGTCTCGGTCTTCAGCATGCGTTCCCATAGCCTTTAAACCCGGCAACACCTCGCCGCAAGTATCGAGTAACCTTTTGATGTTACTATGGTTGGCTTGACTGATTGCTGGTTGTTCTAGAAATGACCTGCGATTAGAACACATCATTGTATGTCGCTTTCGTTGACGCAATTTTTGCAAAGCTTCAATATAATTTGCTTCAGTAATGCTGAAGTAACGCAATAAACTCACATATTCACCCCGTAGTCATCGTTTCAAGGTGAGTCATCATAAAATGATTGTCACTCGGTTTAATCACAGGGTAAATGGAATTTTATGTTTATGTGTCAAAGTTGGTTGGCGAATATATGTGAATGATTTATTAAATTTCATAACACGATTGATTTATTAATAACCAAACAATCGAATACGCATGATGATTTAAATAATGGTTTGACATATTTGATGTAAATTTTTATAGATCATTGACAAATTTTATCTATAGAATTTTATTTTGAGGGCCGATTAATTGGATTGGTGAAGGCTCAACCGATTTTGTACGACTTGAGCAACAAAAAATGGTATGGAACAATGTGGCCCAACAATTGGACTTACAAAGTATATATTTAGTATCTAGTATATTATATCTCTTGGTATAAGTACCCTAGATCTGATGACCCGAATTCTGATTTTTTTTTTAAACGGGTAAGGAGGTTCAATCGAAATGGCGAAATATGAGAAAACTATTTAATTCAGCAAACCAGGACAGACCCGTAGAGACGCTCCCAAAATTGGAAAGGAGATGGATGGTCGAAAATACTTTCAAGGTAACAGGTAAGAAATCTTTATATGTATATGCATAGGTGTTTCAACAAGGTATTTTTTACTTATAGCCCAACAGTGTGAAACTTTGATCCGAATTTTATTCGAATTACGGTCGAACCAGAGACAAATTCGAGTAACAGTCCGTGCCAAGAAATATTCAGCGCAACGGTAGATAGCCTCGACGAAAGCGATTTGGAGGAAACGACATTTACCAGACCTCCTACCTCCAAATCCACTATACCGGCTGCGAAAAGGAAAAGAACCACCCAGCCAGATTCGGTGTTGGTTGATCTGCTGGATATAATGAAAGGCCATAACCAGCTCATTTCGCAAAGGACACCACAACCACCGTGCAAATGTCAAAATATTGATCTGTTTTTTTTATCAGCTGGTGGGCAACAATTAAATGTTGTGTCGATAAAACAAAAATGGCATAGTGAATAAATAAATGTATGATAGAATGAACAAATAATGATGTGACCACGCGATCAAGGTGTGACGTCAAATTATCGACTGCATTGGTCAGTTATCAACATTATCTTCATATTAAGGTGATAAATTTAAATCAATTTATAAGTTATTAAAATTATGTTAAGTCTTATTGTTTTCATAAAAGTTAGTAGTTAAATGTCGTTAACTAAAAAGTTTTTACGCACTTGAATACAATTTAGGGTTACGTTAATTTTACATTTAAACTATCAAATTGAATTTTCAAAATATTTCTCGTAATATATTCGCACAATTTTGGTGTGTCGTTGTGTTGTTGGAATAGTGATTTTTGTGATTGATTAATTAATCGTACGTGAATGGCTTATTTGACAGTCGAGTCTTCAAGAAAGTTTATTTAAACAACATGACAGATGAAATTGCTAAAAGGCAACGTAGTGCCTTTAAAGATCAACTAACTTAATTTAAAAATAAACACTGTTGGATAAGCTTCATGAGTTAAAGAAACTCGAAAACGTGACTAAAGAACCCATTAATTTTAATTCGTCAGCTAACAGTACAGCGTTAGAACAAAGCAGTCTCTCTATGGTTATAAAACATCCTGAGCTTAAATTACCGACGTGGGGCTGAAGACCAATGGTTAGCATTCCGGGATATCTTTTTGGTTCTTATTCACAGCAAACCTAACATAGATGCAACGGTCAAATTTGTTAATTTAAAATCACACATTAGGGCTGGTCTAATTGAACATCTTCCTGTACCATCGACTAATTATGAGACGCCCTGGAAAACGTTATGTGAACGCTCGGACAATGCAATTCTCATTCAAAAGGCTCATATGAAACAAATCTACAATGTAAAATCACCAATTGAAAATTCTTCAAATTCACTTCAGGATTTCATTGATCATATTGTTAAAAATTATAATGTATTGAAATCTTTCCATGTGCAAATCGAGACATGGGATTTAATGTTAATCCACCATTTGACCGAAAGGCTTGACAACTCATCGAAAATACATATTATAAAAAATACTGAAGTAAACAAACTACTAAACTTTGATAAATTCGTAGTTCTTCTCAGAAATCATGCTCGAGTTCTGGAAGCTATTAAGGGTACAACTACAGTTTCAAAATCATCAGTTGATACCAACAAATTTAATAACCGGAAAGGAAAGTCCACTTCGTTAGTTTCTAGTAACAGCAAATGCTCTTATTGTAGTGGAGCACATTTGTTATCTATTTGCTCAACATTTTCGAATATCAAAATTACTCCATACATGCGATTTCAGTTTGTTCGAAGTAATCACTTGTGTACGAATTGCTTAATTAGTACACACAATGGTAGCAGTTACGATAAACCGCCTTGTGCCGTATATTCACTGAAGCATAATACCCTTCTTCACTTTGAAACAGCTTCAAACTACAAGGTTTCAAGATATAATTCGAATAATTCAACTCGTAGTTTAAATAAACCAAGAATTGATTCATCAGTTCAAAGTAATCAGACAGAATCATGTAATGTTCAAACTGTCGGTATCTCACCGAGCAATTTGAAACATATGAAAATGAGCCAAACTCCGTGTTCAAAAGAAAGAGAACAGATTTTAATCGGAACCGCGTTAATCAATGCCACTTGTAAATTCAATAATCGATTTCTGTGTAGAGCGTTATTGGATAGCGGGTCGCATTTAAATTTCGTAACAAAACAATTTCGTAAATTTATTAAAGAAAAGAAAAGAGCCGACAAACAAAACCATATCGGGTATCGGCGGACATGAAAGTACAGTTAAAAAATAGATTTCTTTAACTATATCGTCTAGAGTAACAAACTTTTCAGCAACTTTGGAAGTTTTTGTAATTCCCACCATTACCAATTATCTACAAGTAAGTCCAATTGATGTAAATTTAAGTTCAATGCCAAAAGATATTGAATTGGCAGACCCATATGTCCATATAGCAGCTAGCATTAAAATATTACTTGGAGCTGAAATATTCACTCAATTATTTACTGGTACCCCATCGAAAACAGTTTTAAAAATCTTTCACCATTTTATCCAAGCGTTTTTGGTTATGTAGTAAGTGGTAGAGTAATATCTTCTTACACAGTTCAAGAGTGTACATCCATCGCATTATGCACTATGGAAACGCTAAATAACAGTATTAAACAGTTGTGGAAGTTAGAAACAATTACTGTTCAAACCAATTATTCATTAGAGGAAACACTACTCACCTTGTGAGGAACACTACTTAGAAACTCGCAAACGTCTCAGTTCGGGTCGTTATTCAGTATCTCTTCCGATAAATGACAATATTAATCAGTTGGATCTATCAAATTATACTTTACTTGTGCAGTTCTATGCCATTGAAAGAAGATTAATACGTCAACCGGATTCTTATAAGTAGTATCGGGATTACATGAAAGAGTCTGTCTTTAGATCATATGACATTAGTTCAAGACCCAAACATCATTGATAATTCGGATGATTATGTTACTTGCTACATCATTTTGTGCTTAAAGATAGTAGTACTACCACTCAATTGAGAGTAGTCTTCAATGGGTCAGCTAAATCTTCGTCACAATTGTCTTTAAATGATTGCCTTTTTAATAGTCCTACTGTGCAGCAGGATCTATTGCCGATAATATTAAGATTCAGGAAACACATCGTCGCCTTCACAGCCGATATTACCAAAATGTACAGGCAAATTTTAATCGATGAAACATAACTGGATTAGAGACAACGAATCTGGTGAAGAGATAATCCATCATACAACGTTAAATGTTTCAAATTACGTACCATAACCTATATGGAACTAAAAGTGTTCCTTATTTGGCTACCCGAACGCTACAGCAACTGGCTAAGGATGAACTCATTTCATTTCCATTAGCATCGCAAATATTAATGCAGGATTTTTATGATGATGATGTCCTAACAGGAGCTGATACGACTGAAAATGCTTTAAGAATCAAATCAGATTTACTTCAACTATTAGAAAGGGGTAAATTTCAATTGAGAAAATGTTCGTCAAATGTCCATGAAATTTTTTCACATTTGGAGTTTTCATCTAACGTTTCGATAGTATTAGGTTTGGCTTGGGATACATCACGAGATATATTTGTAATAAATTTTTCCAAATATTCGGTAGAAACTCCATGTACAAAGCGAAATGTCTTGTCAGAGATATGTCAGTTGTTTGACCCTCTGGGGTTGTGTTTTCCAATGATTTTAATAGCCAAAAACAAAATTCAATCAATATGGACACTTCACAATATCGATTGGGATGATTATAAATAACATCACAGCTTCAGGATCAATGGATCGAATTCAAATCACAATTGGTCAAATTAAATCAAATAATAGTTCTTCAGTGTATTTTAATTCAAATAATAAATTAATTGAGGTCCATGGCTTTTCAGACGCTTCTGAAAAAGGTTTTGGGTGTGTTATTTATCTAAGAAACATGGCACTAACATCGCTATGTTAGGCTGATTTGTTTAAAGTCTAGGGTGGCTCTTCTTAAAAAAACCGACTATTCCTAGCCTTGAACTTTGTGCTGCTTTGCTGCTGGCGCAAACAATGAATAAACTAATTGAAAGTCTGAATATGCAGATAGATCATATTTATCTCTGGTCAGATTCCGAAGCTACGCTTTTCGGTATTAAATCTAAATCATGATATTAATGATATTAATAATTAAAATTAATTAACAATTAATTTATATTGTTTTAATTGTTTGTTTACAAATATTAATAGTTTTATAACTTTAATAATATAAAAAAAAATGTCAATCAGTCACATTTTTTATCTATACATAGATGGAAGCAAAATCGTTCTGCAATTTTTTTCATGAACTATGAATCGTCAAAAAAAAAAATCGGAATGAATGAAAAAAAGTGGGAAAGAAAGAACGCAACACTGAATCCGCCTTTATTACGTGGCCAAATGTAAGTTGGGTATTTGCAGAATCGCATCCGAAACGATCACGGCATTAACTGTTTTTTTTTTTTTTTTCAATTTGATCAACCGTGACAATAGTTTTTGCACACGGATTCTAGAATAATAACACCACACAGTAAATTTCCGGTAATGAGTTCAAGATTTTCACTTTAACGTTATTTAGCAAATTTAATTCATAGACATTAAAGTTTAGAACGTTTATTTAAATAATCGTCATATTAAATTATTATAAAAAAATGGCTACTTATCGATCTGGACACTTGTGATTAAATGTGAGTGTCGCCTCGTCTTAAAGGCCAAAAAAATGTTGGGGTAAAAGACAAATTGTCCACTGACTTTGAATTCTGCGGTTGCTAATTTTTACTGCTTTTGCATTTTTCCTAAGATGAATACAATGTTGAAGAATTAAAACAATATTGATTGATGATAAACATTTTTACTAATATTCCAATCTTTAATAATTTGTTTTATTAATTTCAATTAGCTTTACAATAATTTTTATTTTGACTCGAGAATCTTCTTCGTCTTTCTACAATCCGCCTGATTTTACAATTTCGTGGATAATTTATACAATCGTAACTATAAAAATAATAATAATTGATCCATTAGACCTCTACAAAATATTTTTACATAATGCATGTAACTATTATCTCTGGGTAAATGTGTAAATAGTATTTTGTACATATGGTAACAATAATTCATTATATCAAAAAAAATGTAAACAAAATTCAACAAATCTACTTTGATTAGTTAATTAACGCAATAAAAATTATTCTACTAAAATAATAAAAATTTAATGATTTCAAATTTTAAGAAGTTCGATTGATGGAACATCCGATTGATTTGCGATACCGATCATCTTTGTTCAGCTAAGTTTAGTGAATTAATCTGTTTCTATGTTAAATGAAGTTTTGTTTCAGATATTCCACCATTCAATTCAAAATAGATTTCATCCCAACTTTTGGATGGATTTTTAGCACTAAGTCTAAATTTATCACTAAAATATTTTTTTTTTTTAATTTCTTTTTAATAACGTACCTACAGTGCTGGGAAAAAAAATTGGACAAACATATTTTATTACTGTTACATTTGTAACTTTCTTTGATTTATCTATATATATTTAAGAACTACACCAAATGTTTATGTTTATTACATTATTGTGCTTTCAATTTCTAGACACAACTGACACAACTCTTGTTTGTTATATTCCTCTTGCTGGCTACCCATCGATCATGTTATTTTTTGAATCTACACGCAAACACTTAACGTAATGCAATTCAGTGCATTGCTCCATCTAATATTAATTCTTAAATATACATCATCTCCCCTTTTTACAATTTTTTAACGTTTTACAAATTTTTATTATGTTCATTTACATTTACATTTTATTTAATTTGTTTATTTATACTTCTCTCTCTTTTCAAAAAAATAAAAATAAAACTAGATTACAATTTTACAATAATTACAATTTATCTTATCCTAACACTAAAATCACCGTTTGATTGATTTATATTTTTTTTTTTTTTGTATAATTTGCTTATATCATTATAATCTTCAGCAAAATGAAATCTACAAATTTTTAGTGGGGGATTTCGTTATCTTACATATTTACCTCACATGCTTTACAAAACTTGAGTTGCGCCGTAGAATTCTTCCATCGTCCAACTCATTCCAATATGATCTCGGAGAATAGTGTTTTTTATTAATTCTTGCTTTGTTCCATTGCTTTCCAACCCATACAATTTCTCCTTCCTTAAACTCTTTACCAATTATTTTGTTTCGATCGTAATACCTTTTCATTTTTTCCGTCTTAAATCTAAATTGATTTACAAAATCCGGCAAAAACGGTGAAATTTAAAATTCGGTTTTACCCGGTATCGAAGTGCGCCGTATTCTCCCCATAAGCAGTTAATTTGGGAATAAACCCAATTGTTGAATGGGAGTATTTCGATACTCAAGTAACGCAATCCAAATATCTTGTTTTGATTCTTCTGATTTTCGCAATAAATTTTTTGCGGTTTGCACAGCTCTTTCGGTCATGCCGTTTGATTGTGGGTAATGGGGGCTTGATGTGGTTATTACTATGTCTAATTCTTCTCCAAATTTTCTAAAATCATACGATCCGAAAGGCATATTATCAGCTACAATTTCTCGTGGTATTCCATGTACTACAAATACTTCTTTTAATTTACTTATAATATGCAGAGCAGTCTTATTTTTTAAGCTAATAACTTAAGTAATTGTTCCCGTTGAATTCAAACATGTCCATGCCAATTTTATTAAACGGAATTTGGGGTATCTCGTGAGGGATTAGAATTTCCTTTATATTTGAGTTCCTCAACTTTTGGCAAATATCACATGAAACTACTTTTTTCTCAATATCTTGATTAATTCCTGGCCAGTATATTAGAGTTCTTGCAAAGGCTTTCGATTTTTCTATCCCTAAATGGCCCTTATGAATTTCAGTTAACGTAGGTTGTCTTAAGGACGCTGGAACTACTACCTTTTCATTTTAGAAAATTATCTGACCTTCTAATAATAAGCTATCCCTAAATTTCCAATAAAATCTAAGATTTTTTGGTAATTTCTGCCTTTCTGTTGGCCAACCTTCGACTAAAATATTTTTCAATTTGCTTAATATTTCGTCATTATTAGTTTCTTGTTGAAATAGTTGCTTCTTTTTAACACTAACATTTATTGTATGAATTAACTCAGACGGATCTTCAATTTCCGTACTTTTCTCATGTATATCATAGTATCTCGAAAGTAAGTCAGCAATAAATAAATATTTTCCCGGCACAAATTTTAATTTAAAGTCATAATTTAAGAGCCACAATTTCTTTTATCATGATTCCTAGGAGCGGTTTGTGGTCTGTCATAACGGTAATAGTCCTTCCGTAAATTCAATTATGGAATTTCTTGCAAGCGAAACAAATGGCAAGCATTTCCTTCTCAATTTGAGAATACCGGGTTTCCGTATCTGTTAAACTTCGAGAGGCGAAGCTTATAGGCCTACCGTCTTGCGTCATACAACAACCTATACCGTCTTTACTGCTATCCGATTGTATTGTTATTTCTTTGTTGGCTTCAAAAGGTTTTAAAGTAGGGGCATTAATAATTTAATTTTTAATTTTATTTAATGATTCAGTGTGTGCTGGTAGCCAGTTCTCGTAATGGTTTTGACAAATCGGACATATTTGGAACAAAAATGCAAACATAGTTTACAATTCCTAAAAGCTTCTGTAAATCTTTTTTAGATCGAGGAATTCCTATTTCGGAAATTAGTTTCGTTCGATTGGGATCGCAGGCAATTCCGTTCTCGGATATAATGTGTCCTAAAAAATGTACTTGATTTATTTTGTACTGTAATTTAGAGCTGTTAAATTTAATATTTAATTCTTTTGCCTGGTTCATGACCTTGTCTATTATTTCGTCATGCTCTTGTTCTGTTTCCGCAAAAATCAACAGATCGTCAATGTAAACTACTACACCTGGTATATCTAAAAAATTTCTTTGGTTATATTTTTGAAAAACTTCTGGCACGATTTTAATACCGAAAGGGAATCTTTTAAATCGAAAATAGCCAAAAGGCGTATTAAACGTACACAATTTCGATGAGCTTTCATCTAACTTCACCTGCCTATTGGCCATCTTTAAGAGATCTAACACTGAAAATATTTTCTTGTTCGCCAAGTGTGTACTAATTTCGTCGAAAGATGGTATTAAAAATGTTTCCTGTTTAATTGCCTCATTAATGTGTTTCGGATCAAGACATATTCTAATTTTCTTATTTGGCTTTTCCACTATAACTAAGTTGGATACCCATCCTGATGGCTCATCTACTTTCTCAACTATTTCACGATCATAAAGGGATTCTATCTCTATTTTTAACGGATTAATTAATTTTAGTGGAATACGTCTAGCTGGTTTTACTACCGGAATAGCATCATCTTTTAATTGTATTTTAAAATTATCTATAAAATAAACAAGTCCATTGAAATTTTCCGCATGTTTAATTAAAAATTGTTTCTTACTGTCATTATTTAATGAGTCTATTCTTTCCACTAAATTCAAATCTGTACACGCTTGAAGTTCAAGTATGGGTACTGTATTGAAATCAAACTTTTGTATAGATACTTCATTTTTTACAAAGCACACTATTTCCGCTTCACCGACTACTTTCAATGCTGGTTCTCCATAAGCCTCTAATTTAGCGAAGCTTTTATTTAAATTTATATTTTTTAATTTTTTAAAATAATTTAGAGGAAGAACATTTGCCTGGGCTCCCGTATCTAATTTAAAATTAATACAATAGTTCTGTATTCTTACTCGTTCAAACCATGATTTGCCGTTAGCTTGATTTTCATTTTCTATTGCGTCAATATAAAAATTCTCATCCAAAGATAGATTTAATTCTTTAAGATGTTTTGTCAGGCAAGCAGAGGCATAATGATTTAACTTACCACAATTTCCACATTGTTTACCGTAAGCCGGACAATTTCCTTTTACATGTGATAACAAACAATATGTACACTTTTTGTAGATTTCATTCCTGGCATCTTGGTTATAATTTGGCCTAAAATTAGATGCAAAATTGTTTTTACCATTTTGATTTCTATTGAATTGATTGTTCTTATAACTATTATAATTCGTTGTATTAGCCTGATACTTATCTTTACTAAAGATTGTTTTGTTGATTGCTGCCATCTGTGTCTCGTCTTCTCTATCGTGATTAATTGCGTCTAACGATGTACTTGGTTTCTGGATATCCATTATTTGACTCTTTGACGCTTCGGCTGCTCTTCCCATTTCCACTACTTTCGCTAATGTTATTCCATCAACAGCTCCAAAAATCTTTTTTGTAACTGCTTATCCGCTACGCCTAACACTAGTTGATCACATACCATACGATCTTTGTCCTTGTACCCACAGGTTCGAAGGAGTTTTTTAATATCCAGTAGAAATTTGTCAAACGGTTCACCATTATCTTGTTTCGTTTACGATACAAGAAACTTTCGTACAATTCATTCTTATGTAGCTGGCAGAAATTTTCGAATGATGAGACCACTTTTTCATAATTAACTTTATCTTCTTCTGATAAGTTGAACGTATTAAAAATCTCGACTGTCTCCGGTCCAATTGCGTTTAAAAAGATAGCAAACTGGACTGGTTTTGGTTTTTTCGACGCTTCTATTGCCGTAAAAAATATTTCGAAATTTTGCTTCCATATACGCCAATTTTCTGATATATTACTGCCTTCTAAGTTTAATTTGTCCACTTTTTTAATAAAATCCATGTTGCTTTTTTTTTCAACGGTAATAACAGTGGTTTTACGTGGCCTTCCACGTGGTGCTTTATAATGTGTGTCCTCTAAACTTTTACACTTTTTCTTTTATCTATTCCCATTTGAATTGCAATAGGCTGCGCCATGTTATATTATTTTGTAACTTTCTTTGATTTATCTATATATATTTAAGAACTACACCAAATGTTTATGTTTATGATAATTTTTATTATAACTACAGTCAACTACAGTATTATAAATATAGTCTACAACTTTATTACATTATTATGCTTTTAATTTCTAGACACAACTGACACAACTCTTGCTTGTTATATTCCTCTTGCTGGCTGCTCATCGATCATGTTATTCTTTGAATCTACACGCAAACACTTAACGTAATGCAATTCAGTGCATTGCTCCATCTAATATTAATTCTTAAATATACATCAATTACAAATTGGAATTCTTTTTTGCTAAAATTACAAAACTTTTGAAAGCAATTGGCTTATTGTTTCATTGTAAATGCACCTATGACCTAACTTTACGTTGATTGGAGTTAAAGTAATGGAATAAATTAAACATTTATATTTAAATTTATTTTTTTTTGGTTTTTTACTGATTTATAGAAATTCTATGTTTAATATTAATATTTTGTTGGACCGCCATTTGCTTTTATTACAGCGATACACCTCTGATTCATTGAATTTGATAAAATTTTCAAAGTCGTAGAAGCTATTGATTCTCAAATAGTCATTAACAAACTTTTTAAAGCTTTAATTGATTCTGGGCGCTTTCTTGCTACTTCTAGCTTCATTATATACCAAATATTTCATCAGGGATTTAAGTCTGGACTATACGGGGGCCAGCTCAACACATCGATATTTTTTTCTGCGAAGTACTTTTTTACCTTTAAATGAAGAGATAAGAAAAAAACAAGTTTTTAACAAATAATTTATGTTTATCTGAAAGCCAATTTTTCTATCTACAATTCAAAATTAATAACTCACAACTTTGGCGGTATGGCACGGTGCGTTGTCCTGTTGAAAAATAAATCTGCAAGTCTCGCCAAAAAGCTTTAACACAGAAGGCTCAAATTCGTTATGTAGGACCTTCAGATAAACAGCTGCTGTAATTTTGGAACTAAGGAAGTACAATCGACCGGTTTCATTTCCAGAAAAGCATCCCCAGACCGTAACTCGTTCATTTTTCGGTCGAAGTTTTAAAAGACATTCGTTGCTAAGCCTCTCGCGAGATTCGCTCCCTACGAGAATACTTCCATTTTCAACATGCAGCTTGAATTTTGATTCATCGTAGAAAATCATATCATTCCACATCTCTTGAGACCAAGAAACATGCTCCTGGGCCCATAGCAAAGTATTTTTTTCACTCGTAATATGAACTCAGGACTCTGGACTGGTTTAAGTGCTTTCAAACCAGCTTTAACAATTTTTTTTTTCAATAAACTGGCTGAAATTTGTTTTCACGTAGCTCGCTCAAGATCCCCTCTTATGTCTGATGAAATTTTAAAACGGTTCCGACGACATTGTAATATTAAAAATTCTAAAATCTCTAAAAATTTATCAAATTCAATGAATCAGAGGTGTATCGCTGTAATAAAAGCAAATGGCGGTCCAACAAAATATTAATATTAAACATAGAATTTCTATAAATCAGTAAAAAACCAAAAAAAAAAAAATTTAAATATAAATGTTTAATTTATTCCATTACTTAAACTCCAATCAACGTAAAATTAGGTCATAGGTGCATTTAAAATGAAACAATATTGCTTTCAAAAGTTTTGTAATTTTAGCAAAAATAGATTCCAATTTGTAATAAAATATATTTGCCCAATTTTTTTTCCCAGCATTGTTTATCTGTTTTGCCAGGTCTTAAATTCATTTTAAATTTGTCCAATAACAGAATTACCTTTATTATTTTTTTTGGCTCAAGCATTTCAAATCCTCCGCAAAGCGGTTTGTTTTTCGATCTACTAACATATTTAACTCACTCAAATTAAATATTTCCATATGTACAAACTGTATATTTACTTTACCGTTTAGTTTTACGCCGTAACAATTACGTAAAAAAAAAACCGCATCCATAAAAACTAAAACCTGTTACCTAGGTTAAAATCGTATTTTTCTTTAAATAAGGCGACAATAAAGCAGCCGTCATTTATTCACCATAAAATATTAAGTAAAAGAAAAATTATAATCTTAAATATTTGTTGTGGTTTTATCTCAAATATATCTGCTAGGAAACTGACATAATTTTAAAATCTTTCTAACCCCTTTGTTTAGTGTATAATAATTTTGCCTAACTAACACCCTCCTCCTAATAAAAGGATATAACATTTGTCACCAGAACAACAACCAAATCATAATTTAAATTTAACATTTGGAACACAAAACTATCATTTTATATTTTTAGACTTATAACCTAAAAAAAAAAAAAAAAAAAAATCCTTTACCTAAGCAAGAAAGTTTAAGTACATATACAGATTATCTCGACTAAACCATAACGAAATAAAAATATTTTGCTGAATACATTTTTTTTTTGCACGTTATGTGGTTTAACGGCTTTGAATTCAGGTTTTACTGCTCGCAATTATAAAACTCTGTACCTCGACAATTGTTGGGCACAAAAAGGAAAAAAAAAATCTTGCATAATTTTTACATTAACAATAATACACTTGGAAAACTTCTATAATAAAACTTTTTGTAAATTTAATAACAATATCACAACACAAAGGTAAGAAGTATAAATTCTTAATTACAACTTTCTTATATAACGGTACCCGTTTTTGTGTGTGTCTATGTGTATGTGTAAACTTAAAAGTTCGTATTGAAATATAAAGCACAATAAAAAAAAAAAGAAAATAGTTTTTATGTAACTTTTTGTTTTGTGTTATAATATTATTTTTAATTTAATTTAAATAAAAAGAAATAAAAAAAAAATGAAAACTCAGTGTTTTTATTTTTTATTACATAAATGGGAGAAATGAAAAAAATAATTGTTTAAATTAATATCAAATTTAACTTTCCACTTTATTTAAAGTATTTTTTTTCATTTTATTGTTTTTTTTTAATTTTTTTTTTTTAAATAAACAATAGACCAAAAGTTTGCAATGAAAAGCCATTTAATGGTTTTTCTACTTTTTTGCTTATAGCAAAACGACTGGGTGGAATACCTATAGAAATATAATTGAGGTCGTTTTTAATGCTGTGACAGAGAATTGAAGTTTTTTTAAATGTTTTTATTGTAAGTTCGTTAGTGGCAGGATTTCTGTGGGACAAAGGCACTTTGTTAACTGTACGAACAATTTAATACTAGGAATGGAATTTCTATTTTATATTTTATTTGGTAGAAGTTTTGTTTAGTAGTAATGCAAGATGATGAAGTTGACAAACTTAAGCCTATCTCTACTGGTGTACATTATAATGTAAATCATATTAAAACCTAAAAATAAAGTTAGTCCTGTAAGTTGTGTTATTTTACTTAGCGCTGTTAGTTGTAATGATTTTTATTAACCGCGTTTTTTAATTAGAGTTACTTCTCGTACCCGGAGCACCTAATTTTCTGTGATAAAACTTATGTTCGACAAGCTGTTTATGCACATAATAAATTTATTTAAATCTAATCTATAATTTTTCATCCAGCTTTTTAACTAAAAATGTATAAAAAAATATTTAGCTCTACCTATTTATGCGGCTAATATCCGGAGCTCCTATCGGGAGCAAAGGGAAATTTGAAAATGTTTTGTTTTTGAAGTGAAAAATTTTCAGGCAGGTGAGGATTCGAAAAAAAAAAAGAATTTTGAAACAAAATTCTGTGACGGTCGAGAAAGTGTAACATAAATTTTTATATTCGGAGAGCAAATCGTGTTACGAAAATAAATCAACACACATTTTGCATAGCAATACAACAACAAATTTCTTCCGAATCGAATCATTGCCTCCTAGATTGATATTGAAATTTTTTTGCAATATTTACATGCATACATAAATACAAAACAAGTATGTTTGTAAATAACTAGTGGCCTGTGGCCCCTACGGGGCCGAATCTACGGCAAATTTAGTTCGCTAAATGGTACCAGTTTTGTATATGCGCTTTGTTTATTGTGATAGCAAATGCGAGTCTTAATGGCAATTGCAATCTTGATATTGTAAATGGCATATTTGGATCAGTTGTTATCAGCTTTATTCTTGGCATAAAAACAATATTACCTTTTCCTACACCTGTAATAACTTCTAGTTTTACAGATTTATCAAATAATTGAATCACCACCATACGGACACCATTGACTAAACCTGATCCTAGGTTTATATTCCTGATAAGCATTACTATTGCACCAACTTTCAAGATTAGTTTGTGTGGTGGCATTCCAGAAGGTGTAATAGAATTAATATACTCTAATGGTATGTTTAATGTTTCCGAAGGATCCGTTGTGATGATCGAATCGACACTGCAATACTCCTTGGAAACTCCGGCAATTAAATTTAGCACCTCTTTGTTGATCTGGTAGCAATTATCGTTTAACGGGCAAACAATTGCTCTCACTGAATACTGCTCTATATTAAGGGGATCCAAAGAATCACCAAAAATATGGTGAACAATTGAGTTTTGTTCGCATATAAAACTGGTGGGAATCTCAATCATGTTTTGTCCCTGATCACATTGCAGTGTTCCATTTCCCAATTGAAGCAACCACTTGGCAAATTCTCGTTCATTGGCATCAGCACGCATATTTTTACTTAAATAAAGTTTGATGAGGGAATTCCAAATTCTGCTTGTCTGAATACACGATTCGAGGATTTGAACTTTACTTGCCAATGGCACTACTGGTTAGACTTGTCTGAAATCTCCACCGAAAAGTATTACTTTTCCACCCATTGGAACGTTAGCTAATAACGCGTCCTCACACTTCATAATATCACGAAGTAGGCGATCTATACAGTCCACTGCTGCTGCTGGTATCATCGATGCCTCATCAATTAAAATAACTGATGCTTTACGTAACGCTGTAGCTCTATTTGATGTTGGTTTTATCGAAGAAACGGACGAAGATATTACCGGTACAGGGAGACCGAATAAACGATGTAGTGTCGTTCCGCCGTCTAATAGTAATGCCGCTATTCCAGTCCAGGCAGCTGCCAGAGCTATGTCACCTCGCCCCCTAACTATACTCAAAATACATGAATAAACGAACGTCTTACCACATCCACCAGGAGCTTTCAAGAAGAACAAATTAGCTTCGGCATGACCTGAGGTTGCGTCCAGAATCCGATTTACTACATTTTTTTGATCATTATTTAAATGATCATAGATATCAGCACCTCGAACAGTCTCTTCAATTTGGTTATATGCAGGCTCAATAGATCGTAACATACTCGGTATTGGTAGACCGATCCCGCCGCTGTCTAAACCATTAGCTCTTAGAATTTGATCGATTTGCTGTAATGCTGCATTTTCAGAAGCAGATTCGTCAACTTCAACCATGTCTTCTGTCATATAAGCTTTGAATGCCATCCACAATTGATTTGGTGATGTTGGTTGGCAAAAACAACAAATATAAGAAAACAGTTCCCGCAGTTGTCGTGGCATATGCGTGCTCTGCATTTCTTCCAAACAGTTTTGCCACTCGGAATCGTCCTCAAGTAGACCTCGTGAAAGGGCCGCTTCTTTGAAGGATTCCACGGTTACCCCATTGTAGGAGCGCAAGTCAGCAAAACATTTAGCCCCTTTTACATGAAGTAGTAACATGCGTATATAAAATCGAGTATGATCATTTGGCGCGACCCCGTACATTCTTCCAATCACTTTGCTATAACCTCTTTGGCGTGGCATCCATTTATTGTTTGTAAATTTGTAATGTTGCGGGATGTCATTGTACAAATATTGGTTAGCATTTTGATCACGCATGTTTAAATCAAACCATGCTGTTAATGTTGTACGCTTTGAATTTGACACTTCAAGTGCATTTTGTTCACCCCCTTCTCTAAAATACACATTCTGGAAGCCATCGTCATGGACTGCTAAACGAACTATTGTATGTGATCGGTCATGCATTTCGTTCGCATGAAGACGCCAAATACACTCGTGTGAGCTAACATATCGCATGTTTGCATATGTTATAATTTCATCATATCCTAGTTGATGGCCCTCATTGACGCATCTAACGAATTCCATACTTGCCGAGTCATAGCCTTTATATACATATTTAAAAAGGTATTTCACCGAGCGGACACTGGAACAAATTTCCACATTTATGTGAGCGTTGTATTTCAACAGTAGAAACGGATTATAAGAAATGACATCACGATTATCAATTTGATGAACTTCTTTTTGTGCAATTATTCCATTATTACGCTTGCGATACTTTGGATATCCGTTATTATTTTCAATCGTTTCTTCCAAAAATTCCTTCGGGAATTTTTTTTGTGCATTTCCCATTATTCATGCATGGAGCATTTGGATTACGAACACCACATGGCCCATGGATCATACATGAAACAACAGTACTATAAAGCCTTGGAAAGCGTACCGGATCAGGTATTTCAGCACAAACACATATATCAATATCAGCTGGTTCTTGAAATTTGGAGTCTTTATCAAGTATCAGAAGCATATGGCAGTGTGGTAATCCACGCTTTTGAAACTCTATAACGTACACATGGGCGACAACAATTCCCAGGACGCTATTTTTTAAAATATCTGTTTTCAACTCGTTTAGCTTGCAGTGAAATACCCGGGATACAATGTCAGGACGATCAGTAGGCTTTTCATTTTCCCCCAGCTCTAAAGTTATTTCTGGCCAATTCGGATTACACGTTATCGTTAAGAAAATGTCTGGTTTTCCGAATTTCCTGACTATCGCCATTGCATCTTGATATCGTAGAGCCATATTACGTGCACTACCCTCAAAAGAAGATGGTAAAACCACAATTTTTCCCGCAGCAAGGTTTTGTAACTGCGCATGCTGCAGAACAAAATCCTGTAGTCCTCTATAATGTTCAACGCGAAGATCCGACTGATGCTGTCGAATATAATTCAATCTTTCACCTTCAACTCTAACATACAAATCGACGATATACTGTTGAAATAGATTTTTTGATTGGTGAATGTGTGAAAATCCTTGGCGTATAGCAAGTCGGTAGCATGCAAATTGCAACATAGTCATACGTTGACGATTTTTTTGGCGACGTGGACCATTATGAGTCATTTGAGGGTCCCATCCTGGATCACCATACGGATATAGCAATGGATACAGCATAGGATCGCAGTGAAGACTTAAAACAGGCAACACTTTCGGACCACTTTGCCGGTGGTGAATAACGACATAACGATGACCTGGAGGTTCTCCATCAACAGAATTAAATACTTCGGCGATCTCATTTGCGCTGGGTCTATTAAATCTCCGCATATCCATTGAAATATTATCAATAAACCGAAGCTCTAGGTTGTGTGCCTCTTCTTCTTGTTCGATCGTTTCAGCTGCAATCTTGTAAGCTTGAACGTACGGATTGTTAGCAAGAATATCAGTCAAGCTTGCAAATATTAATCGTTGTAATCCTTTATTTTCTTTACGATTCATACGTAAGTCAGTAGCAACCGACGATTCAATAAAATAAAGCTGGCCATAAGAAGCGCTTTCTCCATTAGGTGGCAACAAATCCGAAATGTAACGGTAAATCTGTCCTTGTATTTTAAAACAGTATGGACCATTGCCTGGAATTTCTTTCTTTGTAGCTGATAGGAAAGCAAATGCCATTGCACTATTATATTTCCGAATGTGTTTGATAAAATTCGTACTATTTAGAGTTAAGTCTCTAAACTGCGGATGTATCTGTAGTTCTGGGAGAGATATAAGAGCGTTATGACAACATGAACTAAAATGACCATTAGTTGCCTCTTTAACAAAATGTAAAGCTTTACAATACACACATTCAATATTCATTGCACCCAAGTTATTTTCTAGTATTGTAGATTCATCCAACAAATCTTCCCTGAACGACATGTTGGCCCTTATTTTAAGATTGCGGCGATAATCATTAACTCGCATCCTATGGAACTGCATTTGCTCGTTCACATTCCGAATAACACGCCCCCTTTTGGCTGATCTTCCTCGACGAACGGTACTCATTTTAAAACTATTAAATATTCCTTTTCAGGTGTTTGTTGTCGCACTTTCTTAATAACACAATGAATTCACACAATTAGATTGAAAAAATGACAATTAAAACTTTTTCAAAACAAAATTAAAACAAAAGTATAATATTTATGTATTAAAAACCCATATATAAAAAAATAACAAAAAACTTACAAAAAATGGACTATTCGGAAAAATAGGGAGATCCGCTTACTGATTGCATTCGGATGGTTTTTCCAAAAACAACAAAAAGTAAACAATTTGGCGGAAAATTTTTATTTTTGCAACAACCTTGAGATTAATATCAATCGAATGAGATATATTCGATGGTTGTAGGAGGCGATTTAATAGTCTAATTTTCATGTACACTTCGCAATTATATATATAGATTTGTTTTAGATTATTAAAATAGCTTCATTATGACCCTGTTAAAGTTAGCCGAAAGTTTCCACCAGAAAGTAAAAAGTCGATAATGCAGATTATATTATTGACATTTCAGTCGAAAATAAATCAGCCTCTAGAGTGTTATGTCTGGAGATAGATTGGATTGATGTGACTTATCAATAGGTATCGCAGGAAAAAAATCCAGTTCAAGTTTCTCGAGGAAAATCTCGGAAAATTCAAAAAAGTTTCCAGCCGAAAGTAAGAAATAGATAAATAAAATCAGCCTCTAGAGTGTTATGTCTGAAGATGGATTGCATTGATGAACCTTGTCAATAGGTATCGCAGGAAAAAAATTCAGTTCAAGTTTCCAGTGGGAAATCTCGGAAAATTCGATTTTCCAAATTTTTTTACAAAATTTGTATAAAACTGATTTTCATCACTAGAGCTGATTTTGGGGTAGCTGATTTTGCTACTCGGTCAAATTTCCGCTCAGTCGACTTAGTTAAATTCGTGGGCGACCCCAACGATGTTTATTTTTGTTGATCTGGTTTCAATAAATTTATTTTATGAAACTGATGGTACCGTTTGATATTACATATTGCTGAGATTTATTTTGATAAGTTTCTTGTCGTTGCAATGCTTTTATTATCAATTTTTTAACGCTTTAATCTATTTCTTTGGAGAGGCTCATTTTCAATCCCTAAATTAAATTTTTGAATACATAGTCAAAAATTTTTGTTCTAAAATATCAAAAATATCTTCTGGTACAATCAATCACTTTATTGGTATTAAATTGTAATTTTTATTGTTATATTATTGTTGCTGTTTCGTTTAAATATTTATGTACATGTATATATTGATTTATTATATTAATTAAATAAATAGCATCGTACGTTATCTAGGATAAGGGAAATTCCCTTTTATATGATATTGTAAACTACATTGAATTGCAAAAATATTTGAGGTATTAATGAAAATGTTTCAACAATTTTTGACCTTTTAAAAGTTAGCCGAAAGTTTCCAGCCGATAGTGAAAAGTCGATAATGCAGATTATGTTATTAGTATTCCAGCCGAAAACAAATCAGCCTCTAGAGTGTTATGTCTGGAGATGGATTCCATTAATGTAACTTGTCAATTGCTATCGCAGGAAATAAACTCAGTTCAAGTTTCCCGTGCAAAATCTCGGAAAATTCGATATTCCCAAAATGATTAAAAAATTTGTATAAAATCAGCCTCTAGAGTGTTATGTCTGAAGATGGATTCAATTGATGATATTACTCAATAGCTATCGCAGGAAAAAAATTCAGTTCAATATTCCCGTGGGAAATCTCGGAATTTAAAATTTTGGAAAATCGAATTTTCTGAGATTTCCCACGGGAAACTTGAACTGAATTTTTTTCCTGCGGTAGCTATTGATAAATCACATCAATGCAATTCATCTCCAGACATAACACTCTAGAGGCTGATTTTATACAAATTTTCTAATAATTTTTGGAAAATCGAATTTTTCGAGATTTCCCACGGGAAACTTGAAAAGAATTTTTTCATTCGATAGCTATGGACAAATCACATAAAAACGATTCAGCTTCAGCTATATACTCTAGAGGCTGATTTTATTCCAATTTTGTAAACCATATTCTTCTGATTTTCCGATATTTTCCACGAAGCAAAGTTTTACATGTAATTTATTTAAAAATTTTTTTATTTAAATCTATGTATCCTATTTACTTTCGGCTGATAACTACTAAATTTTTATTTTCGGCTTAAATGTTATATCATAATTTGCATTATCGACTTTTTACTTTCGGCTGGGATTAGACAATCTGCATTACCATTTTCTCCTTTTGGCTAGACTAACATAATCTGCAATATCGACTTTTCACTTTCGGCTGCCAACTTTTGGCTAACTTTAACAGTATGCGATTGACGGCTATGGGTAGCCGCCTATTCCTTGACTCTAACGAGGAAGATCGGATCGAGTCGATGGGGGAGGAGGGTGACATAAACAGTCAACACGGAGCACCGGAAGGGAGGTCAGGATTGATGACGTTCCTCTAGGACCGAGAGATTAACCCTGCTGCGACAGCGGAGGGTATATGAAGGAAGGTAAGTTGACCTGTTTATGCTGAGCACGGCTCAGATTAATCTTCACCAATCTAAGGCTGCTTCGGCAGCGTTATCCTCAGACTGACCAATTCGGATGAGGACATAATCCTAGTACAAGAACCCTGGATTAATAAAAACAAGATCTGTGGGTTCGGTGTAAAAGGGTATACAATTTTATACTCTTCTGGATCCGATAAGATCAGATCTTGCATTCTCGCTAAAAATATTTTGAGTAATTTTCTTCTTCCACAATATAGTAGTGGAGACGTAAAGACAGTCGGCCTGGAGGCGGGAGGCTGCTTACTATGGCTGGTTTCAGCATATATCGGGACCAAGAGAAGGAGGTTCCGTCGGATAAACTTGGGGAACTGATACTCGAAGCGGAACGGGAAAAGATCGGAGTAATGCTGGATTGTGATGCAAATGCGCATCATACAATCTGGGGAAGCAGCAACATCAATGACAGGGGTGAGTACTTATTTGATTACTTATTGGGTATTAACCTTGCAGTGTGTAATCTGAAGCAAGAGCCCACTTATGGCGGAGGATGTCTTGGAGACTATTCTGTGATAAAATGGAAGATGTTTCGGAAACTTCGCCCGTCAGGAAATCTTATCTAAGAGTCCAAAGAGCCCTAGTTACTAAATTAAGCCAGATGAGCTGTGGGCAACGTCCAGTGAGGAATCATTGGTGCTTCTGTTGGATACCCATTTCCCAGGTAGTGTGGGTGTGTCGACGGAGCTTGGTAAGAATAGGGAAAAATTATCGTCGGGGTGCCAGGAGAAAATCGTGTGCAAAAACCGTATCCTATGGGCACTAAACAGCTTTAAACCCTATAAATCAGCAGCCCCGCAAGGTACCATCCCAGCGGAATTGCGAAAACACTCGTCGATCATTCTCCCATGGTTGGAGGTGATCTTCAGGGGGTGTCTAAAACTGAATTATATTCTTAGGAAATGGACGGAGGTTAGGGTGATTTTCATCCTGAAAACTGGGAAGAATTCACAGGCTTACCCAAAGGACCTAAGACCTATAACTCAATCATCATTTCTGTTGAAAACATTGGAAAAACTGATCGACGTGTACATATGTACGTGCAAAAATAAAACCAAGTAATTGGGCGACTTCTCGGCATGCGTACTGGAAAGGGAGATCTGTGGACACGGCTCTGCATTCCCTGGTGCGAACAATTGAGAAATCAATCCACTCGAAAGAGTACTGTATGGTAGCCTTCCTCGATATAAAGGGCGCCTTAAACAATGTCAGGACGGAGGCAGTTCGGGAAGGACTGTCTTTCGTAGATGTGGACTACTCCTTAGGGAGGTTGATAAATCAGATGCTAGAATGCAGGATTATTAACGCGGAAATGAGGGAATCCACCATTTGAAGGCGAGTAGTTAGTGGAACTCCGCAAAGTGGTGTTCTATTACCTCTTATCTGGAACATAGTTATCAATGGATTACTTTTGGAACTAGAGAGGGAGGGAATAGGGGTGATAGCGTATGCAGATGACTGAGCGATCGCGATTTCGGGGAAGTACCTAGGCACGATTAAGGGTCATGCAACACGCGCTCGTAATCATTACAAAGTGGGCCGGCAAATGTGGGCTGGGTATAAATCCATCCAAAACCGAGTTGGTACTTTTCACCAAGAAATATAAAATTCCGGTAATCGCCCCTACTACCTTAAATAGCACGGCACTGGCCTTTACTGATAAGGCAAGATTTCTGGGCATAATATTGGCTAGTAAGCTAAATTAGATGCATACTATTTTAGAGAGAGTAAAAACGTCCACCATGGCTCTGTATTCGTGTAGGAACGCCGTCGGTATGAGATGGGGTCTAAAACCAGAGCTGGTACACTGGCTCGTCACCGCTGTAGTCAGACCGATTCTGATGTACACCCCGTACGAGTGTGTGGTGGCCAGCACTAAACAAGAAAACTTATAAGAATAAGATAGAGAAGGTACAGAGAACGGCCTGCTTGCTTATAAGCGGGTCACTACGAACAACCCCTACGCGTGCTCTGGATGCTATGTTCTACCTTCTTCCTGTTGTCATCTTTGGTAAGCAGAGAGCGGCAACTACGGCTGCCGTGTTTGAAGTGCCGCACACCTCTCAATTAGATGAGTGAGCATTTCAATATCCAGATAGTCTGGGTCCCCTATCACTCGGACGTACTGGGGAACTGCAAGGCGGACGAACTGGCAAGGCATGGTACAACTCTCCAATTGAAACCGGAAAGGGCAAATCTGGGGAGGCCCATAGCAGCGTTTTATAGGGCGCTTGGAAATGAGGCGATAGCCTCGGCAGAGAAGAGGTAGAATAACACCATAACATGCTATGTAGCGCGGCAAATCTGACCGAAACTGGACTTGAAGCGCTCCAAAACAATACTATCCCTATGTAGACCTGACTTAAGTATAGTCATGGGGTGCTCAAAGGACACTGCCTCATTAGGGAGCATGCAAAGAGGCTTAACCTTTACAGGAGGCATAAACATCTGCGCAAGTATAATTTGGACGGCCTTATGGATCTCGAGAACTGCAATGTGCGAGATATCTTACGCTACATAAGTAGCTCAAAATTGTTCCAATGAAGGTATAAGAGGAGTAGGATCCCTTGGTATCACAACGGACCGTCATCGGTCTAAGGTTGAGTTTTGGCAGCTACTCTAACCTAACCTTCCCGTGGGAAATTTCGGAAAATTCAAAAAAGTTTCCAGCCGATATTAAGAAATGGATGAATAAAATCAGCCTCTAGAGTGTTATGTCTGGAGATGGATTGCATTGATGTGATTTGTCAATAGCTATCGCAGGAAAAAAATTCAGTTCTGGTTTCCCGTGGAAAATCTCGGAAAACTTTCTGAATTTTCCGAGATTTCCCACGGGAAACTTGAACAGAATTTTTTCATTCGATACTATCCTGATATTGAAACGTTTTACAGAAAGAACAAAATTATTTTGGACGATTACTATCTGAATTTCCTTCGTTATGGAATTACCCGACCAAGAGTTTTCCTAAAACATATGAGCCAACAGAAAAATGGAACAATGTACATACATTTTATCACGGAAGAATACTCTTGTGCTGCCTATGTTGTAGAGTACGTGAATAAAACCAATAGACGCATTAGTAACTTGCAACGCCAAATTGTTACAACAATGAATGAACACCCCGAGTTTTAAATAGTGGAAATAATGAAAAAGATAAACATTGATATGCTAAATACTGTCAAAATCATGAGTCAAGAAGCTGCTTGGTATTTGTTAAGAGAACCTATGTCTAAAGGTTCTTCAGTAGTTGCAAATAATACACGCAATGCACAACACAGCTACCCTAAACGAAAGGATCCTCGCATGTGTCACGTAAGGTGACAAAATAAAAATTCGCAACAAACAAAAAAAAATTAGAGAAAGATGGATTTTGGGAATGTTACGAATGCTACAATTTAAATCAATGTTGTTGAAGATTACGCTTACCTTACCTTATACGAAAGCGTTTTAGATTTAGACTTAAGACTTTATTCGAAAAATTAGACAGGCGGTGTTTCGTGGCGGTTGTTTGTGAAAGGCGTCTCACTTCATATTACTGAGCCACCCGTTTTTGTTTTAAGTTGTTTGCTGCTTTATAATTAAAATTTCAGTATAACAAAATATCGATACTATCGGTTTTGAGATTTTTCAACATTAAAATATGAAAATTTGAATTTGAACTCTGATTTTCAATTTTTATTTAAAATCCAAATCAGCTACCGACACCTGTTGATTTATTAAACAACAAAAAACTGTTCATATTGAAAATGAATTTCCCGCAAAATTTTATTTTCTATTTGATGTGGTTTTCATTTTTATGATTACGTTAAGAGTGGTCGAATGGTTAAAATTGCGTCATAATTTTATTTGAGAACGGTTGGTTTATACATATCTACTTATTAGGGATGAAAGTACAGACTTCTGTGATAATGTTTTTATACGTATATATATATATATATATATATATATATATATATATATATATATATATATATATATATATATATATATATATATATATATATATAAATATATATATATATATATATATATATATATATATATATATATATATATATATATATATATATATATATATATATATATATATATATATATATATATATATATATATATATATATATAAATATATATATATATATATATATATATATATATATATATATATATATATATATATATATATATATATATATATATATATATATATATATATATATATATATATATATATATATATATAATGTTCATATGTGTGATGAATGGTAACTGGAAATGGGAAATTTTTATTTTTTATGGTTTTCAGTTTTAATTCGAATTTTATATTTTATAAATATATAAATCAATCTTTCACATATTTTTTAAAGCTTAAAATACAAAAATATACATGTTTTATATAATTGATGTGTGGTTTGGAGATTATAGATCAAATTTTTATTTTTATATTTTTATCAATAATCCGTTGAATAGAAGGTAATGGACTGAATTATTATCTTATATCATTTATATTTATGGCACTGTTGCCAGTGTGGCATTATGACCATTGTGCCTCATACCCCACAAATTATATTTTAGAAATGTTTGGCAAAGTTGGGCCAAATTCAAAGTTCCATCGGAGCGGTTTACGAACAAATATTAAGTCATCATTTCTAAAAATATTCAACCAAAAACAACCAAAACGGGCTTATTACGACCTAATAAATCAACAGACTGATTACAAGATGCTCATTTCCAAACATTTTATTTGCAGTGGAAAGATGGAAGGACAGATTGAAGGATTTATTGTTTTATTCTTAAAATTTATTAAAGGAATAAGCGACATGCCTATCAGCAATTTTTATCTAAAGGGCGAACAATTGCTAGAACCACATTGTTCAGTCGTTTAAATAATAAGAGTAAGTAATATTTTGATTGTAAGCTCGAAGAAATAAGTCTTGAGTGTACTGATTCTGACGATTCTCCTAATTTCGCTCATTCCGTTAAATTTGAATTTCAGGTGAATTCAAGTCTTAGTAATTTCTGTTAAAAATTAGTATACACCCTGTGTTAATTTTGTCTGTCATGTCATGATATCAATTTTTGCTCTGTACATTGTACAGTACAGTTTTGTCAGTCGTAATTTTATCTCTCTACTGATTACAACGTGTATTGTATATTTATCAAATAGTAATTGTACGAGTAATTCTTTCATTCTTTCGGATTATAACGCTTGAATATACTTACCTTACTGATCAGTGCTTTGTAATTGGAAATCACAACAGGTGCAATAAAATACATTCACAAATAACAAAACAAATATCAACAATTTCGAAACTTATCAAAGTATGTCGCTAAATATTGACCATTTGTTAAGATTGGTACCCGAGTTCGATGGTTCGGTTAGCTTGCTAAGTAAATATATAAATGTGTGTGAATTTTTTTATAAGCCTCTGACGGGAAAAGACCAAAAAGATACATTTCTACAAATTGTTCTATCGAAACTTTCTGCTATAGCTTACGAACTAATCTTATACAAGACGATCGAAACGTGGGAGGATTTGAAAACAGAGTTGACATTGCAGTTTGAAGACTCTCGATCAGTCGAGCAACTGCAAATTGAACTCATTAAGCATCTTCAAGGTCGAAATTTAAACGTTCTTATATTCGCGCGCAATATTGAGAAAACTTTATCTGCACTTAACAGTGCTTGCATACGTAGGGAAGGCAAAAAGAGTGCTGAAGTAATAAATAGCTTGAACGAAGCAACTGTATTACGCTCGTTTCAAGACGGACTGCATCATTCCATTGCGGTCATAGTGAAAGCCTGTCGGTTCAAGACATTGAAGGAAGCTGTCGATAAAGCCATAGAAGAGGAAATGTCATTTATGGACAAACCTAGATTTCAGTCAACGACTATTAAATGCCAATTATGTTCCAAAGTAGGTCTCATCGCTAAAGATTGTTTCCAACTAAACAAGCCAAGTTCAACTCATATACTTCAATCTCACCAAATTCTCGGAATTACGTGCCCAGTAATGGAAAACCAGTGACGAACTTTCAAGCTAGCACAAATCCAGTGAAGTGTTTATATTGTAAAAATATAGGACATATGCTGAAAGATTAGTCAGATTGATTCATTCCCAATTCAGTCAGATGGTATTTTAGGAAAAGACTTCCTGCAGGACTACTCCTCAATGTTCGTTTCAAGGTGTAGAACAACAGTTACCGCTTTGTGGGTTGCCAAAATCAGTTGTGGAGCTAGAAATTTCTAACGAAACACATCCTCCCCGAGCCGAAAAGATTATACACGTTCCTAATCCTTGTCAAATTAACAAAGATTATATCTGTCTCTCGCAGGAAATTACAAATGTTGTGTACTATATAAAGTATTGCCAGTTCAGTTGTCAGTTTCGCTCTTAACAAAGATCCAATAAGTTTATAGTTAATACAAACGGAAAGATTAAAATAAGTTTTAAATCGGTTAATTCCTATGAACTTTTCAACATTGGAAGTTGGAATCCGAACGTAGAAGACAGATTAAACAAACTCGGCAAGAATCTTAATTTCAGCCATTTAAAAGGAAAAGAAAAATCATCTATATTGGAAATTTGTCGCGAATTCAATGATGTATTTTATTTAGAGGGCGATACTCTGACAACTACCGATGCTTGCTGGCATAAAATTCCTACTTACAACATTCCTAACCGATTCACATTAAACATTACCGCTTACCTGAGGCAACGCTGGACGAAATTGATAAACAGGTTGATGAAATGCTAAAAAACAAAATTATCGAAAACAGTACCAGTCACTGGAATTCTCCCTTGTAAATCGTTCCAAAAAAAGTTGCCGGTGATCGAAAATGGCGATTGGTAATAGATTTCGGTAAGTTAAACAACATCACTGTTGACCAATTTTATCCTCTGCCAAACAAAACCGAGATTTTGGACCAGTTAGGCAAAGCAAACTATACCGGTGTAAAGTATTTCACACAAAGTGTAGCCAAAGAAATTAACGAAAAGTGAAAGTGTACTGAAAAAGTGTAGGCCTACATAAAAAGTGTAAATAAGGAGTAAAACCAGGTATGGGGCGATATTACCATAAAGTGCACAGGTTAAGCAATCCGAAACAATTTTACTTATTAAAATTAAAAGGGTTGGGTATGTTCGACGCTATTTTGAAAATTGTGAAAATCAAACAAACTGTCGAAACCTGATGCTACACTATGACCAATTACAAAAATGTAACAATTTTCATTATGATTGCTCGATTATTTCTAAACATTTCTTAGAAAATTCAATTTTATTGAAAATTAACTGTGCTATATATAGCCCACAAGTTTTTGGGCGGCAAAAATCTAAAATGGTCCGATTACGATGGTTGATACCTCTATCAATAGGTTTCGGGACCTGTAGTTGCTGTGACAATTTTCATTTTGATTGCTCGATTATTTCTAAACATTTCTTAAAAAATTCAATTTTATTGAAAATCAACTGTGCTAGAGCCTACAAGTTTTTGGGCGGCAAAAATCTAAAATAATCCGATTACGATGGTTGATACCTCTATCAATAGGTTTCGGGACCTGTAATTGCTGTGACAATTTTCATTTTGATTGCTCGATTATTTCTAAACATTTCTTAAAAAATTCAATTTTATTGAAAATCAACGGAGCTATAGCCCACAAGTTTTGGGGCGGCAAAAATATAAAATGGTCGGTTTACGATGGTTGATACCTCTATAAATAGGTTTCGGGACCTGTAATTGCTGTGACAATTTTCATTTTGATTGCTCGATTATTTCTAAACATTTCTTAAAAAATTCAATTTTATTGAAAATCAACGGAGCTATAGCCCACAAGTTTTGGGGCGGCAAAAATATAAAATGGTCCGATTACGATGGTTGATACCTCTATCAATAGGTTTCCGGACCTGTAATTGCTGTGACAATTTTCATTTTGATTGCTCGATTATTTCTAAACATTTCTTAGAAAATTCAATTTTATTGAAAATCAACTGAGCTATAGCCCACAAGTTTTTGGGCGGCAAAAATCTAAAATGGTCCGACTACGATGGTTGATACCTCTATCAATAGGTTTCGGAACCTGTAATTGCTGTGACAATTTTCATTTTGATTGCTCGATTATTTCTAAACATTTCTTAAAAAATTCAATTTTATTGAAAATCAAATGTGCTAGAGCCCACAAGTTTTTGGGCGGCAAAAATCTAAAATGGTCCGATTACGATGGTTGATACCACTATCAATAGGCTTTGGGACCTGTAATTGCTGTGACAATTTTCATTTTGATTGCTCGATTATTTCTAAACATTTCTTAGAAAATTCAATTATATTGAAAATCAACTGTGCTATAGCCCACAAGTTTTTGGGCGGCAAAAATCTAAAATGGTCGGATTACGATGGTTGATACCTCTATCAATAGGTTTCGGAACCTGTAATTGCTATAACAATTTTTATTTTGATTGCTCGATTATTTCTAAACATTTCTTAGAAAATTCAATTTTATTGAAAATCAAATGTGCTAGAGCCTATAAATTTTTGGGCGGCAAAAATCTAAAATGGTCCGATTACGATGGTTGATACCTCTATCAATAGGTTTCGGAACCTGTAATTGCTGTGACAATTTTCATTTTGTTTGCTTGATTATTTCTAAACATTTCTTAGAAAATTCAATTTTATTGAAAATCAACTGTGCTAGAGCCTACAAGTTTTTGGGCGGCAAAAATCTAAAATAATCCGATTACAATGGTTGACACCTCTATCAATAGGTTTCGGAACCTGTAATTGCTGTGACAATTTTCATTTTGATTGCTCGATTATTTCTAAACATTTCTTAGAAAATTCAATTTTATTGAAAATCAAATGTGCTAGAGCCCATAAATTTTTGGGCGGCAAAAATCTAAAATGGTCCGATTACGATGGTTGATACCTCTATCAATAGGTTTCGGGACCTGTAATTGCTGTGACAATTTTCATTTTCATTGCTCGATTATTTCTAAACATTTCTTAGAAAATTCAATTTTATTGAAAATCAACTGTGCTATAGCCCACAAGTTTTTGGGCGGCAAAAATCTAAAATGGTTCGATTTCGATAGTTGATACCTCTATCAATAGGTTTCGGGACCTGTAATTGCTATGACAATTTTCATTTTAATTGCTTGATTATTTCTAAACATTTCTTAGAAAATTCAATTTTATTGAAAATTAACTGTGCTATAGCCCACAAGTTTTTGGGCGGCAAAAATCTAAAATGGTCCGACTACGATGGTTGATACCTCTATCAATAGGTTTCGGAACCTGTAATTGCTGTGACAATTTTCATTTTGATTGGTCGATTATTTCTAAACATTTCTTAGAAAATTCAATTATATTGAAAATCAACTGTGCTATAGCCCACAAGTTTTTGGGCGGCAAAAATATAAAATGGTCGGTTTAAGATGGTTGATACCTCTATCAATAGATTTCTGGACCTGTTTTTGCTGTGACAATTTCCATTTTGATTGCTTGATTATTTCTAAACATTTCTTAGAAAATTCAATTTTATTGAAAATCAACTGTGCTAGAGCCTACAAGTTATTGGGCGGCAAAAATCTAAAATGGTCCGATTACGATGGTTGATACCTCTATCAATAGGTTTCGGGACCTGTAGTTGCAGTGACAATTTTCATTTTGTTTGCTTGATTATTTCTAAACATTTCTTAGAAAATTCAATTTTATTGAAAATCAACTGTGCTAGAGCCTACAAGTTTTTGGGCGGCAAAAATCTAAAATAATCCGATACGATGGTTGATACCTCTTTCAATAGGTTTCGGAACCTGTAATTGCTGTGACAATTTTCATTTTGATTGCTCGATTATTTCTAAACATTTCTTAGAAAATTCAATTTTATTTAAAACCAACTGTGCTATAGCCCACAAGTTTTTGGGCGGCAAAAATCTAAAATGGTCCGACTACGATGGTTGATACCTCTATCAATAGGTTTCGGAACCTGTAATTGCTGTGACAATTTTCATTTTGATTGCTCGATTATTTCTAAACATTTCTTAGTCAATTCAATTATATTGAAAATCAACTGTGCTAGAGCCTACAAGTTTTTGGGCGGCAAAAATCTAAAATAATCCGATTACGATGGTTGATACCTCTATCAATAGGCTTTGGGACCTGTAATTGCTGTGACAATTTTCATTTTGATTGCTCGATTATTTCTAAACATTTCTTAAAAAAATCAATATTATTGAAAATTAACTGTGCTATAGCCCACAAGTTTTTGGGAGGCAAAAATCTAAAATGGTCGGATTACGATGGTTGATACCTCTATCAATAGGTTTCGGAACCTGTAATTGCTATAACAATTTTTATTTTGATTGCTCGATTATTTCTAAACATTTCTTAGAAAATTCAATTTTATTGAAAATCAAATGTGCTAGAGCCTATAAATTTTTGGGCGGCAAAAATCTAAAATGGTCCGATTACGATGGTTGATACCTCTATCAATAGGTTTCGGAACCTGTAATTGCTGTGACAATTTTCATTTTGTTTGCTTGATTATTTCTAAACATTTCTTAGAAAATTCAATTTTATTGAAAATCAACGGAGCTATAGCCCACAAGTTTTGGGGCGGCAAAAATATAAAATGGTCGGTTTACGATGGTTGATACCTCTATAAATAGGTTTCGGGACCTGTAATTGCTGTGACAATTTTTATTTTGATTGCTCGATTATATCTAAACATTTCTTAGAAAATTCAATTTTATTGAAAATCAACGGAGCTATAGCCAACAAGTTTTTGGGCGGCAAAAATATAAAATGGTCCGATTACGATGGTTGATACCTCTATCAATAGGTTTCCGGACCTGTAATTGCTGTGACAATTTTCATTTTGATTGCTCGATTATTTCTAAACATTTCTTAGAAAATTCAATTTTATTGAAAATCAACGGAGCTATAGCCCACAAGTTTTGGGGCGGCAAAAATATAAAATGGTCGGTTTACGATGGTTGATACCTCTATAAATAGGTTTCGGGACCTGTAATTGCTGTGACAATTTTTATTTTGATTGCTCGATTATATCTAAACATTTCTTAGAAAATTCAATTTTATTGAAAATCAACGGAGCTATAGCCAACAAGTTTTTGGGCGGCAAAAATATAAAATGGTCCGATTACGATGGTTGATACCTCTATCAATAGGTTTCCGGACCTGTAATTGCTGTGACAATTTTCATTTTGATTGCTCGATTATTTCTAAACATTTCTTAAAAAATTCAATTTTATTGAAAATTAACTGTGCTATAGCCCACAAGTTTTTGGGCGGCAAAAATGTAAAATGGTCGGATTACGATGGCTAATAGCTCTATCAATAGGTTACGGAACCTGTAATTGCTATGACAATTTTCATTTTGATTGCTCGATTATTTCTAAACATTTCTTAGAAAATTCAATTTTATTGAAAATCAAATGTGCTAGAGCCCACAAGTTTTTGGGCGGCAAAAATCTAAAATGGTCCGATTACGATGGTTGATACCACTATCAATAGGCTTTGGGACCTGTAATTGCTGTGACAATTTTCATTTTGATTGCTCGATTATTTCTAAACATTTCTTAGAAAATTCAATTATATTGAAAATCAACTGTGCTATAGCCCACAAGTTTTTGGGCGGCAAAAATCTAAAATGGTCGGATTACGATGGTTGATACCTCTATCAATAGGTTTCGGGACCTGTAATTGCTGTGACAATTTTTATTTTGATTGCTCGATTATATCTAAACATTTCTTAGAAAATTCAATTTTATTGAAAATCAACGGAGCTATAGCCCACAAGTTTTGGGGCGGCAAAAATATAAAATGGTCGGTTTACGATGGTTGATACCTCTATAAATAGGTTTCGGGACCTGTAATTGCTGTGACAATTTTTATTTTGATTGCTCGATTACATCTAAACATTTCTTAGAAAATTCAATTTTATTGAAAATCAACGGAGCTATAGCCAACAAGTTTTTGGGCGGCAAAAATATAAAATGGTCCGATTACGATGGTTGATACCTCTATCAATAGGTTTCCGGACCTGTAATTGCTGTGACAATTTTCATTTTGATTGCTCGATTATTTCTAAACATTTCTTAGAAAATTCAATTTTATTGAAAATCAACGGAGCTATAGCCCACAAGTTTTGGGGCGGCAAAAATATAAAATGGTCGGTTTACGATGGTTGATACCTCTATAAATAGGTTTCGGGACCTGTAATTGCTGTGACAATTTTTATTTTGATTGCTCGATTATATCTAAACATTTCTTAGAAAATTCAATTTTATTGAAAATCAACGGAGCTATAGCCAACAAGTTTTTGGGCGGCAAAAATATAAAATGGTCCGATTACGATGGTTGATACCTCTATCAATAGGTTTCCGGACCTGTAATTGCTGTGACAATTTTCATTTTGATTGCTCGATTATTTCTAAACATTTCTTAAAAAATTCAATTTTATTGAAAATTAACTGTGCTATAGCCCACAAGTTTTTGGGCGGCAAAAATGTAAAATGGTCGGATTACGATGGCTAATAGCTCTATCAATAGGTTACGGAACCTGTAATTGCTATGACAATTTTCATTTTGATTGCTCGATTATTTCTAAACATTTCTTAGAAAATTCAATTTTATTGAAAATCAAATGTGCTAGAGCCCACAAGTTTTTGGGCGGCAAAAATCTAAAATGGTCCGATTACGATGGTTGATACCACTATCAATAGGCTTTGGGACCTGTAATTGCTGTGACAATTTTCATTTTGATTGCTTGATTATTTCTAAACATTTCTTAGAAAATTCAATTATATTGAAAATCAACTGTGCTATAGCCCACAAGTTTTTGGGCGGCAAAAATCTAAAATGGTCGGATTACGATGGTTAATACCTCTATCAATAGGTTTCGGAACCTGTAATTGCTATAACAATTTTTATTTTGATTGCTCGATTATTTCTAAACATTTCTTAGAAAATTCAATTTTATTGAAAATCAAATGTGCTAGAGCCCATAAATTTTTGGGCGGCAAAAATCTAAAATGGTCCGATTACGATGGTTGATACCTCTATCAATAGGTTTCGGGACCTGTAATTGCTGTGACAATTTTCATTTTCATTGCTCGATTATTTCTAAACATTTCTTAGAAAATTCAATTTTATTGAAAATCAACTGTGCTCTAGCCCACAAGTTTTTGGGCGGCAAAAATCTAAAATGGTTCGATTTCGATAGTTGATACCTCTATCAATAGGTTTCGGGACCTGTAATTGCTATGACAATTTTCATTTTAATTGCTTGATTATTTCTAAACATTTCTTAGAAAATTCAATTTTATTGAAAATTAACTGTGCTATAGCCCACAAGTTTTTGGGCGGCAAAAATCTAAAATGGTCCGACTACGATGGTTGATACCTCTATCAATAGGTTTCGGAACCTGTAATTGCTGTGACAATTTTCATTTTGATTGGTCGATTATTTCTAAACATTTCTTAGAAAATTCAATTATATTGAAAATCAACTGTGCTATAGCCCACAAGTTTTTGGGCGGCAAAAATATAAAATGGTCGGTTTAAGATGGTTGATACCTCTATCAATAGATTTCTGGACCTGTTTTTGCTGTGACAATTTCCATTTTGATTGCTTGATTATTTCTAAACATTTCTTAGAAAATTCAATTTTATTGAAAATCAACTGTGCTAGAGCCTACAAGTTATTGGGCGGCAAAAATCTAAAATGGTCCGATTACGATGGTTGATACCTCTATCAATAGGTTTCGGGACCTGTAGTTGCAGTGACAATTTTCATTTTGTTTGCTTGATTATTTCTAAACATTTCTTAGAAAATTCAATTTTATTGAAAATCAACTGTGCTAGAGCCTACAAGTTTTTGGGCGGCAAAAATCTAAAATAATCCGATACGATGGTTGATACCTCTATCAATAGGTTTCGGAACCTGTAATTGCTGTGACAATTTTCATTTTGATTGCTCGATTATTTCTAAACATTTCTTAGAAAATTCAATTTTATTTAAAACCAACTGTGCTATAGCCCACAAGTTTTTGGGCGGCAAAAATCTAAAATGGTCCGACTACGATGGTTGATACCTTTATCAATAGGTTTCGGAACCTGTAATTGCTGTGACAATTTTCATTTTGATTGCTCGATTATTTCTAAACATTTCTTAGTCAATTCAATTATATTGAAAATCAACTGTGCTAGAGCCTACAAGTTTTTGGGCGGCAAAAATCTAAAATAATCCGATTACGATGGTTGATACCTCTATCAATAGGCTTTGGGACCTGTAATTGCTGTGACAATTTTCATTTTGATTGCTCGATTATTTCTAAACATTTCTTAAAAAAATCAATATTATTGAAAATTAACTGTGCTATAGCCCACAAGTTTTTGGGAGGCAAAAATCTAAAATGGTCGGATTACGATGGTTGATACCTCTATCAATAGGTTTCGGAACCTGTAATTGCTATAACAATTTTTATTTTGATTGCTCGATTATTTCTAAACATTTCTTAGAAAATTCAATTTTATTGAAAATCAAATGTGCTAGAGCCTATAAATTTTTGGGCGGCAAAAATCTAAAATGGTCCGATTACGATGGTTGATACCTCTATCAATAGGTTTCGGAACCTGTAATTGCTGTGACAATTTTCATTTTGTTTGCTTGATTATTTCTAAACATTTCTTAGAAAATTCAATTTTATTGAAAATCAACTGTGCTAGAGCCTACAAGTTTTTGGGCGGCAAAAATCTAAAATAATCCGATTACAATGGTTGACACCTCTATCAATAGGTTTCGGAACCTGTAATTGCTGTGACAATTTTCATTTTGATTGCTCGATTATTTCTAAACATTTCTTAGAAAATTCAATTTTATTGAAAATCAAATGTGCTAGAGCCCATAAATTTTTGGGCGGCAAAAATCTAAAATGGTCCGATTACGATGGTTGATACCTCTATCAATAGGTTTCGGGACCTGTAATTGCTGTGACAATTTTCATTTTCATTGCTCGATTATTTCTAAACATTTCTTAGAAAATTCAATTTTATTGAAAATCAACTGTGCTATAGCCCACAAGTTTTTGGGCGGCAAAAATCTAAAATGGTTCGATTTCGATAGTTGATACCTCTATCAATAGGTTTCGGGACCTGTAATTGCTATGACAATTTTCATTTTGATTGCTTGATTATTTCTAAACATTTCTTAGAAAATTCAATTTTATTGAAAATTAACTGTGCTATAGCCCACAAGTTTTTGGGCGGCAAAAATATAAAATGGTCAGATTTCGATGGCTTATTTCTCTATTAATAGGTTTCGGGACCTGTAATTGCTGTGAAAATTTTCATTTTTATTGCTCGATTATTTCTAAACATTTCTTAGACAATTCAATTATATTGAAAATCAACTGTGCTATAGCCCACATGTTTTTGGGCGGCAAAAATCTAAAATGGTCCGACTACGATGGTTGATACCTCTATCAATAGGTTTCGGAACCTGTAATTGCTGTGACAATTTTCATTTTGATTGGTCGATTATTTCTAAACATTTCTTAGAAAATTTAATTATATTGAAAATCAACTGTGCTATAGCCCACAAGTTTTTGGGCGGCAAAAATATAAAATGGTCGGTTTAAGATGGTTGATACCTCTATCAATAGATTTCTGGACCTGTTTTTGCTGTGACAATTTCCATTTTGATTGCTTGATTATTTCTAAACATTTCTTAGAAAATTCAATTTTATTGAAAATCAACTGTGCTAGAGCCTACAAGTTATTGGGCGGCAAAAATCTAAAATGGTCCGATTACGATGGTTGATACCTCTATCAATAGGTTTCGGGACCTGTAGTTGCAGTGACAATTTTCATTTTGTTTGCTTGATTATTTCTAAACATTTCTTAGAAAATTCAATTTTATTGAAAATCAACTGTGCTAGAGCCTACAAGTTTTTGGGCGGCAAAAATCTAAAATAATCCGATTACGATGGTTGATACCTCTATCAATAGGTTTCGGAACCTGTAATTGCTGTGACAATTTTCATTTTGATTGCTCGATTATTTCTAAACATTTCTAAGAAAATTCAATTTTATTTAAAACCAACTGTGCTATAGCCCACAAGTTTTTGGGCGGCAAAAATCTAAAATGGTCCGACTACGATGGTTGATACCTCTATCAATAGGTTTCGGAACCTGTAATTGCTGTGACAATTTTCATTTTGATTGCTCGATTATTTCTAAACATTTCTTAGAAAATTCAATTTTATTGAAAATCAACTGTGCTAGAGCCTATAAATTTTTGGGCGGCAAAAATCTAAAATAATCCGATTACGATGGTTGATACCTCTATCAATAGGTTTCGGAACCTGTAATTGCTGTGACAATTTTCATTTTGATTGCTCGATTAATTCTAAACATTTCTTAGAAAATTCAATTTTATTGAAAATCAAATGTGCTAGAGCCCATAAATTTTTGGGCGGCAAAAATCTAAAATGGTCCGATTACGATGGTTGATACCTCTATCAATAGGTTTCGGGACCTGTAATTGCTGTGACAATTTTCATTTTCATTGCTCGATTATTTCTAAACATTTCTTAGAAAATTCAATTTTATTGAAAATCAACTGTGCTATAGCCCACAAGTTTTTGGGCGGCAAAAATCTAAAATGGTCCGACTACGATGGTTGATACCTCTATCAATAGGTTTCGGAACCTGTAATTGCTGTGACAATTTTCATTTTGATTGCTCGATTATTTCTAAACATTTCTTAGAAAATTCAATTATATTGAAAATCAACTGTGCTATAGCCCACAAGTTTTTGGGCGGCAAAAATATAAAATGGTCGGTTTACGATGGTTGATACCTTTATCAATAGATTTCTGGACCTGTTTTTGCTGTGACAATTTCCATTTTGATTGCTTGATTATTTCTAAACATTTCTTAGAAAATTCAATTTTATTGAAAATCAACTGTGCTAGAGCCTACAAGTTATTGGGCGGCAAAAATCTAAAATGATACCTCTATCAATAGGTTTCGGGACCTGTAGTTGCAGTGACAATTTTCATTTTGTTTGCTAGATTATTTCTAAACATTTCTTAGAAAATTCAATTTTATTGAAAACCAACTCTGCTATAGCCCACAAGTTTTTGGGCGGCAAAAATATAAAATGGTCGGTTTACGATGGTTGATACCTCTATCAATAGATTTCTGGACCTGTTTTTGCTGTGACAATTTCCATTTTGATTGCTTGATTATTTCTAAACATTTCTTAGAAAATTCAATTTTATTGAAAATCAACTGTGCTATAGCCCACAAGTTTTTGGGCGGCAAAAATCTAAAATGGTCCGATTCCGATGGTTGATACCTCTATCAATAGGTTTCGGGACCTGTAATTGTTGTGACAATTTTCATTTTCATTGCTCGATTATTTCTAAACATTTCTTAGAAAATTCAATTTTATTGAAAACCAACTGTGCTATAGCCCACAAGATTTTGGGCGGCAAAAATATAAAATGGTCCGATTACGATGGTTGATACCTCTATCAATAGGTTTCGGGACCTGTAATTGTTGTGACAATTTTCATTTTCATTGCTCGATTATTTCTAAACATTTCTTAGAAAATTCAATTTTATTGAAAACCAACTGTGCTATAGCCCACAAGTTTTTGGGCGGCAAAAATCTAAAATGGTCCGACTACGATGGTTGATACCTCTATCAATAGGTTTCGGAACCTGTAATTGCTGTGACAATTTTCATTTTGTTGCTCGATTATTTCTAAACATTTCTTAGACAATTCAATTATATTGAAAATCAACTGTGCTAGAGCCTACAAGTTTTTGGGCGGCAAAAATCTAAAATGGTCGGATTACGATGGTTGATACCTCTATCAATAAGTTTCGGAACCTGTAATTGCTGTGACAATTTTCATTTTGATTGCTCGATTATTTCTAAAAATTTCTTAGAAAATTCAATTTTATTGAAAATCAACTGTGCTATAGCCCACAAGATTTTGGGCGGCAAAAATATAAAATGGTCCGATTACGATGGTTGATACCTCTATCAATAGGCTTTGGGACCTGTAATTGCTGTGACAATTTTCATTTTGATTGCTCGTTATTTCAAAAAATTCCTAAAAAAATCAAATTTAATGAAAATCAACTGTGCTATAGCCCACAAGTTTTTGGGCGGCAAAAATCTAAAATGGTCGGATTACGATGGTTGATACCTCTATCAATAGGTTTCCGGACCTGTAATTGCTGTGACAATTTTCATTTTCATTGCTCGATTATTTCTAAACATTTCTTAGAAAATTCAATTTTATTGAAAATCAATTGTGCTATAGCCCACAAGTTTTTGGGCGGCACAAATCTAAAATGGTTCGATTACGATGGTTGATACCTCTATCAATAGGCTTAGGGACCTGTAATTGCTGTGACAAATTTCATTTTGATTGCTCGATTATTTCTATACATTTCTTAGAAAATTCAATTTTATTGAAAATCAACTGTGCTAGAGCCTATAAATTTTTGGGCGGCAAAAATCTAAAATGGTCCGATTACGATGGTTGATACCTCTATCAATAGGTTTCGGGACCTGTAGTTGCAGTGACAATTTTCATTTTGCTTGCTTGATTATTTCAAAACATTTCTTAGAAAATTCAATTTTATTGAAAATCAACTGTGCTAGAGCCTACAAGTTTTTGGGCGGCAAAAATATAAAATAATCCGATTACGATGGTTGATACCTCTATCAATAGGTTTCGGAACCTGTAATTGCTGTGACAATTTTCATTTTGATTGCTCGATTATTTCTAAACATTTCTTAGAAAATTTAATTATATTGAAAATCAACTGTGCTATAGCCCACAAGTTTTTGGGCGGCAAAAATATAAAATGGTCGGATTACGATGGTTGATACCTCTATCAATAGGTTTCGGGACCTGTTATTGCTGTGACAAATTTCATTTTGATTGCTCGATTATATCTACAAATTTCGTAGAAAATTCAATTTTATTGAAAATTAACTGTGCTATAGCCCACAAGTTTTTGGGCGGCTAAAATCTAAAATGGTCCGATTACGATGGTCGACTCCTTTATCAATAGGTTTCGAGACCTTTAATTGCTGTGACAATTTTCATTTTGATTGCTCGATTATTTCTAAACATTTCTTAGAAAATTCAATTTTATTGAAAATCATCTGTGCTATAGCCCACAAGTTTTTGGGCGGCAAAAATCTAAAATGGTCCGATTACGCTGGTTGATACCTCTATCAATAGGTTTCGGGACCTGTAATTGCTGTGACAATTTTCATTTTGATTGCTCGATTATTTCTTAACATTTCTTAGAAAATTCAATTTTATTGAAAATCAACTGTGCTATAGCCCACAAGTTTTTGGGCGGCAAAAATCTAAAATGCTCCGATTACAATCATTGATACCTCTATCAATAGGTTTCGGGACCTGTTATTGCTGTGACAATTTTCATTTTGATTGCTCGATTATTTCTAAACATTTCTTAGAAAATTCAATTTTATTGAAAATCAACTGTGCATAGCCCACAAGTTTCTGGGCGGCAAAAATCTAAAATGGTCCGATTACGATGGTTGATACCTCTATCAATAGGTTTCGTGACCTGTAATTGCTGTGACAATTTTCATTTTGATTGCTCGATTATTTATAAACATTTCTTAGAAAATTCAATTTCGACAGTTTATTTGATTTTCACAATTTTCAAAATAGCGTTGAATATACCTAACCCTTTTTATTTTAATAAGAAAAATTGGTAACATCTCTAAGATTTTTGTAATTGGTCATTCACATACACTTACACTTTTCGTTAATTTGTGTAGCTACACTTTGTGTGAAATACTTCACACCGGTGCAAACTATTTTACGACAAACTTACTTTTGTTGATTGTAATTTATTTCAAGTTTATTTTAATTACATAGTTTAGCTTACTTTTTATGGTTATATGCAAATGATTAAAAATATTTCTGTTTTACAGGAAAATGTGAAAGCGGGGACATCCTCTTATTAATATTACACAAGAAAGGAATAAAGAAAAACATTTGACAGTGAATGAAGAATTAAAACAAACAGCGCATACAGAACAGAAATTACTACTCTCATTGTCATTGATTATTCCGACGTTGATCCGAATATCATCACTCAGAAACGTTCTTCTTCTTCTTTAAGTTCTAATAGTAGTAGAAGTTCGTCTAGTACTTCTACTTCCAGCAGTAGTTCTGATATTTAAGATAAATATTGATCATCAGGGCGGACTATCTGGTTACGAATGCTATGCACCCTCAACGTCAATCCTACGAAACTATTTTGTTACGAATGATCCCTCAATGCTGTGTCTGAAGATTGCCACGACATATATAATTAAAAGTAAAATGGAGGTTTAGGAAAGAACAAACGAGGAAAGTAACTGTTGCAAAGTGCTAAGGAATTCTGGTAAAGCCTATCAAACTTTTTGGTTAGAACGAAAAAAACAAATTTCGGAAATTAGAGTTCGTACGTTTTATGGGACAAAATGCAAGTTAAGACACAAAATTTAAGAGCTCCTAAAAAGCATTTTGGTGGAAAATGACACCCAGGGGCATTTTTCGGTTTACTATGGATATTTACCCAATATTTTAATTTATGCTTAAATAAAATTATCTAGTAAAATTGTTTTAACTAAAAATAGACATTATTTTATATAAAAAGCTTCCGTCCTAAAAGTATGACAACTCTGAAAAATGGAATTTTGGTGAAAAGGATTAATCCTGAGCCTTAGTTCTCAAATAGTGTCATTTTGCTGTGAGAAATTGTAAATCCTAGGTTTGGATTTAATATTTCCCAAAGCAAAATGCAAACATTTATTTAAACTAATCCATCTTTTTGGTTTGGTATTTTGAGATTAGCCTAACAGTCTACTGAAATACAAATTTGCTAAATTTTACTCAATAAAATTATCGTGCGATATTCATAACGAAAAACGGTTGCTGTCAGACATTACCGTCCGTATTTCAAGGTACCGCCTTTATTATTATGACACATCTAATTTATTGCTGATAAAAATGAATTATAGAAAATTTAGTTGAAATAAGTGTAATTTGTTGTTGGAAATTGGGACATTAAAGAGAAGCCATTGAAATACAAAATTAAATTAACCTCTATAGATAAGGGTTACCCATGTCTACCTGTATATTGAATACAGGTGGAACATACATAATCCAGTTTGTGTACAAATATGTAGAAATTAATTTATTCTAAAGAGTGTTTTCTCTATATAGGACAAACAGGTAACCGATTTAAAGAAAGGTTTAAAGAACATAAAGTAAACAGAAAAATTATTAAAACTTTCAGGTTGAGTCACATCTGAACGAGTTCCAATCAATATAAATAGAATCCATTGTAAAATAAGCATTTGAAACTGCTATTCAAATTTTTTACTCGTGAGTGGTTCGTATTTGCTGAATTTGCAAAATACTAAAGATATAATGATTACCACAAGCTTATTGCATCACTACATTAGTTTGAAGTCATTCAAATTTGGCTGATCCAGATGTTAAAGATAAAGATGTTTATCTTAGCTATAATAAATTAAAATTTCATATTTGGCTAAGTTTTGATGAATTTATTGAAATACTGCTTTTTGGTGTCAGTTTTTTGCTACTTTATATTATGCTACATTCATACCTGTCATATCTTGCAAATCTGTTCTACACACTTCTATGTTTATTATTTCTTTTTAATGCAGACTGGGTTGTTGATGGATCTTCTTGGTCAGCTCCTCATAAGTGGTATCTGCAACTAGCATTGGCTGATATTGAATCTTTTCCAAAAAAAAATGTTTTGAAAGACTATGCAAAAACTTACCTTGCATCACAACGCCTCTTCACAGTTTCAAACCCCCAATTCAATACCATCCTAAATAAAAGTGACTTAATTAAACTTTATTCCAACGTCCATCAACCTTATCTTTATTACCGTAATAAAAATTTCTACAATTAAAACCAAACAAAAAAAGACAACAAACCAGACCACCACCTCGAACCATATCGCGCAACAACGTCAATGTCAATAATAAACTGATCGACAAACGGAGATACCAAAAAAAAAAAAACTTCTCTACTACACTATATAGTGCGCAACAACAATAATCCATAATTTGTTTATAAAAATGAAATATTTATAAAAAAAAGTGGTGTCTGTATTTTTATTGATTTTAACATAAAATAAAATTTGACAAAGAAAAATTAGAAAAGCCAATAAAAAAAAATTCAAGGGAACAGGTAGATAAAAATTTAAGATAAATAAAACAGATGACAGTATTAAAATAAAAAAATTTAAATTAGAAGGATAAGAGGAAGCTCAAAATTTATCCATAGATAATAACAAAAAAAAAAAAAAAACATTCTGTGCATTCTGTTTCGAAATTGAGCTTTTTCTCCCCTTATTGTTGTTGTAGTGTTTTGATTAAAAATTCATGAATCTTAAAATTTCTACAAAAAAAAAAAAAATTTGCTTTTGTATTTTCGGTTTTATAATTAAAAATGAGATTTTTTTTGTTTTTACTTTAAATTTTCCTTTCTGTTGGAAAATTGTATTATGTTTTATTGGTGTCAAATTACAATGGAAAATTTATTTTCAGATAATAAAATAATGTAATAATTTGTTGCTTTCTTAACTTTTGTTTATAACAATAAATTTAATGTGAGAAATTTTAACCCCTCTATTTATAGGGTCATCGTAGATATTTCATTCATAAAAACCATTGATGATGATAAATGTGTTTGTTTATTTCATAGTACATAAAGTTTTCTAGACTATATTGTTTTTAAGGTGAGAGTATTACTTCTCAGAAGCCAGAATTATAAGTTTTGTCCAAATTGAAATAAAGATAGAAGGGTTCTTGGCCGCTGCACGCTTTACGGCCATAAGGAAAATCGTTCTTCTTTTTGTGAAGAATTTTAGTGTTTTTCCGTGATGATTCCGTGAATGCGCCCCTCATATGACCAAGGGTGGAAAATGTCGGGAAAACTCTGTAAATGTTTAGTACAGGTTTTCCGTCATTTCAAACTGCATGCCAATTGAAGGATAGGTACTTAATTTGTATAATTTATTGATATTAAGAAATTTGGCATGCACACCAGGATGTTGCAAAATAGAGACATGCATGACGAAAGTTGCACAAGAAACCGTGCAAATTTATGTGACTTTGTTTTGCACGCCTTTTTGTATTTCATTAAAAAATAATATTTCTAGTTAATTACGAAAATGGCATGCATATATGTAGCTCCAGACCAATATACAAAATTGTGATAAAATTAAATAAACATAAATTTTTCAATTGAAACAAAAATCTGAAAATTTTCTTTACTTTTTCTTGAATGCCGCTTTATATGTGTTAGTAAAGATTATTTTAAGCTGAAATAAAAAATGGCATGCATGTTGCTTCATCAAAATTATTTAAAGGAGATGTAACCGCACAAGCCAAGAAACATCTTCTCTCAACATTTTCATTACGTTGTGGGAGGCTAAAACTTCCAAGAGGGGTCTTCCTGGAGGAGGTTGTTAAACGGTAAAGCCAAAAGCAAAGCCGAAGAAAAAGCCACACCGTCCGCGTCTAAGGCCGGCCCGCCCTGATGCTTTGGTTGTGAAGGCTGAGGAGAGGAAGTCGTACGCGGATACTTTTCGCAGCTTAAAAAATGACAAAGACATGGATCAACTGGGCATCATGGTCAAAAAAGTCAGAGGAACAGCTGCCGGAGAACTTTTGTTGGAGCTGGACCGGTCAGGCGGGCAATCAGCTGAACAATTCCGCAGCTCCGTAGCTGCCAAGCTGGGGAGTTCGGCCGAAGTAAAATGTCTCAGAGACGAAACGGTCATTGAGTTGAAAGACCTCGACGAGCTCACGACAAAGGAAGATATATGCGAGGCCTTGAAATCTCTAGAAGGGGTATCGGACTGTGTTGAGTCAGCAGTTAGATCCCTCAGAGTCAGTTTTAGAGGAACACAGATGGCAGTGGTCAGTCTTCCAACGGTTTTCGCCAGGAAAGCATTGGAGATTGGTAAAGTTCGGATCGGATGGGTCGTTAGTCGCATTCGACAAACTACTATAGTGGCCGAGTGCTACAAATGCTGGGAGTACGGTCACCGTGCTAGCGCCTGTAAAGGGCCCGACAGTTCAAAACATTGCCTTAGATGTGACAGAGAAGGACACTTGGCTAAAGAATGTTCCGTGAAAAAAATTAAAAGCAGGCATACTGCTGGCAGCAGCTGTAGCAATAGTGTGCGAACAGTATAGGAACATTGAAATCCCAACTTGGATTTCCGATTCCTCGGGCTGAGCAGCAATCTGGACACTGGGCCTATGCCAAGTTCAGGAATCCATGAAAGTGCCACGGACCGGTTTCACGTGGGTCAAGGTGGATGGAATATATATATACAGTGTCTTTGCCCCACCTAACGACCCAGTAAAGTAGTCTTGCACGATCTTGCCGGTGACGCAAGAAGACGAAGACCACGCATCATCGCGGGCGATTTTAATTCTTGCGCTACGGAGTGGGGCAGCAGAGAAAGAAACCGGCGAGGGGAGACACTGCAGGATTATCTTGCCTCAATGACCGTCATTCTAGCCAACACCGGGGACCGGCCGACTTTCACACGCGGTGGTGCCAGCTCGATAATCGACTTAACATTCACGAGTGAGTGTTTAGCACACTCAGGCTTAAGGTGGGAAGTCTCTAATCTTTATACACATAGTGACCACCAGGCTATCCTCTTCAATATTGCCAAAGCTGGGAAACCAAGAAGGGTAGTGACACAGCCAAGCCACAAACGAAGTGCAAGGGCATTCGACTGAGACATCTCCATAGCCATGCTGGAGGATGAAACGGTTGACATGGGTTCGCCGAACGACCAAGCGGTCCAGCTTATGTCACACGTTGCCAATGCCTGCGATGCCTCTATGCCAAGGACGTCGGCAAAGAACCACCGACCACCAGTATATTGGTGGAATGCAGAAAGATTGGGCCAGCGAGCAAGGTGTCGATCCGGCTTCAATGATTCCCAGGAACAGTACCGGAGGGATCGTAAAGCTTTGAAAAGAGCAATCAAAATAAGCAAACGTCGATGCTGGATGGAGGTATGCAAAGAAATTGATGAGGATCCCTGGGGCAGACCATACAGGACTGTTATGGCAAAGCTGAGAAACTTTTCCGCTGCGAGTCCTACTTGTCCTGCCTTGCTACAAAACATCGTGAGCACGCTCTTTCCGGAACAACGGGAACTAAACAACGACGAAATTATAATCCCACGAGGGGAGGATGTAGCACCTATTAGCATAGAGGAGCTCTTGGCAGCTTCCCGTAGAATCAAGGATAGTAAAGCCCCAGGTTTGGGCGGAGTTCCTAACTCTGCACTAAGGACGGCCATAGTAACCCGCCCAGATATGTTCCTTGAAGTATATAACAAGTGTCTTAAGGAAGGAGTTTTCCCTGATTGCTGGAAACGACAGCGGCTCGTGCTCTTGCCAAAATGCAGTAAACCAACAACTGAGCCTTCATCGTATCGTCCGATCTGTATGCTGGATACGGCAGGGAAAGTGCTGGAGAGGATCATATGCAATCGACTAGATACCTTTATCGAGGAATACCAAGGCCTGTCGGAAGACCAGTATGGGTTCAGGAAGGCGCGCTCTACTGTGGATGCGGTTAGGAAAGTCGTAGGAATGGCCAGCGAGGCTATCGCAGGAACACGATGGAGAAGAGGAACCAAGAAGTACTGTGTTATTGTAACCCTGGACATTAAAAACGCCTTCAACTCGGCGAGGTGGAGTTGCATTTTGAGGGCCCTTCAATTACTGAGAACTCCGGGGTACATTAGGGCAATCATCCAGGATTATTTCAAGGATCGGATCTTGACGTACCAAACAGACGACGCTAACATGATCTACAAGGTCACAGGCGGTGTTCCGCAGGGCTCGGTTCTCGGACCTTTACTGTGGAACGTTATGTACGATGCTGTGCTCGGACTAGAACTGCCACATGGTGCTAAGACTGTTGGTTTTGCTGATGACATTGCATTAGTAGTGACGGACAAGCACCTGGAGGACATCACCCTGGTTGCTAACGAGTCCATCGCTATTATCCGACGGTGGCTATCATCAGTGGGTTTGCTTCTGGCGGACCACAAGACGGAGGCAGTCCTAATAACGAGTAGGAAGCAGCGGGAGACAGTTACGCTGAAGATAGGCGGATATGAGATCCATTCTCAGCCGCGACTAAAATACCTAGGGGTCTGTATTGACGTTCGACTGCGCTTCGATGAGCACTTGCGCAGAACCAGCGAGAAGGCGGCCAAGGTCACCTCGGCTCTGGCACGCATTATGCCGAACGTCGGTGGACCCAGGCAAGGCAAGAGAAGACTTGGGGCGAGTGTCGTGAGCTCTACGTAGCTGTATGCGGCCCCAGTTTGGGCGGATGCAATGACGACGAAGGCCTATGGACGGGAGATGTCAGCGGTATACCGTAGGTCTGCGCTAAGAGTTGCCTGCGCATTTCGCACGGTATCAAGTGATGCAGTATGCGTTGTGGCTGGTATGCTGCCCGTAGAGATTCTGGCTAGCGAGCGCCAGCGAATATACAACCGGAGGAGACAAGATACCCAGGCGGGCCACCGCATGATAGAACAGGAAGAGAAGGAAGAGTCCCTGAGACGATGGCAAGCCTGCTGGGATGCTTCAGGTAACGGTAGATAAACCCATCGCCTCATTTCAAACCTAGCAACATGGGCCAATAGGAGGCATGGTGAGGCGGGCTACTATCTGACCCAGCTGTTGACTGGACATGGCGGCTTCAGGGCCTATCAACACCGGTTTAAGCTGGAGGACGACCCTAAATGTCCAGCGTGCTCAGGAGTGACCGAGGACGTGAAGCACGCGGTCTACGTTTGTCCACGTTTCAGATCAGAGAGAGATGAGGTATTCGGTGTACTCCACCAGCAACTAACACCCGAGAACACGGTTTCTCTTATGGTGGCCAGGACAGAGAATTGGGATGCGGTAAGCAGCTTCGCAGCCCAAATTCTGATCAAGCTGAGGTCCTACGAGCGCGAAAGGCGAGGACTTGTTGAAGGTGACGGCTAGAGGTTACTAGGATAGGTGAAGGGCTAATATAGCCATATCCCTTTCTCAGAAGTAATGCTTCCACAGAATGGTATCGGAGTTGGAAGTAGGGTTTTTAGTGGGTATTTCCTTGGCCGAGTCCCACATACGCCAGTCGAGGACATGAGATGGTCTGGTACTGGCAATGCGTAAAAGCATTTTCCATCTCCCCCCCCCCCCCCCCCCCAAAAAAAAAACACACACACACGCACACACACACACACACACACACACACACACACACACACACACACACACACACACACACACACACAGACAAACAAACACACACACACACACACACACACACACACACACACACACACACACACACACACACACACACACACACACACACACACACACACACACACACACACACACACCCGTATGAGTTGCAAGTCTCCTATCGGCGACGTCCCCAGGTGGCGGATAGAGGGATGCCCTCACCGGTACCCCGGCGGGTAAGTGGAAAATAAAATACCACTCGTGGACCAAAGCTTGCAAGAAGCATCTGTTTACCAGGAGGTGCGGCTCCAAACAGCGTCTGTTCCTCATGTAAGAGGCGGCTGAATTTTTACCTGGCAGTAGGTATAAAATGCTACGGGAAGGACACCCTAATTAAATAACCACAATGTTTCGTAAAGAGGGGAAAATTGTTACGTTGCAGGGAGTCGGAAACCCAGTATCGACGGAATTGTTGAGTGAGCAAGCAAGCTCAACACCGTCGAGATCCAGCGAGCGCAATGCCTTAGCAGTTGGGAACTTGGCTGTTATTGCAGATAGAACTACAAGTTTTATTACTACCCTAGTGGCGAACCTTAATCCGTTCGAGCAGAGGAGTAGGCTACTCCGATCGCCTAAGTGCGGTTCAATAACTCACGGCCACACAAGGACTAGTTCAACATCGGATATTAATGATTCGGATGCTCTTCAGCTGGGAAGGAAGATTGACCCAATGGAGCGCATAGGTAGGCATATCGAAGAACTGGCAGAGTTCATAAAGGGGAGAAGCAACGTCCACTACGAAATAAGGAGGATCATTGGTCTTTTAAAATCCAAATTCCTGCAAACAACTCTCAGAGCAAGGGGCGGTGTTGACGTCGATGTGCAAACGGAGGACGCTGTCCTAGACGAAACGGCTGTAGAAATGAACCAGGGTACCCCAGCCAGTAAGAAGAAGAGGCAATTAAATTGTCTTTCACCTCTTGATATAGCTGATAGCCCTCAGAGAACGGGTAAAAAGGTAAAGAAAATGCAAATTGCCAAGCTGTATCTGACGAGATTCGTGGGAGGCAAGTAACAAATGAGAGGCAGGTTGTAAGGAGAAAAGCAAGGAAGCGCCACGAAAGACCTTCGAGACCCGCCGCACTGATGATCAAAACCACTAGTCCAGCTTCGTTCGCGGAGGTTTTGAAAGGCATAAAAATAGATCCTGCCTTAGAGAGTGTCGGAAATAGTGAGGCCCGTGTCAATAAAACCGAGAAAGGTTATCTATTGCTAAAAATTCGGAAGTCGGCGTGTGGTAGTGCCAACCTTGATAAGATGCGCGGTAAAATTGAGACGCACTTTGAAGATAAATTAGAGGTTGCGACTCTTGCCGATCTCGATGAGATTAGACTGGAGATATGGGATATTAACGAGGAAACAACAAAGGGAGAAGTCTTTAACGCAATAGCTATGGACTTCGATGACGGAAAAATCCTCGATGAGAATATCGTAACTAGTCTTAGACCTGCGCACAGAGGTACGCAGATAGCGGTTGTCAAAATACCAACGGCTATAGCTTAAAAAATGGCTGATGTTAGCAGAATCCGTATAGGCTGGGTTAGGTGCCACATACGTGAAGTAGTTAGCCCAGTGAGATGCTTTAAATGCTGGAAGCCAGGTTACTGAACGGACAAATGCAAGAGCGAAGTTGACCTATCAAACCTTTGCTTTTGGTGCTGCAGAGCCGGCCACAAGGCAAAAGATTGTGAACGGGAACCGCAGTGTGCATTCTGCCGTACAGGGAATGAAGAAGCTATCGGTACTCACATCACCGATAGGGGTAATTGTCCAGCACGCCGGATGGTGATAAGAAACAACCGTAGAAGGTGAAGCTACTTCAGCTAAACTTAAATCACTGTGAGGCTGCCCAAGACTTCCTATGGCTGACTATACACGAATTGAAGCCAAACGTCGCAATACTATGTGAACAGTACAAAAATTTGGATGATGCTGCATGGGTGAGTGACCATAGTAGCAAGGTAGCAATCTGGGCATGCGCTGACAAGGCTATTCAAGAAAGCCCGCAGATTTTTGTCGGCTATGTTCGAGTAAAAATTAATAGAGTACATATCTTCAGTTGTTATCCCCCTCCAAATGAGCCAATCGAGCAATTCATCCACTTCTTAGATTGCTTGGTTCTGGATGCAAGGGATCATAGTCCCACAGTAATTTCGAGAGACATCAATGCGTGTACTACGGGGTGGGGTAGCGCTCAAACAAATAGAAGAGGTCAAGTCCTTCTGGAAGCTTTTTCAGTTCTGAATGTTGTCCTGTGCAACACCGGCTCCGCATATACATTCAGCAGGGGTAATGCTGGTTCTATTGTAGACCTAACGTTTGTTAGTGAATCTGGAGAGAAATAACTTGGAAGGTTTGCGACTTTCCATCCTGTGTGAACTTCATGGAATGCACCTAACGTAATCGTATACAAATTGCGGGATGAAAGACCAACGCTTTTCATAAGGACATCTTCTGGTTTATGCTCCGTGACTCTAACATAACGGACACCGCTAACACCAAGGCATCCTAGTTAGTAGGCAGCGTTACCAGTGTATGTAACGCTACAATGCCTAAAATAAGGTGATTTCATTGATTGGATTGCATTGATGTGATAACACTCTAGAGGCTGATTTTATACAAATTTTTTAATAATTTTTGGAAAATCCAATATTCCGAGATTTCCCACGGGAAACTTGAACTGAATTTCTTTCCTGCGATAGCAATTGACAAGTCACATCAATGCAATCCATTTCCAGATATAACACTTTAGAGGCTAATTTATTTTCGGCTGGAATGTCAATAATCTAATCTGCATTATCGACTTTTTACTTACGGCTAACATTAATAGGGTCTTCTACTCCACTATAAAGTACAAGTAATCGATATTAAATTAAATTATAAGGGTTGTATCTCTATTTTTTATGGGATGAAATTACCTGTTTTCGCAAATTAAGTGGTAACCACAAACCTCTAAAAAGGGCTTGGTTGCCCTCTAAAAGGGCTTGGTATACCAAATGATTTTTTTCATTGATGTATAATTTCCTTTGTGTTTGTGCTGAGTGCAATTGGAACGAAATTTTTTGAGTTGGTAACGTGGAGGAGACTGTCTTCAAACTGCTTTTGGAGGAATCGATATACAATCGCCAATATTCGGAATTATATACATGGTGCATTGTAGAAACCAAACCACTGATATTAGTGCAAAAAGCGAGTGAATATTTAAAAAAATTTGTGGAATTTTCAAATGAAAAAAATTGGGTCAATTTAACCTCATTGCACGGAGTAAGGGTTAAACACTTTAAACGAGTTTGCCAAGCGTCAAAAATCACACGTAACTAAAACAATTTTTTAATATTTTTTCCGTTTATCTTTAAGTTAGCTTTCTATGTTCTTACCTGTTTATACAACATAATTAATTCAATTTTTTTGTTATTTATCTTTAAAATTTTACTGGATGTTATGACTTCTACTTAATTGTTTCTAAAATAAAATAAGGGATTTGATCAAAAATAGGGCTCATCAAATCACAGATTTTGCAGTATCTATAGCCCTTAAAATTATAGTATGGTTAATTGTTTTGAATTTGTCAGTATTTCTGAACAGTAAAATCCTAAGATGTTGGAACATACACAAGTCAAGCATAACATATAATTAAAATCATCATTTTCACAATTGATGGAAAAAATGTCCGTTAAAAAAGGTAGGCAATTGACCGGTAAAGGACTGTTTACATAGAAATAATTTACCTTCAACCACTAAACTTACTACACTTTTTGATTTTGTGCAGTTTTCACTTGAATCACTAGTAATCCCGTCACAAAACTAACGCTTAAATGTGGTGCGTTTAGTAGCTTGTAAAGCTACCTAAATATTCTTTCCAAAACATTTTTTTACAGTATTTTTTCATCAAATTTTTTAATCTTAAGATGAATAAAATCAATTAAAGTTAATTAAGCCAACATAATTATTCCTCAGTTACTCATTTTCTTCTTAAATTTTGCATAAACATAAAAAATCATCATCATTATAATTATGTTGTACAAAATCAAGTACAAATACACAACATTTTAAAAATCTGCTTATCATTATCATTTTAACGAATTTTAAGATGTCGTCATAATAAAATAAAAGCAAGAAAACAACAAATTTTCTATTCATTTTCTAAATCCAATTAGAATATAGAAAATAAAATAAAAAATTTTAATTGGAAGGAAATCATTCAAATGTGTGTATTATATTCTAGTTAGATACTAATATGTTGTTATTCTGGTTCTGGAGGAAAATTCCGTTTTTCAATTTTCATTTCTCTATAAATACAAATTTCCGTAATATTATATAGGTATATATATATACTATGTTTGTAAGTTGTATGGCAAAAATAATAAATTTGAGAACAAAATAGAAAAATAGAATATTCTATAATCGTATTAGAGACGAACGAGAATATCTATACAGGAGTATGCTTGCAGAGGTTTTTAACAAAAAAATTTAAACTCTGTACGATTTTGTTGTTTTTTGATAAGACGATAAAATGAATATGAGTATGCATTTTATTTTATTATTTTTAAATTTGCTATTTTTTATGGTTTTATTTTGTAAGCATATACATACATAAATATTAGATATGTTGCAATATATAAAAATATTTTTGATATGGCATTTTGTTCTTTTATTATTTCGTTTATATGTGTACGATGTCTTATGTTTTAATATTTTTTTCTATTTGTACATATACGATTTCTATACATACGAGTACACATAAAAATTGACGAAGCACTAACAAGGAGTATCGGTTTATGGATGTACATTTTGATAAACATATAAAATTTAAGTACAAAACTACTAAGTCTTAAGTGATGCTGGAAATGATGTACAATTTATAAAGTTTTGTTTCGTTGCTACAGACCTAGCTAATAACCCGTATTAGACAACAAAATAAAAATTAATTTTTGTATATCCGGTTTCTTATCTTTTCAATGGTTTCTTGATTTTCTTCAGTTAGTCATGCCTTCTAAAAAGTATCCAATTCTTCGTCTATTTTCAATAAACAAGAAATTTCGTCTTTGAAATGTAGTACTGCGGAGAGTAGCCGTGAATCAATGTTGCTAAATTAGGGAACCATATGAACATTTTACCTTCGTCATTAGAACTTTAACTTTTCTAAGAATTAGCTCTGATTTCCAAATTCAATGTATTTATTAATTAGAGAAATCGATTTAGTAAACGATAAAATACAGAGTGCATTAAACAACTCAGTCTTTCAAGATGTTGACTCGTATGAAAATCCAGATGAAGAGATTGACTTCACTTACGAAGGGAACTATTACATAACTATCTCGGCCATAACCTAGCGGAAATTTCCGATTCGTTAATATATTTTAAAAATTCACGGAGCCGAAACAATTTTCCGATTTAACGAATTTTCCATTTAATTGGATTTTTCTGTCTGTCTCTCTGTATCCCGTCGTCAACCAAAATGGTTTACTTAATCAAACTGAATCTTCCTATTTAAGCTATTTTTATAAATATGAGAAAATGGGAGAAAATTTTGTTATGAAAATATCTCAAAAATTATTAGATTTACAGAAAAACTTTTAAAAACAAAATGTTGGAAAAAAAACTAAATTCGGTCTTTAAACGGTGGCGGTTCTACCATCCACAACAAATGAAATATATTTTCAAACAAATACATTTTTGCCTGAACAAATAAAATAAACCCAAATAAAAAAAAAAAACAAATAACTCTACATGCCAACACAAGAAGTAAAAATAAAAAAAATATATTTAAAAAAAACTTTTTAAAAAACCACGCTTATATTTAAAGGCTCTAAAAAGTAGATAATAAAAGGTTTTGAAAAGTAGAAAATACAATATTTCTTCCTTACTTTATTTATAACAAGTAGAAATTTAAAATTAACTAGCGGACCCGGCCGACTTCGTCCGGACTTTTATTGAATACTTAGCTATATTGAAAAATTAAAAATGAAACCCTAAAGAATTATTTCAAAAATATAATTTAAACAGATGAATTTTTCTATTAACATGTTTTTTTATTATGAACACTTAGATATGCACTTGGATTTTCTTAAACCTAAATCTGTAAATTTTTTTTTTTTTATTTTGTTTTGTATTTTCTTAATTCTAAATTTTTTCATTTTTTTTTTTTAATTTTTATATTTATTTTTGTATTTATTCTTAATTTCAATTTTTTTTCTTACTTCTAAATCATTTTTTTTTTGTTCATTTTTTTTTAATTCTTAAACTATCTTAACTATTTGAATACTTAATTTTTATCTTCATGCTAATTCATGCACAATATTTCTTGTTGTGCCATCGGGTGCATGAATAAATAAATTTGATGTTGTCTGATGATGTCAATTGATGTCGTGAAGCATGTAGTCACCGTACTAGGGCCAACGTCGTTTGAACATTTAAGAACAGTTAATGGGCAATTGTGCGCCACAAATCACGACGCTTGCGTATAACTAAAATTGCTTGAAGATGATAACCATATTGGAATACGACTCTAGCAGAAGCAGCGCTTGGATCTTCAGCAAATCAAATCCGCCAATTATTCGCAATTTTGTTGACGACATGCTTCACGACATCAATTGACGTCAATCTTTTGACGTTTTTGGTATCTTGGTATCTTCTACGTTGTTCATGTAGAATATCTTCACTCATTGAATCTTTATATTTTTCCCATAATCCGATTGGATTTGATGGGAAGCATGTCGTCAACAAAATTGCGAATAATTGCCGGATTTGATTTGCTGAAGATCCAAGCGCTGCTTCTGCTAGAGTCGTATCCCAATGGTTATCATTTCCAAGCAATTTTAGTTGTAAGCAAGCGTCGTGATTTGTGGCGCACAATTGCCCATTAACTGTTCTTAAATGTTCAAACGACGTTGGCCCTAGTACGGTGACTAACAACAGTCGCAAATAAAAGCACTCTCGTTGTCGTGGGTGCACTGTGTATAGTCTACCTAAAGAATTTATTTTGAAGATTCCTTGATAACCGTCTACTGGGGAACCTCTTTTCCGTGGTTTCCATTTTTTTAATAGCTTATTCCATGTGAAATAGGATGGCACTTCAGAATAGAGCAAAGTTTGTGCAAACTGGCCAAAAATATTATTTTGCTTGCAAAGCTCAAAATATTGTGTTAAAGTTGTTTTTGGCGCAGTTAGTGCTCTTTCTATTGCGTTTTGCGCATTGAAGTAAACGCGTTGGCCATTTTCCAGATGGATGGCTAAATGAATGACAGTTGGGTCTCGTTCATGAATGGGAAAGCTGAGAATTCGCCAAACTGCCTCATTTGAGCTTATATACCGTCCCATCTGATACCTTGATATTTCGTCGTATTGATTTTACAAGTTCTGGACTTCAAATACGGCCATGTCGCTGCCTTTGTGCACATATTTGCATATGTATTTAATGGATTTCACATAACTGCAAAATTCTACATTTATGTGGGCCTTATATGTTTTTGACAACAAAGGTGAATATGGCACAACCCATCTATTGTCTATTTCAATTTCACAATCAGTTCTCTCCAACATAAATGTATTACCACCATTTTCTTGTGATCTACGACGATATAACGGATATCCATCAACTCCAGTTATGGTATCAGACAGGAGGTCTTTTGGGAAACGTTTCGTGCATTTTCCATAATCCATGCAGGGTGATGACGGATTTAAATCACCGCATGGACCGTGAATCATATTCGATTTCACTATTTCGAATAACTCAGGGTCGGTGTTTTGATCTGGTATTTCTGCTGATATTATATTGTCGATTTGTTTCGGTCTTATTTTTTCGACTAACCAGATCAAAATATGGGCATGTGGTAATCCACGTTTTTGCCACTCCACAGAATACATCCAGCAACGTGTTTCACCAAATACATGGTGTTTTACTATAAAATCAATTAATGATTTTAATTTTTGTCTGAATACACGTGCTGTTATATCATGGCGATGTAACGCTGATTGCCCTGGTAACAATAATTTTTTTATTTCTTCCCATTTCGGATTGCAAGTGAATGTAATAAACAATTCTGGCCGTCCATAAGCTCGTACGAAAGTCATTGCATCTTGAATGTATTCCTGCATATGTCTTGGGCTGCCTGTATACGATGATGGTAGTATATATGCCTGACCAATGTTGTTGATGTCTAAATTGCTATCTATGTTGTTATTTATAGCGTCGCGTAAATGTATGTATTCTTCGGCGCGCAATTTTGCCTGATTAAATCGGATATATCGCAGACGTTCACTTTCGATTTTGGCATACATATCAACAACATATTTATGAAACAGTATTGTCTCGGCGCATAATTCTTATGTCTCTCTGTTCAAATTGCTCTCCGACCATAACGATGGCTACGTCATTGATGGTCGGTGTATTAAATCGTCTGGAATGTTGGTCGGCGGGTGCTTTCTCTGGTCTTATGACTACCATATAATTATCATTAGCCAATCTTGGCGATACTTCTTTGAATAGTCTTACTAATAAATTATTCTCATGGAGAAATGTTTGTAATAATGCAACAATTTCTCGCTCATTCGCCGCTGCAATGTGATTATAATGGCATCTAATACCCACTTGTTCTTCTTCTTCGGCCATAAAAAAAATCTGCAGGAATTTTGGGTCAGCATTGGGCATTGGCAGCATAGATCCGTTTCGATGATAGACTTGCCCTTGAATTTTGAATGTTGACTCGAAACCTGTGTTTTCCCTTACAGTAGCTCCGAACGATGTCATTTGAAAACAGGAATTGAATTTTCTTATTTTGCTTAAGAATAATTTGGACTGAGTTGAAATACCAGATATCAGCGATTTTAATGGCTCAGGTGGTGGATTGAGTGCAGGCAATACAACTTTTCCAGACGCGCAACACATGCCATTTGTTTCGTTATTAAATTTTAATGCATCGCAATATTGGCACATTATGTCCATATCACCAATAACTACTTTGGTGTGCGATGAGTAGTCCATTTCTGGATCATATTCAAATGCCAGACGATTTAAAGTTGATCGCATTAATTGACGATTTCTCCGATTACGCTGTCGTTCTGATTCTCTGTTTGCATCAGTTGCTCGTTGGCGCAATTCTCTCTGTCTTAATGCAGCTGCATGTAGACGTTCACTACGATGCTGCGGAGTTTCATTTTGGAAAAATTGTGCCATATGAGCTCTAGAGTCGTCGTTGTCTTGCAGGCGCTGATCCTCTGTTCTTTGTTCTCTTGCTGTCCGAACAAGTTGTGCTTTTCGTGTGTGACGACCAATATTAGACTTTGCTTTTGGCATTCTGTTAATAATTTAATTTCATTAAAATAGTTGGCGAAAGTTGGCTATAAACGGAATTAGTAGTTAAAATTACTTTATTTGGGACTGGCTAACACTAAATGTCCAAAATTGAGAACAAAATTTCTTGAGTTGGCAGATGTATCTGGAAAAGAAACGAAAATCGACGAAAATAATCGTTTAAAAAATGTTTTTGATCATTTCATTCATTCTTTTAATCAATAGTTTTTTTGGCAAAAACAACAATACAAATTATATTTTTTATTTTTTCTTCTACATATTAGCCATCAAAAACAGTGAAAATAAAAATGTTTCCTTCAATTACTCACTTTTCTGTATGCGGAACACAGTTAAAAAAATTTGTTTTTATTCAAAAGTCAGTTTTCGTGCAAAAAAAATGTTTCTGTTTTTTCTTCTTATCTGATCAATATCTAATCTATGTCTGATCAATTTTTCACTGTTTTAGAAATATATTTTGTTTTCTTCTGTAATTCACTTCTTTATGCCATCAATAAACGATAATTTTCATTCTTCTTGCAGGAAAACTGATTTTTTTTTGTATACCAAACGCAGTTAAAATTTTGTTTTTCTTCAAAAGTCACTTTTCGTGCAAGAAATCTAATAAAAAATTATCGTTTTCTCTTTTTATCTGTTGAGTTTTTCACTTTTCTGAAATTTTATCTGAAAATAATTGTTTTTCACTAATTTATGCGATCAAATAAATGATAATTCACTTTTCACTCTTGTTGAATGTTTGTTTTTGTATGCGAAACACAGTTAACAATCAGTTTTCCTCTATAAATCACTTATTTATACGATCAAATACATTGCATTCGTTAAGTCACTTCTTTATTATTGGTTTTTTATGCGATCAAAAGAATAATTTTACATTTATATATTATTAAAATCACTTTTTTAATGAATATTCGTTAAACAAAAACACAAACGATTATAATTGTCAAATAATACACGTCCCTCCCAAATGGGTGCCACACCGAATGCAAAGATAGAGGCGCCATCTGTAGTGTAGTTGTTTTGTCGCCTAAAATATTTTAAAATTTTATTAATTTGATTTTGAAATTTTTATTGATATAGAAAATAATAACGAAAATGGATTTTTAAAAAATGATGCAAGACAGAATTTTGTATTTTAAGTGCATATATGTGAAGAAAAAATGCATTAATTTATCGAAATTTCATATATGTATGCATAGAAAACAGTATATTTTAAATTTACTAAGAGTGCAGCGCCATCTTTTGGCCATACATATACGTAAGAAGTATGTTTGCGCCACTTAATGTACTGATATATACACAGAATGTAGCGCCTAAAAACATAAATTGCCGTACATCGACACCAGCGCCACATAGCGGGGTAGAATATATATAAAAACACGCGCCGGTCTTTTACAAATATTTTGTGGGCTGGAAGTCGAAAATCGGTTGGGCATTCAAGAGTTCACCCCTCACAAATAAACGTTCTTTTGATTTTTATATATATAATAAATAATATAAGGAAGGATATGACTAAAAATATAAGCGTGGGGGGCTCCTTCTGAATGTATATACTATCTCTCAATATATAATTTTTCCGTTAATACTGAAATGCTCCAGCAAAAAATCTATTCTTAGGATACATCAGAAGAGACTGTTCCATTAGTGTTACTAAAAGACTTTACTAAGACTTTACTTCATGTGTCTAGTAGTCTTAAATTACTAATGCCGTAAAAGAGCGCCCCACGCTTATATTTTTAATCATATTAATTTTAAATTTCTACTTGTTATAAATAAAGTAAGGAAGATAAATTGTATTTTCTACTTTTCAAAGCCTTTTATTATCTACTTTTTAGAGCCTTTAAATATAAGCGTGGTTTTTTAAAAAGTTTTTTTTAAATATATTTTATTTTCTACTTTTTAATCATCGAAATTTGCAATCAATTTTTCGACCATGTTAACATTTGTCAGGAAGTTGCAAAAAGATAGATGGTATATCTTCGAGTATTTATAGACCTAACCTTTTAGAGTGCGATCCGAGGGCACTATGTCATATGATTGTTTTTTATTATAGCCAATTTTTATAAGTCTTTGTCAATATGTGTTTTTTTTTTGTCAGTTATTCGCGTCCCACAGATCTTAGTCTCACCATTTCTGCCAATGCCTCATTATTACATGGCTTCTTTCCTGTCAATTTTGCGCAATCTAGTTCGACTATTTGCAAACCTTCGCGAGATCTGACTCGACTTAGAGCTACATAAGCTTGTCCACTTGTGAACAGATCTGAACCCAAATCAATGACTGCATTGTCAACTGTGCTACCTGGCATCTTATGTACAGTTGATGCCCATGATAGTATTAATGGTAGCATACGTCTTCCGATCGTGCTGGAAACTGTTTCGATATCGGACGTATGATGTGAATACCATGGTTACCGAAATCTACTTCTACTGCTGGTATGTCTTGGGCATACAATTGTCCTTTACGATCTTGTGGCTATTTGATATCCGTTATGTGACCTATGGAGCCATTGACCAAGCCCTTCGCAACATCAGTGTTGGATCTGAGCATCACTTTTGCCCCTCGGAATATGACTAATTCTGTTGGAAGTCCAGCTGTCTTATTTATGTCATTCGGAGTGACTCTTTCCAAGTTCATATTGTCTGTATTCCGCATAGAATCGACTAATACATCCTGAGCTCTAATGGTATTCATTGGCGTATTTCTGTCTCTGATTAATTGTAACACAGCTTCATTGTGCTCATCCACTTTTTTCTTGGTTGGGTATATGCGAAGGGCACGTTCTATGTAGAATTCACCGGTAAACTCATTGCTGACTTTGTCTATGAGTACTTTCATAATATGCTGAGCCTGCAATTCGCCTACTCTCAGTGCGTTCAGGATATCTATGAACGTATGGTCTCTTTGCTGTCGCATATTCTCTGTTAATTCAACCAATTTGAAGAGTCTCCATAAATGTACAGCTGGTATCATTCGCTCTGGCTGCTGGAATACTTCATGTCCTCGAATCGGTGGAAGCTGCATTAGATCTCCGAACAGTATGACATTAATACCGCCAAAGAGCTCATCTCCATTCTTAATTTGTCTTAAGCGTGAGTCTATCATACACAACATCTCGTATGCTACCATGGAAATTTCGTCTATAAACAGGAACTCTAGGTAACTCCTCAGAAGTGGTAGATTGTTAACGAGTCTTCCATCCTTCTGAACAGGTAGCTTCAGCAGACTGTGTATTGTTAATCCGTCCACAAGTCGTGCTGCGACACCTGTTAGTGCTCCAGCCTTTGTTGCCTGCTTTCTATAGCATCTGTTCACCTGGTTTCTTTGCAAGTTGAATACGAATGTCTTTCCAGTACCTGCACCTCCTGTAATGAACAGTCTTTCACGATTTGTGCTGCCATCTATTTGTTCCTGTATGCTTCGTGTGATGTGTATGAAGAGCTCACGCTGTTTGACATTCATAGCGCGTTGTGCATTTGTAAATTGCTCATCGGTCATTGCATTGTCCAATTCAATTTGGTCCTCATAATCAGCTGCAACTGCAGCTGGGCTCTCCTCCAGAAGTTGGAATGCGTGCATTTGATTGAATGCATTCTCCAGCTGCTTGTCTCACTCTCTATATGTTTTCATAAATCTACTAATTTCCTTTAGTCGTTCTTCTCGTGCAGCGAATGCTTCTCTTGCCGTATCGTAATCTACAATCAACTCGCTTTTTTGACGATATGGCATGTACTGAAGAAGGAGACTGTAGTAGTAATTTTCTGGATCGGAGGTAGCCATGAAGTATGGGACTTGCACAACTGCTGGCGTGGCTCGCTCGACTATTATTGATGTTGTTATCCTTGAGCTTGATTATGGTCTTTCTAGTTCGTGGTTCAACGTCAAGTATATCATCATCAATGCCTTTTCACTAGTATCCTTCTTACTGTAATATGTGGTGGTTTGGCGTCTATTGGAGGGGGGGATCAAAGTTGTGTAGATTAATGTACCAGCTCCGTAACCTACCAGTAGGGTGCGCATCACGTGAGCTGTTCTGGTCTGGTCATTAGGCAGCTGCGTGATGGGTACAATTGTGTAAGGGGTAACCTGTTCACAATTCGCAAGTGTACGTACTGCCTTCTCGTGGCAACCACTGGTAATTAAGGCCACTTGGCACATTTTTGGTCATTTGGCACAGGCTAAAGTACGGCGCTAAAAGAGAAAACCTTGACAAAAAACCCTAATCTAAGGTGGAACAGCATATGCCGAAAGAAGAATGGCTGATAGGTTAATCAGCCCAAAATATGCGGACTCTGGATACCAGGCACCCTCCAGTTTTATTTAGCCTTCCTGTAGTAAAGCTGGGTGACCTACAGGGGATTTGCAATTCCCAGCAACTCGTAAGAGTAAAATCAAACGGAATACGGGGCAGGAGTAGGAATATACAGGAGTGGGACAACCCTCTCGAGGACCTTGAGCTCCAATGCTACCGTCTTTCTAGCGGAACTACATGCTGTAGTAAACATCTAGGAGGGAGAGCAATAAGCCCAGATAGTATGCATCACGTACCGGGAGGCAGTAACGTCAGGTTCATTAAGAACCTGAATATTGACTGGACGGATAATTAAGCAGGGGCCAGCACCATAGATCTTTTAGGTCGCAGTGCAAAGTGGCTGATCGCCCGCATGGCCCCCCCCCCCCAATAATAATAAAATAATAATAATACTGTAATATGCTTCGAAGCGCATTGCGAACTCAATCAAGCTCATATTATTGAAGTCAATAGTCGGTTGTGAATCTGGTCTCTATTCGTATCTATCGAATATACTCTTACAGTAGCCAGTCGCCAAACCTTCCTCATTGAACTGAAGCACCTTGTATCGTTGTTCTGGCTTGCGCGTATTGAGGAACACACATTTTCTAGAGCTTTCTCGCATCTTGAGATGAGCTAGGCGATATACAGCTTCACCTGGAGATACTTGTCTTTCCTTGAGGATTCTCATACAGATCTTGAAGTCCTTTCGACAGATGTTTTTTCCTCGCGTCGTATCTGCTGAATGGCCTGTGCAATTCCAACATCGAGGTATGTCGGCTCTGATTTGGACATGTACTTGGCTATGTAGAATGCGATAACTTCATTCGATCCGCATGGCTGAATATCAATATTACCTTCCCACAGTTTGAGAAGTTTGAGATTGTAGTTATTGTTATTCCGGTCTTGTTCACACCGCTTTAGTAGACAGATTCTTCCTCCGTTTCGAATGAAATCATCCGACGAATGAGACACAATCGTTGCCTCGCACACAGTTCGCGGGAAGCTTAACCGGCATCTTCTATCAGCAGTATTGTTCTTACAGCAAGTATCTTTGTGTCTATGAGTTTGGCATTTCTTAACTGTCTCATAAAGCTCTGATTCCTCAGTTGGCAGTTTACAAGAGCATACACGATCTATTTGTGCCAGACCTTGGTGTATCGAAAGCTGAATGGTTTTCAATCCACACTACCATGTGGAGATGTGGACTGCCTCTCATCTGAAACTTGATTTTAGTTTAGCGGTGTGATGTAAACTGGTCGTTGTTCCTTTAGTCCATTAATGCCGTATGGGAAGAGCTGATGCCATGATAATTCTTCAGCCTTTAACCCATGTGCCTCATTCAAATATTGATCCATATCTTGCGTACAATCTCATTCAAGTTATCAGACACCTCAGGTACTTCCTCAACATCTGGCTGGGCACAATCTATTGGTACCATCACCGATGTATGGATAGCTTTTCTGGTTGTTCTGATTCCTCTACTGGTACTGCTATCGATGCTTGCATATGTATATCGAGTCTTCGCAAACTCAAAGTTCGTTTTCTGGTTTACATCAATGTAATCAAGGGTATACGGTTCATTTCTTTAAGATGTTGCACGTTTGCATACCCGTACGAGTTCTTCGATGGTATCACATTCTATTACGCAAGCTCTACCATTTCCCGCAGCTCCAGATCCTCTAGCTCCACATGAGTGTGAGTCTGTGAAGTAGTATTTGTCATCATAGTGCATGACGCCTAATAAGAGCGACTGGGAAATGAGTATACCCGCACTATGACTTTCGAACAATGCTTCAAGGCTCAGTCTCAGTGTCTATGCAAGATCCCCCTGATTTATGTTGTCTTGTAAGCTTTCAAAGAATGGTGAGTCATCTGCATAGCTGGTACTAAAGTTATTGTTGTACATGAGGAAGTCTCGTTTGATCACATCCAAGTGGTGAACTTCTAAGAAACCACTACCGTCAATTCTTAGTGTTCTTGGGCGTTCTTCGGTGTATATTCTAATTGTCTCATAAATACCATTACCCTCTACCATATTATGGTCCAATGTCAAAGTATTCCATCGCCTTGGTAGAAAAATCGCAGCTCTCACAATATTGGCAAGAACCATAGCGGCACATTGCACTCCTGCATAGCCAGATGTGAATACAGAATCATTTCCTTGATGCCTTGAAGCACGTACAATTCGTGGTACTTCCCTAATGAACATATAAGCATTACTTTCTTGAACATCTTCATTTAAAGAAGCTGCTACTGCAACACTAACCAAATCTCGTTCATTGATGTGAACTTTATTGTCAGTAACCACATCACTGTAAAGTGGATTGTTCTGTTTCAGCCATTCTAGAGCTTCGTAGACTCGTGATCGAGATATTGAGAACTCCCTTGTTTTGTCAAGATAATCGCTCCACCACGAATACAATTCCAGAGTTATTTGTTGATCTTGGCAGCATATTCGGTAGCTTCTCAGTGACTTATGCCACTCTGCTCAAACTATTCCCCTCACTTACAACAGAGCCGAATTACAATTTACCAGTTCGACACAACGTGGTTCATCATATTATCACAGCAGGCCATCTGCCCCGTGTCAAAACCACACCGGCTAGATCAAATCCGCCACAAAGCCGCATTTACCGAATTCCAACACATGGTGGAATTAAGGATTTGCAGGCCATCTGCATCTCACGTCTCACGTCAGAAAAAAGATCACGATTGGCGACCATGTGGGGATTATCGGCGATTAATCACGGTCACAACACCTGATAGATATACGATACCCCACCCCCTTGTCAGGGCTTACCATTTAATTCCCATCGCACCTGTAGACGTTCATAAAATGGCTATAACGACCCCCTCTGGCCTCTTCGAATTCACCCGAATGCCATTTGGTCTACGCAATGCCGCCCAAACGTTTCAGCGTTTCATGAACGAAGTCGTTCGAAACTTAGACTTTGTTTTCGTCTACATTGACGACATTCTTCTAGTTTCACATAATGAGGAACAACACAAACTCCATCTGGAACAACCCTTCCACAGATTATCTGAGTTTGATGTTCTCATTAAGAGTTCAAAATGCGTCTTTGGCGCATCCACTCTTGATTTCCTTAGCCACAAGATAACCCATAATGGTATTCGGCCATCTGAAGAAAGAATTAACGCCATTAGGGAATTCCCAGGTCCTACTTCAATCAAAAGTATTCAGCGATTTGTCGGTATGGTAAATTACTACCATAGATTTATAACGAAACTCGCCCAAACACTCGCTCCAATTCACGGCCACTTGACAGCTTTACTTAAAAAGCCCAAATTTTCTTGGACCAACGAATGGCAACAAGCATTCACGTTGTTGAAACTGAATTGGAACAGATAACACTTCTAGCACACCCACTAAGCGACACAAACCTCAGTCTGACTACTGATGCATCAAAGGCAGTGTTTGAGAGTGTCGGGGCAGTTCTGCAACAGTACAATAACGAGTTTTTGGAGCCAATGGGGTTTTTTGTCTAAGAAACTGTCGGATACCGAAAAGAAATATTCCGCATTCGATCGGGAATTACTCGTAATATATCTGGCAGTAAAACACTTCAAATATTTTGTTGATGGTCGGGACATTACCATTTATACCGACCACAAGCCTCTGACTAGAGCAATTCAGTTTAAAACTGAACGCAATCCAAGGCAATCATGCCACCTGGATTATATAAGTCAATTTACCACGGACATTCAGCATGTTAACGGACATGACAACGTTGTCGCGGACACACCATCCCGCACAACCGACAACGAAACGGCCACAGTCGAGACTCACACCGACTTGCACAAAATCGCAATCACACAAAAAGCCGACCAAGAACTTCAGAATTTATTTTCTGGTTCCGAATGTCACACAATGTTCATCAATGAAACTAGAGCTTTTTAAACTACTTGGCCTAGAAATCGTCTGCGAAACATCTACTGGTAACAATCGCCCGTACATCAGCAGAACCACTACGTCGAACCATATTCGACATATTACATAACATTTCACATACTGGTGTCCGTGCTTCCCGTAAATTGATTACTGCTTGCTACTTTTGGCCCAGCATAAAAAAAATCTTGCCATGGTGTCAAAGTCCAACGGTACACAAAATCACATGGTCGATTTGAACACATCTATTTAGACATCGTAGGTCCACTTCCTCCATCTGATGGATATTCATATTTACTCACCTGTGTCGATCGCTTCACTACTTGCTGGCCTGAAGCTTACTGCATGACAAACATGTCAGCTGCAACCATTGCCACTACGTTCGTCAATAATTACATATCACGATTCGGTGTGCCGAAGGCAAGCCAATGGCATGGTCGAACGCTTCCATCGGCAACTAAAAGCCGCTCTCATGGCCAAAAGCAACACAATTCATTGGAGGTCGGAAACACCAATCGTTTTACTAGGTATCCGGGCAACAGTAAAAGAAGATTTGAAGTGCTCACCAGCGGAATTAGTTTATGGTCAAACCATCAAACTACCTGGTGAGTTCGTTGTTGAAAATCCCCTTTCACCTCTACCAACTACCGACACACTCATCGATCAACTACGACAAACCATGCAAAACCTTGTACCCAAATCAACACGTCAATCCAAGCAAAATGACGTTTTCGTTCCGAAATCATTCGACAACTGTGATTTTGTATTCATTAGAACAACCTGAAAATAACCTAATCTGTCTCAGATTATGAGTAATTATTTATAATATTTAGCCAAACGCATAAACAGTTAGCGTGATCAGTAGTCTTAAAATTTGTACTGCATACGTTTGGGTGAAAATAATAAACCGACTTACGAACTGAGAGTAACAACGGTAACAGAATAATTTTTTTCAGCTTGGAAATTGGAAAATGATAGCCGTTTCAAAGCCCCGTTTGAGGAATTCAGCTCATCGTTTTATTACTACACAGACTTTTCAAGATTGCTGCGATGCCAAAAGAATTTTCGGGCAACGCCAATGGTGACTAAGCTTATTAAACATGAGAATAAGGTAAAAGGGGAGTTGCGACAAATTTAAATTACAATTATAATATACGCCACGTGTTCTCCGTGTTCTCTCTTTGCTAGCTAGTCGATGCTTCCTATTAATTTGTATATAAGCCCAAATGTGCCAGACAATATGCATAATACCAGCACAAAATCTTGTCCTCATTTACCATTGTGTTGGTACTATACAAATTTTCATAGTTTTGTACGCCTTTGTACTTAGTACAGCATTAATAATTTTGAAAAGTTTTGAATATGCGATTCGGCATCATTCCTTTTTGTTGGTTTTAGGATAGCCTTAAACTAAATCAATCGATCCGGTACCTTTCGATTTGTACCGAATAATAATATTTCTTTTCCTATTTGTTCATTTTCTAATTGCCTTTTTTAATTTTTTTATTATCTCAGTTTGACACTTTCTCATATTTTCAATTTATCACATTCATTTTCTTATTTTCGTTTTCTCATTTTCGTTTTCTCATTTTTATTGTCTCATTAAATTTTTTCATTTTTCTTTCCTGACTTTTTTCAGTAACTTTTCATTTTCTCGTTTTTTAATTTTTAACTTTTTATTTTTCATTTTCCATTTTATTATTTGATCATTATTATTTTCACAACTGTCATGTTCACCTTTTTAGTTTCTCATTTTCTTTTTCTCAATTTAATGCTTTTCTTCTTCTTTATTTCTTATTTTCATTTTCTCATTTTCTTATTTTATCATTTTATACATTATTTTTTCTCAGTTTCACATTTTCCACTTTCGAATTTCCACATTTTTTTAATTTCTCATCTTAACTTTCTCATTTTCTTTTTTACATTTAAATTTTCTGATTTTACTATTTTTATATTTCTTGTTTTCATTTTCTCATTGACATTTTTCCAATTTAATTTTATCATTTTTTTTTTTCATTTTTAATTTCCTCATTATTTTTCTTTTCTTATTTTCCCAATTTTTCAGTTTCTCGTTTTTTTGTCCAATATTCACTTACTCATTTTTATTTTCAAATTTGCATTTTCACATTTAGATTTTCTCATTTTCTTTCTCTAAATTTCATTTTCTCATTTTCATTTTCTAATTTTCATTTTCTCGTTTTAATTTTTTGATTTTTATTTTGGTAATATCTCATTTTCTTATATTTTAAACTTTTTTATTTTCTTATATTTCACTATTTCCTCCTTTTATAAATTTTTCATTTTCATTTTCTCATTTACTTTTTCTCATTTTTGTTTACTCACTTTCATTTTCTAATTTTATTTTTCTCATTTTTATTCATTAATTTTCATTTTCTCATTTTTACATTAATTTTCGTTTTCTCATTTCTATTTTGTAATTTTTATTTTCTTATTCTGCTTTTCTTGTTTTGCCATTTTATTAAGCTTTTCTTAGTTTAAAATTTTAGAATCGGTTCTCCATCCGGTTGCAAGTCATCAAGTTTAGTATGAAAACATAAATGATTTAATTTAAAATACTAATTGTCTTGACTTGTGTCATTAAAAATTCAGTAATTAACCCCTCTTAATGTTTTTACTACTTAGTCGCAAAAGCAAATATACCTTGAAAAAAAAAAATGTTCGCAACCGGTTGGTGCGTATATCCATTTAATAATTTATAATTTTACCATTTATGGTCATTTTCTTTCTTGTTGTCTCATTCTCATTTCTTCATATTTAAATTTTTTCATTTTCCAATTTCTCATCATCATTATCTAATTTTCATTTTCTCATTTTCATTTTTACATTTTCATTTTCACATTTTCAATTTCTTATTTTCATTATTCTACTTTCTCTATAATTTCTGACAATTTCATTTTTAAATTTTAATTTTTTAAATTTGAAATTTCTTATTTTCTCGCTTTCTCATTTTTTAATTTTTATATTTCCTTATTTTCTCATTTTTTCAATTTCTCATCTTCATTTTTTAATTTTGTCAAATTCTCGATTACTTCTCTGTTACATATTTTTCTTTTTTCTCGTTTCCTCATTTTCCCCATTTCTCATCTTAATTTTCTCATCCTTATTCTCTCATTTCCTTTTTCACATTTTAATTATTTCATTTTCATTTTCATTTTTTTTATGTTTATTATTTTTATGTTTCTTATTTTCATTTTCTCAATTTAATTTTCTCATTTTAAAATATTAAAATTAAAAAACTATTTATACTGAATTATTAATTAAATTCTGTGAAAAAAATAATTTCAAAGGAATTTGAACAAATTTTCAGTGTAGTGCAACTTCAATTCGCCAGTAAGTTTTATAGTTACTGTAACCCAACCACATTTCAATTTTACATATTAAATACCTCGGCTGGTACTTCGAGCTACAAGTTTCGAGATTTCGTTTTGTCCGAATTTCGAAAAAAAAAAACTGTCGTAACTCATAATAGGTTCCTAGGTGTTTCGGTATTCGGACTTGGTGGATTATTCGAGATTAATAGAAATTCTACAATTTTAACATTGGGTTGTGCCTTTTTAACGATTTATAGGTATATATGGCATTTTGATGTTTTAGGTGATTTTGCGATGTTGTGAATTTTATTCGAAATTTGCTTGACCGTTATTTACGCGTATATGATATATATTATTCAAAAATTATTCCTATCCAACAACCTCTTGCCAGTTGATTAATGTCTTAGAAATAGATATTTTCGATTATACATATTTTATGAGATTTTTCGAACATTTAAGGCTTATTCGAGATATGATTGGCGTTGAGTGCTACATTTAACTTTCGAAATTGAGTTCAGCTGCGAGGTGAATTAAAAATAGACCTAAGTTACATAATCCGACAGAATGAATCGAGACTATTCGACACTTTCGAGGTTATCGTTGAAGATTACTAGAGATTTTTTGAATTTTGTTAGTCGCATGGTATACTGTTTATTCAGGATTTTTTGATTTTACGGAAAATTGTTCGATATACCTACTTGATAGTTCATAGGTAATGAGTTGCTGGTTTGTGTTGAATTATACAAAATGATCCGAGCATTTAGTATCTATGGCATTTAGTCTATTGATGAGGATTGATAGTTCTTCAAAACATTTAGCTTATCTAGAATCTACTCTTCTTTGTTTATTATTGTAGTACACAATTCTAGATTGAATCCCTTCCTTCATTCCTCCCCCAAAACTAATGCAGAAAAGCAAAGGTGTTGTTGAAATTTGGGGGAGGAAAGGAATTTGTGTTCTAAATAGTTATTCAACAAGGTTTTGTTTTCACTTACATACTCAACTGATCTCAATTTCATCTTTATTAAAATGGCAGCGATTTGTGAGCATATAGTTAATATATAAAATGTTTCCTTATAATAAAAGTGGTCGACGTCCAGCACTGCCAGCGAAATTAGTTATCTCGTTAGCAGTATCTGAGGAATTTCCTCACTAATTAGGCCTGCTCAATTGGTTATTACAAAATTAATTAACAAATCTATTTAATGGACATTAATCTTACTGATTTTTCTGTTAAATATTTGAATGTCTTTTTAACGCCTTATTTTTGTACAGTGAAAATATACCCCTAATATTTAAATACTATAACCATTCACTTATTTTAATGTGTAATTAAGTTTTAATTATACTAAATACGGCTACTACAAATTTCTGTTTAACAAATTTGCTTAGGTAACAAACAAAAAAAAAAAAAAAAAAAAATTTGCTGGTACTATTCTCATATAGCAAGTAACTTTTTCCGCAAAAAAATTTCAATTTTAATAACGCTTTTCATATTCCACATATACCAAATAACCTTTTGCATCGAAATCCAAACCGTTACGAAATATAAAGTCAACCGACGCAAAGAGCAATCCATTGATGAATTTTCCGTTTCAAAATCTCCTAAGTAGGTCAGATATTTCTAGAAAAGCAGGTTCAGGCAGCTATTCCATTTGGTTTATTTATACTCTCTATTAGGATATGACGATTTCGATCCATTCTTTTTAACCGTCAACAATTAATTCCAACAGCTAATTAAAATTATTTTAAGAATATGGTCTTAAGTGCAAAATTTGTAGTTGCCACAAACGTATAAAAGCTTTATTTTTTAGAAAGAAATTCTGGTATATGAACGATTTCAAAAATGGGTTTTCATTTAGCAGATGCTGAAAAGCTTTCAATTTATATATCCTCATTGTTGTATATTATTTTGATATCCATTTTATCCGTCTTCAATTTCAAATGCAGTTTTGATATTTTTCATGGATTAATTTGAAAAGCTCTTTTCATTTGTTGTTGTTATACGTATTCGTTTTGTTCTAAAGGATTATTACTCTTCATATAGTAAGTAGCTACTAAAGTGTAATTGTTTGTTATATGAACAAAATTTTTTTTATATTTTATAGTGGTTAGTAGTTTCATGTATATATATATTTTTATTTCGATAATAGGTTTTACAATTAAGCTTTATGGTTTTCTATTTTATTTTCTTGTTTTACCATAAGATATTGTTCTTTACTCTAACTAACCGCATATTTTATGTATACAGCTAGAAATACACACAAAAATAATTTAGAAATAACTTTCATTTCCAACTAATTGAAAATTCCTTTTCCAAATTTTTTTTTTTTTTAGTATATTTGAGTCGGTTTTATTTAAAAACGTTATAAATTCTATTAATAAAATTAAAAATTTTAATTAAATTTCTTCTCTGTTTGAAGACGTTAGAATAATAAACTGTACATGAAAGTTGTAGCTATGATGTATACACATGGAATATGTAATGTTCATACCAACGGAAAAGCGACACATGAAATTATAAAGGGGAATGAGTGTTAAAAAAAATATAGGATACATCATTGGTGAAATGGTTTCGTTAAAACCACAATCATGTCATATTTATGTGCTACATATTCAAATTAAAGTAGGATATGATGCTTCTTTAACAACATAGTTTATCTTTTAACATTTTATACAAAAAAGCTTCTATTAATATTTTTAAAATAAATCGCAAATATTTGCCAAAACATTATTAACTTATAGATGCAACGAAACATAAAACACTATATTGAATATACCCCGCTTTCTGTTCCATTTAAACTCAATAATTTGGCACTGAATCGCTTCATTAAAACTGGGAATCTTAATTTTGATATTAGTACTGGGTATATCCAATTGCATTTTAAAGAATCCTACTATTATCTAACGTCGTTAAGCAAAAATAAGTAATTCACAAAAAAAAAAATGAAATTTATATCATTTTTATTCTCGGCCGACAACAAAAATAAGTCGATGAGATAAAAATATATTAAATTTATTGCTCAATAAAACAAAAAAATCGATTTACATTTTATTTTATTGTTTTTTTATTACTATTTGTCTCGATGTCGAATAAAATGAACGTCTCATTTTTTGTTTGGTCTTTCTTCAATTTTCTTGAATCTGTAAAGCTCTAATTTTCATTTAACAATGTTACTTAAATTTATGATGTATTTGAATTTACATTAAAGATCAAAAATTTTAACATCATCAATTATTCTTATTTAAAGACATATTTTCATACCAATAAGAACACTTCGTATGAATATTGACAACAACAAATAATTTTGACAACAACAAAATTAATGATGTATTTCTTTTATTTCAAACCAACATTCAGGGGTATTGATTTTTTTTTTTTTAAATGTTTATTATGATTCAAACCGCGACATTTTGTAATTGTTCGATGTAAAAATGAGAAAATAAAAATGTGGAAATAAAAATGAATAAAGAAAAATGAAAAATTGAAAATGTGAAAATGAAAATGAGAGTACGAAATTAAAAAAATGAAAATGAATTTGAGAAAATGAGGAAATTAGAAAAGTCAAAAATTCAAAAATAAGAAACTGAGAAGATGAGAAAATGAGAAAATCAAAATGTGAATATAATGAGAATTTAAAAATGAAAATGTGAGAAAATAACACAACAAAAAATGTAAACAATAACACTGAGAAAACGAAAATGAGAAACTTTTATTCGGCTTTTTTCATAATATTTTCGATTTGGTACTAAGAAAAGTAGAAATATCACCCCCCCCCCCTCCCTCTTTACCCCAAGAATTATTCCATTGTATTAATCTTTAACAATGAGAACCCTCAGATCAGCCTATTGCCCAAAACACAAAGTTAGGATGGATTGTAGGAGGCATATGCGAGGGAGGCGGTACGTCACACAAAAACATAACCTGTTTGACTGCGCAAGATGAAATTAATATCGACCGAACATTGCAAAAGTTTTGGGAGACGGAAGAACTACCAGCCGTCGAGCAATACACCGACGAAGAGAAATTATATGTTGAACATTTCGACAAACACTTAAAAATTGAAAGTTCGGGAAAATGCACAGTCTCATTACCTTTCAAGCCTAACAAACCATTGTTAGGAGATTCATTCGCCCAAGCACTCAGGCGGTTCTACTCGCTGGAGCAAAAACTGTTGAAAAGCCCTGAACTCCATAACAACTATATCAAATTCATGGCCGAATATGAATCGCTCGGTCATATGGAGCCGATACCAATAAATCAAACCGACCTACCAAACCACAAAAGGTGCATCATCCATTATTAAAAGAAAATACTACGACTACCAAGCTGCGCGTCGTTTTTGACCCGTCAGCGAAATCAACTTCAGAGATATCGTTGAACGATTCATTGATGGTCGGACCGACTGTACAACAAACACTGCTAGAGATTTTAATTAGATTCCGGAAGCAACAGTACATTTTCACAGCAAACATTGAAAAAATGTTCCGTCAGCTGTGGATCTAAAGATCAGACACAGACTACCAGCATATTATTTGGCGTGGCTCACCGGAAACTTCCATCAACCAATACCGCCTTCTCACCAACACCTACGGCACGGAATCAGCCTCGTTTCTCTAGCTACTCAAGCTCTCAGGAAATTGGCACAACTACATCTCAAAAGCCATCCGAATGCATCAAAAGTGTTACTCAGAGATTTTTACATGGACGATCTCATGTCTGTGGCAGATACACTCGAGGAAGCAAAGTTAATACAGATTTAATTGAACTCCCTTTTAAGACTCGTTGGATATCATCTTCGCAAATGGGTGACTAATAATGCAAAACTACTAGAAAGTATACCAAAACCAAATTAATATCAGTTCTGGGAATTAAATTTGATCCACGAGCCGATAGTTTTTCTTTCAAGGTTTGCCTGCCATCCACAGCCAATTTTATGAAAAGAAATTTGCTGTCCGAGGCTTTACGGATATTCGATCCAATGGGATGGTTTTCGCCCGTAACAGTCCGAATAGAGATTTTATTCTAGAGTCTGTGGTTGCTGAAGCTCGACTGGGACGATCAACTTCCTGCTGATGTCAAAACCTATTGGGCAAGCATCCATAGTAAATTGAATATGCTGGAAGAGTTAACCATACCAAGGTGGTTAAACTCAGCTACAACATTGCAGCTGTGTGGATTTGCTGATGCACCAAATGCAGCGTATGCCGCTGTCCTGTACGTCCGCACTATACACTCTGGTCCTTGCTTGGCTGGCAAAACCACCTAGTAAAGGAAATATATTTGTGCTTAACCGAGTTACCGAGATATTAGATTCAACAAATTTTCAGCAATGGTCTTATGTTCTATCCTGAGAAAACCCGGCGGACTGCGCCTCCCGTGGAGTGCTTCCTGATGAACTTCTTCAAGATTTGAGGTTGTGGCAGGGACCAGACTGGCTGCGACACGAACCAATTCAACCTCCAAAGCTCCGAAAAAAAAACAGAAGAAGGCGAGGGTGAAGCAAAAACTAATTTTACCAAGGTGGAACCGGCAGACTTCAAAACTAAAGAAAACTCCGTAATCTCGGAACTTATTGTGCAAACTCGAGATGTCGGTCCTTTAATAGTCGCAGATTTGTACGAGTCATACAAAATGATGGTGAAAGACGCACAATTTTTAAGCTTCCCTGCCGAAATTAGCAACCTGCGCAGTAACTTACCATTGAACAAAGCGAATACTATTTCATCACTGTCCCCATTCCTAGACAACGCTGGAATTTTACGAGTGGGTGGACGCCTAAAATATGCAAAGGAACAATACGATCTAAAACATCCGATAATCTTGTCTGGCAGTCACCGTATAGCATATAAACTAGTCCAAGAAGCACACTACAAGCATTTACATGCAGGACCAACCTTATTAACGTCAATTATCAGGCAACAGTACACCATAATCCAATGCAAAAATTTAGTCCGACGAGTGATACACTGTGAGTCAATCCAATCAGGGCATTTTTGCAAACAAGCGTAGATTATGCTGGCCCATACACAATTAAAACCAACAAGGCACGGAAGTTCTCTACCTACAAAGGTTATCTCGTAATATTCACATGTATGGCAACTTTTAGCACGGGAAAAAGAGCAAATTACCAACTGGGCGAAATCAAATAACAAAAAACTGGCATTTCGTACCTCCGGCATCGCCGCACTTCAATGGCCTGTGTGAGGCAGCAGTAAAGTCTGTCAAATTCCACTTGCCCCGTGTGCTCGGCCAAGCTACGCCGAGATATGAGGAGTTAAAGAAACTTTTGACCCAAATTGAAGCTCTGCTTAATTCTCGACCTCTATGCGAGTCACTAGGAGAACACATTGACACCCTAACACCAGCGCATTTTATTATCGGACAACCCATTACAACAGTACCAGAGCCAGATATCACACACTTAAAAATCAACCGCTTGTCCCGTTGGCAGATGACACAGCAAATGTTTCAGCATTTCGCTAGAAGGTGGCAGGCGGAATATCTCACTTCCTTAAATCGATTGTCAAAGTGGCGATTGAAACACAATAATATTAAAGTTGGCGACTTAGTTGTTTTAAAGGATGACAATATTCTACCAGGGCAATGGGCAATGGGTCGCATTACTGACATACATCCTGCCCGAAATGAAATCGTTCGTGTGGTCACAATCAAAACATCAAGAGGACAATTCAAACGCTCAATCACAAAAATTTGTCAGCTTTCAATAATTGACTCATCTAATTCGTCAACGGCGGCGGCATGTCTGGAATTATAATAATTTGTGATTATCATGAAGAAACCTGACCAACTTACCTCATCTAAATCGTCAATCAAAAAATCTAACCAAATACCTAAGTTTTTTTTTTTTTTTTTTTTATTTTTTTTATTAGGCTTGGCTCCTACATAAAAAAGAGCCATATCGCCTAAGTTGACAGTCGATTATTGTTTTGGTAGAATTAACATTACTGATTGATTAATGAAGCGATCTACTTTATCGATAATTTAATAATTTGTAATTTGTATAACAGCTGATCTTACTGTCATCTATGATTGAATAGTTAAACAATTGTTTATTCAGCTCTTTTAATTATTTAATATTGCCCCGGTTTTTCGTATTTGCTACCTTTAGTTTTATGACAAAAAAAGAAGCGAATTTTTCTCGTCTCACTTTTTTACCAACAATAGAGTTGCAAACATCACATTATTCAAGTAATAAGAAATTGTGCTCTCATTTTTGTTTTCCAAATAATAAACTGAATAATAAATTCTATTAAAAATCATTATGGGAATTAATTAATTCATTATAATATTAATTTAAAACAAAGTTGTGTTTGGAATTAAAATCCATACAACGACCAAACTACAAAAGAACATTTCTCGCCATTTAAATTAAGTGATCAGCTACCTGATGAATAGACCAACTTTTCAGTACCAAACCAAAAATACCAATATAGGAACTCAAGGAGGGTTCACATTGTGGAAGTGTAATGTAATGGCATAACTCTTGGGGTAAAGTAGGGCGGAATGATATTTCTACTTTTATTAGTAGAAATATTATGAGTGATTAGCCTCTTTATTTTTCTGATTTACCAAATCGAAAATATTGGGAATGTCATTACAGATAATAGATTTGTGTATAAAAAAGCCAAAAAAATCAATTAATTAACAGACAATTTTAACTTTTTGAAAATGAGAAAATAAAAATAAGAAAATGAAATTGAGATAAAGAAAAGAAGGGAATAATAAAACTAAAATGAAAAAATTAAAATCAGAAAATGAAAATTTAAAATAAGAATATTAAAATTAGAAAAACAAAAATAGAAAACGAAAATGACAAAACAGAAATAAGACCATAAAAATTAAAAAGTGAAATGGGAAAAATTACAAACTGACAAAATAAAGTTGAGAAATTGAAAAGGTTAAAAAATAATGAAATACAAAATTTAAAAAATTAGAGAGGGAAAAAATAAGAGAATGAGAATTTTATAAAATTAAAATCGTAAAATAAAAATAAGAAAATGAAAATAAAACTATGAAATTGATAAAATGTAAAAAAAAAATGAAAATGAAAAATTTAAATTTTGAAAATCAAACTGTGATCATGAAAATGAGAAAACAGAAAATTAAGAAACTAAAAAATGAGAAGACACTATAAGAAACATAAAAATAATAAACATAAAATAAAATTAAAATGAAAATGGAATAATTAACATGTGAAAAAGGAAATGAGAAAATAAGGATGAGAAAATAAAGATAAGAAATGGGGAAAATAGGACAAATGAGGAAACGAGAAAAAGGAAAAATATGTAACTGAGAAGTAATAGAGAAACTGACAAAATTAAAAAATGAAGATGAGAAATTGAAAAAAATGAGAAAATAAGAAAATACAAAAATTAAATAATGAGAAAGTGAAAAAATAACAAATTGCGAATTTAAAAACATTTTAAAGGGAAATATACATTTCTCCCTTTTCTCCAAGAAACAGAGAAAAAAAGGAAAATTTATGAAAGAGAAACTAAAAAAATTAAAAAATACGAAATTAAAAAATGAGAAAATAAGAAAATGAAAAAGAAAATAGAAGAATGAAAATAAGAAATTGAAAATGTGAAAATGTAAATGTAAAAACGAAAATGAAAAAAATGAAAATTAGATAATGATGATCAGAAATTGGAAAATTAAAATAGAAAGAAATGAAAATGAGAAAACAAGAAAGAAAATGATCGTAAACGGTAAAATTATAAATGATTAAATGGATATACCCACCAACCGGAAGTAACAATTATTTTTTTTCAAGGTTTATTTGCTTTTGCGACTAAGTAGTAAAATTATTAAAAGTGGGTTATTACTGAATTTTTTAATGACACAAGTCAAGACAATTAGTATTAAAGATTAAATCATTCATGTTTTCATACTAAACTTGATGACAGAGGACCTATTCTAAAATTTTAAAATAAGAAAAACTTGATAAAATGGCAAAACAAGAAAATCAAAATAAGAAAATAAAAATTACAACATAAAAATGAGAAAACGAAAATTAATGTAAAAATGAGGAAATGAAAATTATCGAATAAAAATGAGAAAAATAAAATCAGAAAATAAAAATGAGTAAACAAAAATGAGAAAACAAAAATGAGAAATTTAGAAAACTAGGAAATAAGGAAATGAAAAAATTAAGAAATGAGGAACTGAAAAAATGATTGAAAGTAAATGAGAAAATGAAAATGTAAAAAATGGAGATGAAAAATTTATAAAAGGAGGAAATAATAAAATATAACAAAATAAAAAAGTTAAAACATCAGAAAATGAAAAATTACCAAAATTAAAATCAGAAAATATAAATGAGATAATGAAAATTATTAAAAGAAAATGAGAAAATGAAATTTAGAGAAAATGAAATTTAGAAAAAGAAACTGATAAAATCTAAATGTGAAAATGAAAATATGAAAATAAAAATGAGAAAGTGAGTATGGGACAAAAAAATGAGAAACTGAAAAATTGAGAAAATAAGAAAAGAAAAATAATGAGGTAATTAAAAACGAAAAAAAAAATTAAAAAATTAAATTGGGAAAATGACAATGAGAAAATGAAAATAGGAAACATAAAAATAGTAAAATCAGAAAATTTAAATGTAAAAAAGAAAATGAGAAATTAAGAAAATGTGGAAATTCGAAAGTGGAAAATGTGAAACTAAGAAAAAATAATGTATAAAATGATAAAATAAGAAAATGAGAAAATAATAATAAGAAATGAAGACGAAGAAAAACATTAAATTGACAAAATGAAAATGAGAAACAAAAAGTGTGAAAATGACAGTTTTGAAAATAATAATGATCAAATAATAAAATGGAAAATGAAAAATAAAAAGTTAAAAATTAAAAAATGAGAAAATGAAAAGATACTGAAAAAGTCAGCAAATAAAATTGAAAAAATTCAATGAGAAAATTAAAATGAGGAACGAAATAGAGAAAACGAAAATAATAAAATGAAAGTACTAAATTGAAAGTATGAGAAAATGATAAACTCAGATAATAACAAAATTAAAAAAGGAAATTAGAAAGTGAACAAATGGGAAAAGAAATAAAAAACTGTGACAATGAAAAAATAAAAATAAAAAAATTAAAATGAGAAAATTATAATGATAAAATGAAAGTGAGGAAACAAAATATGAAAATGTGAAAATGACAATAGAAATGAGAATAAAAGTGAAAAAAGAAATAAAAATATTAAAATTGAAGGCAACATTCGAACTGGAAAGAGGGTTCGAATTAAATCCGAGATGAGAAATTTCCTATTGTGAGATCATTTCATTTTCAATATGAATTTAATCTTCACATCTAAAATTAATTAATTTCGCGCGAATTTAATTAATAAAGATTTTAAAAGATAGAAATTAAGCTCTGCCGATTATTCAGTCATGAAAATTGATATTCACAAACTGTAAGAATTCCAGTAAATAAATACAAAGGAACGTAAAAATGAACAGTAACTAATATGAAAGGTAAGTTTTATTGACTAAAAATTCTTTAATCATTTAGCTGTGTCTTTAATACGTTTTTATTTAGAATGTATTCAGACTACATACCATCTCGAAAATTAATTTTGGAGGTTGCACGTATCCGAAAAAGTCTAGAGAAAATTAACATTTTATGAATAGGGACATACATTTTGGTTACTCTATTAACCCGGAAATTGCCGACGTTACATACAGGAAGAAATATTCATCATGTTGCGGTTCGTATAGATTTAACGTAGCCTAATTGCCGTTTGAAATCTATACCTGCACCTGTTTCACGAAAAACCCCAATATATCTCTTTAATCTTTACAAAAAATAAAATAAATGCATCATCTTTAAAATTCATTTAACAAAAAATTAAATTAAAATAAATATTCATTTCTTTAAAGGATAATAAATTTAAATATTACATTTTTAAGAAAAACTAAAAAAAAATGTTTTATTCTTATTCCTAAAACTTTGTTGCTTTTGTTACAAAAATTATCGTATAGCAAATTTTATAGTGTATGACCTACATTTTGTCGGTTGGCTATTATACTCGTATATATACATAAAAATGATATAATTTTTGGCATAACAGACGATGCTATTTTAGTACAAATTCAATCTTACATATAATATGTGGGGTCAATTGAATGTCACCGGTGGGAAACTGAAAAAAAAAAAAAAATATATTGTGTTTATTTCAGGAAGTGACGTAACCGCATATAATTCACTAACTTATCGACATTTTGAATTTCAATCTATGTATGTAAAAGATACAAATACACATGTGTGTGCTTTCGATTCAAATTGAAAGGATATCAAAATGTCTTATACACAGACGAAATAAAATAGACATAAATTTTCATTTCTCCACTTTGGCTTATAAAAATTTTTATTTATGGTTTTCCAAACATAAAAAAAAAAAAAAAAAAAAAAAAAATGAAAACCATCAGCTATTTTGTTGTGTATGTTTATCCCAATTTCTTTTAGATGTTGTTTATTGAATTTTATTTTTATGGTCGAGTATGTTATGTGTTATATATACACGAAAAATATTAAGTTTATTTTAATCCTTAACCAATTTATTCAAAGGGTTTTTCATTTTGAATTTCCAATTTTATCTTTTTTTTTTGTAACGTTAGATATATACTCGTAGATAGATAGATAGGAGGTATACAAAGAGATTGAATAAAATTTATATTTGTTTATTTGTTTTTTTTTTATTATTATTGTTTCGTTTGATGTGGTGTACATTATTCGAAGTTCGAGCACAAGAAAATTTTGTAACACTTGATTGAGTTTTTGTTCTATATTATATACATCTCTCTACTTTCTGCTTTCCCATAATGTTAAATTATGTTTTTGCTTTCCTTTATTAAATGAATATAAAGGAGAAGGTCTTGTGTTTGTAGATATTTTCCATTTCACTGGAAAATATGCTTTGTATTTATGAAGTATATAAAACAAAAATGTTTGTCATGAATGAGTGAAACAAATCTAGGAAAAAAACCGGTGTCTAAGTAGAACCACTTGTTCTTGATAAATTTCTTTTATACTTTTACCTTAAAAAAGGTATTTATAAATATTTCTAGTTAAATAAATTAATATTGTTATTTTGATTAGAATCTACTGGTTAGGAAAATATTACTTTAATCATATCTGATCAGAGTTTTGTTGTTATTTTTCTGTTCAGATAAACTAATCAGTGCTTTCAAGTAGAATATTGAAAATTAATCTCTACAAATTAAAAGAAGGATATTCGTTCCGATGGTTTTTGTTGGTTAAATGTTATTATGGATATTTCTATTTAATGAAACTTGAGCTAATTGCATAGATTTAGGTGGATAATAATAAGGATATTCAATCGTTTTACAGTTCGTGATAAAAACTAGTGAAATAGTCAAATGAAACCCACATTTTATATCTGAACAATAAAAAATAAAATTTGTAGCTCCACTAAGTGAACTAAACAAAATTGTTAGAACGAGAAATAGAATTCTTATTCTAAATATTTTATTTTACGAATTAACCTGGTAATACTAGGGCCACCCCTGGGTGAGTTCTAAACATTATTCTGATAGCTTTCGATTGACGGTTTTGAATGTCCTCAGTCGGTTGACGATTTTGAATATCCTCGGTCGGCGGTTACGACTAGTTGCAAGCTGATAGGAGCAAAGCCATCTCCAAGAAGAGGTAAGAAGTGTATATAGATAGCTAAATTGATACAGTGTACCCATTGGTGAAGAAAGACCACCCACTCCTATTGAATATTGTACATAGGAAATCAATAATCGAGCAACAACCAATAATAAACCGGTCTCAGCAGAAAAACGATATACATAGTGATCTGGATTAAATATTTATATGTGAAGCAACAACAACATTTGATCCAACATTGATTATAGATCACAAACAAGTAGTGGTATAAATATTAGTTCAGCTATTAAAATGTAGTTGAACAAGAATTTTGTATTAAGTTGCAATAAAATTAAGTACGGAACTCATTCTGCCTTTTTACACGAGTATCATATTCTTCATATTTTTTTCTCATTCGCAGTGGAAAGAAGCGACATAGAATATTATGAATACAATAATTTTATGAAGAAGCAGATTCAAAAAGAAACGAGACAGAAATTTAAAATTTGGTGTATGTGTTTCGCATTTTGATGTCGTTTCGTGTGACATGATCTGATCAGGTCGAGAAAATTTTGAGAACATTGGAAAAGAGTTGCCAGATACCCTTAAAATGAACTGGGACCGTATTATCTTGAATAGCTAAAGCAAAAATAAAGTGAAACAAATAATCGTTTGGTTTGTTCAAAAACTTACCATAACATTGTTGACTGCAGACCGATTGCTAAAGAAGCAGCAAAATCTAAGTAGACATTATTCACCGACAAGAATTGATTTTTTTTCTACTGCAAACTAGGCCATAGAATGTATAAGTGCTGGTGAAAAACAGAATATCAAACAGAAGGATATGTAAAGCCTTGCGACACCGGAAGTCATCCAAGTCAATAGTGCCCTGGTGCCGAGGAAGGTGCCGAGACTTCTCTAATGGACTCAGCTGTAGCAAAGAAGCTAGGACTCAAAGCAATAAACTAACCCTTAAAACTAAATTGTATCGTTAATGTCGACAGCAAAATATTAAGTCTAGACACCAAATCGATCTCTTACTACCTGTCGGTATAGAAACCTTTTTGAACACAGTGACAAGATCAGTGGTCAACTTTCCCAATTTAGAGGGGTTTGTGAAAATGTTTTCCGATTCATAAAGAGTTTTCTCAACTGCGGGTCTTATCTTACTATTAGTTTCTTGCAGAATTATAAATACAGGTGATTATAACTTTCAATCTGAAATTATTAAAGATTTAATTTTATAACTGTGAGTTAAAGTATTCAACGACTGACCAATATATTCAATCTTCAATAAGCTTATCGTTTCACTTCCCCTCCAAAGTTAGAAGACTTCTCTTGAAGCTCAGCTTTATTCGATAGCTGTGTTCGGTATGCAACCATTAGAAGATAATTCAATATCATCTTTGACTTTCAAAGCCAATCGTTTTAAATCAACATCAAATATATATAGCTAGCGTTCCACAATCCACTCGGATACAAGATGCAAATTACCAGTTCTTCCACCAACGTTGTTCGATTGATTCTCCCATATTTACAATATTTTCTGGTTTAAAACTTATTTGTATTTTTATTGGACTTATTCGAGACTTCTTCCCTTTCTTCATCTGAACGCCAAGGATCTGTCTGGTAATAATCGAGCAATCAAAATGGAAATTGACATAGCAATTACAGGTCCCGAAACCTATTGATAGAGGTATCAACCATCGAAATCTGACCATTTTAGATTTTTGCCGCCCAAAAACTTGTGGGCTATAGCACAGTTGATTTTCAATAAAATTGAATTTTCTAAGAAATGTTTAGAAATAATCGAGCAATCAAAATAAAAATTGTCACAGCAATAACAGGTCCCGAAACCTATTGATAGAGGTATCAACCATCGTAATCGAACCATTTTAGATTTTTGCCGCCCAAAAACTTGTGGGCTATAGCACAGTTGATTTTCAATAAAATTGAATTTTCTAAGAAATGTTTAGAAATAATCGAGCAATCAAAATGAAAATTGTCATAGCAATTACAGGTCCCGAAACCTATTGATAGAGGTATCAACCATCGTAATCGAACCATTTTAGATTTTTGCCGCCCATAAACTTGTGGGCTATAGCACAGTTGATTTTCAATAAAATGGAATTTTCTAAGAAATGTTTAGAAATAATCGAGCAATCAAAATGAAAATTGTCATAGCAATTACAGGTCCCGAAACCTATTGATAGAGGTATCAACCATCGAAACCGGACCATTTTAGATTTTTGCCGCCCAAAAACTTGTGGGCTATAGCACAGTTGTTTTTCAGTAAAATTGAATTTTCTAAGAAATGTTTAGAAATAATCGAGCAATCAAAATGGAAATTGTCATAGCAATTACAGGTCCCGAAACCTATTGATAGAGGTATCAACCATCGTAATCGAACCATTTTAGATTTTTGCCGCCCATAAACTTGTGGGCTATAGCACAGTTGATTTTCAATAAAATTGAATTTTCTAAGAAATGTTTAGAAATAATCGAGCAATCAAAATGAAAATTGTCACAGCAATTACAGGTCCCGAAACCTATTGATAGAGGTATCAACTATCGAAATCGGACCATTTTAGATTTTTGCCGCCCAAAAACTTGTGGGCTATAGCACAGTTGTTTTTCAATAAAATTGAATTTGAAAATGAAAATTGATTTGAAATGAAAATTGTCACAGCAATAATAGATCCCGAAACCTATTGAGAGAGGTACCAACCATCGTAATCAAACCATTTTAGATTTTTGCTGCCCAAAAACTTGTGGGCTATATCACAGTTGATTTTCAATAAAACTGAATTTTCTAAGAAATGTTTAGAAATAATCGAGCAATCAAAATGAAAATTGTTACAGCAATAACAGGTCCCGAAACCTATTGATAAAGGTATCAACCATCGTAATCGAACCATTTTAGATTTTTGCCGCCCAAAAACTTGTGGGCTATAGCACAGTTGATTTTCAATAAAATTGAATTTTCTAAGAAATGTTTAGAAATAATCGAGCAATCAAAATAAAAATTGTCACAGCAATTACAGGTCCCGAAACCTATTGATAGAGGTATCAACCATCGTAATCGAACCATTTTAGATTTTTGCCGCCCAAAAACTTGTGGGCTATAGCACAGTTGATTTTCAATGAAATTGAATTTTCTAAGAAATGTTTAGAAATAATCGAGCAATCAAAATAAAAATTGTCATAGCAATTACAGGTCCCGAAACCTATTGATAGAGGTATCAACCATCGAAATCGGACCATTTTAGATTTTTGCCGCCCAAAAACTTGTGGGCTATAGCACAGTTGATTTTCAATAAAATTGAATTTTCTAAGAAATGTATAGAAATAATCGAGCAATCAAAATGAAAATTGTCACAGCAATTACAGGTCCCGAAACCTATTGATATAGGTATCAACCATCGAAATCGGACCATTTTAGATTTTTGCCGCCCAAAAACTTGTGGGCTATAGCACAGTTAATTTTCAATAAAATTGAATTTTCTAAGAAATGTATAGAAATAATCGAGCAATCAAAATGAAAATTGTCACAGCAATTACAGGTCCCGAAACCTATTGATAGAGGTATCAACTATCGAAATCGGACCATTTTAGATTTTTGCCGCCCAAAAACTTGTGGGCTATAGCACAGTTGTTTTTCAATAAAATTGAATTTTCTAAGAAATGTTTAGAAATAATCGAGCAATCAAAATGAAAATTGTCACAGCAATAATAGATCCCGAAACCTATTGAGAGAGGTACCAACCATCGTAATCAAACCATTTTAGATTTTTGCTGCCCAAAAACTTGTGGGCTATATCACAGTTGATTTTCAATAAAACTGAATTTTCTAAGAAATGTTTAGAAATAATCGAGCAATCAAAATGAAAATTGTTACAGCAATAACAGGTCCCGAAACCTATTGATAAAGGTATCAACCATCGTAATCGAACCATTTTAGATTTTTGCCGCCCAAAAACTTGTGGGCTATAGCACAGTTGATTTTCAATAAAATTGAATTTTCTAAGAAATGTTTAGAAATAATCGAGCAATCAAAATAAAAATTGTCACAGCAATTACAGGTTCCGAAACCTATTGATAGAGGTATCAACCATCGTAATCGAACCATTTTAGATTTTTGCCGCCCAAAAACTTGTGGGCTATAGCACAGTTGATTTTCAATGAAATTGAATTTTCTAAGAAATGTTTAGAAATAATCGAGCAATCAAAATAAAAATTGTCATAGCAATTACAGGTCCCGAAACCTATTGATAGAGGTATCAACCATCGAAATCGGACCATTTTAGATTTTTGCCGCCCAAAAACTTGTGGGCTATAGCACAGTTGATTTTCAATGAAATTGAATTTTCTAAGAAATGTTTAGAAATAATCGAGCAATCAAAATAAAAATTGTCATAACAATTACAGGTCCCGAAACCTATTGATAGAGGTATCAACCATCGAAATCGGACCATTTTAGATTTTTGCCGCCCAAAAACTTGTGGGCTATAGCACAGTTGATTTTCAATAAAATTGAATTTTCTAAGAAATGTATAGAAATAATCGAGCAATCAAAATGAAAATTGTCACAGCAATTACAGGTCCCGAAACCTATTGATAGAGGTATCAACCATCGAAATCGGACCATTTTAGATTTTTGCCGCCCAAAAATTTGTGGGCTATAGCACAGTTGATTTTCAATAAAATTGAATTTTCTAAGAAATGTTTAGAAATAATCGAGCAATCAAAATGAAAATTGTCATATCAATTACAGGTTCCGAAACCTATTGATAGAGGTATTAACCATCGAAATCGGACCATTTTAGATTTTTGCCGCCCAAAAACTTGTGGGCTTATAGCACAGTTGATTTTCAATAAAATTGAATTTTCTAAGAAATGTTTAGAAATAATCGAGCAATCAAAATGAAAATTGTCATAGCAATTACAGGTTCCGAAACCTATTGATAGAGGAATCAACTATCGTAATCGGACCATTTTAGATTTTTGCCGCCCAAAACTTGTGGGCTATATCACAGTTGATTTTCAATAAAACTGAATTTTCTAAGAAATGTTTAGAAATAATCGAGCAATCAAAATGAAAATTGTTACAGCAATAACAGGTCCCGAAACCTATTGATAAAGGTATCAACCATCGTAATCGAACCATTTTAGATTTTTGCCGCCCAAAACTTGTGGGCTATAGCACAGTTGATTTTCAATAAAATTGAATTTTCTAAGAAAAGTTAAGAAATAATCGAGCAATCAAAATAAAAATTGTCACAGCAATTACAGGTCCCGAAACCTAATGATAGAGGTATCAACCATCGAAATCGGACCATTTTAGATTTTTGCCGCCCAAAAACTTGTGGGCTATAGCACAGTTGATTTTCAATAAAATTGAATTTTCTAAGAAATGTTTAGAAATAATCGAGCAATCAAAATGAAAATTGTCACAACAATTACAGGTCCTGAAACCTATTGATAGAGGTATCAACCATCGTAATCGGACCATTTTAGATTTTTGCCGCCCAAAAACTTGTGGGCTATAGCACAGTTAATTTTCAATAAAACTGAATTTTCTAAGAAATGTTTAGAAATAATCGAGCAATTAAAATGAAAATTGTCACAGCAATCACAGGTTCCCAAACCCATTGATAGAGGTATCAACCATCGAAATCGAACCATTTTAGATTTTTACCGCCCAAAAACTTGTGGGCTATAGCACAGTTGATTTTCAATGAAATTGAATTTTCTAAGAAATGTTTAGAAATAATCGAGCAATCAAAATAAAAATTGTCATAACAATTACAGGTCCCGAAACCTATTGATAGAGGTATCAACCATCGAAATCGGACCATTTTAGATTTTTGCCGCCCAAAAACTTGTGGGCTATAGCACAGTTGATTTTCAATAAAATTGAATTTTCTAAGAAATGTATAGAAATAATCGAGCAATCAAAATAAAAATTGTCATAACAATTACAGGTCCCGAAACCTATTGATAGAGGTATCAACCATCGAAATCGGACCATTTTAGATTTTTGCCGCCCAAAAACTTGTGGGCTATAGCACAGTTGATTTTCAATAAAATTGAATTTTCTAAGAAATGTATAGAAATAATCGAGCAATCAAAATGAAAATTGTCACAGCAATTACAGGTCCCGAAACCTATTGATATAGGTATCAACCATCGTAATCGAACCATTTTAGATTTTTGCCGCCCAAAAACTTGTGGGCTATAGCACAGTTGATTTTCAATGAAATTGAATTTTCTAAGAAATGTTTAGAAATAATCGAGCAATCAAAATAAAAATTGTCATAGCAATTACAGGTCCCGAAACCTATTGATAGAGGTATCAACCATCGAAATCGGACCATTTTAGATTTTTGCCGCCCAAAAACTTGTGGGCTATAGCACAGTTGATTTTCAATAAAATTGAATTTTCTAAGAAATGTATAGAAATAATCGAGCAATCAAAATGAAAATTGTCACAGCAATTACAGGTTCCGAAACCTATTGATATAGGTATCAACCATCGAAATCGGACCATTTTAGATTTTTGCCGCCCAAAAACTTGTGGGCTATATAGCACAGTTGATTTTCAATAAAATTGAATTTTCTAAGAAATGTTTAGAAATAATCGAGCAATCAAAATGAAAATTGTCATAGCAATTACAGGTTCCGAAACCTATTGATAGAGGTATTAACCATCGAAATCAGACCATTTTAGATTTTTGCCGCCCAAAAACTTGTGGGCTATAGCACAGTTGATTTTCAATAAAATTGAATTTTCTAAGAAATGTTTAGAAATAATCGAGCAATCAAAATGAAAATTGTCATAGCAATTACAGGTCCCGAAACCTATTGATAGAGGTATCAACCATCGAAATCGGACCATTTTAGATTTTTGCCGCCCAAAAACTTGTGGGCTATAGCACAGTTGATTTTCAATAAAATTGAATTTTCTAAGAAATGTTTAGAAATAATCGAGCAATCAAAATGAAAATTGTCATAGCAATTACAGGTTCCGAAACCTATTGATAGAGGTATCAACTATCGTAATCGGACCATTTTAGATTTTTGCCGCCCAAAACTTGTGGGCTATAGCACAGTTGATTTTCAATAAAATTGAATTTTCTACGAAATGTTTAGAAATAATCGAGCAATCAAAATGAAAATTGTCACAGCAATCACAGGTTCCCAAACCCATTGATAGAGGTATCAACCATCGAAATCGAACCATTTTAGATTTTTACCGCCCAAAAACTTGTGGGCTATAGCACAGTTGATTTTCAATAAAATTGAATTTTCTAAGAAATGTTTAGAAATAATCGAGCAATCAAAATGAAAATTGTCACAGCAATTACAGGTTCCGAAACCTATTGATAGAGGTATCAACCATCGAAATCGGACCATTTTAGATTTTTGCCGCCCAAAAACTTGTGGGCTATAGCACAGTTGATTTTCAATAAAATTGAATTTTCTAAGAAATGTTTAGAAATAATCGAGCAATCAAAATGAAAATTGTCACAACAATTACAGGTCCTGAAACCTATTGATAGAGGTATCAACCATCGTAATCGGACCATTTTAGATTTTTGCCGCCCAAAAACTTGTGGGCTATAGCACAGTTAATTTTCAATAAAACTGAATTTTCTAAGAAATGTTTAGAAATAATCGAGCAATTAAAATGAAAATTGTCACAGCAATTACAGGTCCCGAAACCTATTGATAGAGGTATCAACCATCGTAATCGGACCATTTTAGATTTTTGCCGCCCAAAAACTTGTGGGCTATAGCACAGTTAATTTTCAATAAAACTAAATTTTCTAAGAAATGTTTAGAAATAATCGAGCAATCAAAATAAAAATTGTCACAGCAATTACAGGTCCTGAAACCTATTGATAGAGGTATCAACCATCGTAATCGGACCATTTTAGATTTTTGCTGCCCAAAAACTTGTGGGCTATAGCACAGTTGATTTTCAATAAAATTGAATTTGCTAAGAAAAGTTAAGAAATAATCGAGCAATCAAAATAAAAATTGTCACAGCAATTACAGGTCCCGAAACCTAATGATAGAGGTATCAACCATCGTCATCGGACCATTTTAGATTTTTGCCGCCCAAAAACTTGTGGGCTATAGCACAGTTAATTTTCAATAAAACTGAATTTTCTAAGAAATGTTTAGAAATAATGGAGCAATCAAAATGAAAATTGTCACAGTAATTACAGGTCCTGAAACCTATTGATAGAGGTATCAACCATCCTAATCGGACCATTTTAGATTTTTGCCGCCCAAAAACTTGTGGGCTATAGCACAGTTGATTTTCAATAAAATTGAATTTTCTAAGAAATGTTTAGAAATAATCGAGCAATCAAAATGAAAATTGTCACAGCAATTACAGGTCCCGAAACCTATTGAGAGAGGTATCAACCATCGTCATCGGACCATTTTAGATTTTTGCCACCCAAAAACTTGTGGGCTATAGCACAGTTGATTTTCTATAAAATTGAATTTTCTAAGAAATGTTTAGAAATAATTGAGCAATCAAAATAAAAATTGTCACAGCAATTACAGGTCCCGAAACCTATTGATAGAGGTATCAACCATCGTAATCGGACCATTTTAGATTTTTGCCGCCCAAAAACTTGTGGGCTATAGCACAGTTGATTTTCAATAAAATTGAATTTTCTAAGAAATGTTTAGAAATAATCGAGCAACCAAAATGAAAATTGTCACAGCAATTACAGGTCCCGAAACCTATTAATAGAGGTATCAACCATCGAAATCGGACCATTTTAGATTTTTGCCGCCCAAAAACTTGTGGGCTATAACACAGTTGATTTTCAATAAAATGGAATTTTCTAAGAAATATTTAGAAATAATCAAGCAATCAAAATGAAAATTGTCACAGCAATTACAGGTCCTTAAACCTATTGATAGAGGTATCAACCATCGTAATCGGACCATTTAAGATTTTTGCCGCCCAAAAACTTGTGGGCTATAACACAGTTAATTTTCAATAAAATTGAATTTTCTAAGAAATGTTTAGAAATAATCGAGCAATCAAAATGAAAATTGTCACAGCAATTACAGGTCCCGAAACCTATTGATAGAGGTATCAACCATCGTAATCGGACCATTTTAGATTTTTGCCGCCCAAAAACTTGTGGGCTATAGCACAGTTAATTTTCAATAAACCTGAATTTTCTAAGAAATGTTTAGAAATAATCGAGCAATCAAAATGAAAATTGTCACAGTAATTACAGGTCCCGAAACCTATTGATAGAGGTACAAAGCATCGTAATCGGACCATTTTAGATTTTTTCCGCCCAAAAACTTGTGGGCTATATACAGCACAGTTAATTTTCAATAAAATTGAATTTTCTAAGAAATGTTTAGAAATAATCGAGCAATCAAAATGAAAATTGTCACAGCAATTACAGGTCCCGAAACCTATTGATAGAGGTATCAACCATCGTAATCGGACCATTTTAGATTTTTGCCGCCCAAAAACTTGTGGGCTATAACACAATTAATTTTCAATAAAATTGAATTTTCTAAGAAATGTTAAGAAATAATCGAGCAATCAAAATAAAAATTGTCACAGCAATTACAGGTCCCGAAACCTATTGATAGAGGTATCAACCATCGTAATCGGACCATTTTAGATTTTTGCCGCCCAAAAACTTGTGGGCTATAGCACAGTTAATTTTCAATAAAACTGAATTTTCTAATAAATGTTTAGAAATAATCGAGCAATCAAAATGAAAATTGTCACAGTAATTACAGGTCCTGAAACCTATTGATAGAGGTATCAACCATCGTAATCGGACCATTTTAGATTTTTGCCGCCCAAAAACTTGTAGGCTATAGCACAGTTAATTTTTAATAAAATTGAATTTTCTAAGAAATGTTTAGAAATAATCGAGCCATCAAAATAAAAATTGTCACAGTAATTACAGGTCCTGAAACCTATTGATAGAGGTATCAACCATCGAAATCAGACCATTTTAGATTTTTGCCGCCCAAAACCTTGTGGGCTATAACACAATTAATTTTCAATAAAATTGAATTTTCTAAGAAATGTTTAGAAATAATCGAGCAATCAAAATGAAAATTGTCACAGTAATTACAGGTCCTTAAACCTATTGATAGAGGTATCAACCATCGTAATCGGACCATTTAAGATTTTTGCCGCCCAAAAACTTGTGGGCTATAACACAATTAATTTTCAATAAAATTGAATTTTCTAAGAAATGTTAAGAAATAATCGAGCAATCAAAATACAAATTGTCACAGCAATTACAGGTCCTGAAACCTATTGATAGAGGTATCAACCATCGTAATCGGACCATTTTAGATTTTTGCCGCCCAAAAACTTGTGGGCTATAGCACAGTTAATTTTCAATAAAATTGAATTTTCTAAGAAATGTTTAGAAATAATCGAGCAATCAAAATGGAAATTGTCACAGTAATTACAGGTCCTGAAACCTATTGATAGAAGTATCAACCATCGAAATCGGACCATTTTAGATTTTTGCCGCCCAAAAACTTGTGGGCTATAGCACAGTTAATTTTCAATAAAATTGAATTTTCTAAGAAATGTTTAGAAATAATCGAGCAATCAAAATGGAAATTGTCACAGTAATTACAGGTCCTGAAACCTATTGATAGAAGTATCAACCATCGAAATCGGACCATTTTAGATTTTTGCCGCCCAAAAACTTGTAGGCTATAGCACAGTTAATTTTTAATAAAATTGAATTTTCTAAGAAATGTTTAGAAATAATCGAGCAATCAAAATGAAAATTGTCACAGCAATTACAGGTCCCGAAACCTATTGATAGAGGTATCAACCATCGTAATCGGACCATTTTAGATTTTTGCCGCCCATAAACTTGTAGGCTATAGCACAGTTAATTTTAAATAAAATTGAATTTTCTAAGAAATGTTTAGAAATAATCGAGCAATTAAAATAAAAATTGTCACAACAATTACAGGTCCTTAAACCTATTGATAGAGGTATCAACCATCGTAATCGGACCATTTAAGATTTTTGCCGCCCAAAAACTTGTGGGCTATAACACAATTAATTTTCTATAAAATTGAATTTTCTAAGAAATGTTAAGAAATAATCGAGCAATCAAATTAAAAATTGTCACAGCAATTACAGGTCCTGAAACCTATTGATAGAGGTATCAACCATCGTAATCGGACCATTTTAGATTTTTGCCGCCCATAAACTTGTAGGCTATAGCACAGTTAATTTTAAATAAAATTGAATTTTCTAAGAAATGTTTAGAAATAATCGAGCAATCAAAATGGAAATTTTCACAGTAATTACAGGTCCTGAAACCTATTGATAGAAGTATCAACCATCGAAATCGGACCATTTTAGATTTTTGCCGCCCAAAAACTTGTAGGCTATAGCACAGTTAATTTTTAATAAAATTGAATTTTCTAAGAAATGTTTAGAAATAATCGAGCAATCAAAATGAAAATTGTCACAGCAATTACAGGTCCCGAAACCTATTGATAGAGGTATCAACCATCGTAATCGGACCATTTTAGATTTTTGCCGCCCATAAACTTGTAGGCTATAGCACAGTTAATTTTAAATAAAATTGAATTTTCTAAGAAATGTTTAGAAATAATCGAGCAATTAAAATAAAAATTGTCACAACAATTACAGGTCCTTAAACCTATTGATAGAGGTATCAACCATCGTAATCGGACCATTTTAGATTTTTTCCGCCCAAAAACTTGTGGGCTATATATAGCACAGTTAATTTTCAATAAAATTGAATTTTCTAAGAAATGTTTAGAAATAATCGAGCAATCAAAATGAAAATTGTCACAGCAATTACAGGTCCCGAAACCTATTGATAGAGGTATCAACCATCTTAATCGGACCATTTTAGATTTTTGCCGCCCAAAATCTTGTGGGCTATAGCACAGTTGATTTTCAATTCAACTTTATGGAAATATAAGCCCACACTTGGTAACATCTCTGAGATTTTCGTAAATGGTCATAGTTTAGCATCAGGTTTCGACAGTTTATTTGATTTTCACAATTTTCAAAATAGCGTCGAACATACCCATTTCTTTTTATTGTAATCAGTGTTGTGCAGGTAAATTACCTCGTATAATTTACGCGCAAATTTACGCGTAAAAAATGTATTTTTTACATGGCAATTAAATTTACGTAATGTAAAAAATATGTAAAAAATTAAATAAAGTGACATCTGTTATGAATTACAGCAAATTTTGTATTTAAATTTATGATTTTAGTCAATAAAAAAACCCTTTGGTAAAGTTCCACCTATTATAAAGTAAATTAATCATCGCCTGGCAATGTCTAGGGTGGTGTATTTCGTCTACATAATTGTCACATAACAAATTTTAATTCTTTATGATTCCAGAAAAGTCAATATAAACAAAATTGTAATGTTTCGTATATCGTTTTCACATTTTCTGTTTGTTGTTAATTTACAATATTATTAACTGTGGTTATCTAAAATATGTTTAGCAACAAGGCAGGGGTAACCTTGAACGTCGTGATTATTCACTTAAGCCACGCATTTCCAAACACTAAAGTCAAATAAACAAATAACGGATATTACATACTTACATACATATATATAATCCGTTCTCCTCAAGTCGGTAAAAACACATTCATAACAGATAACTGCGAATAATTATTCTCTAACTTTCTTAATTCTACAAATAGCAAAGAAACAAAGAATGTTTTGAGGTAAATCCTGAAAAATGATAAAATTTGTATAAAGAAATCAAAAACCACAAATTATAATCAAATCTATTATCCGTTTTATTATTGTATTTGTTTCTTGCACATAGCCATAGTACAACACATCAGGATGCATTTAAAAAGTATGATAAATAACATCCAAATAGAAAAGGTGATTGACCTTTTGAAAAAACCAAACACGTGATCGCATGAAATATATTCCAAATTTTTTTTAGTTTTACTGATACAGGAGATTTCAAATATAAAATATTTATGTGTATGTGTATATGTAGGTGCAATATACAATAGGTATATAGGTTAAAAACTTCTGCATGTACTTTAAAAAAAAGAATTTATAAATTTGAACAAAAACAATTGAGCGAGAATGAGAGAGCGAGCAAAGTTAAGCTCGTAAACAATTTTTTACAATTTGTCAAAAAATTAGTTTAGCGCCAAAAATGAATATGTACACACACAAACACACACACAATAAATATTTGTTTGGTTTGCCCTAAATAAGTGCATTCACAAATTAATTCAATTTGTTCTTCTCTCTCTGTCCTTTTCAATTTCTATAGAAAATGAGGGAAAATACTAAAATAGCAATAGCGGCCAAGATAACTACTTAGGCTTAAATTGTAATTTAACATTTTCTGTTTTTGTACATAAATATTATTTTTAAGGCATCTACAATACATCTACAATCATGAATTATTTCAAAACCAAGTTTTATAGGTAATATGTAATGATCAAAATAATAAGATAGGTCATAGTCATAAGCGAATCATGCGTCCGAATATTTTGTTTATTTTATTTGTCAACTTTTGAAAACAGTTTTAAAAAACACTTACACGTGTACCGAATTTCAATATTATAACGTAACTCGTTCCGATTATACGGCTGTTTATGTATTCCCGTAGTGCTTGGTATAAGAAAATATACGTTTCTTCTACAACTTGCCGTGTTTCTTAACCGATTGAAGTGAAATTTAGTATACAAGTTTATATTGGCCCAAAAATAGCGTGTACCGAATTTCAATATTATAA